>OZ038481.1:94587714-94592714 GCA_964036315.1 Acanthosepion esculentum
CTTCCATCTCTTTGGTCCAATAAAAAAGGCACTCAGGAAAAAACGCCAAGAAGTGAAGTCTGATAGAAGGAACTGGCTGAGGTCACCAATCGTTTAACCAGGAGTGGGCCACCGAAGAGAGAAGCATATGATCTTGCATCAGCATCAGTTTTGCAAACATCGGAACGATTTTGCAATAAACGCGCTTATACAACTAAAAAAAAACACCCCTGTCAATCTGGGGAAGTCTTTCACACATCGAAGATTTCTATATCCATGTATCTGGACAGATCTCTGGTAGTGGTAGGAGCGATTTGCGCACACAAACAGCCTAATGAAAGTAATGAAATATTAGAGAGAATAAAAGTGACTAGAGTCTTGTATTATCATTAGTCGACTATCCGGTTTCATATATAAAATATATATTTGTATATATAAAATGTATAGATATTATTGTCATCCACAGACTGACTGTTTCGCAGCTCATCGGTGTGGCTAGACGTCCGGAAACCCGACTGAATTGGCGTCAGTCAGAAATTCTACCACTAAGCCGTCGGCGCACGACAGGGATGAAGGTGAATTTTAGCGTATTTATTTTTAGATAAATACACAGTGACCGACAAGACTCAATTCGCTTTTGCCGAAGAGTCACGTATATATATATATATATATATATATATATATATATATATATATATATATATATATATATATATATATATATATATATATTATATGCGCGGTACTTATTGGAAAGCGCTCAATATCAGTGATAGAGCTGGATTGATGTGAGTTTTTGACCCAAATTCACGCTCTCTGACGATCGCAGAAAGTGTAAAACCCATGGTAACAAACTCACATCAATACAACTAAATATATTTTACTACAAAATGTATTGTTGGTAATTCTACTAGAAAATGTATTGCTGTTCATTTTGATATACATATGTATTGTTGGTAATTTTTTATATAAAAAGATATTGCTGGAATTTTTACTATGAAAATATATTTTTATACTTCCATAGATATTTTTTTGTTTGTTTGCGGGTTCACTATTTGCCCATAGCTGGGACCCTAACAGGTGCTACCACCCCGGTCAGGCTGGACCTGGGAGCAACAGCAATTAAGAGCTAATCCCTTTATTGAAAGCTAATGGAGTGAAACTAGAAAAAAAGAAATAAATAGAAACTTGAGACTAGTTTGGTCGGAATAATAAAGTTAGAGAAAATTCTTGGAAGGGGGCTCAACGGCTGAAGGCTGAATATAACTATAACTGTGTGGTCTAAGTGGAAAAAGCATGTTGCTTACTGATAAGAATTATGTCTAAAGTTTACAACAATTTAAGCTAATGAAAAACAAGGAATTTACAGGAAGTTTCAATAGCGTCTCAATGGCATTTTGCTCATGGTAAAAAAGGTTTCACATGACGAAGTACAACTGGTAATTGTTTTGATCAGTTTTCCTATTGGTAACTCGACTTTACGAATTGAAATGCAGTTCTAGATTAGAACTAAGTTTCATTATTTTACAATTAAAATTACAATATGCAACCGTAAGTTCTGTGTTAACGGTTTTTCTTTCACTCCCCTCTTGTGGACCTCTCTTCCGGCACCTTGCTTTTCACTCAACTTTGATCTTCAAGAATTTAAAGGCAATGTCAGTTATTATCTTCTGTCTTCTTAATTGCTGGGCTTTTATTATTCTTTTGCGAAATAATATTTTTCTTTTTCTCGTATTCTTTCATACCCCAAATTCCTTGCGTCTTAATGGATTTGTTGCCTTGCTTGGAGTGATAATAATGATGCGATAGTAATACAGGTCAATATTTTCAAAAATAAGATAAGACATTACATACCGGCGATGCTATCATTTGAAAGTGAAATTTGGAGGATTGAAAAAGTAAGAACCGCGTGTCTTAAGCTTGTCATAACTTGCCAGTAGCTGTGTTTTCTAAAGATTAAAAAGGAAGTGGTCAAAGCAGTCGATGAGACTTAATATACCTATATGCCCAATATATTCTCAGTATTTTCGGCTTTCGTGAACCAGTATCAAATAATTTGTTTGGATATTATTCAAATGTGTCTTTCAGTGTTCACAAGCCATTATCAAAGAACTAATGCGTTAAGAAGGATCGATCTAGAGATAAGCCTTGTCCTTTTTCTATTTTTTCTTATTCAGATTTTTCAAATATCGTGTCATCTCATCACGCGTCAGCTTGACGCGACTTGCATATTTTTTGCAAATATCTCGTGTTCATACGTTAAGTTCGGATGTATTTTGTTTCATTTTCTTTTTTTTTCAATTGTTAAATATATTTATTATATATTTGTTACTAAAATGAAATTTTATTAATGCTTGGTTCTTTATTTTTATTGATAAGGTTTCTAATATTGGTACATTCTTTACACAAACCGATCAGAAAATATTGGATACCTGATTGTGGACTTGGAAATTGAAAAAAATCGTCAGAATTGATAAAAATCATAAAGAACAACTTTCTTTGGTCTTAACCAAACTATATATATATATATATATATATATATATATATATATATATATATATATATATATATATATATATATGTGTGTGTGTGCGTGTGTGTGTGTGTGTGTGTCTGTTATCCGCCTTAAGTGTCCGAGTTTTGAGATCGAAATCCTACAGAATCGGTAGGAAATAGACGAAAGAATTATTTTTATCCATGCGTTCTCCATGTCGACAATATGTAATAAATTTGGGTATGTAACCCCAAAATAATTATAAGTTATTGACATTTGGAAAAAACATTCATGAAAGTATGTTTCGAAAATAATATCCAATAATAAACTTCGCCACAATGGCTTGATCACATGGATAACGAAAAATGTGTGCATGCATTTGTATGTGTTTAAAATAATTAAATCTTTTATTTTTGCCAAGCTAGCGTTGCTCGAGACTAAGAATTTTTTTAAGTCACTCATTTTCTTTCACTTTTTTAGTCTTAATATTTGAATTAATATATATATATATATATATATATATATATATATATATATATATATATATATATATATCAGTTGTTCTGTCCGAATTTTGAATAAAGAAAACAAGTGACCAAATGTTACATTTAATTACAGATTCAATCAACAATGTATTTTCCCTGATTATCTATGATTTCTTACATCTATTAACAAGCTTACTAATTCCATTACTGTAAAATTCTTTTGGCTTTGATTCGAAGAACTCACAAATGTCAGTTTTAACTTCTTCCTGTGTTACAAAAGCTTTTTCTTCCAAATGATTCTGTAAGCTACGAAACAAATGGTAGTCTGAAGGAGCATGGTCAGGAGAATAAGGTAGATGAGGAATTTTCTCCCAACCAAGTTCTTCGATTTTTGTGACGTGATTCTTGCTGTGTGTGGTCGCGCATTGTCCTGATGAAACATCACCCGTTTTCGATTCACTAGAGCAGGCCTTTTTTTCCTCAAAGCTTGGTTCAAACGCTCTAATTGTTGACAGTATATTTGAGCATTAATTGTTGCATTAGGTGGTAAGAATTCAAAGTGGATTATTCCTTGGCAATCCCACCAGATTGAAAGAAGAACCTTTTGCCGATGAAGTTCCCTTCTCGGCTGTGGCTGGGGTCCTTCGCCTTTACCAAGCCACTGTCTACGACGCTTAACATTTTGATAAAAGATCCATTTTTCGACGCCAGTCACAAGTCTATCCAAAAAAGGTGAAACAAGTTGGCGAGAATGCAGAGAAGAGCAGATGTCAACTCGGGATTTGAGGTTGTTTTCAGACAATTCATGAGGCACCCATTTTCCAAGTTTAGGAACTTTGTCCAAGTTGTTGAAGATGACGATGAACAGTTGTATGGTTTGAACTGAGAACCACAGCCAATTCCTCAACTGATAAAGCGGCATTTTCTTCAAGGGCTGCTTCAAGAAGCTTTTCATCAAACTGAACTGGACGTCCGGTTCGATCTTCATCTTCAAGGATGAAATCTCCCCTTCTGAATTTTGCAAACCATCTTCTGCAAGTTCTTTCATTCACACATTCCTCTCCATAAACTGAGTGAATGTTTCTAGCCGCTTCGGCTGCTGTTTCCTTTCTTGAACTCATAAAGCATTATGTGCCTCAAATGATTCTTGGGTACTTCCATGTTAGCAGGGTTTTAATCAAACAAAATTTAATTATATTGTTCTCGGAAATAAAATTTGATCAGTTTAACTGCATCTAAACATAAAAATAATGTTCAGCTCCATTAGACATTATAAAATACTCTTTAAATTTCGTTCATTTTAACAAAAAGTTAAAATTCGGACAGAACTCATGGGATAACCTAATATATATGGAATCAGTTAATTTTTAAAACTTTGTCTCTCCTTGATTTTTGGAACGCAACAAATTATACAAACGTTAGTTTAATGAGTCAAATGCACGTGAAACATGATCGTTCAATGAAAATCAGACAACACAAAAGTAAAATTACCAGAATTTATTTTTTTCTATTTTCTCTATATCTGAACCCCATATGAAGTTTTAATACAATGAGACAGGTTAGATGACAAACGTTTCTTATTTGTTCTTTACTTTATATATATATATATATATATATATATATATATATATATATATATATATATATATATATATATGATGTGTGTGTGAACATAAATTCAATAGATACTGATTTACGCACTTCCGAGACACTGACATGGGGATATACATCATTGATCTTTTTATTTATATATTCACTATTAACGATCTATTTCTTAACACTGAGTATTTTATTTATAACATTGGCTCAGCATAAACACATTATCTTGGAGTAATTTATTAGTTGACATTTTATGTTAAGCGTAAACAATCTTTGCTATTACTATTAATATATATATATATATATATATATATATATATATATACACATACATAATTACATATATATATATATATATATATATATATATATATATATATATATAAAGTATATAATTTATATATATATATATATAATGTATATAATGTATGTAATTTTGTAT
>OZ038481.1:94600214-94717714 GCA_964036315.1 Acanthosepion esculentum
TCTCTCTCAGTCTGTTTATATCTATCTCAGTCTGTTCATATCTATCTATCTCAGTCTGTTCAATATCTATCTCAATTTGTTGATATCTATCTATCTCAGTCTGTTCATATCTAAATCTCCCAGTCTGTTCAATATCTATCTCAATGTGTTGATATATATCTATCTATCTATCTATCTATCTATCTATCTATCTATCTATCTATCTATCTATCTATCTACGTCTGTTTAAATCTAATTTACTTTTCAGAATGTCCATTTATCGTAATCGTTCTAATTCATCCTTAAAAATCTTTAAATCGAGACACTTATTAAATGCCAGAGGGCCCTGTTTAAGAATGACTGTCAATAAGGAAACCTTGTTCTCAGGGAAGTGGCTCTGTAATGACCCCAGGATATCTTGAGCTCAACCAAAGAAAGCCTAAACTAAACTTTGCCCTGTGTTGCAGCAGAACATCAAAGTAGCCAGGTGCACCGTGTGATTGTCCTGGAAGATGGCACCATAGCCACTAGGTGCAATGTTTTTCCTCTAAGGATGTCAGTGGCTGCCCTTGATATGTAAACAGGTGGCCAACCTATCTGAAATTAGGTTCTGCATAGAGACAGCAGGAAGTTACATAAGCACACCACCTGAGAGAGAGAGAAGCCAGAATGTCTCTTAAATCCTTGTAAAAGACCCCAAAGTCACAAACACTCATAGCAACATTAAATGAAATCCTCAGATGAATAAACACTTTTATATATGAGATATTTTACTTATTTGCTGATGCAATGATAACATAAGGAGATTAAAATTAATTTTCTGAACATTTTTTTTTTAATTACTTTATTTAACTAAAGTCACTGGTTCTGAAGACCATTGGGATTGTAGGGATACAATAGGTTGTCCATGCATAGCAAGAGTGATATATCTGACAAGATAACCTGATGAACCCCATCCATCTTAAAGCTAAAGAATGGAAATGCAAGAAATCATTTTCTATTTCAATAATAGAAAAAAACATTTTTAGTGGGAAGTGGGGTTCTTATCTATTTTTTCTTTTTTTATTTCGTTTATTTAATTTTCTTCTTTCCACAGCTTTATCTTATTTTTCTTTTTCTGTCTATCTTTATCTGTCCCTCGCAAGTGCAAATATCTTCATCCGTGTGCCTAACAAGTTATTATATTTTACTGCATTGCTTTCCTTATATGCTAGCTTTTCTTTCTTTATTTATTTCTTTCCTTTCAATTGTTTTATGGTTTTCTTTTTTTTCTCTCTCTCTCTTCTTCTTTCTTTCGACTTCTAAGTCCGACCCCGAAGCAAGTATAGCAAATATTCGGCATTTCTCTCAATCAGATCCAAAATGGCAAACAATCGATTGCAGACAACAAAAAATGTTCCTTTCTTTTGTAAAAGACATAATAGATGTCTTTTGGTAACTTCCAATTTGAGTTTATTCCTTCTCTTTGTTATAATCCAATATACTTTCGTTTTCTTTCCAAAATATAATCTAATAAATAAAGTTGTATGTGTGCGTGTGTGTTTGAGTTTATTCAAAACTCTGAAAATGAACTACGTCAATTTGGTTCTGTCCGCGAATTCTCATGAAAATTTTACGTAAAACTGACATTAATCAATTAATGCTTTTCTTTCAATTCTTGGAGGAGTAGGCATCGATGTGTTATAATAGAAGCCTATAGTTAATACCGGATCTTCTTTATAAACCTATAATTATTACTGGATTTTCATAAAATTATTATCGATAATATTATCGATAATAGAAGCCTATAGTTAATACCTGTCTTCTCTATAAACCTATAATTATTTCTAGATTTTCATAAATCTATTATCGATACCGGATTTTTTTTTATAAACCTATAATCGACAGAAGTTTTTTTTTTTATAAACTGATAATCAATTTTTATACTTTAGTTTTTATAATCAGTACCAAATCTCATAGGAGAGCATTATTAGGGGTTAAATAAAATCATTGATCTATTTTAATTCTTATCCAGGTTAGCGGGTCTTGCTTAAAGGGGTTAACTAAATTTATCATTCATCTTTTTAAAAAAATCAAATAATTTAAAAACAGTTTTGTTATTCATTTTTTAATCTGCTTTTATGAATAAGCGAATGTTTTGTTGTGACCTTTATAATTAGATTGTACAATTATTCAACTAAAGGTCTAGATATGGCAACGACCACATCATTTAGATCACAGCTTGAGAATAAACGGCAGTAATTAATAAAGGAAAGTAAATAATTATAGAAATTAAGCAATATTATTTAGTGTTACCTTACCTTCGGATACACTAATTAAGACATGAAACTAAAATACACATTCTTTTAATATTATGGTTTATTCAACTCCAGATTCTGTCAATTACTGTCGACCAGCGGGTGTGTGGCTGTGGGGTTTTCTATAAATGTGCAGTCTACATTCTCACCAGCATTTAATAAACTCTACCTTTCTTCCTTCTCTGGGGGGTGCGTATATATCTATCTGCCGTCTGGTTTGTTCCACACTTGTACATAACAGGCTTAGCTTGGTCGACACCGCGTTTGCATGTCAGAGGCAACCAATGATATTTGGTGAATGCGCGAATATGCATCTGACAGATGGCAAATCAACACGCTAATGCAGCTGCCCAAGACAAGAGTGTTGAAACTGAAATGTATTTACTCCCCCACCTCTAATAAATTTCAACACTCATGCCCTACTCCTCCCCTTCTATGACATTTCATGTTGTGCGTTCATATATGAATAATAAATGGTTAAGAAATCATTTAGCCTATATCGCCTGAGGACATCTAAATGATGAAACCATGGTAGCGTAATAAGCTGATCTCTTAATTTAAAAAAAGTTTAAAGCTCTGCGCCTTAAATTTTTATTTTATATGTATGTGTATTGAGCACTTTTTAATACAACTGCTTCCTGGTCTAATTTAACGGAACAATAACAGTTATATATATATATATATATATATATATATATATATATATATATATATATATATATATATATATATATATATATATATATATATATATCAATATATCACCAGTGTAGATATGTGTATTAACACTGGTTGTCCTAACGATTGTGTTTAAACAGAAAACAGACTGTCGCCATCTAGTGTTGATACCTATGTCTACAGTGGTTATATTTTTATGTTTGTCCCTAATATCAAGCCCTTTTCTCCTATACATATAGCATACATTAAAACTCTCCCTCTCCCTCTCTCTCCCTCTCTCTCTCTCTCTCTCTCTCTATATATATATATATATATATATATATATATATATATATATATATAGATAGATAGATAGATAGATAGATATATATATTATTATTATTTTGGTCTACTTTGTATTGAGCACTTATTTTTTTTAAAAGTAAATGCTACGAACTATGAATTTTTTACTTTCCTTTTATCTGTTCTTTCTCTTATTAGAATATATATATATGTGTGTGTGTGTGTGTGTGTGTGTGTGTATATTTTATCCTGTACGTTCACAACCCATCATATGACAAACAATATATAATAATAATAAAATAGAACTATTATAGCAATATACAGTAAATAATGTTATTTGACGGATAGAATATTCGTTCTTACCGTAGATCTTATTAGGCTCACTCAGAGATTAAGAATAGAAGTTGATAATAATACAGTAATATTTAATAATTAATAATAATTATGCAGTAACATCAAACTATGCTAATAAATATTGACTGACTGAGAGAAGATTCGTTCTTACCGTAGATCTTAGCAACCCCTGCGTATATTTTTTATTTGAGAACTTACACTTTTTTCAATTCAGTGAAGCCCTTCACGGCATCTCTAGATATCTGAGAATCATTATTGTAAATTACGATCATTATTAAGTAAAACTTACGAAATGTTTACTTCTTGACCTCGATGTCATTATACTCCTTGTGTTGGGCTAAGGACCAAGGTGCATAAGTCGTCGGTAGTTGTGAAAGAGTTGATTACAGACTCATTTATTAAGTCATTGTAAGTGTCATAGAGTTGAAGACAGATGTTATGATTCAAGCAGACAAAAGTTTTTTTTTTTCTTCTTTTCATTATTAATCTTATATAGACATATTCACAGGAAAGAAATAGTGTCCAGTCTCGGCTGGGAACAATTGGTTGAAACCTTTCCCATATAATAACAAACTGTCGCATATATAAAACTTCCTCCTCCCCAGTGTAAATGTACGAATTGTAATGAGGTAAACTTATCAGTGAGAAGGAATATAAATACAAAAAGCCACACACGCAAACACGCATACACATACATACACCAGACATACACATCTGAATTTCTGAGAGGGGGAATTATAATTATTTACATTTGAAGTAATATTCGCTCTTTCGTTGTTTTTGTGTTCTTTATTTATTTATCTATTTATTTATTCGCTCGGCTTTCAAATGAAAGGTTCCGGCAGCAGGAGTCTTCACTTCCTGGACAGGGGTAGTTCAAATGGACGGTCAAAGTACAGCCGAAAGTGGGAAGCTCTCAGCAAATGCCCTCCAGAGATGATGACGTGACGGCATGGGCCTTTTTCGAATGATTAGAAAGATAATCGATAATCGACCAGAGCAGGTTGAAAGGTCAAGTTATTAAGGGGAAATGAAGAAAACCAGTAACAGAACGGAATAATAAAATCTGTCTGGCTAATAATAGTTAGAGGTGTGCGTTGTGACGAAACTATTCAGTCGAAGCAATTTGTTAACGAATTAAAACTTTCCCACGATAACTTTTAAATTCAGAATAATAATAAATAATACTGACATGTAATAACAGCAACACGCACACGCGCACACACACACACACACACACACACACACACATATATATATATATATATATATATATATATATATATATATATACGAGGGTCATTCAATAAATAAGTTGAATTTTTCTGTATAAGGACTTCTAATACAGATAGAAGCTTACTCTTTTTTATTTTATTTTTTTGTTTTACTTCTTTTTCATATGGATTTAATTTCTTTTGCAGATTAAAATAAAACTTTGAGAGTTTTGTCGATTAACAAAGATGGCCGACCAAGAAGCATGCTCCAGGATTTAACAGCGGTCAGTTATCAAGTTTTTGGTTGCTGTAGGGTGTAAACCAGTTGAAATTCAAAAATGTCTACAAGTGGGCTAAATTGTTTAAAGAAGGACGGAGCAGTGTTGAGGTTGAAGACAGGCCTGGTAGGCCTACAGAAGTGAGGTCTCCTGAGGTGATTGAATCAGTCAATTACCTCATTCAGTCTGACAGAAGGGTGACAGTGGATGACATTGCAAGGACTTTGAGCTTATCTGTTGGGACAAACGCAGGGGTCATCAGTCAGAAGGAGTCATCTTGCGTCATGACAACCAAGGTATCACACAGCAGCCCAAACGGTGCAGACCATCAACGAGCTGTACTGGGAATAACTCCCTCCTCCCCCTTACAGCCCAGACCTTGCCCCTTCAGACTTTCACCTGTTTGGTCCCTTGAAAGCGTTCACGAGAGGCACGAAGTTTAAAAGTGACGATGAAGTCAAAAGTGTTGTGAGCGACTGGCTGAGACATCAGTCCAAAGATTTTTACGCTGAGCGAATACGGAAGCTTGTGCACAGATGGGAAAAGTGTGTGACGGTGCTGGGAGACTACGTTGAAAAATTTTTAAAAAGTAAGCTTCTATCTGTATTAGAAGTCCTTATACCGAAAAATTCACCTTATTTATTGAATGACTCTCGTAAATCAAAAAGCCACACACGCAAACACACATACACATACACACACCACACATACACATCTGAATTTATGACAGGGGGAATTATAATTATTTACATTTGAAGTAATCTTCTCTCTTTCGTTGTTACTATCACAACATTTCGGCCGTTGTGCCCTTCAGCCTTTTTCCGGTCTCTGTCGATCCGTGTAATCTTAAACGAAATTCGAAATTGAGTCTATTCAATCTAAGCTTGTTGAGGATTAATGAGTGATCAAGAGATTTGCTTATCACTGAAACTGTCGTCTGAAAACAAAACGAACAACATTCCTTAGTTCCACCAGTTCTAACCTTCGCAACTCGGACGACATGCGACGAACAATGAAGCGAAACGTCCTCATTCCCTTCATATTACATTTGTAAGAAAAAAGGTCCAATTAAACAACTTTTTCCGACGAGGTGCTACTTTGTAGAAGCGACTCCCAGGAGGATGTTTTCCAACCAATACCAACTTAACCACTTCAAATCTAGAATCAACAATTATCTTCTTATTGAGGGGTCTCCCCCTTTTACACAAATGGACTCACCCACGGTATACATATACTACTACCACTGAATACCCGAGTGAGTAATAGTACGTTAAGTCAAGTCGGACAGTATTAGTAGTGAACGTTGAGTCGGTCGGTAGAATAACGTAGCGGCAAGAGTCACAGTCACAAGCACGTAGACTCAGTAAGAAGTCATACATCGATACGTTGATACCAAAGTCTCTCTATATATGTATATATATTTGTCTACTAACCCCGCATTCCTGGAACTACTAACCTGTATTACCAGTTTGTATTTTTACGTTAATACATTTATTTTCCTATATTCATTCTTGGCGTTTGTTATTATTTGATACCGGATTTCATCTCGGAATCCACAACACTTCTGTAGATATTTTTAAAGCATTTCACACGAAGAAAAATGGAAGTGTCATTAGAAAGGGGTTACAGAGAGTGAAAGTAAGAGTAAAGAGGAATGTTTGAGGAAAGGATAAAGAGAAGGACTGGGATCAAGATCAAATCATCAGAAGATATCGATTGATATTACATTTAAATGTTTTAAGATTATAGTTATCAGGGAAGCAAGTAAGAGGAAGGACGTTCCACTGTCGGGAAGTGCGAGAGAAGAATCTGTTGGAGTACAAAAGGCTGTTAGATTTTACTGTTTCGACAGTAAAAGCGTGGGACCGAAATGCCAATCTAATAGCACGCTTAAATTCATGCAATCGGCGCACCAGTGGAAATAGCTCGTCGGAGCAATTGCCATGAAAATATTTGTAGAAAAGACAAAGGGAAGCCACATCTGGTGACTGGTGTCGAGATGCCAGATCAGCACCGATCACATTGCTTATCCATCTTTAGATTTTGTCAAGAACATTGAGATGAACATCGGGTACACCAGACCATATATGGCGAAAGTATTCAATGCATGAACGAATGGTAGATTTGAAGGATGGACTCAGTCGAAAAAAAACTTCTGGCGCGACAAAAAGAACCAACATTCCTTGCAATAGATGTAGCTATTGATTCAATGTAGTTGTTCTAACTCAAATCAATGGAAAACGTGAGACCAAGCCACATATTCTCATAAACTCCGCTTGCCGCTTACCCATCATACAACAACCTCCTTCAGTATCCTCTAACTTGAGTGGCTCTTGGGTAGTGTAAAGATTAATATAACCTTAAGAAAAATGTTAGCTTAATCAATTGCGGCCAAATGCTTTATTAATTTATTTAATTTTTAGTTTTAAATTTTTCTAAACTATCGATGCTGTCAATTTAGAAATAAGGACTTCAACTCATGAAGTTGAATTTTATCTAGTTTGTTAATATATCCCATCATATACTTGTGTTTAGTGTAATGGCCAGGCATGAGAACTCGAGCCATCTAGTTCGAATTCTAGCCGACTTTGTTACGTTCACTGTTGCACAAAATACATTTGGAAATGGTGTGAATTCCTCTCTCTTCCAACTAGGTCTAGCTTAATTCGCACCTTGTATATAGACAGACATAGTGAGTGGGGATATAGAAATCATCACTGCATGGCGACTATCAGTTCCACCCCTCGAGTGATCTTCATTATCATGTATTTATTGTGATCTCAAAATCAATTAACTGCAGATTATCTGACAATTCTTCCAGTGAAACCATCTTCAACAAGAAAGATTATGTAACATCCCTAGAAGATGGATTTTCGGTAACACTCACATAAACAACATACAGCACGAAAAAGCCAACAGGAAAGGAAACATCATCTAGCTCAACCCACCGTATAACAAAAACGTAAAAATAAACGTAGGAAAAATATTAATTAAACCCATGAACAAACATTTTCCTCAAGTACTCCCCACATGATATTCAACAAAAACACAGCAAAAATCAACCACAGCTGCACTGAGAACATGACACAAATGATAAAACAAATACAACAGGATAACAACCAACAAACCATTAGCAAAAATCAAACTCAAGTGTAAATGCAGAGCAAAGAATGAATGTTCCTAAAATGGCAATTGCTTGCGGAACAATGTAATATACCAAGCCACTGTAAAATCCGCAGATACCGAAGATAAAATATACATAGTAGTAACTGAAGGACCCAGGGAACAAAGAAATTATGCAGACAAAACATTATTTACAAACAGTATATACGTGACCAGCACAATTATTTCTAAACATAGCTGCGAAATTAAAAACAAAAATAAAATCAGACCAAAAATATTATGGAAAATAAGGAAAACTGCATCGGCCTACAACAATAAATGCCCAAACTGGAAACTCTGTATGGAAGAGAAAATACATGTAATTACCTCCCAACACCAATACAAATTACTAAATAAACGATTAAAAATCATCTCAAAATTTCGTCACGAAAACAAATTTTTACTACGTTACTTAAATTCGAAAACTAAACACAAACAAGAAATAAAAACAAATAAATAAAAATGTTAAAAATATATAAATAAAAATAAGTAAATTAATTCAAAACATTAAATAAATATAATATATAAATAATAAACAAATTAACAATCTACGAATGCACGCATAAACACAAGTAAATTTAATAATAACAATCAACGACAAATAACAAAGCAATCAGTAATAAAGTTAACAAACAACACAAAACTATATTATTGATATATTATATTATATTTATAATATAAATTAATATATATTATATATTAATATATATTAATATATATAACATTATATTTATTATATATATATTATATTATATTATATTTATTATATATATATGTTATGTTATTTTCATTATATAAAATACCTTTATATAACTATATTCGGATTCACAGTTATTTCTACTCAATGACACCTAGGATAATTTCAAACATAACCGTTACTGCTCACCTAATAACCTGTATAATTATACAATAGACCTTGCCATAATACACCACTGACTTGCAAATATAAATAGTTCAGCCAAGAGACAAAACACATGGTCTGACAATTGCGTTTAAGCTGGATGTTGACCTCAATGTCCATTTTACATATATATATATATATATATATATATATATATATATATATATATATAATATTACGGTTGCATTTATCAATTTTAACTGTAAAATGAAGTGACCTTACCGACAATCTATTACTGCACTTAAATTCATAGCCTAGGTACTAGAGAGGAACGTGTGTGTGTGTGTGTGTGTGTGTGTGTGTGTGTGTGTAAACGGTCGTCCAGTGCTTTCTGCATTCTGTTGAGAATTCTTCTAGACTCAATCAATTACTATAATGATATATATATATATATATATATATATATATATATATATATATATGAATTACTATAATGATATATATATATATATATATATATATATATATATATATATATATATATATATATATATATATATATATCATTATAGTAATTCATTGAGTGAATTATATATATATATATATACAGAGCTGTTGGATAAAAGTGATTCACTGATTTTTTTTTCTAAATGTTCTCTTCTCCGATGAAACGAAAGTTGAGCTAACTTCAAAGGATAAGCGATCTAAAATCCGAAAAAGTTTTGAAAGCTCTTTGAATTTAGCAGTAAGTACTGTCAACCATCCGTTCAGTATAATGTTCTGGGGATGCTTTTCTTTTCATGGAACTGGTTTCTTAAAACCTATTGAAAAGACCCTCAGGAGCGAGCAGTACAAGAGAATTTTAGAGTCTTGTCTGCTCCCTTCTGCTGAAAGGGTGCAAATCGACCCCACCAAGCTTTTTGTTATGCATGATAATGCTCCCTGTCACAAATCAAAATTGATGAAGGAATACTTTGATGAGAAGCAGGTGAGTGTTATGACATGGCCGCTCCAATCTCCTGACCTCAGCCCCATAAAAAACTTATGGAGCATTATAAAGTACAGGCTCTCGAGAAAGCAGTTGAGCAACACACAGGATTTGATTGTGAATTTCATATCCGAATGGAATTCACTGCTTGGAGATGAGATTTGCCAGAACCCAATCAAATCAATGCCAAAAAGGGTTGAAAAGGTTATTCAAAATAAAGGAGGACCCATAGATTATTAAATATTTCGAATTATATTACCTATTATAAATAAATTATACCTCTATTATTCTTTATTTAAAGCTGTTCGGTTATGTTTCTATTGATTACTAGTTGCAGGAAATAAATCAGTCACTTTTTTATCACTAAATCTCTTTTATATCCAAAATTATAATTATCAATAGAATACCTTAGGGTGAGTAAACTTTTTAACTAGGTGGTTGGGAAGGGGTATTTAGAGTAGTAAGATTAAATTAGTTTGATCCCAAAAACAATAGGCGAAAAAAATTTTAAGTTAAAAAAGTCAGTTGAGTCACTTTTGTCGAACAGCACCGTATGTGTGTATGTATATATATATATATATATATATATATATATATATATATATATATATATATATATATATATATATATCATTATATATTTCCTTTCCCCTTAGCCGCTCTATCGCACAGCATTAGCTGGTTCAAGCAAGGATATAAGAGAATTTTGGGAGATTAGAATAATCATTATAGTAATTCATCGTGTCTAGAAGAATAGCGCTATATCGAATCTAGTCAGTTTCATCTTCGTCACCGAGGCCCGTTGGTCATGTTATATGACGCTGCGCTGTATCGAAACGGTCCGGGTTTGATTCTCGGTAGTGGATGCACTTTGATGATGAGTCCAAAATAGGACGAAACGGCCGTCCAGTGCTTTCTGCATTCTGTTGAGGATTCTTCTAGACTCGATGAATTACTATAATGATTATTTTAACCCCCCTATCGTTACTGTATCACTTATATATACTCTATACTCTCCTGTCGAATACGACGTATGAGGGTCAAGCAGATGAGTTCCTAGGAAACCGACAGCCCGACAACAGCAGATTTGATTATAGTGGTGAAGGTTTCGTGCAGGATCATCCGCACTTCTGTTTTCGGCACTCATATATATATATATATATATATATATATATATATATATATCAGAACATTTACCATGAGTATATATATTTTAGAAGAGGTACAAGGAAGCTACGTTACGGCAAGAAAGTGACTTTCTAAATACGTAGCAGAAGCACCAGACCAGATGTGGCAGCAGTCTTCAAAACAAGGACAAATAGTATAATTATAAGTGTGTAAAATAGATTCTGCCGAGAAAAATTGTTTCGCTCGACACAGAGAACCAACTTTTGTAGCAACGGACCTAGAAACTGATTCAGCACAATCCCTCAGCTTCATTTCAGTGGAACTCATTAGCTCGAGAAGGTGCAATATGTCACTTTCCTGGGGGTTAGCATCAGCCATGCTAATAGAAACCAAAAAGGAGTTCTCTCAGGCGATTAAAAGATACGTTAGAATTATCACGCCATTTCTTGCCCCAGTTAACAACAGATTGTTGGTAATTTTGGAGGCCAGCCGCCAATTTGACCTTATCGAACCGATCAGGCTTAGTATTAAGCCAGGAGTAAATAATTGTCATCAGCATATATATCGAGTTGCGGACTGTTGCTCAAGGTTCTACTATAGGAAGGAATTTAAAATCAAGAAGATATAGATTATCAGTAATCAGAAAGTAATAGGAGATTTAAAGGCAGGATTATCTTTCGCGTTTCAAATAAACATGCCGTGACGGTTATAAATTTTAGAGGGAAATTCGCCCAGTACAACCTTATTGTAATGAACCCTTTTATCAAATTTACAGGAAATTTCCTCTTCATTTAACCCACTTTCATTCGAGAACAAAGACTGATTGTTTTTTGTTATCTAAAAAAAAATTCATCGACCCCTTTTATTCTAACCAGCACGTCTATTTGAACCTCAAGTACATTATTATATACCTATGATTTGACTACAAATGTTTATTGCGAATCAAGAAAAAAAAGCATTATCACTGATCAGAAATGAATGTAAATATTACTGACAGAATAAATTCATTATATGCATTACGAATTATTTGACTATAGAAATACTTTGATAGCCATTTTAATATATAAACATTGTAAAAGATTTACTATAGTTTAACAGTTGAAACGTTTATCCGTGTTGAAGTATACAAACCTTTTTGAAGAAATATATATAGGTGTGTGTGTGTGTGTATGTGTATGTAGAAAGGCAGAAAGAGAGAGATAGACAGAGAGAACAAAGTGAGATAGAAAATGAGAGAAGGATAACAACAGAGATATCGAGCTAGATAGATAGATAGATAGATAGATAGATAGATAGACAGATACGACATATATCGGTCTGTCGCAGTCCTAATCTCTGTCTGTCTGTCTCTTTCTCTGCGTGTTTATCTGCGACTGTTCTTATCACACTATATGCATTCTTTCTTTCTGTTTTCTTTCTTAGCCTGTTCCTCTCTCTCTCTCTCTCTCTCTCTCTCTCTCCCTATATATATATATAGAGAGAGAGAGGGGGGAGGGGGAGAGAGAGAAAGAGAGAGAAAGAGAGACAAGAACACAGAAGACAGAGAAAGAGACAGACAACGATTAGGATTGTGATGCGAACAGACTGATATATATATATATATATATATATATATATATATATATATATATATATATAGAGAGAGAGAGAGAGAGAGAGAGAGAGAGATAGATAGATAGAAACAGCCTACATTATAAGCGAATCAGCGAAGATAAGTAGACAGTCGTCGTTTCCGATGCGAATATCAGATGATGCTCCGGAAAATAAGATTTAAAACGGGATTACCTATTTCCGGATATTTAAACATTACCTTCGCTATTTCCTACATTAAGAAGTCTAACATATGGCTATCACCATCCATTCTAAGTGAACCCAAAGAACATTCCACAAGTGCAGGGCCAAAAGAAAAGATCATGGCGCCTGCAGGCACAGAATGTCACTTTATAACTTTCCAAGATTATGGATTTTTCTTATCAGTTCATCTCTCGAATATGTAATTGGAAAATTAACACGTCATGACACGTGATTGGGAAATATCCATTACTGAGATTATAGATTGAAACACATATCTACATGAGAGAGAGAGAAAGGGAGAGAGAGGGAGATAGAAATGGAAAGAGAGAGTGAAAGTGAGTGAGAGAGAGAATGAGAGTGTGAGAAAGTGAGAGGAAAGTGAGAGTGTGAGAGAGAAAGAGAGAGAGATAGAATGGGAAAGAGAGAGTGAGATTGATAGAGAGAGTCAGAGAATGAGAGCGTGAGAAAGTGAGAGGAAAGTGAGAGTGTGAGAGAGAAAGAGAGAGAGATAGAATGGGAAAGAGAGAGTGAGAGAGATAGAGAGAGTCAGAGTGTGAGAAAGAGAGAGGAAAGAGAAAGAGAGAGTGAGAGAGGGAATGATAGAGAGAGAGAGAGAGATTGAGGGAAATAGAGAGAGAAGGATGAGAAAGAAAGCGGGATGAGTGTTTCTTAGATGAAACAAATTGCCTTGACAGAGGTAGGTTTTCTAGCCCAACTTAAAAAGTAAGAATTTGACTGCTCATTTTCAAGGCAAACCGACCTTTTTCACTTTGGAAGACTGATGGCCGTAAGATTCAGAAACCTATTCTATATGATTTGTCCTTTAGGTGTATAAAGTTAACCCGTACACTTTTTTTGGACATTCACTTCAGAGATTTCAGAGTTGACGAAAAGACTTTAGGCGATAGAGATGACATTCAACCGACATTGCAAATAATACCACAGATTGAACTCTTAAGCAACAAGAAAGTCTTAAGGAAAACAAAAGCGACAAGGAAACTTATACAGTGTAACCCGGATATAAGAGACCCGGATATAAGAGAAGCCCGGATATAAGAGATATTTTATCTGGACCCAAATTAGAGCCTGTGTTAATGTATATATAATTGACCAAACACGGATATAAGAGAAACCCGGATATAAGAGACTTCTCCGTTCCCGGCAACTCTCTTATATCCGGGTTACACTGTACTTAAAATCTGAAAATGGCGGTTGAAATTTTGGGAATAATTATGAGGAAAGGGGGTCTAGAGAATTTAACACTCACTGAACATACTGAAGTCAAAAGATGCTGGTGAAAACAGCGAGTAAACTACATCACGACCAGGGACAAAGATGAATGGGAAAAGAGTAGAAAATTAATCTAGTCTTAATTCTTTTTCCGATATTAGATTCTGGTTATCGATGTATCGCTCGCATTTGTAATTGGAAAGTTACCACCTGATAAGCTGCAAGTGGTGAATATACAACATTAAAATTCTAAATTTAAACACTTAAGCATAGGGAGTGTTTGTCTCTTGGCCATGACAAAAACGTGTTATTTTTTAGCGGTGTTATTGGTATTCAAATTCATGCTATTCGACACATAGTATGACTTCACTCATTATGTAATCGTTAACCAGTAAGATATTCAATTTACAGATGCTTATCCGGGGCATTTTGATATCAGGCTGGTCTCGACTGTCTTCAAACATAGCCTCTAGGACCAAGCATTAGGTCACCAGTTATCACAGACCTGGTTAAAACACAACATCCAACATAATGTCCACAACCCTGCCCTAGTTGAAAGACGATTACGAAAACCACACAGAAGATACTATTCACTGTACAGTCCGTTAAGTGCTACCAGTCATTGAACTATGGAGTTGAGCGCTACCAGCCATTAGAATGTGGATGTAATTTCATGCAGGGAGTCTCTTGTTCGAGGGGCTATTATCCTTGTCCCTTGCTAGCGGCCACATTCGCTCATATTCTCAAGAACTGTTAGTGCTCAGTTATCACGCGCTATTGATATCTATTGGAAATTCACATGTTCCTAGTATGACCTTGTTCCTGATGTTCAGTGAAAACTATTGCAATATTGGAAATAGAACTCGACAAGTTACTGGCTCCAATATGCATTCCATGTTCAAATTATTGTCAAATTCTGCCTGCATCAAATTATTGCCACAGCTACACTGCATTTTTACCTCTTATGCTCACAAATAGGATACAGTTGAGTCTATTCCTAACTAGGGGTAATGGACAAAACCATCCAATGCAAAGGTGTTACTAATTCAGTTCATATTAGATTATACATACATACAAACATACATATATATATATATATATATATATATATATATATATATATATATATATATATATATATATATATTCCTAGAGACCGTAGCCCAATATATAATATTTTGGAATCAGGCCGACTCCGTAAGGAAATTAAAAACATTCCGGACTGGATCCAGACCCGCAATTTTGAAATTTGGGATTCCCAAGTTTTCATTACTTTAATTGTTTTCGGCGATTTTTTTACTTGAATTTTTGCATCATTTTTTTTTTTTTTGTACGATAATTTTTATAACTTGGAAATAAATTTTGGAATAATTGAAATTAATTGCGAAATCCAGCGAAAGGCACCCGTGAAAAAAAATAATTATACGGAAAGTAAGGATCTACGTGCATCAAATAATATTTAATTCATGTGGCGACAGAAAAATTATCGTTGAACGTTTAAAAGGTGAGCTTACATATTAATGCAATACTTAAATGCGGCGATCAATTTTGAGTTATTCTGCAGTTTATTGTTGCCTGCATACGGCAGCAGCTTGCGTCGCACAATTGAAATCTCCGCCAACAGAGGATCAGATTGCAATTAAAAGAGCCAAGGCTGCAGCGAGGAAAAGAAAGTTCCGTTCAAATTAAATTCCAGATCAAACAACAGCCAGGGGAGCTTCTAATGCTGAGAATGTGCAAAGACTTAGGGACTCTCAAACTCCTGAACAAGACAGAGGTCAAATCAAGATCTCTGCAAGAGTTAGCTTAAATGTTGCCCAACAAGCACGCAAACCCACGCGCGCATACACATACACACACACTCAAACACGTACACACATACACACACGCACACACATATATATATATATATATACATACACTATTAATGATGAATATACATTTTCTTCGCCGTTTAGCACAACTCTGTGTTTCATGCATGCTGTATTCTTCATATATATATATATATATATATATATATATATATATATATATATATATATATATATATACGGAACCGTCATATAGCCTGACGTGTCTTAACTGTTTCAACCACAGAAGATCGTTCGGTAGACAAGGTCGAATGTACTGCTTTAAACTTCAATCATCCATGAATCTCTAACGTACATTCATAACTGAACATGGCGTATCAAATGTAAACAAATGACGTCACACATTATGAAATCGACAAAGTCCGACAATTATTTTAAGACATTTTTATGTTTAACATTCTTTTTTTATAGATACAAATATTTAAGTAAATGCTCTGTTTATAATAAACAGTATTAAATGACATTTACCGGAGGACGAATAACTTCTATGAAAATTTCTCGGGTATTCAGGCCGGTAAATGTCATTTAATACTGTTTATTATATATATATATATATATATAGATATATAGATATATATATATATATATTCTTTCCTCTATGGTACCTAGAATTTATGAATTTAAGTGCAATACTAGACTGGTGGTAGGTCTCATCATCTTACTGTTGAAATGGCTAGATGTAACTGTAAGTTCTATGCTAACAGTTTCTTCTATTGCACTACTTGTTTGTGAAACTCTTTTCAGGTTTCTTGCTTCCAAGTCAAGTTTGATCTTCAAAAATATGAAGGCAATATCAATCGCATCTTCTGAATTTTATTGTCCACTCTCGTTAATAGAGGTTTTTCTCATATTCTTTAACCCTCAGTAGCCTCTTGCGTCCTAGTGGCTTTATTGCCTTGCTTGCAGTGAAATGATTACATATATATATATATATAATTGACTGAGTTGATTTTCTAACAAGAATCCTATTTTGGCTTCGTTTTGTGTTTAATAGAATATGGCGAAATTATTTTTCATTATGTCCTCCGTCGAGTACATATCAAGGTAAATGAAGTGACTGAAAAGCGATGAAGGCGAGGACGATTCGATCATTTCCCACTAATTAATGATTATAAGAATCAACATGGCAACCGGCGTCTATTGTGTAAAAATGAGAGGCAGCAATCAGGTGAATATAAATATTATTTCTTAGCAACAATCTCTATTCTTGGCAAGATTATTGTCTTCAATCGCTTTCTGTCTGTCTGGTTCTGTCTGTCTGGCTCTCTCTCTATCTCTCTCTCTCTCTCTCTCTCTCTCTCTCGGTTTTGTCTTACTCTGTTCAAATCTATCTATCTCACTACCTTTTCATATCTGTATTATTCTCAGCTTGTACTTTTTCTCTTTCTTCGATAAACTTAATGCTTTTTACCTCAGTCTCTCTCTCTCTCTCTCTCTCTCTCTCTCTCTATATATATATATATATATATATATATATATATATATATATATATATATATATATATATATATATACGAGTTTCTTCAGCAATTCTGATGAACACCAAAAATATTCGAATGTTGAACATAATATGCATGATCCAAAAAATACGTCAACATGTCCTTGATTTTGTCCAAACTTTTTCGCATCTTCTTCGGATATGCAGATTCAGACGATTCTGTTGGCAAGTCTACGTATTTGCTTCAAGATCAGAGCTGTGAACACATAGCTCATCTTTAGTTTTTACCTTCTTGATGAAATCAGGGTCATTGTTAGCCATTTGCAATTTGTGCCCGAAATTCCTTTTGTTTCAACAGATATTGTGGAACCAATTTTTCTAGGCCAGTCGTTCTTACGTTGAAATCTATGAACCAGTTTGGACAATTGTAGCATTTCGGCAAAGACTAGACACCAGGTTCGTTCTCAGGGTGTAGCTTCTCCCAGTCAGACGCTTGTGCCTTTAAAAATATCACTTTGGCCATATCGTCACCCAGAAAAATAAAGACAATGAGAGGATTATAGCAGTAGGCAAATTTATTACGTACTAACTTTCTGCTGTAGACGAGCAAAGAAGAGATGAGGCAAGTTAAGGGAACGAAACGTCTAACGGCTGTGCCTTCCTTTCATTTAGCGAGCAAATTGCCTCTATTCCCTCTCTGTTTACTCCATGTGTCCTTCCTTTAGGGGCCACTCTCTTATAGAGACCCGTTTTCTGTCATGCCAGCGTTATATAAAAAAATGTAATTCGGCAAGAACTCAGGTATTAGCTTCATTCAATGACCTCCTTTGTCAGGATCGTTTGATTTGGTTCTTGGGGGGTCCACTCCATTAAGCTGACATTCTTTGACAAGATGGATAATTGTCAAAGAGATTTATGTGATGCGTTGCAAGTGGGCCCTTAGCAAGAAGTTAGTTGATATCGCTACAGAATCCAGAAAGCTTCTTTGATTTTCGCACAGTCACAGTCAGTCGTTGATTACTCCTTGAAGGTTTCACACGCATAACATTTTCTCCCAGAATGAACATTGATTAGCGGCCAATTTTCAAGCATTTAGCCCTGATTCCTTTTTAATCGTTCGAATAAAGTCTGCGGATCACTCTCCAAATTTTAAACATTTTCGAAGCATTTCCACTGATCCATTGCATTTTTATTGGGACTGTCACACAGTTTCACTCAATGACGTCTCTCAATTGCATATCGCGACGGGCGTGTGTCTGTTCAAGCATGCGCATTACGTGACCCAATTTACAACAAAGACAGGCAAAGAGTTCTCGAGTCATTCAAAATGGATGAATATTTTCCAGCTGACCTCGTAGTTTAATAGCTACATAGTCTTTAATTAAATTTTCTGCCCTACGCCAACTAGATTTTTTTCTTTTTTTACGATCTAGCAGAGAAAGAATCCTCCAATGGAGTCGTAAGTACAAGCCTTTCAAGAAGAAAAAAAACACGAGAAATCATTGGCCGTTTTAGGTTTTTTAAATTGTGGGTAACGAGATTTACTGGGCATCAGAGTAGCCGTAAGATTTGGCAAGATTCCAACCGATTGATTGAGTGCGTCTCGCTTGGGAGTCAATTTGACCTTAACGGCTGCAGTTAGGCCTAATAATTTATAGAAAGAAAGAAAGAAAGAAAAAAGAAAGAAAGAAAAAGAGAAAACAAAATGGCAGCTCGAAAATCGTTTGGAATTGACAGCAACACGGAGGTAAGAATCAAGTAAAGATAAATTTGATAAGTGCAAACGTCAATAGCCTGCATCATGGTTGACGGAACTGCAGAACATTCAATTCTAATGTCCCACTGATGAACAAAAATGTGTGCGTGTATATATATATATATATATATATATATATATATATATATATATATATATATATATATATATATATATATATATATATATATGGCGTGATGTGCCTTAACCGATCTGCCACAGAGAAGCGTCTGGTTAGCAAGGTCGATTTTACTATCTTTAAACTTAAATCTTCCATGAACCTCTTCTATTCATATCTGCTCTAGCGTATCAAATGTAAACAAATGACGTCATACATTTTAGAATTGGACATAGTCCGACAATTTATTTAAAGACATTTATAATATGTTTAACGTTCTTTTTATAGATACAAGTATTTAAGCAAATGCTCTGTTTTATAATAAACAGTATTAAATAACATTTACCAGCCTGAATGTCCGAGAAATTTTCATAGAAAATTTTCGTTCTCCGACAGAAATTGAACCATCGTTCTCCGACAGGAATCGAACCATCATTTCGCGTGATGTGCCTTAACCGATCGGCCACAGAGAAGCGTCTGGTTAGCAAGGTCGATTTTCTTATAATAAATAAGCAGATATGAATAGAAGAGATTCATGGAAGATTTAAGTTTAAAGATAGTAAAATCGACCTTGCTAACCAAACGCTTCTCTGTGGCCGATCGGTTAAGGCACATCACGCGAAATGATGGTTCGATTCCTGTCGGAGAACGATGGTTCGATTCCTGTCGGAGAACGAAAATTTTCTATGAAAATTTCTCGAACATTCAGGCCGGTAAATGTTATTTAATACTGTTTATTATAAAACAGAGCATTTGCTTAAATACTTGTATCTATAAAAAGAACGTTAAACATATTATAAATGTCTTTAAATAAATTGTCAGACTATGTCCAATTCAAAAATATATGACGTCATTTGTTTACATTTGATATGCTAGAGCAGATATGAATAGAAGAGATTCATGGAAGATTTAAGTTTAAAGATAGTAAAATCGACCTTGCTAACCATACATATATATATATATATATATATATATATATATATATATATATATATATATATATATATATATATATATATATGTATGTATAAGATGTGCGTGTATGTGTATGACTGTGTTTTTGAGAAAATCCTTCTTTGATATATTTGATTAGAATAAAAGATCTGGTACTTTTTTATTATTTGTTTTTTTCTTATATGCTTATAATTATTATCTTATCTTGACTTAAGATAAAAATGTTGAAAAAGTTTGATGATTCGAAACGCTATATATATATATATATATATATATATATATATATATATGTCGTGGTGTGCCCGATCACCACTCCCACTTTTTGGTAAACAATCCCGTATACGCCTTCGGCAGAGAACGATCACGACTCACGTGCGCTAAAAATAGCAATGACCTATTTTCAAACCAAAAGAAAGAACACAAACTTCATTTTCGCCACGAAACCAAAACAAAAGACTTTTAATTTCGTACCGAAATTAATTTAAATACAGTCAACAAACACCACTTTTGACTGTAACTAATACGGCCTGAAATTAATTATAGTCACTTATTGGTTTAGCGGGATCGCTGCTGTTGTACGGGCTGTTTCCATAAATAGCAGCGATTTCACAGCAATCAAGAGAGACGGCTAGGGAGCCAGGGGCCTTCCTATGACGCGCTCAGTCAAGTCGACCGATCCCAGCAGCCGGCGGGATCCAGCAGCAGCAGTAGCAGCAGTTGTTCAAACAGCCCTTTTCAGGGCTAACTTCTGAATGTCATTCTAACACGATACTCGCTTCACTCTCTGCTACTGCTCGCCTCCAGTAACCTCCAGCGCCTTCCAGTAGCCTCCAGCTCACTCCAGCAACCTCCAGCTCACTCCAGCAACCCCCGGCTCACTCCTGCAGCTTTCAGCGACCCACAGCTCACCCCTGCAGCTTTCAGCGACCCACAGCTCACTCCCGCAGCTTCCAGCTCACTCCCGCAGCTTCCATCTCACTCATGCAGCTATCAGCGACCCACAGCTCACTCCTGCATCTTTCAGTAACCCACAGCTAACCCCTGCAGCTTCCAGCGACCCACAGCTCACTCCTGCACCTTCCAGCTAATTCCCGCACTTCAACAACCACACATCGTCGACATCGACCGGAGCAACCACATTCATGAACAATCATCAACCGTCGACCTGACTGGAGCATCCACACATCAACCCTCAACCGGAACGACAAAACCTCAGCGTCCAACTCAACATCGCAACACCAGCCGTCTACTGCCATTGTCGCCCAGCTACCGACTCCAGCGTCCGTCGATATCCGGATCCCGATACACGACTTTCCTTCGTCTCACCTTCTATCGCACGCTAAACAAATAAATAAAGACACGATACCCATCGTCTTCAACTGACCATCCGTGTTTTGTCATCCATCTTTGCTATTGCCGTTACCTATCATTGCCTTTGTGTCCACTTTCTTAGTTGTACGGTCGATTGGCACTCACACCTTTCGGCCCACTGCAACATATATATATTCATTTGTGTTTATATATATATATATATATATATATATATATACACACAAATGAATATGAAATATTGCACATTGAGTTCTGGTGCTAATAAAACAATGTTATAAATTATATATTAATAATAAATATGTATTTTTTGCTCACCAGTTTAAATGTTAAAATATAAATGTATATTCATAAAATATATATATATAAAATATTAATTGTAGTGTAAGACAGACTATATTATATGTTAGTCATTAAGGGTAGCATCGATAGTTATTTCCGTATATATATATATATATATATATATATATATATATATATATATATATATATATGACGTTTTGTCTGTGCATGTATGTATCTGTTTTTCTAACGGGTTTAAAATAAGCAAATGTACCAAAATAAACAGGCAATTAGACAACTTTGAACGAAACTAACCTGATTTAGAAATAAACATGAAACATCATAAACAATTGGCCGTTTTACAAAAAAGCATTCAAAACCATCTGATGAAAATAAACAATTCACCTCACGGATTTACAAACGAAAAAATAGAAATATATATAAACTAAAAAAAGACAACAAGCTGTTTAAGGAAAACATAACTAGAACAGAAAAAGCACCGAAAACTGCAAAATAAGATAGTAACCTAAATACCTAAACCTCAGAGCTAGACGACCGAATTAACTACATTGTTAAATCTCAAACATTTATTTACGCGAAAATAACGCATTAAACTTCAATAAACTTCAAAATAAAACAAAGTAAAATGTAGTAGACAAAATAGTTAAAGAATAATATAGAATTAAATCGGATCAAATAATGAAGTTAGGAATAAACTAGTGGAAAATTACAAAAAGAAAATACTATTTTCTTTTGCAATCTAAAAGAATATCTACCCTTTGTTATATTAAAAAAAAAATAACCCGTCTATATTTCTGAGATGAGGTATTATGTACATTATTTTCAGTTCGACATTCCAACCACCTGAAGAAGGCCGGAGCGTACAACGGCCGAACGTTGTGATAAACATGACAACAAAGATGATGACAATAGTCCGAATAATGTAAATAGTGCAAAAATTAACCCTTCGGCCATATAGTTACTCACAAATTAAAAACATGAGAAGATTGTAGCAAGAGGGAATTTTCTTCATTAATTACCTTCTGCTGTAGACGAGCGAAATAGAAGCGAGGCAAGTTGAGGTAGTTGAGGGGGCAAACCGTCTAACGGGCAAATCATCACGAAGAAAAATACAAACATCTGCATTATATACAGCGCAGATAACCTAATATATTTTAAACGAAAAAAAAACTTTCTGAGTGATACTGAAAGGATAAGGTCTATGGCCTTCTTATTTCTTCTGTTTATGTACTTACAACAACTTCATTCAGTAACCATTTACCTTGAGTGGCTTTCGGGCTTTGTATAATAGCGTCAAAAAACAAATTGCAAATTGTAAAATGTATTTTTTGGCAATGATATTTTCTATGTAATCAAAAAGTTTAAGCAGCCATTACTTGAAAGCGTCTTTGCAACATATTCGGATATCCGCCATATTTGATGCTGGACAACATATGAGACAAACCAAATAGTTGGAGTGCCAATCTTCGGAACTATCAGAGCAAATGAGGATTTATATAAATTGATGAAAGTTTGCCAAATGTTCAAGAGTATTTCCGCCATTTTAATTGATTACTTTGGCTAAATACTCTGCTCTAATAACGAAAATACTTTCAAACTAAAAAAAAAGGCTCTGGCTTGGTGCTGTTCCAATTCTCCCTTTCCAACTTCGACAGAGTTCACATAAGTCTACACAGCCTTGTGAGTGATGAATTGCTTTCCACTCTACAAACCCTTTCTCAGAAACAAAATTTTATTAACCTCTACTCTATCGCCATTCTCATGTTAAGCCAACTACATATCTTGGTATCGGCATATACAATTAAGACAACCCATGCCACGTAGTGAGTCAAATCATCCTCATTCCCTTCATATTCCAGTTGCGAGGAGGACGTTCCACACGGACAGCTTCTTACTCATAATCGTGGCATTAGGAAATGAACTCCTCGGAGGATGCTTCTACGATCACTACAATCTTAACCTATTCAAGTCGAGGGTCAGTCCTTGTCTATATATAGAGATATTCTCATAATATGCACGCTTTTCTCACTCACTCACTGTATGCGATTAAAACAACTTTCTTTAGTGACCCTCTATCTTGAGAGACTCGTGGGCCTTGTTTTCGGTGAAAATTAGCGCAAAAGAAAAAAAAAGGCTGATTTAGGCACATTCAAATTTGCTGCCCTGAAATTTGCATCTTTTATTCTCAGTTTCTTTATTCATTGCCTGAAAAGTATTTTTGCTGACCCAGAATTGAGAACAAAAATGAAGTAGTTTCCTTTCATTTTTAGTGCATTGTAAAAAAAATCGTTTCACAGTTGAAATAGAAATTTCCGATTTTGATGCTTTTTTTCCTCCCGATACCAGATACTAATGGTTGTCACACTCAACTGGAAAAGAAGAGGATGAGGAAAAGAGGAATAGCGTAAAGGAAGAAGAAGACTGACAACGAGGAAGAAGAAAATGAGCAGAAGAAAAAAAAAGAAAAACGAAGACAAGGGAGAAGAGAAATTGACAAGAAGAGTTATAAAAACAATTCAGAAGAAAAAAAAAACAACAGCAATAGTGACGATAAGGACAAAGATGAAGTGGGGGAAAGGGAAGGAGGGAGAGGTAAAACGACGACAATTGCAATGAAGATGATAAAGAAGGAAAAGACAACGGTACAGAAGATGAGGACTAACAAAAAGAAAGAGTAGAAGAAGGAAAAGACAACGGGAGGACTGAAGAAGAAGAAGAAGAAGAAGAAGAAGAAGAAGAAGAAGAAGAAGAAGAAGAAGAAGAAGAAGAAGAAGAAGAAGAAGAAGAAGAAGAAAGATGAGGAGGGAGAAGAGGAAAAGGAGGAGGGGAAGAAGTGGAGGAGGAATAAGAGGAAGAGGAAACGAATTTTTTTTCAAGGTTATAGATTTTTACATATCAGCATTCACGGAAATTATTGAATAGTAAACAAAATTCCATTGAGGACTGGAAATGTCACCGGGAACCCCACTGATGGGGATCATGTTTAGGATGGAACAGGAGTAGCGAGTAAGAGTAGTAAAAAAAAAACCTAAGGAGTGATACGTCATTTTTTTTTTAATTGTTTTTTATTTGTATTTCCGATCAGTCTATAACAACGACGACGATGATGATGATGAAAAAGGAGGAAGCAAGCGAAGGGAAACCAATGAACCAAAAAAAAAAAAAAGAAAGGAAAGGTGCAAAAAGGAAATTGAAAAGTAAAAACATAATGGCGAGTGTTCAAATAAAAGAAGAGCAAGGAGGAATTGGAGAGCCAGGAAGAGTTAAATGTGAGCCGGTGTCGATCGCTCGGGAATTATTTCTTCGTTAATGTACATTTTTGACAGTGATTTCTCGGAGAGGAGAGATAAAAAATAACCACCAAATGCAGTCATGTGCATTTGTGCGCGCTGGTAACTGCACAGATTTTTAATGCATCCGTGACACTAAGTGTGTGTACATTTGCTTGTTGACGGCGCATGATCGTATATTTTACTAGCAACAGTACCCGGCCTTCTCCGGGTTTATAAATACCGAATATAGATTCAATAGGATGAATTCGCGAGACTTCATATACATTTCTTTAAATTGATGTCGACCTCTTTACTTGTCATGATATTTTTTACTGTTAGAGAGTCTGTCGAGAAAATGTCTTTTTCTTTCATTTTATGTGCTTTGTCCTTTCAGGACGTAGGTAGTCATGGCTCTCCATTTCCCCCTATCCCTTGTAGATCTCACTAAGTTTCATGCCTCTTCCAACTCCCCCATACCACGTTCTATCATCCACTTGCTTCATCCCGCCAAGTATGACATGCGTTGCTTTCCCTTGTCTCTTTTTCCCTCTATTCGACCCGTGAGTATTAGATTCTCCAGGCTCTCCTTTCTCATTACGTGTCCCAGAAATTTCATATGCCTCTTCTTTATGTTAGCTATAAGCTTCGTCTTTGTTTTCCTCCTCTCCAAGATCTCATCGTTGCTCACACGCTCGCTCCATAATATCCTTAGCATCCTTCTATAGAACCACAACTCCGCTGCCTCGAGTCCCTTCTTCATTTCTGAGGAGACCGTCCAACATTTGCTGACGTATGGGAGAACAGATGTCACGTAGCAGCTCAGTACTCTTTTCTTTGGCACCAAAGAAATCCTTCTGTTTCGCCGTACTCGGCACAGCTTTTGGAATGCATCCTTGGCTATCCCAACCCGTCTTCGGATTTCAAGGTTGCCTAACAAATAAACCGATTTTTGCCTCGTCCTTTACTAGAAGTGTTTCCTATTAGTCAGCAGAACTCGTCTAGATTAATATTTGATAGTGCATGGGACTCTATATATTAAGTCTTAGCAACCTGCTCTTTGTAAGCAGAAGGAATGGTTGCTGAGTTTAAATCTGTGATTTATATTGCTCTTTCTCTGGTAGTATTTTTAGATGCCCCATTTTAGTTATTATGCACCTATTTATATATTTTGTCTTTGATTGATTTCTGAAGTGCGAAAAATTATTTTGCAGTTCTTTTTGTTATATTTTTCTGTTCACCACATTACGGTGTGCAATAATTTTTCCTTTATCATCGCCCTTCATTCACCTTTTTTTTAAAAATATATTTGTATATATTATGTGAATATATAGTTTTAAAATCGCCGTTTTTAATGCCATAATAAAATGGTGTACACTTGACAGGTTATTTAAGTCTGGTAAATATTTACAGAGGAAATGACATCTTGGGCTGATGAATCAGATATGCATATGTTTTAAATTAGTATGAGTGTAAAAAATATTTGTGCACCCGTAACAGTAAAGATATGTCTCTATGTACCCGCCTTGAAAGTGAGGTTGTGTGTTTCCGCATCCGCGCACATCCCCACCCTCGGATTGACTTTCTAACCCGAGTAAAATCTAATATTATCTATGCTGATTTTTACAAGCAGATAATACCTCCTCACATGAAGGATTGGCATAAAACAATCCACTCGCCCGTCTCTCCTCCCTGGCCTTGACCCACATTAAGCTGAGTTTTGTACATATCTATATGGGACACCTGTCGAAGGACGATGATCCGCAGTGTAATCTCTGAAACAAAGGCATATGGGTTTGATCTTTAGTTGATGTTTATATAAGCAAAAGAGAACCAATCTTTCCTAGTTTCCACTTGATTTTGTATAGGTTAGGCAAAGCGAAATGTTATAGCATTAATCACCTGTCAAATAACATTTATTAGCGAATGAATCCCAGAAAGGCAATGATTGTAAGTTTGATTCTTAGTTGATGCTGCATAGAATATAACCATTTTATTAGATATTGCACAGTTTGTCATGGTTATCTGTTTTCATACAGGAAACGTAAAGTAATTTTTAAATGGATTTTAATCCGATATCATGTTTTATTTTTTGTGCGTATACGTGTTTGAGTTGACATCTCTATGATTTAAAAAAAAAAGAAATTAATTCCAACCGGCCTAGATTTTGAGGTCCTTATTAAAGAAAATGTGCTTCCCGGTAATAATGGAAGTTGTATCCCCTTTTTCTCATCAGGGAAACAACTTTAATCGATTCCTACCAACACGATCACGGGAAACTATCATAATAAAGAGATGCCCAGTTACCGACTTGAGGTATGAAAAGTTCTCGCTAGAAATTTTCGAAGTTTATATTTGCCACCTTTATTTTCGTATTCGAATCGTAAAACAAAAACAAGTAACTTGTTGGAAATCCTCCTTTGTAGTTCACCGCTTTAAGAACACTGGTGAACATTCTATCTCCTCGAATTACTGCTGCATTAAACTCTTTTTGGAAAAGTACTAGACGCTCCAATCAACGTCGAATTGGTTAAGCATATCACTTCACACGCTCCTTTTTCAGATAAACAATATGGTAAAAAGATTTTCGTTTCTACACTAAGAATATTTGGCTTAATCCAATCATTCTTAACAAATCGTGTAATGTTTATAGATCAGTTCATATTAATGTGGGTGTTCACCAGCGCTCTATCCTTTCAACTACGTTTTTTCTCATCTTCATCAGCGACCATTCCGAAGGTATTTGTTACTGATGGAAGGACTGTTTATCGCTGTTTTAGCAGCATGCCCGACATGTCCGACAAAGTAAAGCTGCCAGTTGCTATTGAACATGATCAAGCAAAGGATTGTTGTAAATTTTAATGTCTCTAAAACAAAACCGATTTCATTTAATCACCATAGAGAACCTTTTCTGAGTGCCATCAGCTTAAAGAGGAACACTTTGCACCTGCTTAGACTCAGGCTTTCCACTGACAGGAATGGAGGGCTTATATTGAATCGCTTGCTAGGTCTACTGCAAGGAAAGTCGATGCACTGTATAGGGCCAAACAAATTTTCTCCCCAGAAACGTAAGACTCTGGTCGGAATCTACCTTGCATGTTTATAAATCTACCATTCATCCAGTACGATACGGTGAAGTAATGGCACGGATTGAGGAATCAGAGAGCTGAGTTCGAATTTCAGTCGAATCCATGACATTCACTTACGTGCTAATACCCTTGTGAAAGATATGAATCCTCTTCTTCTCCCCACCAGCAACGAGTAAATAGCAGGACAGACCGGGTTCTATAGACTTTAATGGCAACTGGTCTACCGCAGAAAGAAATGGCAACATACTGCGGCGAAAAATCTGCCTCGTCTGTCATGTATCGAAAGATGCATGATCGCTTAAGCGTGTATCACGCATGGCACCTAACTGACTGATGTGCTAATACTCTTGGGAAAGGTATAGATCCTCTTCATCTTCCCCCAGCAATGGGTAAATAGCAGGACAGACCGTGTTCTATAGACTATAATGGCAACTGGTCTACCGCAGAAAGAAATGGCGACCTACTGCGGGAAAAAAATCTGCCTCGTCTGTCATGTATCGAAAGATACATGATTGCCTCAGCGTGTATCACGCATGGCGCATAACTGCCTGATCCATCTGTGCATCGAATATTGTTACCATATCTTGGCCAATGCTCCTACTATATATCTCGAGATTCTTAACCAAATTCAAAGGAGGAGGTGTGTAATCGATCCTGACTTCGCGTCTCCACTACAGTCACGCTGTGACGCGACGTTCTTTTTTTTTTTCTACAAATATTTTCATGACAATTGTTCGGATGAGCTTTCCTCCTTGATGCCTCGAGTGCATGACTTTGTGCGTACTACTGGATTTGGCAATTAAGTCTCACCATTTTACTGTTGAACTAAATAAATGCAACCGTATGTTCTATTCAAATAGTTTCTTTTCTCGCACTTCTCGCATGTGGAACTCTCTTCTGATTTCTTGTTTTCCTGCCACCGACAATCTTCAAAGTTTAAATGCTATGCCAATCACCAACTTCTCTCTTCTTGAAACCTATTCTTTTATTGTCCTTTCTCATCACTAAAGTTTTCTCATTTCCTTTTCACTCTAAGTAAACCAATTGTGTTTTGGTGGCTTTATCGCCTAGTCTGGGATGAAATGATTTAAAAAATATTGTTTCTTTAATAAGCTCTTGATAGAAGGTTCATAGACCATTTTTAGAAATATGGCCTCGCTTTAGAGTTACCTTGCAATACCATGCATATATAATTAAACGTTTTTATGCTTCCAAGTGTGTGCAGTTGTTCAATGCATCTGGTTCGTAAAAATGCGTGTATCAACTACTAGGAGAGATTTGGAAAGCATGTACGCGCGAACAAATACTCCTGCGTACGCACATGTGTATCTGTCTACACATGCGCACGCTGATACGCACTCAGTTGACTTCCGGTATCAGTGGGTTGGTCTAGTGCTAATCGATATGATTTATTGATACTTCTGATAACGTGGATGATTTAAGCACAGTTCTGAGTGCATGGGGCACATGTATTTGTATACACGTATCCAGAGTAAGGAAATCAAGTAATTACGTGCACGTGTAGCTAAATGCACAATCAGTCTGTATCATAAGATATTTGGATTTACATTTTTGTCTGTAACTCTTTGCTTCAAGGTACATATATATATATATATATATATATATATATATATATATATATATATATATATATATATATATATATCATTCCAAGGTTTGAATAAATAGAGTCTGCCCGAAATTAGCCTGGCATAAAAGTGCTCTATGCCATAAAAATGACAGAGCATTTGAATATTAATTCAATAACCAGGTAGGCAATGACTGGTCACTACTTTAAGATTCACACAATCTTCAGGTATCCAGTAATATTTACCGACCTCCCCACGAGGTAGGATGTAGCACGAGGCCGAATTTAATGTGGATCGATCCGAGCCCACAGGCTCGGTCAAAATTCACCGTAGACCCGGCATAAACGGGGTCGGGTCTGTCTGCCTCCCAGGATGAGAGACTGTTCTTCGGCATAGCCTACTTCGGGCAGAGAGTTTGAAAACAGCTAAGAGCTGAGCACCCGGCCAGTTCCAGCTACCTTACTACCTGATCTTCAGGTAGCCAATAACTTGTCGTAATAAGATTATTACCTTATATACCACCGAACGAGTACAATTTGACAAGCAAACTAAACTTGCACAGTTGGGAGGGTACATCTTCTAGCCAAAATCTAAAGAGACAAAAAAAAGTCAACCTGGAAAGGCTTGTCAGTATAGCAAAAAGCGCTTAATTTACAAGAGAAACAGGTGTCATGGTACAGAAGCTGAAGCATTAAGCCAAAAATGTGCTCAATAGGACCAGACAACCAAATTCACGCTATATATATATATATATATATATATATATATATATATATATATATATATATATATATATATATATATAGAATATATATATATATAGAATATATATATGTTGTGGTGGGATCCACCTAATCTGCATAGGTGACTACCAACTATATAAATAATGGTTGATACCGGAAGACGAGAGATAGGAATCACGAGATCCAACTAGAGACTCTGATCGACTGCGACTAGTCAACACATTCTCCAGGAACGTCTTCCCAGAAATATACAGAAATACTATATGTACTTATTGTGTACACTTTCTTGTTATAATACATTCTTGTTCTAAGTACATTTTGTGTTGCATTATTATTCCATGCAATAGGCGAGATTCAACATTGAGTCAAGACTCAACAATGGCGACGAAGTAGAACGAAGCATACGCCAAGTTTCAACAATGGCCACAAAGTAGAACGAACCATACGCCAAGTTTCGACAATGGCAAAGAAGTAGAACGAACCATACAGAAAAAAGAAAGAATTAATAGTGAGAGTTTTCAACAATTGGGACAAGTCATTGAAGAACCCAGGCTGAAAAAAAAAACTATTAATTAAAAGTCCAACGTTAACGTAACGACGAAGGATTCTAAACTTCTGGATATGTAAAACTCGTTAAAAGACGACTAAGCATAAAGGAACGTTCACTCAGAAAAATTGGAAGGTGTCGTAAACGAATAACGGTAATTTTTAAATTAAAAAATTATCTACAACGAGACACCCTCTAAAAAGAAAATTTGGCCGACTACAAACACATGCATGGATTAAAAGGAGCACAAATACACCGTGTCGACTTTGAAAGGTAACAAATTTTAAAAAATTATTTTTTTAAAATTATTTGTTCAACAATATAGTGACGAATTACCTCTGATAAGAAAATCAGACGTTGTCATTGAAATACGCGAACAGAAGTCGAAAACGGAAAAAAAAAAAGTCCGACGCTCTCTGTTCACGAAAAAAAAATACCAAAGTTGATTAGCACGGGCGTGAATGTAAAAGCAAGTGATAAAATAGAAAAGTCGTACGTTGTTTCGATTTTTCTGGTCAGCTTATATGATATTCGTGGATACACAAATTAAAAGTATATTCCTTGTTGCATGAACACTATCAGCTAAAGATGGATGAACTATCCAAAGTCATATCTGAATTATTAAAATCCCAGCAGTTGAGTCAACAACGTCAGCAAGAACAACTGATAGCGATGCAAAAATATCAAGTTAAACAAGATGAAAGACAACAAAAATATCAAGAGAAACAAGATGAAAGACAACAAAAACAACAAATAGCGCTGCAAAAATATCAGGAAAAACAAGATGAAAGACTTTTGGAAATTCAAAAGTTAATACTGGAGAAATTAAACAACTTTCAGGCAAATGAGGGAAATTCTTCATATTCTAATAACACCATATTTAATTCGCTGGAAATTTTCAACTATGTGCCAGACGAAGAAAAAACGTTTGAAGCGTACTTTAAACGATATGAAGATATTTTCTACACAGACTGTGAAAACTGGTCGAATTCAAGAAAAGTCAGTCTATTATTAAGAAAGCTAGGTACAGCAGAACATAGCAAATTTGTAGATTTTATTCTACCGAGAAAAACAACTGAATTGGAATTCTCGGAAACAGTGAAATTGCTAAAAGAGCTGTTTGGAGCAAATATGTCGCTTTGGCATAAGCGATGGTTATGCATGAATGTCTCTAAATCCGACGATCAGGATTACTTAACATATGCATCTATAGTGAATAGACATTGTGACAATTTCAGATTGGCAGAGATTACGGTTGAAGAATTCAAGTGTTTAATTTTTGCTCAAGGACTGGTATCCAGTAAGAGTGCCGAAATAAGACGTCGAGTTTTGTCTAAACTCGAATCTGAACAAGGCCTTACCCTGCAAAAGTTAGCAGAGGAGTGTCAACGGGCCGTAAGTTTAAAAAAAGAGTCGCAAAAAATCGAAGAAGCTGGTATTGCTTATATTAAAAAAATCAAAAAGCAGTCAAAGTACCCAGTAGAGAAAAATTGGAGAAAAAATTCAGCGTATTTTAATAATAGACGAGAAAATAAAAAGAACGGAAATAAAAAAGTCCCACCATATAATTGCAGACGTTGTAACGAAAGACATTGGGAGGTAAATTGCCCATATAGAAATAAGAAATGTTTCGTGTGCCAAAAGAATGGTCACAAAGGATCTTGTTGTAAAACGAAAAAATGCAAGAACCGAATTAGACAAACAAATTCGAATATCAAATCAGATAGAGATTTGAGGAAATATGTGACGACTGAAATATTCAAAAAGAATATCAAATTTCAACTCGATTCAGGGTCAGATTTAACAATAATGAACGATAAAACATGGAAAATTTTAAAAAGGCCTACAATAATGAAGTCAACGAAACTCGCTCGAACGGTAACTGGAAAGCAAATTAACTTCGAAGGCGAGGTTATACTTCCAATGAAATTGAATGGGATCGTTAAAAAAATTAAAGTTTTCATTCTGAGAAATGGAGAAAACTTGTTGGGTACAGATTTTATTGAAACATTCGAATTGTGGGATAAACCGTTAAACTCTTTCTGCAGAAAAGTAGAAAGTAATACGCAATCAAGACAGGACATTAAAGAGGAATTAAAGAAAAAGTTTCCGGAAACCTTTACACCTGGTCTTGGAAGAGGTAACAAATTTGAAGCTAAATTTGAATTAAAAGAAAATACTATGCCTGTATTTAAAAAGAAACGAAACGTGCCTTTCGCAAGTATAGAGAAAATAGTAGTACCAAAAAAGTTGCAGAAAAAAATCCTACGGGACTTTCATATGGGTCATCCGGGGATTAATAGAACAAAAAGCTTAATGCGAAGTTTTGTATATTGGAAAGGAATGGATGTGGGTATCGAAAACATGGTTCATCGATGTAAAGGGTGTGCGTTAGCAGCTAAGGCACCACCTATAGTACACAAACCATGGCCAAAGACGGATCATCCGTGGGAAAGACTACACATTGATTTCGCTGGTCCAGTAGAAGATTATTACTACTTAATAGTGGTAGATAGCTTTACAAAATGGCCGGAAGTACTACGCTGCAAAAAGCCTACGTCCAATACCACAACAACTTTTTTGCATGAACTATTTGCACGGTTCGGTGTGCCAGAGTGTATTGTGACAATGGTACACAATTCACTTCTGACGAATTTAAGGAATTTTGTGAGTTATATCAAATTAACCACATAACGACGCCGCCGTATCATCCGAGATCCAATGGACTCGCAGAAAGATTTGTAGATACGTTAAAGCGCGCTCTGAAGAAAGCCTCAGGAGTTCCAACAGAAAAGGCGCTTCAGCAATTCCTACAAGTATACAGAATCACGCCTAACCAGAGAACACCATCAAACATGGTACCAGCTGAACTAATGTTCGCTAGGAAAGTTAAGTCAGTGTTTGACAAGCTTTTGCCAGGAAGAAATAGAATAAAGAACACTATGTATACAGCTAGAAAAAGATACACCCTCGGAGAGAAGGTCTTTTTCAAGTGCTATAGAAACAACATTGAGTTCTGGGAGCGAGGCATAGTGGATAAGAGAATCGGTGACCTGATTTACATAATAAAAGGGCCGAAGAATACTCATAAGAGGCATCAGAACCAACTCAAAAAATGCTACGTGCTAGAGCATGAAGAGAGTATACCGGATGAGGAGGAAGATCCCATTGATGTAATGTATGATACTTTTCAAGTAGAACCTCCGCAGAGTGCTCATGAACCGAGAAGATCCGGTAGGAAACGAAAGTTCACGGACCCATTGGACGTGAATCCAAAACGAAAAAGATATTGAAAAAAAAAAAAAACAGATATATATATGAACTATGCAAAGGGGATCTACAAAGGAATAACCATAATCATCATCCCATATAGAAGCCAGTTTGAAATCCAAAAGGATTCCAAGGCTTGGGAAGGGGGTGTTGTGGTGGGATCCACCTAATCTGCATAGGTGACTACCAACTATATAAATAATGGTTGATACCGGAAGACGAGAGATAGGAATCACGAGATCCAACTAGAGACTCTGATCGACTGCGACTAGTCAACACATTCTCCAGGAACGTCTTCCCAGAAATATACAGAAATACTATATGTACTTATTGTGTACACTTTCTTGTTATAATACATTCTTGTTCTAAGTACATTTTGTGTTGCATTATTATTCCATGCAATAGGCGAGATTCAACATTGAGTCAAGACTCAACAATATATATATAGAATATATATATATAGAATATATATATATATATATAGAATATATATATAGAATATATATATATATATATATATAGAATATATATATATATATATATATATAGAGAGAGAGAGAGAGAGAGAGAGAGAGAGAGAGAATTGAGTCACTCTCAGTCACTGTGTTTATCTAAATCTAAAAATAAACACGCTAAAATTCACTTTCATCCCGTACATTGCGCTGACAGCTTAGTGGGAGAAGTTCCGACTGACGCAAATTCAATCGGGTTTCGATCCTAGCTAGAGGCATCCGGACGTCTAGACACACTGATGAGCTGCGAAACAGTCTGTCTGTGGATGACAAATATATATATATATATATATATATATATATATATGTATATATGTATATGAGTGTGTGTGTGTATTAGTGGATATTTGGGCACGGCCTTTCTTTTTAATATTTTTCATTAAATACGGCAGACGAGGAAGATCTAATTCATTTTTTGATTTAGTTTTTCCAGCATCCTTACGTTTTTGCCGTTTTGTACGTGTAAAGGAGTACAAAAATTGTCCATAATTTTCGTGGTCCCAAGCGCTTTCGGCAAACTCCTTTAACTATTTTCAAGGAGTTTTTGTTAGTTTAGAAGAAGAGACAGTTATATTTAACTGTCAAGACGGTGAAATATAACCGTCTCTTCTCAAACAGCTTCTTCTTCTGCACTTCCCGTCTGTGGAACTCCCCTCACCTTATTTGTTTCCCCGATGACTATAATCTTCAAATATTCAAGTGTAATGTCAATCGATATCTAACACCTTAAGCTTGTTCCCCGTTTTTCTCTCTATCCTTTCCTCAAACACGCCTCTTTACTCTTGTTCTCAATCCTCTATAACCCCTTGCATGCTAGTGGCACTCCCGTCTTGCTTGGGGTGAATTGTCTTTAAAAAATGTTGCTGTGTTACGCGAAACTAATCCAAGCATAGCCTTTTCCATATTTCATTTATTTATCTCCTATGCTAAATTTGCCGAGGTATCTGAAGTATTTACTAAAGCCATCACTGCTTTCATTCCAATTCTAGGTCATAGTTTCTGTTTTGGAAAAGGTTCATCTTGGTAGAGGATGATGATTTTCTGTTTAAGATCATTCTCATCCCAACTATGGATATACGTGTGTCCTCGGGATATAGTTAGCGGCACGGAACGAGAAATCGACATTCCGAGTTCGAATTCCATTTGGGTTCGTTATATTCATTTTCTCGCAAATATAATTAAGAAAGGTATCAGTTTATTTCCTGTTCCGCAACTACGGGTTAAATCATCCTTTTCAGCCTTGGTTGACAACCAGTCTAGGAGAAAGACAACTCTGAATTCAAAACTGTTTAGCATGTCCACTCGGTAAAAACCTTCCTGTTACAGAAAGCACGGCGACAAGGTCTAGTGCGTTGAAAGCTGTGCTCCCGTGTTCCTCGGTGAAGTCTATGGGGCTTGACTGACAGAATGAATGACTATGCGTATCTCAAATGTCCTTCTCAAAATGTCCTTCTCTCGCTTATACACACGGATGCACTCATCTTATCATTGACTGGCGGACCCTTTTCAAATACCCTCACACGGTGTCTAATGATTTCACAGGCACCCATTACACGTTTATGAAGCGTCTCTGCATTATTAATTCCTGCTGCATAAACCAATTGTTTTAGGTGGACCCACAGATAAAAATCCAAAAGATTGTGGTCGGGGGAATGTGCAGACCATGGAACCGGTCCTCCCCTACATGTCCATTTTTCATGGTAGATGTCAGCGAACAATGTGACTAAAGTTTGCTGAAGCCCTATCATGCATGAACCACATGCGTCTTCGTTTTAGCAGGGGTACATCTTCTAGCAGGTTTGGAAGTGTGTTCGAAATGAAGTCCCTGTAAACAGCTCATATATATATATATAAATTACATTTTTTAGTATAATCCTTTCATATTCACGAATATTTTTTAAATAAGCAGACATAATGTTTGTAATTTATTTAATCAGACATGCCTAAAAGAGAATTCTCTGCCTAAACACACACACACACACACGCACACATATATATGTTTTATATATATCTTTAGAGAATAATGAAACAAGTTAAACCACATACAAAAAAAGAAAGATAATATTGTTTAAACCCACTTTCTCTAAGCTATCGAACGTAATTATTGGCAAATATTTCTTAAACTTAGTCGACAATCACTTTACTCAAAATAACACTCCACAGAAAATGTTCAATAGAGAAACTCTCAAAATGAGTTATTCCTGCACCAAAAGCATGCACACATCAGCCAAATACTAAAATCATCCCAAAACAGCAAAAATCAAACCCTCTTGTAATTGTAAAACCGGGACCAATTGCCCAGTCGAAGGTACCTGTAATTCGGAAAATGTGGTATACCAAGAAAACATTAACGACAAAAGAAACATACATAGAGATATCCGCTGGAAACTGTAAACAGAGACTATACAGTCACCGATATTCCTTCTCCAAAACTTCCTTGAGAAACCAAACCGCTCTATCCATACATTATTGGAAGATTAAAGAGAGTGCTTTCCCCCCACTAATCAAATGGTAATTCATCTGTCGGTCTCAAACAACTTCCGGGACAGATGCAATCTGTGTATACAAGTAAAAATGCAATAATCAATTACACAAATGCTAACCAGTTGTTAAAACAAACTGATCTTCAAATGTAGACATAAGAAAAAATTTAAAATCCCCTATAAACGTTTTTTTTTTTGGAGGTATACACACTTGAAGTGTTGGTTCGTTTATATGGGTAATAGCACATGTGGGTATACATTTATGTATGTATGTGTATGTATATATGTATGTATATACGTAGGTGCGAATGTGTGTTGATATTGCGTATCACACGACTTTGTGTTTTTTGCGTGTTTCTTCATATGTAGTTGGATCTAGACTGTCTTGTCGATGCATACCACATTGATATTTCAAATTAACATATTTTGTATCATTATCCATATATCATCTTACTCAGTTTTTTTTAAATTTTATTTTACTTTATTTTTAATTTTAGTTCTTTAAAGTTATTTGTTTTATTTTTCTGTATATAAAATCCCATCAGTTATGTTTTATATTATTATTATTATTATTGCAATTTCTATTTGTTATTTTTATTAAGGACCCTTTTATTAGACTAACTAATTTGAAATTGGGTTGCTTTGTCCTGCCTAAAATAACGGGTCATATCGGTCAATTTGCTGTATAACTCGAAGTACAAAATTCCAAGCTTTAAGGGAAAATTTCTTAGCCGGGTCAGTCTGTTCATTATTTCCTTTTTCCTTTTCTTTACCATACCCTCTTTCTATGTCATCTTTTTCAAAGAACATGTCCATCCGTCACTTCTCTCCTCCGCCTTCTCTCATATCTTCTCTTTTGTTTTACCTTACCCGTGTCAATCTAATATATCAGTCCGGTGTATTGTCTCCATTTACTAAGAGATTTCGGTCTGAAAAGATGAATATTTCGGTATTCACGAAATAAATGATAACTGAAAGGAATTTTTAAGGTTTTCTTCTTTATTATCATATATATATACATATATATATATATATATATATATATATATATATATATATATATATCGAGTGTAACAGCAAAATTGTCCAAATTGTATGGCATCAAAATTGTCCTTTTGCTAGATTAAGCATTGAACCGTTGTATGTTAGAAAAGACTAAAGATATCTTACTGTAATTGGACTCTACTTTGAGCAATAAGAATGTATAATTACTCCCTAAGCGTAAAAATCGGAATGAAATCGATCAGAAGCAAAAATGACATGTTCCTCATTAATTAAACGTAGCTAATGATCGAAATTATCATGGTGGATTGAAACTAAGTTCAAATATGTACGTATTATATCAAGATCATATTCCAACTTATTTAAGAAGATCTTCGCCCTCTCTAACCTTCCAACTTTCTGTCCTGGAGTAACAAGGTGTCTTACAAGTTTTACGTACGATTTCATTTACAGGTCTTTTTTCACTGCACTTTGGACTGCTATAGCTGAAACTCATCTCTTACGTACCAAACGTTTTATGAATTGAGTTGGATCTTTTCTAATTGTTCTCTTTAGCTCTAAGTTGAAATTATGATATTTCTTCCTATTGTGACTTCCTGATCCAGTTTTCCTCTCTACTGTTCCCTCTTTTTAAAATTTATTCACGTTCTCTTGCTAATTCGTGAATAGACTTTGAAGATGGAATCCAGAGTATGAATGTTGGTACCATGACTGAAGGCCTGAATGATCCTTTTCTTTTCACTCTGCTCAGTTGGGAAGAGAGTGGGTCTGGCACAAAACGATGTTAAGCTGTTCTCTTTCTAGCTGAATAACTCAAAGGGCTTTTCAAGGATCCTTACGAAAAATGGTGTCACGATGGTTAGATGTCTTATTTGAAAACCTGCAAAAAGGAAACTTAATTTGTTTAGTGGTTTTTTAGATATTAAACATTTTGTGAGATGTGTAATTATGCAGTTACACGATTTGGACAATTTTACTGTTACACTCGATATATATATATATAAATATATATATATATATATAGATAGATAGATAGATAGATAGATAGATAGATGAATAGTGAATTTACGCGTATTTATTTTTAGATAAACACACTGAGAGAACTAGATTCGTTTTATAGAAGAGTATTGCATTAGTAGCAGTAGTAGTCACCGTTTACAAACCCACACTTTCTTCCCCGAGAGCTCAACCGAAATAATTTTTTAGGTGCATATTTATGGTTATCCACAGACAGACCGCTTCGCTGTATGACAGCTCATCAGTGTGGCTAGACGTTCGGTTGCCTCTTGCTAGGATCGGAACCCTGCTATATATATATATATATATATATATATATATATATATATATATATATATATATATATATATATATATTCCTTTTATGTAGATGTAAGTATGGATCAATGAATCTGTTGGTGTTGAGGAATGAGTCTAGATTGGGGTAGTTGAGCCTTGCAGCATAAATCGTCTACTTCCCTCTCATTTACTCTCGGCTGCTTTGAACCTTGTGATGTGTTAGCGTTTATGCCTTTCAATTGCATTCAGAAAGAGAAACTGGGAAATATTTGATGGCTATGAATACCAGGTTTAATAATGAAAGACGGAAGAGAAAGAAAGAAAGAAAGAAAGAGCTTATTGGGAATGAAAAGCAAATAAGAAAGAAAAAAGAAGGAACGATCACAGGCAATAGAAAGCAAGGAAGGAAGGAAGGAAGGAAGGAAGGAAGGAAGAATTTGAAATAATTGAGAAAGAAAGTGAGACAGATCATCGACAGTGAAATGCAAATTAAGGACGGAGATATTCGAGAATTAAAAGCTAAATATAATTAATTAAAGAAAGAAAGAAAGAAAGAAGAGATGAGAAGAAAAGAGAATAGAAGAGTGAAGGACATGAAATATCGGATTAAAATAGATATTCTGGAATTAATGTCATAAGGAAAGGAAGGATGGAAAGAAGGAATGAGGTAAAATAAAGAAAACACAAAAAAGAAAGACGAGGAAGGTGGGAATAAGAGTATAAACAAAGAAAAAACGAGAAAGAAAAGGAAAGAAAAAGAAAAGAAAAACGAAAATGGGGTGGAGGATAGAAACAGACAAAAAGTCAGGTGTGGGTGCAAGAGGGTACATGCATGCAAAAGTGCACACGTTTGCAACATGTACCACAATGCGCATTTTCTGCAAGACTGCGTATGCACACAGTAACAATAAAAACAACAACAAATCCCCACCATTCCAGCGGCGCCAAATCTCACTCAACGCCAGCACCACCACTGCCTGGTAGTCAGTGCAAAATGCAAATGCCGGTTGTCCATAGTGAACGGGTATACGCAGTAGACTGCGTCGATCTGCAGCACCGGTTGCCCTGCTGACGGAGGCATTGTAGGAGAATGCCGAGCAGGGTGGGGGGAGTGAAGAATGGCGGTGGGGGGACTGGTTTGATGGGAAGGTGGAATGATTACTAAAAATATCGAAATGAAAGATAAACAAAAATTTAAAATTATAGAAATGTTTCCGAATGCATCAGGATGGCAGGGTGGGTGTCTGTTGTGGGTGCAGCTGGAATTGCACGTAACACTGTTGCTATTGTTACCGTGTTTGTATTAACCATCTTTCGCTTGTGTTTCTATATACGTCGACATCGCTACTCCACACGCCACCCTTGCACATCTACACGCACCCTATACTGCACTCTTGCGCGTTTTATCCAGTTAATACCATAATCAAATGCTACTAGTACAACTACTACTAGTAGATACAGACATAGTAGTAGTAGTAGTACAACTCTAGCTTCTTCTCCCGCTTAAAAGACGACAATAAGATTTAGAAATAAAAATAATGATTATTATTTTTCTATCTCTACTGCTGTTACCTTCTTATCATCACCATTTTTATTTATAGGTATTCAAAAAGCTAGCATAGTCTGACACAAGGACACAAATACAGAGCACCAGCATTATAGTCTGTGAAACTAGTTTGATGATCACTACACCACTACGAGGAATAGAGGCGTTTTTGTTTACTGCGAAAAATAATTGTTTTACCAGAAAAGGTATACAAAAAAATATATGCTAATATCTTTTAATTACTAGCTTAAAAGCCGTACTATTGGACGATATTTAAGCTAGCTCCTGCGGAGAGCTCTTGATTGGGCCTTCAACGCAATAGATAGGGAGGAGGTAGGTACGATAAGTAATAATAAACAACAGAATAACTCAAAATTGATCGCTGCATTTAAGTATTACATTAATATTTAAGCTTACCTTTTAAACGTTCAACGATAATTCTTCTGCCGTCACTTAATTTAAAGACAATTTGATGTACGTAGGTCCTTACTTTCTGTACAAACAATTATTTTTATTTTATGGGTGACTTTCGCTGGATTTCGCAATTAATTTCGATTATTTCTATATTTATTTCCAAGTTGTAACAATTCGTCGTAAAAAATCACGTAAAATCGCCGAAAACAATCGCAGTAATGAAAACTTGGGAATCCAAAATTTCGGGATTGCTGGTTCGGATCCGGCACGGAACATTTTTGATTTGCTCACGGAGTCGGCCCGATTCCAAAATGGTATGATATGTTGGGCTACGAACTCCTCGAGTGAAGTTGAAAAAGTGTGACACACTGACATTCGCATTGATTATATAGATTATTTGTCATAATGCTAATAGCGTCCATTTTCAACAACTGCAGCCTAAAGTGAAGGCATATGTTTGATCCAACGTTTAAAGAAAGTTGTAATTTTCTTTTAAAAAATTTTGAAAGACTTTTATAGCGGCTCGGGTTGAGCAATCGGAGAGCCGAGTTCGAATTCCCGTCGAATCCATTACATTCACTTACGTGCTAATACTCTTGGGAAAGGTATGACTCCTCTTCTTCTCCCTCCAGCTATGGGTAACTAGCAGGACAGACTGGGTTCTATAGCCTTGGATGGCAACTGGTCTACTGCAGAAAGAAATGGCGACCTACTGCGGGAAAAAATCTTTCTGGTCAGTCATGTATTGAAAGATACATGATCACCTAAGCGTGTACCACGCATGGCACATAACTGGCCAATATTCACTTACGCGCAAATATACTTTGGAAAGGTATGAATCCTCTTCTTCTCCCCACCAGCTATGGGTAAATAGTAGGACAGACCAGGTATCACGCATATCACATAACTGACTGAATAATCTGTCACTTATGCAACGTTCTAGTGACTGAAACAATTAAAACACTACAGGTGCTAAATCTGTGGAGTATGAAGGATGTGGAAGACACCTTCCATGCTAATGATCTTATTTTTCACGGCTCTGTTTTTTTAGTGACCTTTTCCTTGTCATTTTTTACAATAAGGTTAGCCATATAGACAGCCAGAGGCCACTCGAGGTATAGGGTTACGATTAGGGATAGTTTATATGGATAGGAAAGGAAGATAACAGTTAACAGATAACGTAAACAGGTTATGGCTGTAATGACCAGGAAGTCATCCTCTTGGTAGTCTGTTCCACATAGGAGTTTTTCTCAGAAAGAAACTATTCGAGTGGAACTTTTCGATGATGGAATACCGATAGAATGTGTGTGGTTTGCTACTATCTAAGTGGCATGGCGGGTCCTAGCCGTGAAGGTTAGACCTGATGGAACCCAAGAATGTAGTTCGTCCGAACACATACCATCGTAGTAGCGATAAACCAATAAGAGACTCGCCGTATTCCGCACGTAAGAAAGAGGATGGAGTGTGGAAAATAATTTAGTTCGCACAAGAACTCGGAAACGCTTCTGAACTCTATCGAAACTGGAAAGTGACGACTGGTCAGATCCCGCCCAAATATGGCATTAGTACTCCATTTTTGACCTGATCTGGCTCTTATAAAGGTAGAGGACACCATGAGGAGTCAGGTACGGGGGGAGGGGAACCTGATCATTTTACTTGCCTCTTTAGCGATTGATCGTATATAAGAATTCCACTTGAGGTTGAGTGTGTGCTTGAGGTTCAATATTCTCTCAAGGCACGGAGCCTCCTCGAGAGCACATTCGTTAATGGTCATTTACGGTAATTCCGGGTCTCATCGGCGGTGATAAAATGTAACCAGTTTGGTTTTCACTGATACAAGTTCTAATAATTAAACCATATATTAGGGGAAAATAAGTGTCTTCAAACCGTCCCAGACGTAATTTGAGCGTAAGTGAATATAGCAAAAACGACTGGAATATGGAACTCGGCTCTCCGATTTTCAATTCTGAGCTATTATTCATTACACCACCCGAACATCCCAGCTTACAGTACATGGTATTCCCAGGGAGCCACCAATCTAGGTACTGGGCAAGGTCAACGTTGCGTAACTTCAGTGGTCCTATGAGAATCGGTGTTTCAACGTGATATGACCGTAAGCACGATTGTTCAAAAATAAATGCAAGACTTACAGAATAGGGCGATAAATAACGGAATATAATGGATCCTACAACTTCTACTCCATTTGGTCCATTGCCAGAATGAAGTAAGCAACATCGATATCTTTTGGCAGAGAAATTTGTCGGGGAACGTGTTTCTGCATTATTTATTTTAAATTGACGGTAGATTTGGATTTATTTAAATAATACACTATACAGATACTCTTTTACTCGTTCGAATAAGAAGCTACGTTATTTGCAAAAACATTCCTCTGAAGGTAATCATGATTGATTGATTTTTACGGTTTATCAACTTTTTGAAGGTTATTTAAAGGCAGAAAATATTTATAGATTGTAAGAATTCTTTTGAGATCATAATGATTTACTAATAAGTCATACGAATTAACCTATATCTGGGAGGAGAAGAGGCGGGTTTATACCTTTCCTGAGGGTATTTGGGTGAGTGAATACGAACCCGACTGGAATTGGAACTCATTTCTCTGATTTCCAATTCAGAGCGTTATCCAATACACTAGCCGCACATCCAGCCTTACAGCACCTGATATTCCCAAGCTGTCACCCATCAAGGCACTGACCAAGCTCGATGTTGCTTAACGTCTGTGATCTTACGCGAATCGGTGTTTCAACGTGATATGGCCGTAAGTTTAGTGTCGAGCCTCATCTATTTTTCATATTCTCATACAACCCTATTAATAACACTCTATCTTGAGTGGCTTTCGGGACTTGAATTGGTTGAAAAATAGTTTCCATAGAAAAATGTATGAGAGGTGTTATCGTTTTCATTGCACTTTGTCCAAAATAAACAGCAGTCACTATTAATATGAATACAGCAATTTCTTTATGATTTTAGCAATTAAAAATTTTCCTTAAACAATTCTGCGTGTACAATCAAGAAAAATTAAAGCAAATTTTCAAAGACACTTTCAAGTTTTCCCTTAATATTAGCGTAGAGGCATTTTGCCTCAGCCTAATAGTTCTATAACAACTTTTAAGAAAACTAAGTTCATGATCATGAGCAAAAAGTTGAGCCCGAAATGCGATTTACAGGTCGAAGACACTAAGATCAAGCAGGTGCGGAAATTTAAATATCTGGGAAATGTTCTGTCAGAGGACGGAAAGTGTGACGCTGTAATCCAAAGACGTATTGAGATGACCTAAAGACGCATTCCAACAGCTAAGCAGAGTATTACGAGACAGGAGGGTTTCGTTGGCAACAAAGAAAAAGTATTGAACTGCTACATGATATCTATACTCCTTTACGACAGCGAATGTTGGACAATCTCCTCAAAGATGAAGAAGAAACTCAAGGCAACCGACGTGTGGTTCTACAGAGAGATGCCAAGGATACCATGGACCGAACATGTGAGCAACGATGAGGTTTTGGAGAGGATGCAAACAAAGAGGAGACTTATACTTAGCATCAGGAAGAGTCAGCTGAAATTTCTGGGACACGTAATTAGAAAGGAGGGTTTAGAAAATCTGATACTCATAGGGCGGATAGAAGAAAAGAGGGACACGAGAAACCAACGCGTGACATACTTCACGGGCTTAAGCAAGTGGATAGCAGAACAAGGTCGGTGAGAAATAGCAAAAAGACAAAACATATTGAGAGCTACTAGGAAGAGGAAGTGGAGATCTAAGATCGCCTACGTCCTGGAGGGAGACGGTAGAAAGAAGTCAATTGGTCTTTGTTAACAAGATAATGAAAATAAGAAAAAGAAAGCACCTCTGATGTGATATTCATGACAGCCCTGGTATTTGTGTCAAACTCAACCCAATCTCAGCTCCTTTTTTTTTAGTCCGTAATCAGTGATACCGTGATACGTTAAATCGAGGCTTTGCTGTATTTTCGAAAAAGAAAAAAAGAAAGAAGATTGCTATCAGGTTTAGAGGCACTTATTATTTCCTGCTATTCCAGCAAATTGAAAACCTGGCACTCTCTTGCACCGACAAGAATCAGAAGACCTGGGTAGCGGAGGAGAGAGGCCGCGTGTTGCAGAAGCGTTGTTGTAGGTCTCGCTCTTCCGCGTTCCACGAAACCGCCGCCATCTTCGTCGTCATCGTCTACGTCTCCTGCAGTGAGCCGTAACGTAGAATTCCCTTGTCGAACAACTGGTATCTGGTTTCTATCTCGGAGCAATGGGCAAGACCATTTTAAGTAATAACGGATTCACTTGCAGTGATTTCGCAATGGGATACCGCCTCGTTCGACTCCACAACGATTTTATGGCGTCTCGTGCAAACGAAGCAGTTACAGCGAAAAAAAGAGCAACTATTCAAAACATTTAGCACATCCAACTTAAAATGATTCTGATTAACAGGAACCTGTTTATCGTCGAATTTATATTTACTTAGGTAAATCATTAAGTCCATATCCAAATGATGAAAGAAGAATTTATTATTGAAAAAGATTATATATATATACGTATATATATACATATATATATATATATATATATATATATATATTACATATATTATACATATATATATTACATATATATATATATATATTACATATATATATACACATATACACATATTGCATATATATTACATATATATATATAATCTTTTTGAATCTTATAAAAATTTGCTAAACACACACACACACATATATATATATATATATATATATATATATATATATATATATCGTATTCCTTGTTAATGCACTTAATTCAGTACTGAATATTTATAGTAGGGTGAAATCTTTTAAAGATTCAAAAAGCTTCCATTTACATATATATATGTACATATATATATATTAATACCGTTATTCCCCATGTATAATACGCCGTCATCCATAATATGCACACAAAATTATGCTGAAAGTGTGGGAAAATGTTTCTACTCACGCATAATATGCACCCCTAGTTTGGCAACCAAACCTCTCCAATTTCATTACAGTCAGCGTTTCCTACCCTTATTAAAAAAAATGCTTTCAAACATAGAATAATATTATTCTAATTTAGTTTTATGATAATCCTATTTTATTTTACGGCAATTTTTTAAGGATTTTTGTAGCTGTGCATAATACCCACCACTGATTTTGCTTATGCTTTTTTTTTTAAAAAATGCGTATTATACACGGGGAATTACGGTAATATACACTCTGACTTTCATGCACAACGTAATCTTCAGGTAAATATTGCGTTGTGTGTAAAACTCAGAGTTGTACTATCGTTGAGGAAAATATTTATTATTAATATATGATTTATAGCGCTGTTATCACACACACACACACACACACATATATATATATATATATATATATATATATATATATATATATATACATATATATATATATTTGTGTGTGTATGTGTTTCTGTGTGTAAAATGTTAGATATGATTAAAGGACAACATGTATATTAAACATCATATAATAAGATTCCGTCTGGCTAAACAGAGAACTCTTTCTACATAAATATTTGAAGAAATAGTTTTTTTTCTACACTTCTAAAACGGATGCTTCGATGAAGAACATAACGGATTCCCGAATATATAAGACGCACTTTCATAAAGAAAATATACTCCAAACGTCACAATTTACCTTATACTCAAGTGGTAGAGAATCCCAGTACAAGAGTCATGTTTAAACTTACCTGTTTGACATAAAAAATAATACTTCTTTAAGAATCAACCAGTATCATATATCCAGATGGTTGCGTTGATATACCTAGACTTACATCTAAACAGCCTTATTTCATCTCGCCCTCTGATTATCCAAGAAGAATACATATATATGTATGTGTGTGTGTGTACGTGAGTGTATGTATGTCTGTCTATATATATCCATCTCTCTTTCTCTCTCTCTCACTCTCTCTCTCTCTCTCTCTCTCTCTATATATATATATATATATATATATATATATATACATATATATATATATATGCCATTTCAAGAAAGACATTCGGATTACTAACACAAAAACAGAGAATGTCTCATATCGAGAATATTTAACATTGAAAAACATAAAGAAAAAATTAATTATTTTTTAATAATATGTGGAAATCTCCACCCTTTACCTGAAGACGGTCGCGCGACCAGAAACACGTGTTGTAAAATTTTGAAAAATAAAGGATTATATTTTTTTTTTAAATCCACATTACAACCAAAAAAGTTTGCGGTACCTCTCTTCTTTTTAATATACACTCTTTTCTCTCGTTGGAACCATTATAACCTCTTCATTTTATATATATGGGAACAACAGTAGTCAAGATGTGATTCCACGTTCCTCCAGTCTCCCGATCAGAGACCTTGCTGAGTGTACTTTATATCACAGTCAGGACGACATATTTTTTAGCCTGTCTGCCTCGTCATCTTTTACCTAAGTTGTTACCGTGTAGAATGGTAATGGAAAAATTGATGGCTCTTATGACTTTTCTTGAACGTGGATATGAGGTCTTCCAACGGGCCTCTTTCTTGTCTGATAGTGTCTCTCACTGCACCACTTGTAGTCTGTGTGGTAACCAAGTAAATGGTTAAGTACACCAGAAGAGTATTACACGACTAGTAAGAGTGCATCGAACGAACTAGCGCTCAGTCCATTCACTGTTCACTGTTCCCCGAACCTTCTCTCCTACTAAACTTATAGTAGGCAGAAGAGTCCAACATAGACTCTGAGAAGGAGGACACCACAGTGTGCATAGAAGATATCTGGTATGGTTCTGTAGCTCTTTTTTAATTTTTATTGAGTTGCTAATGTCCGAGTTTCGCAACTATTCGATAATAATATTATTAATAACTTTTTACTAATTTGTCTTTTGTGTTTTTCGTGATTTTTCGTCACAGTCGTTAAGCAAACGCCATAAACAGAAAATGAAAATAGGCTTCTATGGACGGTGCCTTTATCGAGTTGATCATTGAAACAAAATCTACTTTTATAGCTATCATTTCTTACATGTTCATCGCCGCGGTCATAGTCTGACGCGTTTACTTTCGTGCTAATACCCTTGAGAAATGTAAGAATCCACCCCCTCTCCCCTAGCTATGGGTCAAATAACAGGCTAGGAGAATAACTACTCTGAATTCCAAAATAAACGTTTTATGTCTACTGTTATTACTCTTTCTAGTATTAAAGGCAGTTTCCTTTAAGCCTTTTGTCTAAGGTACTGCGTGAAGTTGATTTACATATTTATTTTCCCTTCTAGTTGCATTGCTACCAATTTTTGTTATTACTGCTGTTGAAAGTCTTTATGTGACGTGGCTGTTATTTGGTATGGCTGTTATTGTCTTCTTAGAGATCTCAGGCACTGTTGCTCAGACTTCTCTTCCTTGTGACGCATTTGTGGTGTCCAAATACATCAGGTTCACATAAGTACAAATAGAAATTCCATATAACAGGATAAATACAGATATAATACATATAATAATGTAATGCTTTCAAATATTAAAATAATATTTCTGCTAATTAATTCTGTCATATTGTATCTCACATTAAATGCATAAAAAATGCTGGTCTCAAATAAATGAAAAATAAATTTAATTAACACGAAATCTTTATAACGCCACATGATAAAACAAAAATGTTTCAAATCAATTTTGAAATATAATTTATTATGAGAAAACATGTGGCACGTTATGAATCGAAGACCCGAGTTCGAATTCCAGTCGAATCCAGTACATTCACTTACGTACTAATACCCTTGGGAAAGGTATGAATGCTCTTCTTCTCTCCCCAGCTATGGGTAAATATCAGGACAGACCGAGTTATATAGACTTGTATGGCAACAGGTCTACCGCAGAAAGAAATGGCAACCTACTGAAAAAAATCTGCCTCGTCAGTCATGTATTGAAAGATACATGATCGGCTACGCGTGTATCACGCACGGCACTTAACTGACTGATAAGAAAACATCGAAAATTTTATTTAAATAATTGCTGATTTATTTGCCTTTAACATCTTGTATGTGACTTCAGATGCTGTACAAAAAGTTTATCCTGGAACTGAAGATGTCTCTGATCCCTGAAGAATAGTGTTCTTAGATGTGTTGTCATATCCTTCTATGGCAACAGAAAACAATAATAATAAGGATACTGCAACTGAGAGACTTTGAAAAAGAATGCAGTAAAAAGTAATATTAATAAGGCAGAGTGATAAAGGTAAGTAATGCTGTTTGCGTTTTCATAATTTTACGTCAGTGGGAGAAAATAGAATTTCAAAGCCCACCTATTTTCCTTGAGTCCAACACTAGACCAATTTTTCATATTCTTCAGACTCATTTGTGGGCATAAGGGTTCAGGTTGAGAATACCTGATCTATAGGATCCATTCGCTTGTATACAGCTGATAGTTTACGACGAGTTGGTCGCCATACATGATATTCATATTAGAGTCAAGTTCTGACAAAGTTATTTAATAAAGTAAAAGAAATCTATGGAAAGCTGTAATCGCTTACGTCCTTAAGCGACATGACATTTGAAATAAAATTGCAGTCATCTTAATCTTTAAGTTGTCTATCTTTTTAGATGAAGCATCGTTACTAATTATTTTTACTACCTTTTATCATATTTATTGTTACTTTTATTAATACATTCAGCGCCAGCGAAGCAAGCGCCATAGATCTGAAAGAGTAGATGCTTGTTATCCAAATCTAAGATATTGAGGTTAGGAGAGAATTAGCTCTCTAGCAATATAATTGATAAAACTGTCAAAAGCTGTACGAAAAAGCCATGAGAATCAAATGTCGAAGCCATCTGACGTTGAATATAAATGGTTTAGAAGCTGGTTAAATAAGTGTTACTATCATCTAAGTTCATCCATCTGACATTGAATATAAAAGGGTCTAGAAATACGCTCCTTCCCTGATGTCTATCCGGATTGAGGCTTAGTGGAGGTAGAAGTTACTATAATCTAACGATGGTAAGTTTAATCCATGGATCAGTCAGAGCAGTGGTTCTCAACCTATCTTTTTTTTTTACCCATGGACCACTTTTACATTTAATTTCTTTTGATGGAACCCCACAACAATTCAATAAAAAAGCTTGTTTTATTATTTTTACTAATAGATAAGTTTTAGAATTCTATGATAGAATTAATAAATATATATGCTTTTTTTTTTAAGTAAAACCAATTTAATGAAAAAAAAACTTGTATTTAACAACTAAATTCTATGGAACATTTATATATACTAGTGAAATAACTCATAATAAACTATTTTAAAATATGTGATTAATTGATGAATTAAAAAGACTGCAGATTTATTCAATGAGATCCCGTTGTTGATGTTGCTCTGCGAGTTTGTTTTTTTATATGTGGCTCCATCGATGTCAATGATAGTCGAAGATCACACCTTTTCACAATGTCGAGTATATTACTGTATTAATTAATTTATATTAATATATTAATATTTTATTTTATTAATATTTAAAATTAATATTATTATTTATTATTAATATATAAAATAATTTATATAATAAGTTTTAATCTCTATATAATTTTCCTTTATATATATATAATCCTTCCTTTATATATCCTTCTCAATTCTTTTTCAACTTTTACAATGAAAACATCTCCTAGAGTAAAAGGAACGTTATCCTACTCTTCGTGTTTTAATATGGCGTAGATTACTATAGAAATTCCAATTTTCAATTGTAACAACTGTTCTGAATTGAAATTGCTCTATGGAGCACTAAAATATTACCGTGGACCCACAATTTGCTTTTTTTTTCTTTTTTTGTGTACCCCCAGTAATATTACATGGGGTCCAGAGGCCATATGAATCCCGGTTGTAGACCACAGAGTTAGAAAAATACTTGTATTGAAGGGACGAACAAGAACCAATTACAGGGAAAAATGTTGATGGTGAGAATGGCCGTTTCCATATAAGAAACATTGGGTATTTATTAATCGAAATGTCAGACTTATTGTCGTTTAGAATTTATGAAATATCTCTCTTAAAACAATATTTCAGGAAGACAGGTTTTTTTAGCCCAATAACTGTTATCGTCTAAAGAACGATAACAGTTATTGGGCTCAAACGATAGACGATAACGATAGACGGGGGTTTCTTTCGTAACCTTTGATTTAAAAAATTGTAAAAAGTCAAGAATTTCTAAAGTCATTATTTTCTCTATTCATTACATATGATAACCATTTAAATATTGCTCTTGTAGTAAGTATTTTATAGTATCTATTATAATTGTATCTATTATAATAGTATCTTTTATAGTATCTATTATAATAGTATCTATTCTAGTATATATTATAATAGTATCTATTATAGTATCTATTATAATAGTATCTATTATAATAATATCTATTATAATAGGCACCTCCACGAGATCGCTAAAAAAGAGAATAGAATGATGAAAATGACGCCAAACTTGACGAAAACAAAATTTCATCGTCTAAATGTTTATGTTATTATTGAGAGGAAAGATCAAAGTATTTTGGAGGGTATTTTTACATTTTTAATCGTTCCTAACACGTCCGAAAATTTCGTTAAAAATCTTGTTTTTTTTGAGTCAGTAAAATTGACAGACGGCAACCAGTTCTTTCCATTTTATAAAATCAATGAAATTCTCAGTTTGAAATTCTTTTAAATATCAATTATCATTTTTTCAAAACTTATTTTAAGAAAATCAGGAATTATAATGTTTATTTAAAATATTTTAAACCAAACGTAACTTAGGTTTTGCGCCGAAAAGATGTAATTTGAAAATAAATCAAAGCAGGTCATAAAATTTCGCCTCATTTGACAGGTGATGAATGACCTATTGATGGATTCCGTGAGGATAATTTTTTCTACGGAAGGAGAAAAGTGAAATATTTTACATTTAAGTGATCAAATTATTTACCTCGTTATTTTAAGGAAAACTTTCAGCGCTCTAATTTTTTTTGTTTTTTTTTTGTACTTACCTTTACGTTTATGATTCTTTATGGAAAATATATTATAAAAAAATTAAAAAAGACTGTTACGAATGAGATTAAATTTCATAAGAAAGGTATCTAATTAATTTATAGTTACATTTCTCGTGAAATTTTATCAGAAGTGTACATAAAATACTATAATTTTATGTACATTTACTACATTTTACTGTGTTATCTGTATTTCCATTCATTTTATTAATTTTGAGATTTCATTTATGGAAAAAAATGCCATAACTGAGATTAATATAAAAATAAGATCATATAAATTTCATAAGATGATACTGATACTTTTAGGTACCCTTCTCAGTTGAAATTGAAAAATCAAATAAACTTCTCCACACGTGTTTCGCAAAATTAAAGGCCTTAACAGCGGAGAACAATGTTTAACTTAAATAACTCAACTTAATTGTATTCTGGTTGGTCTTCCGTACTTTATAATTAGAGCCCGATTATAAACACAAAATTACATTTCTTAATTACTTCCTGTCTTCTGATTACACAAAATGATACAATTTACAAAGCGCTAAAAAAAAGATCTATCTCATGAGGACAGTTAGGAAACCCGACGCGGCTTTTAACTAATTTTACACTATTTTAACAAATTAATGTAAAAATGTATTATAATTAAATAAATAACAAATAACTGTATTAAAAATTAATTTTTCATCGAAAGTTTTTTTTTCCTTTCAGAAAATATTGTCCATATTCATAAACACAACTAAAAGCAAATAAAAGTATTTGGAATTAAATAATATCTTTGTTTTATTGAGTTTTGTATGTTACAATTCAGAGCTGATTTTCAGGTGGAGGGGATCCAATTAATAAAACACAAAAAAAAACACGATTTGCATTCCTCAAAGCCTTGTGCTTTTAACTATTGTAATCACTAAACCTGACGCGATCGAATTTCTAGCGTTTTCATAAAATTAGTTATGGGGTGGGGTAATAAAAATATTTCTGCCATGACTTTAATAAAAAAAAAAGATATATTTATAATAATTTCGATCATCTGTAAATACTTTCTGAAAGTTTCATTAACATCCGTCAGTTATTTTTATTTTTGCAAGATTTTCTAAATTAATGTGTGTCATACAAAAAAAAAGTGCTAAAAATTGTATATGTTATTTTACTAGTTCCGGTGATACAAAGAGATTTTAAATGAAAAAAAAAAAAAAAGGAAATTTTTTTTAAAATAATTAAAATAAACTTTGATCTTTCCTCTTAATAATAACAAAAATATTTAGACAATAAAATTTTGTTTTCGTCAAGTTCGGCGTCTTTTTCATCATGCTATGCTCTTTTTTTAGCGATCTCGTAGAGGTACCTATATTATAATAGTATCTATTATAGTATCTATTATAATAGTATCTATTATAGTATCTATTATAATAGTATCTATTATAATAGTATCTAAGACAATCAAAATTAGAAAAATATTACGAACTAATTAAAGTATATTGACAATTTCACATCTAAAAAAAAAATGAAATAAAGAATGATCTCTCTCCACCTACTTTAATTTCTAACGAGCTCCTGTCTCCCCAAGCCGAACATGTGCATTTTAAACAGTGGCTTTGGGCTCAGCTTAAACATTAAGCTCTAAAATTAGTGAAAATTAAACAACTATCTTAGCATTCAAACTTATCGCAGAAATTTTTTTAACATGGTGCAAAGCAAATTAGGGCGAAAATGAAAAAGAGAAATATAGATTTATTACAATTATGCAAGTTAAAAAGAGCCTAGAGAATCAGCATTCGAAACCATAGCTCTTATCTGTCCTGGAGTCGAACAACGAGCTTTGACACTCTGACCTATTTTCAGCCACGTGACAAGCAACAATAGTCGTATCAGTACGTTGATGATGTCTAAAAATGGAAAAATGTTTGCGGCCATATGACGTTGAAATATCGATCCTCGTCCGCTCACCGGAGTTAAGAAGCATTGAGCCTGGTTAGTAACTAGATGGGTGACCGCTTGGAAATACCAGGTGCTGTGAGTCCCTGCCACAGTACCAGGTTAGGTACTGGCCCATTCCTCCACATGAAAGGCAAAGATAGAAGGATCCGGGAAGACCTATGCCGAACAAAGTGCTTTCACAGGGTGAGTAAGGAAGCTGAAACATTTTTTCTTCGCCTGGTATTATTTTTATGTATGTTACGGGACACTAGTAGGTCTGGATAAATATTAGTCACCATTGTATTTTGGAAATCAACACTTCGGATAGTAAATATTTAAGGGCTCCCGGAACAGTTATGCTGCATACAATATTGTCGGACTGGATGTGAGTTCAGGTAAAAATGAGGAACGTCAAACAAAATATATTAAAAAAAAGAAAATGTATGTATGAAGGAAAGGAATTTGATATAGACAACTGTAAGGAAATGAAAAAAAAACATTAAAATACGTTATAAGAAAAATGTGCTTGTATGTCCGTGTGAAATAACTGTGTGTAATAATCACGCCGGTGTATGTGAGAGAATCCAAAAGTCAATGGAGAGAAAACCATAAAATAGAAACTATTATAATAGATACTATTATAATAGATACTATGATATATACTATTATAATAGATACTATTATAATAGATAATATAATAGATACTATGATAGATACTATTATAATAGATACTGTTATAATAGATAATATTATAATAGATACTGTTATAATAGATACTATAATAGATACTATTATAATAGATACTATTATAATAGATACTATTATAATAGATACTGTCATAATAGATACTATTATAATAGATACTGTTATAATAGATATTATAATATATACTATTATAATAGATACTATAATAGATACTATTATAATAGATACTATAATAGATACTATTATAATAGTATCTATTATAATAGATACTGTCATAATAGATACTATTAAAATAGATACTATTATAATAGTTACTATAAAAGATGCTATGATAGATACTATTATAATAGATACTATTATAATAGATAATATAATAATAGATACTATTATAATATATACTGTTACAATAGATACTGTAATATATACTATTATGATAGATACTATTATAATAGATACTATGATAGATACTATTATAATATGTACTATAATAGATTCTATTACAATAGATACTATTATAATAGATACTATTGCAATATATACTATAATAAATACTGTTATAATAGATACTGCCACTGGGTACACTTTACCCACGTGTGACTACATCTGAAAGCAAGAGCTGAAAAGATCAAAAAGAGGGTAAGCGAGAATATCATTGCCTATTCATAGGCTTAAAGAGCGCCTTTCTAGCGAGCGCTTAGCACAGTCAAGTGTAGTAAGTCACATGTCTCAATGGGAAATAGTCCCCCTGCAGGAGCCGGCACTCTATGATCTGTTGAGCAAACCCGATCCGCTGTGTTATTATACCTGTTGCCTAACGTATTTAATTTAATAATATTATTAATAAACATTTATATTTTTCCTTGAAGATTGTTACATATAAAATCAAATATGTGTTTAATCTACTTAATTATGAACAAAAAGTATATTAGATACAATGAAGGATATGTATAAAGATCAGTATAAATCATAAAACTAAGTTTACATCAGTGTTTGGAGTCTACCAGATAGGATGTGAAAATGTAAAAAAAAATGCACCCCAAGGACAGCGGCGTGAAATATCCCGAAATTTAACGAAAAAAAATGTGAACATAAAACAGATAACTACAACTGAGTTTTGAGTTTGATCCTTAATCGTTTTCTACACTTTCGGCCTTGTGCCACGTCTAATCTACGCTTATAAACTCATTTTGGGCACCTCTACGTGGTGTAATGGTTAGTAAGCTTGTCTCGCGAGAACAATTACGACTAAGTAGAGACATCAATCCTCACTGGGTACTCCATACTTGCGGCCTTGTGCAACATCTAAGGTACGCTTGGAAAATCACCAGTTGGGCACCTCGACGAACTGTAATGGTTAGCAAGAATGTTTCGCCTGAACATTTACGAATGATAAGTGAGTTCGATCCTCACTGCATACCCCATACTTTCGGCCCTGGAAAATCACCATTAAACAGACTTAAAATTAACAACGTACTCAATGAATCTGTAGGTCATTGGAATCTTTGTGGACACAATTTTCACCAGTAAATCTTTTTTGATAAAAGGAAATAAATGTAATTGATTTAACCGAAGTTGCATTGGAAGTAAATATGATGTAAGGGATTTAAAAAAAAATTTGGCTTTATCTCTGGCCCTTAATCCCAGAAGGAGTCTCCTCCATCTGTCGCGGTCGTGTATGGTAACCCTGGGTTACGGCCGATCCGGTATAAGGTTGTTTCTTGGTTTGCTCACCATGTGACTATTTTGGGCGTTTTAACCTGTTGCGGCCCACCTTTCTTCAGGTTAGACAACAGCCGATGTCCTCCAACTAGGCGGCTCACCTTGGTCGCGAATACATGGTTGTTGTAGTTCATCTGAGGAACCCTTCCGCCCTGGCCAGTGACCTGCGTCGAGGTGATCCTTCGCTCAGTGCTTGCGTGTTAACACCACCCCGTCACGTGGGTTTAGGCCGCTAACTGAAGCGATTTACCGAGGCATGGCAACTTGGAGCCATCACGTGAGAGATTAAGGAGATGATCGAAAAACAAGTTATGCCCGTCCACCCGAAGACACAATGTGCCAGACATCAAACGTACTATCTAATATGAATTTACGACCAGCCTGTTTCATTTTATCGCTTGTTCTTACCAAATTAGTACTGAAACATAGTAGGCGAAAGTTTTTGCTCAGTAGATTGATTTTTACGAATGCCCCCACAATATATGTCTCAAGAGCCACTCAAGGCAGAGGTTTATTGAATGAGGTGTATAATAGGAATGTTATAGTAGGAAGTGTACAGGATGTCCATAAAGTCTGGCCAGATAGGCAAAAAAAGGCATAGTTTCAAGAAATTAAATTTTCAACAACATTTTATAGAATTCGAATATTAACAAATAAAATCTTCAATAGGATTACCATCAATTATGATGTAAACTTTGATGAGCTTTGCAATATTCATGTGGACTCGATGCAACAACTCCACACTGCCGTCAATTTTAGCACAGTCACTCTTTATGTGTAATCAAGTGTGTTGCGTCTGTTATTATCATTGAGTACAATTCCTTTAGTATACCACAGAAAAATAAGTTAGTTTTTTTCTTCTTTTGAAAAAAACATGTTTAATCTGAGGAGCTAAAAATAAATATAATTAATGATAATTCCTATGTACCCAGAGGACACCCTGTATAACATCACTAAAATTCGATAGGGATATCTCTGATTTTTGAGTTCCTGGTTTCTTCTGCGTATATGGCTAAAGGACGTATCACGTTGAAACATCGATTTGTGTATGATCCCCAAAGTTAAGCAATATCAAACCTTGTCAATACCTAGATGAGTGACCATTTGGGAATATCAGGTGTTGTAATTTTAGATGTGCGGGTGGTGCAATGGATAACATCTTGGAATTATCTGAATCAATGGTTGTTTTATTAATCACTGATTCTATTATATTTGGCTAAATTTTCTGTAATTCTGCTTGTTATACAGGCTGTCTGCACACATAGGCAAAAATGCATATTTTCAAGAAATTAAATTTTCAACAATATTTTATTGAATCGGAATATTAACAAATAAAATCTTCAATAAGATTACCATCATTTGTGATGCAAAGATTGTTGTGCTTTGCAAGATTCACGTGAATTCGATGCAATAACTTCAGATTGCCGTCAATTCACTTTTTATGTGTCCAATCAAGCATGTTGCATCTGTGATTTTCATTGAGTACACCTTCCCTTTTTAGCATAGCCCAGAAAAAGAAATCAATTCTTTCGACAAAACCATGTTTAATCTGTGGAGGTAAAAAAAAAAAAGTTAATGAGATTTCCTATGTGTGTAGACTTTAGGGACACCGTCTTATTTATGAATTTACTTATTTATTATCAAATAAATTCTGGAAACTAATGTCAACTCTATATACTAAAACTGAATTTTTAAGTTAAAATATATTTGTAACTTAGAGAAGGAAGAACTCGATCTCTATAAATATGCCTTGTCATCTCACCAAGATATCTGCGAAGCTTAACATGCTCTCGCGTAGAACGAGTTGACTAGCCAGTGAGAATCGAACTCACGCTACTAACGAACAATTTATGAAATAAGCGCACCCTCCATTGCTCTAGAGCAGTCGTTTCAGACAAATGTTTACTGAACTTTGTTTAACCAGGAATATGGTCTCATTACTGAGTCGCCGCTTTCGGATCAAACATACTTCACTAGCGAGACAACTGAGCCAACCGATCGTTCTACGACAGGCGCCGTATAACAAATCAGCTAGCCAGAATAGCAAGATATCTGCGCGCTCTTGTGCATTAATAACCGGAAAACTTCTGCTGTTAGTGCCTTTTTCATTTTCTACAATCAATCTCTCTGATTTCGATTTTGCTTTTTGTCCCCTTTTTAGAATATCGAAGAAGCTGTGAAAAAAAGGCCATCTGCATCAATAGCTGAGAAAAAAGGAATCAAACAAAGAAAACTTGACACAACGAAGAGAAGCAAAGGAAAGAAGAAAATGGAAGATGGACGACATTTTTTCTTAGCTAGGAAGCCAAAATTTAACGGAATGGGAAGGTTGTTTTAAGAAGGAAAACAAGAAAAATTCGCCTCGAACAAGGATGCATAAGAAAACAAGGAGAAACATTAAGAGGGATTGGAATCAAAAGAGAGAAAGAGAGAGAGAGAGAAATACCCAGAAAGAGGGAGAAAGAGATGCCAAGAGATAGAGAGAGAGAAGTCGAACTAGAGAGAAAGGGAGTTAGAGTGTCGCAAAATTGTCAAGTGAAAGAGAGAGAGAGAGAGATGTCGAGAAAGATAAAAGGAAAGAGATGTCAAGAGAGATATGTGGATAGAGAGAGAAAAAGATAGAAGATATAGAAAGAAAGAGATCAGAGAAAATAGAATGAAGCCAAGAGAGTATTATATATATATCTTCGATATATATATATATATATATATATATATATATATATATATATATATATATATATATATATATATATATATATATGCAGAGAGAGAGAGAATGAAGGAGAGAGATACTAATATATATATATATATATATATATATATATATATATGTGTGTGTGTGTGTGTGTGTGTGTGTGTGTGTGTATGTGTGCGTGTGTGTGTAAAAAGAGAAAGATATAGAAGCCGAAAGAAAGAGAGAGTCCGATATATATATATATATATATATATATATATATATATATATATGGAGAGAGGGAGAGACAGTTCCAAGAGAGACAGAGAATGAATGAATGAAAAGAGAGATGTTGAAATGTTGAGAGAGAGAGAGAGATGGAGAGAAACAAGCCGAGAGAGAGAGCAGGTGAGAATAGAGAATTGATGGAGAAGAGAAAAATATTGAGAGAGAGAGAGAGAGAGAGAGAGAGAGAGAGAAACCGTGAAAGAAAGTGTGTGTGTGAGAGAGAGAGAGTTCAAAGAAAGAGATTCAAAGAATAAATAAAGAAGAGAAAAATGTCATAAGTAGAGAGAGCGATGAAATACCGAGAGAAACGAGACAAGAGAGAGAGAGAGGGGGAGATAGAGAGGGGGAGAGAGAGGGGAGAGAGAGAGGGGTGGATAGAGAATGGATGGAGAAGAGAGAAATATTGAGAGAGAGAAACACACAGAGAGAGAGAGAGCGAATGGTGTGTAAGAGAGAGGAGGAGAAATATAAAGAAATTAAAACAAGAGAGAAAGATTGTAACCAAAAAACAAAAGTGGAATCCGGAGCTTAATCGAACGAAAAAGATGCCAACGTCGGTGGCGGCTAAGGTCTTCTTTTGGTGGGTTGGTGGCTGGCGATGAGCGAAAGGGAGCGAGGGTGATTAGTTGTGTAAAAAAAAAAAACAATGTGAGAGAGAGAGAGAAAGAGAAAGAGTGAGGGAGGACTGGGGGTAAGGAAAGCAGGCACGTGCAAAAGGGTAAGTTGACTTGGTGAACCGCATTAAGAAACGAGCACCTGGGAAAGTAAGTTCTACCAAATTAGAAACGACTAATCGATAATGCCCCCCCCCGCCACTCCTTTTAATTCTGATTGATTGGGTTGGGGTTGGCGAAGGGATTTTTCTGGGTACAAACGAGTGCAGCTATCTGGACTCCTTAACCGACCTATCCCCACAGTCGTAGAGTGGTGTGTTTTCTGCTGGGCAGGAGGTTATGTCAGCGCGTCGCGCTCTGTGAGGCTTATGGCCATATCACGTTAAAACACCGGTTCTCGTACGATCACCAAAGTTAAGCGACGTCGAGTCTGGTCAGTATCTAGATGGGTGAACGCTTGGGTATATAGAAGTGCTGTAAGATTGGGTGTGCAGGCAGTGTAATTGATAACGCCTCGGAATTGGAAATCGGCGAGCCGAGTTCCAATTCCAGTCGGGTTCGTTATATTCACTTACGGGCCTTTCAGAAAGGTATAAATCCACCTGTTCTCCTCCAGCTATGGGTTAATTAGTAGAACTTTTATCAGTAAGTAAATATTTTCTGACGTTAAATAACATTTATAAGTATCTGTCTATATTTCTGAGATTAAGTATTATGTACAATATTTACATTATTCGGACTATTGTCCTCATCTTTGTCGCCATATTTATTACAACGTTTCGGCCGTTGTACGCTCCGGCATTCTTCAGGTAGCTGGAATGTCGTACTGAACCCTTTATTTCGCTCACTGAGGTACACTGTTCTAGTTCCATGTGCCATGTTTAATGGATGTCAGTTATCAGTTATCTCCTGTTAATACCCTTCTCCAAGTTCCCCACTGCCTTAACCGAGTATTGAACTCACACTCTTTGGGTCCTGTCACTGGATCTAACTAACGCCTTTATCCACTGTGCCATGTGTCCTTGAGGAAGAAGGCTGGGGCGTACAACGGCCGAAACGTTGCAATAAATATGGCGACAAAGATGAGGAAAATAATCCGAATAATGTAAATAGTGAACCTTTATAAGGTTGATAAACCGTAAAAAAAACAAATAATCAATCTCGCTCTGTCCAGAATTCGAGTAAGGCTGTGAGAAATCACGATCGTATCGAATTTTTATTTTTTTGTTTTACCAATTTTCATCAAGTATAAGACTCAAGAGCCACTCAATGCAGTGGGTTAATGAATAAGGTGTGTGATATAAATATAAGAGTACAATGTACGAAATGAAGATCGTGAGGATGTGGAAGATAGGTAAAGATTAATCCTTGACTTGAATAATTTCTTTTTGTAGCGTTCATGGAATCATTCATCTGAGAGTGTGTTCCCCAATAGAGCAGTTCTTGGGGAAAAACGGTTCTTTACAATTTGAATACGGAGGAAATGAGGTTGGTTCGATGCCGTGGATGTAGCATGTCTGGTCTTAGTAGTAAAAGTCTGAACTGGTGGAATGGAGCTCGTGCAAATATCTGCCTTGGAAATAGCAGCAAATAGCAATAGATTTGCGACTTTGCACCTGTTGGACAGAGGCAAATATATCATCCCTGGCAACGCTGCCTAAGCCTCAAGGCTTAACAGCGCAGATATGTTTTCAATACTCCATTTTTGGCTTAATTTGACTCTTTTAAAGATAGCGCATAGCAATTAATAACTTTAAGTGACGGCAAAATTATTATTACTACATCAACTATTATAACTTCTTATACTTCTATGTCTCATGTCCTTTCTCGACTTAGGATATCATGAGTCTCCACATCTTCCTATCTTTTATATTTCTAAGTATTTTTATATTTTACCTCCCTTCCAGTTTTTTCCTCTATCCATTTACACAAAATCGGTTTATAGGTCAATCGTAGTTTCCCCTGTGTATTTCTTGTCTTCAATGTCCCGTGTGATTCACAAAACCCTCTTTCTTCATTATGTATCCCAAAAATTTCAATTGTGTTATATAGGAATAAAGTGTCGTTGCCGACACTGGAGGTTGAACACAGATCACTAGAATATTACCAAGCAAGTACTATTAGTGCGAGTGATATTCGAAGGCGTCTGACACGAGTATAGTTCAACGGCGTTACTATAGTTGCATCTGCGATTACAAAGTCTCTACTACGACGAGCATTACGAAAATGACAAGGAGTATTCGTTGACATTGGCAACGAGTGTTCGGTGACATCACAAAACATTGTCTCTTTCTTATTCTAAACACAAGCATCTTTTTGCTTCCATTTTTCTTAGAACTTCCGCCTTTGGAATTCCTAACTTCCTTCCAGAGAGCCATATCTCCGCTGACAGAAGTCTCGTCAAAATCTATGAAGTAATTAGTATTACATAGCAGTGCAATATTCTTTCCTTTGCTCCGAACAAGCTTTTCCTGTTTCTTAATACTTTTTATGGTTTATAGAATACGTCTTTCACTATTCCAATGTGCTTTCGAACTTCGATATCTCATTTTCCGTATTCTGTTAAACCTCTTCACAAATATTTAAATTTCTAGACTTGATTGACTTTGACGTCTCCAATTCATAGTTCACCATTCATAATCCCATAAATAAACTGTGAAAAAGACTACTACTGCTACGCATCATCATCATCATCATCATCATCATCATCATCATCATCATCATCATCATCATCATCATCATCATCATCATCATCTCCTCCTCCTCCTCCTCCTCCTCCTCCTGGAGTACTACAAATATATATATATATATATATATATATATATATATATATATATATATATATATATATATATATGAGAAAATGACGTGGCCTGACGACTGCGTCTAGCATGAAACAGCCTGTCACCTCTAAGTGTTCAATGTTCACTTTTATATATATATATATATATATATATATATATATATATATAGGGTGACCCAAAAAACCGGGGACTTTTTAACAATCCAATAAAACCAAGAGTGATGGAAGAAAAATATTTAATTCATAGTAATTGAAACTTTAAAACATGCCATTTAAGAAACAATGATGGAATTTTCATTTTTTTTAAATTACGTCCTGTAGATGGCGTCCTCCTGTACGAATGCATTCTTGATATCTGCTGTTGAGATTCCTCATTGACTGCTTCAACATCTCAGCTAGGATACTGTGAGTTTCATTCTTGTTACTAAAATGGCGAAATGTTTACTTGCTCAAGGTCACTGTCTCGCAGTGTTGACACTTGATCATGTCTGGCAATACGCACTTCAAAAATTCCCGTTTTTTTGGGTCACCCTATATATATATATATATATATATATATATATATATATATAGAGAGAGAGAGAGAGAGAGAGAGAGAGAGAGAGAGAGAGAGAAAGGGGGAGAGAGGGAGATAGAAATAGATAGAGATATATATAGAGTGATATAAATTATAAATAGATAGATAAAATAGAAAAAAAAGGTTAGTTATTGACCCCTCGTGTTCTTTTGGTACAAGGATAGAACAAAAAGAAAGAAGAGAAACTAATCAACTATGACCCCTTCAAGTTTGAATTGGCAAGGCTTTGCAGGTTTAAGACTTAAGGTCAGAGGAAAATTGCATGATACCTAAGATTGTTGATTGTAACCCCATCTCCATTCGTTAATTATTAGATATAAAGATATTATCTAAGCAAATACTGAAGTAACAATAATACCTTTATCACACAGAGGGGAATGATGATTATACTGGGCTTTGTATATTTGTAACACGGCGTTACTTTGATCGTCTTCTGACCTCTAGTGGAATAATAATAATAATAAATCTCAGTACAGCTTGGATGGGTTACCGTAATGCCTTTGATAGAGGGTCCAATTTTAGATCTTTAAGGCTTTGGAAATATACAAAGTCTCCTCGGTGACATTAAATTTTCTTACATATAGCATGGAACTGTGGAAAACCACATTATACCTAAATCATGCTAAAGGTACTACCACTTCCAACTGTTTGAATATCCGATGAGGAATCTTTCAATTAGACTCCTAGTCGTCCTATCTCTTCTGTATGTCCTTAATCCTGTTTCACGTGCACAAGACTTTAATAAAGATACAAACTAAAAAAGGAACTGTTTTATCACGTTTTCTATATTAATGATATTAAACTCTTTGCTAATAACAATCGGATTTTTATTTTTTTATTTTAACAATTAAAATTGAACATGTGTGTGATCTTAGATTTTTGTTTGTTTAATTTTTAAAAAAATGTTCTGTGGGAAATGCCATGAAGTTATTTCTGACCTTAGATCTGTGCTTGGGACCCGGAAGGAAATTGAAATGTGTATAGAACAGAAATACTGTAAAATATTTCAGTGTTTTCATCAGTATGGATTTCGGATTATTAGATAAATGTTCAAAAGTTACATTTAAGAAAAGGATAATTACAAAAGACACTCAATAAATCACGATTTTGTCACAAAGATTAGGGAATTGGAACAAGAAAAATCCTATAAATATCGAGTCAGCAAAGGAGGTGGAATACAGAATGTCCAAATAAAGGAGATGATAAGAAAAGAATAGTACAGGAGTGTGCGTCTGGTGTTAAATACCAAGTTGAATTAACAATACAAATATCTGTTATAAACACGTTTGGCAGTCTCTTTGATGCAATACAGTTCCAACATCCTAATTGGACTTTAGCTGACATTATGCGAATGGATATCAAAAACGAGAAAGCTTCTCACTTGCCATCACATTTATCTTCCTAAGGTTGCAAATCCGAATGAGGCAGAGGATTAGTTCAACTAGAATTGTCTTACAAAACCACTACAATTGGTCTTCAAAGATTTCTAGAAACTACGGAAGACTGGATTATGATCTATCTCAAAGAATATGAAAGAAATAAGAAACTTTATTCAGTAATAATGAAAGCCACCAAAGTCAAAAGGGAATTTGAAGTGAGTGAAGAAGCTCAAATAAACCATAATACACCTACTGCAGCGGCAAAGAAACTAAAAATGAAAGCAAATACCAAAATGCACCAAATGCAGAAACGATGGCATGATAAGCCTCTTCATGCTATATACTCTGTCAGTACCAAGCAAACTGCTGTAGATAAACCCCCGTATCCATCAGTGGATACGTAGTGCACGGTTAAAATCTGAAATCGAAGGTTTCATTCTTGATACACGGGATCAATATTCGTAACTAGAAATTATCAAAGCACACATACTGAAAAATTGTGTTAACCCGAAATGCAGATTCTGGGATCCAGAAATAATTGATTATCTTCTATCAGGTGGCACGGTGTTGGCACCCACTGAATGTAAAATTTTTACGGGAAGGAAACTGCAAAAACTTGTGTGAAAATCAACCAGATCCGGTTATAGAGATAGAACCTGTAACATTTTTATAGGACTTTACAATACACACAGACAGAAGAATCCCGGTAGATTTCTAGTAGTCCATGACTTAAAGAAATACAAAAAAAAAGTTCTCGCAAGTACAGATCACTTTTTACGAAGACCTTCATCGATGTAAACTATGAGTGAACTTGGGGAAAAAATCATGAAGCCATTTCTGACGTTAGGTCTCTGGTTGTGACCCGAAAGGAAATTGCAATATGTATAGAACAGAAATTAAATTTGATCCATACGCAGCTAGGAGATTATCTATTTTGGAGTACGCTAAATGTGCACTCTCTCAATTATAGCAGCTAACTTAAAAGCAGCCCTATCGGGCGGCATTTAAGCTAGCTCTTGCGGAGGGCCTTTTATTGGGCCTTCATCACAATAGATAGGGTGAAGTAGATGAAATAGGCAACAATAAACTACAGAAGAACTCAAAATTGATCACTACATTTAAGTATTGCATTAATATCTTACCTTTTAAAAGTTCAACGATAATTCTTCTGCTGCCACTTGATTTAAAGACAATTTGATGTATATAGGTCCTTACTTTCCGTACAAACAATTATTTTTATTTCATGTGTGAGTTTCGCTGGATTTCGCAATTAATGTCGATTATTCCCAAATTTATTTCCAAGCGATAAAAATTGTTATTGTACAAAAAATTCGTCAAAAAAAAATAAATAAATAAAATTCAGATAAAAAAAATCGCCCAAAACAATCGCAGTAATGAAAACTTTGGAATCGAAAATTTCAGGATTGCTATTCTGGATCCAGACCGGAATGCTTTTCAATTACTTCCGGTTTCGGCCTGATTCCAAAATGGTATGATATTTTGGGCTACGTCCTCTAGGAGTAAAGATGAAAAAATGTGAATCTGTGACACCCTGACATTGGCATTTATTATATAGATGTCATTCATGCTTGTATAAAGTCCACACCCCGCGCACGCAAAACGCAGTCGCGTAGTTGCTTCCCTGGGCACTTCAATCATTTCCTCTTCAAGTCAAGAATCAACCGTCATTTTTTCTCCATAACTTCATGTTGAGTCTTGACTCATTGTTGAATCTCGCCTATTGCATGGAATAATAATGCAACACAAAATGTACTTAGAACAAGAATGTATTATAACAAGAAAGTGTACACAATAAGTACATATAGTATTTCTGTATATTTCTGGGAAGACGTTCCTGGAGAATGTGTTGACTAGTCGCAGTCGATCAGAGTCTCTAGTTGGATCTCGTGATTCCTCCTCCTTCGTCTTCCGGTACCAACCACTATTTATATAGTTGGTAGTCACCTATGCAGATTAGGTGGATCCTACCACAACACTTCATAACCTTCTACTGTCTTATCTTCCACTCATATCACACATACCACATTCATTATTACTAGTTTGACTGTAACCCTCTACATTGAGTGACTCCCGACTGTGATCTTCAGTGGATTCAGAAAAAAACAATCCTAATAAATATCAACGAGAGAGTCTTTCACAGGATTAAACTTAATAATCCGGAATAATGGAATCAGAGCCGAGTTTTGAGTAATTTTTCTTCACCAGTGATATGGTTACCCCGTTCATAGCCAACGATGATACGGTTTTAATATCAAAACATTAACCTAAAATCTAGAGGCATAAACCTCGTTAGATCGAGACTTTCATATGGATAGTCATGTAAGGTGGCAAACTATTTAAACTGTCAGCTGTATACAACCGCTTTCTCAGAATAGCTGTTAAAAATAGTCTCGAGAGAACTGTGTAGGTCTTACCGCGGACAATACTTGGAACCTTGTGGATTGCCGCGAGAAGATCAGAAAGAACTCTATCAGAAAATATCAATATCAACAACTAAAATCGAGAGAAAATAATGATTTGTCAAGATACTGACGTTGTACACTAATTCAAACAAATGGTAAAGAAGAAAAACTTTGTCAATACTGGAAAGAGTAATAACAGCTACAAACTCGGGAAACATTATTCCTGAAATTTTGTTTTAATAGAAAAAACTTTCATTCGACAGAAGAACTGGCTGTTCGGTCAATGAAGGCCTAATGTTTCCTTATATGGAATCGACTAATATCGCCATTACCGTGAGAGATAGTGCGAATGATAATACACTTTCATCCTAGCTCGATGCCCAACGAGTGAAGAAAAGTGAAACCCGTGTAGCACTGACTGTTCAGTTCAACGAGTGCGGAATGTTTCCTTACCAGGAAACTAGTAATATTACCATTACAATTTCGATGCTTCAGTTTTCATATTGATTCAACAGAAAAGAGGATAAAGCTATACGAGGAAAATACCCCCAACGAACGGACATCATTAATTCACAGATTTCATTGCGTTTACTGTCTGCTTTATCTTCGAGTAACTAATAAGATTTCAATTACAAGTCCAGTTGTAACTGGAATCTTACAATTGAGCAGCTGGCATCTTGTCATCTGGAGATCAGTTATATAGCCAGATGCCAGTAGGCAGACTATTTTTGGAACGAGAGAAATAGAGTTAACAGATGAGGAATCAAGATATACTGCGTGTAAAGTTCTATCCAAATGAATAATTTCAGATGAGTAGAAAGAAAGAGATATATAGATAGTTGGAAGAAAAAGAGGTAAAGAAAGAGTGAGAGTGAGAGTTGAACGATAGAATCTGAAATCGATAGTTGAAGATATGAATGCGTATGCATGTATATATGTGTGTGCGTGTGTATGCATGTATTAATATTATATTTCATTGTTGTTTTTTATAGTAATATTTAATATATATACGTATTGATATGAAAGAAACGTATTAATGGACGTTTTAGATAGATAGATAGATAGATAGATAGATAGATAGATAGATAGATAGATAGGTAATAAATGGACTTATATATATGAAAATAGATAGAAAAAGAGAGACAAATTAAACTAAACTAAATTTGAATAGAGAGTTTTATATTAAAAGACAGAGATAAACTAATAAATACACACACACACACACACACACACACACATATATATATATTTTTAGAGAGAGAGAGAGAGAGAGAGAGAGAGAGAAAGAGATTGACAGAGACACACAGGCAAATAAATATGAATATAGATAGATAGGTAGATAGATAGATAGATAGATAGATACATGCATACATACATACATAAAATTCAATTGAATAAACTGATGAATAGATAGATAGATAAATAGATAAAGAGAAACAGAGAAACTGACAAATAAATATGTAGATAGATAGATAGATAGATAGATAGATAGATAGATAGATAGATATGAGCAAAATGAGATAAATAGATCGATATGAACAATGAGATAGCTCGCTATAAATAGATAGATAGATGTGAACAGTGAGATAGATAGATAGATAGATAGATAGATAGATAGATAGATAGATAGATAGATAGATGTGAACAGTGAGATAGATAGATAGATAGATAGATAGATAGATAGATAGATAGATAGATAGATAGATAGATAGATATGAACAGTGAGATAGATAGATAGATAGATAGATAGATAGATAGATAGATGGACAAACAAATGAATTTGAATAGCCATAGATAGAGAGTGAGAGAGAGAAAAAGAGGCATAAATATGAATAGACATATATGAATAGATATATATTTATATTAATAGACTGACACACACATACACACATACACACACACACACATATAGATAGATAGATAGATAGATAGATAGATAGATAGATAGATAGATAGATAGATAGATAGATAGATAGATAGTCTGTCAAGACAAGTCCAGTTAATAACAATTCAGCATACGGTAAGACTAAGTTTAGTGAAAGCTTCACTTATTGCAGCTGTCCCAGTTGAGAAAATGCACCGGTTAACATCTTCCAATGTCACGTGTTACATCATGAAAAGTGAAGGGAGAAATCACATCACACAATCAATAAACTCGCAATACATTCGGCCTTTTCTTTGTAAGCTTCCTTTACGAAGTCTTCCGGGAGACATTTTTTTCATAATTTGCTTTTTCAAGTTCAAAATTTCTTCATTCTTTCCCCAATATTTTTTTCTCTTCTCTCTCTTTCTCTCTCTTCTCTTTTAATTTCTCTCTCTCTCTCTCTCTTTCCCTCTCTTCTCTTTTAATTTCTGTTATCTCTCTTTCCCTCTCTTCTCTTTTAATTTCTCTTCTCTCTCTTTCCCTCTCTTCTCTTTTAATTTCTCTTATCTCTCCTTCCCTCTCTTCTCTTTTAATTTCTCTTCTCTCTCTTTCCCTCTCTTCTCTTTTAATTTCTCTCTCTCTTTCCCTCTCTTCTCTTTTAATTCTCTCTCTCTCTCTCTCTCTCTCTCTCTCTCTCTCTCTCTCTCTCTCTCTCTCTCTCTCTCTCTCTCTCTTTACCACTCTTATCACTTAGATACCGTTTTTTATTTTCGAGCTTTCTTTTTTTTTTCAAATAATTTTGTCTGTGAGTTTCTTCTTTGACTTTTCATTATTTTCACTGTTTCTTTCGTTCAATAATTTTTTCTTTCATTTTCTTTTATTTAGTTTTTCCTTCCTTCCTTCTTAGATTTTGCATTCGTCAGTCACTCCCAATTGTTCAATTTAGAGTTCCTTTCTTAAACCATAACATTTCCCCTTAGTTACTTTTTTTCAATCGATCTCTATTACGTTGATCAATATTTTACCTATTTTTCCATTTTCCTCCCCATCTTCACTCCACTAGCGAGTAACCGTACCTCACATCATTTGCCTCTCTCTCTCTCTCTCTCTCTCTCTCTCTCTCTCTCTCTGAAACCTCTTACACTTTCTTTGCACTTTCTTAGTGCTTCGCTTTTTTTCTCTCTCTCTTTTTCTTTTCTTAATAACGTTTTATTTTATTCTTTGTTTGTTTGTTTTTATTTCTCTATTTCTCTTCATTCGCTTGTACGTTTGCTTAGTTTCTTTTCTTTCTCTTCATTTCATTTTTAAAATTCTTTTTGTATCTTTACTTCTCTTTCTTTCTCTCCTTCATTCAGAATTCTTTTCTTTTTTTTTCCATTTTTCTCTAGATTTTTTTTTTTCAATCTCTGTCTTTCTTTCCGCCGTCTTTCTTTCTTTCTCTCTTTCTTTCTTCCTTTCTTTCTTTCTTTCTTTCTTTTTGCCGTCTTTTTTTCTTTCTGTCTTTCTTTCCGCCGTCTTTCTTTCTTTTTTCTTTCTTTCTTTCTTTCTTTCTTTCTTCTTTCTTTCTTTCTTTCCGTCGTCTTTCTTTCTTTCTTTCTTTCTTTTTTCCGCCATCTTTCTTTCTTTCTTTCTTTCTTTCTTTCTTTCCGCCGTCTTTCTTTCTTTCTTTCTGCCGTCTTTTTTTCTTTCTTTCTGTCTTTCTTTCCGTCGTCTTTCTTTCTTTTTTCTGTCTTTCTTTCCGCCCTCTTTCTTTCTTTCTTTCTTTCTTTCTTTCTTTCTTTCTTTCTTTCTTTCTTTCTTTCTTTCTTTCTGTCGTCTTTCTTTCTTTCGATCATTCATACTACTTTATTTTCCCTTCTCCCATTCATTTTAATACTTTTTCGCTTTCTTTTCCTTTCTTTCATATTGTCCTTTTCTTTCGTCCTTTTGTTAATGTGTATTTAGTTTTAAGTTCTTCCTTTCTGTTTCCAATCTCTTCCATTTCCTCATCAGTTTTATGAATTGCTCTCTTTTGCATACATCATTATTTGTAAAATTATATTTCTTGTATTTTTCTTTTTTCTTTCTTTCTCACTACTCAACTTTCATTGTTTATATTTATGGCTTATTTCTTATTATTGGCGCAACGCAATCTTTCTACCCACACTTTCTCGCTCATTGGTATTTATGATTCAGTAAACCTAGCAAACATCAATATACATATATGGGAACCATTGTAGATGAATGCAAACACGAGACAAAGAAACATATATATATATATATATATATATATATATATATATATATATATATATATATATATTTAGGCAGCAATCCTTCTTTCATGCACATTTCATTAAAAACGACTGACAAGGTGCTTTTATTTAGTTTTTTATACAATCGCTCAATTAGATCTCATTTAAATATTCATGGAAACCTACCGGACACTATTCGGAACATACTTGTCGACAACACTAATATAATAGCATCATCCACATGCAAATAAAGGCTAAAAATAATGGAAGTCTTATTAATAAAAACAAACAAACCAACACTTAATAATATTAACTTTGAACATGGACATAATATCTTGACCGTGTTTTGAAAGAAAAAATGAAAGATTTTATAAAACATACATATAACAAACTATTTCTAATTCTGACAGTCAAAATATAATCCTTGAAAATGGCTAAATGTATAGCCGAAAGCGCTCGGATAAAAAGAACATTCGGACAGTTTTTATATAATTTATCATCCAAAAAGAAAAACATTATTAGATCGCATGAGAAATTGTATAAAAAATTAAATAAAAGCACCTAGTCAGTCGTTTTTAATGAAATGTGCATATATATATATATATATATATATATATATATATATATATATATATATATATATATATATATATATATATAATTATATATATATATATAATATTTACGTACGCCTGTACTGTTTATCTACACATTAATTTAAAGTTAATTGTCGATCACATTATATTTATTGGAAGTTTTTCTGGCGTGGCTCGTAAGTAAAAATTGTACGTTTTTCAATGACGGGATCTTGGGACAATTCAAAAATACGCTTTTAAGTAGGCGCCCGAGGGGGTCGTCAGTGATGTTTTGACTTGGTTCATCAGGGAGTTTCGGGTCTTTCAACATCATACTCCCCATCACCAAATCGACCCAATCAGGGGAGATCTAACCCTGATTCCCCCTCACTTTTAAAACGCTAACAGTTACTCTGGCCTTTTAAAAGAATTCTACGAAGAAAGACCACGTATTCCGCACATCCGATTGGCTGTTTGTACAACCAATCAGCTGCGCGAACTATTTTTAAATGGCCCGCAGTGGGGACTAGGTTTTTTTTTTTTGGTGGATAGCAGCTTCAATGGATAACCAAGGAGGTAATCTTAATATTTCTAAGTTCAATCCCTTCCCTAAGTGTTGCATCGTTTAAATATTGCCGTTTGTATTTTATTTGTTTTTTTTTTTTTTTAAATACTAAGTTAAAACTTTATAGCCATCAATCCCATTCTTAATCTTTCTCCTGCCCCCTGGCCAACCGATTCGAATGAATTCTCAGAACAACTGTCAATTCCCGCCTTGTGTCTGTAACAGGGGTGATTACATTTTAATTCTTAACTCTCTCTCTCTCTCTCTCTCTCAAATAGAATAATTAACTTTCCCCCCGTATACCCTAAGCCTAAGGCCTATTCTCCTAATACTCAATGGGAGCAAGGGATGCACCTCCAAACAAACTTCTTCACTCCGCCTTCTGGCAATGAGTCTTTTGTATATGAGCGAGCTTGATTTGGTACCCTAAGTCACTGGCCGGTACGACGTTTCTAATCCACAGAGGAGTTCTGCGGCCCCAAATTTTAGGCAGACGAGACACATACATTCGGAGTATCGCGCCTGAATATTTCCTGGGTTATTTCCCCCCTCATAAAGTGTGCTGGATGTAAACTTTTTGGGGTTTTTGGCGTTATTCGCCTGATAGTCAGGGATCCTAACCTTCGAGTGACTTCGAAGGAGGCTAGCCTATCAGTGTATAGGAGCATAATATCGTACTAGAAATATTGTACTGCCATTTTACGAACAGTTTCTGGAGTGTGCAGTAGTATCTAGTGGGGCCTCACGATGCCATGATGATGGGCACTGTTACGGCAGTATCCCCGGGCAAGTCAACCCAGGATAATTATGCGTACATCTTCAATAGATGTCTGCTTCACTGCCAACTAGCATCCACCAAACTAAACAAAACAAGCATGAAAGCAATCAAATTGAAGACAAAGAAAACTAGCAAACCCAATCTCAAAAGAGTAGACCCCAGTTATACCATTTCTTACACCAGTGTAATGGGGTCTGCGTCCCAACTTTCCAGAAGTAGAACTCCATCTTCTTCAGTCTAAACCTGACCTCCTGTTCCTGCCTGAAACGGATATCAATGCTTTAATCCCATTGCAGGAATTCACAGTCTCAGATTACTCACTATCCCTAACAAAATACGACCACCTAAATCGCCACGGTCATGGGCTCGGCGCCTACATCAAGAACGGGTTTCCCTGTGGCAGAGTAAAAAAAACCCCCAAAAAACAAGGAATCTGATCTCCCGTACATGTGTTTACGCGTGACATTTCTCCATAGTACCACATTTGTCTATGCCCTGTATCGTCCTCAGTATCGGCCACCTTATACTTATTCAAACCGAGGTATTACTGGCCACGGATGGACAAACCAATCAAAGTGTTCTACAAAGAGTGCCAAAAAGCAGACCCCAGTTATACCATATCTTACACCAGTGTAAGGAGGTCTGCGTCCCAACTTTCCAGAAGTGGAACTCCATCTTCTTCAGTCTAAACCTGACCGCCTGTCCCTCGCTGAAATCCAATTGCAGCAGCTCAAAATCCCGGGCTACTCACCCAATATAACAAAATATGACCACCTAAATACCCACGGTCACGAGCTCGGTGCCTACATCAGGGACTGCTTTCCCTGTAGCAGAGACACCAAAAAAGTGAAGTCGCTGATCTCCTATATATGTGTATCCGCGTTGTACTTATCCATCGTACCACATTCGTCTTTTCTCTGCAGTACCCTCAGGATGAAGTGTCGGTAATCTTCGATCGAAAATATGAGAGAGAATTGATATCAAAACTAAATTTCCCTCGGCCAACTTTTACATATGCGGTGGCTTCAGTGTTCACCACAGTGTGTCCATTCGAACAAAAACAACGAGGAAGGCCGACATTGCAAAGACTTCTCCGTCACCTATGAACTAACCCAGATCATTGAAGAACCCACCCGAGACCCTGGACAGCACGCAAACCTCCAAAAATCTTTTCTAACGTCCTGACCTGAAAATGCTCAGCAAAAGTCTTAGCCCTCATTAGCACGTCAGATCTCTGTTCAATATGAGTCCAAACCAATCACATCCTCTGTTAGCTGTGCGGAATCAGACTGATATAGTGTCTAGTACTTTTACATCAGTATGGTAAAGCAACATATAAATCTTCATATACCAAGAACAATTTTAGGGACAAAAAACATGATAAAGTGTTGTGGCCTGTTAGGGGTCAGAAAGAAAGACACGGAAAGAAGAAGGTAGGTTGAACAAGTGTATTGAAATAACAGAAGATATTCTTTCTGACCCCTAACAGGCCACAACACTTTATCGTGTTTTTTGTCCCTAAAATTGTTCTTGGTATATGAAGATTTATATATTGTTTTACCATACTGATGTAAAAGTACTGGACGGCCGTTTCGTCCTATATTTGGAACTCATCAGCAGTGCGCATCCACTACCGAGAATTAAAACCCTGACAGTTAGGCTGCCAAGCAAACATCGTACTAACTGTTCCACCGAGCCTCGGCAACGAAGAGATAGCAAATCAGACCCAATATAGCGCCGCTCGCTCACACATTCCGTGGTGGAACTCAACTCAGTTTCCTTTTATACCCATAAGACTGTGCCCCCGGAGCCACGACTTACTATCACCAAGCCGCGCCAACTGGAGCATTAGAAGCCCGTTCAAGCAATGATATACAAATGATAGAAATTATTAGGAGGATTTGATAATTATAATTAAGTAATTCATTGAGCCACGGAATGTATGAGCGAGCGGCGCTATACTGAGTCTGATTTGCTATCTCTTCGTCATCGAGGCCCGGTATTTGCTTGGCAACCTAACTGTCAGAGTTTCAATTCTCGGTAGTGGATGCGCACTGCTGACAGTCAAGCTAATAGTGTTGGTGCCAGAATCGACACCACAGAGTGAATGTCAGTGAATATCGTTAATAAGGATTCAATAAGAATTCCAGATCCGCTGACTCTACTCTTCTCGCGGGCTTTATACATATAGAAACTACTGAGTTAAGAAAAGTGGAGAAAGAAGAAATTGACCCTTCCTAGTTTGGGGATCACATTGTTGAATGAACCTGTTAGTCACTATGCAGCTTTGATTCCTGTGTCCACACTGTCTCTAACTCTATCAATATATCAATAATTTAAGCAATTATTTTGTACAACAAATGTTTATTTTAAACATAATAACCTTCCTTACCAATGCACCTGATACAACTCTTCTCTATTTAATCACAATAGTTGAACTTTATATAGAGAAATTTAAGATAAAAATGTGGTTATTAACTGCATCCGAATATTTTAAATAGAAAAATATTTAAATATTTGAAAAATAATTAAAATATTAATATTTAAAATTTCTAATGAGAAATGGTTCACTAAGTGTGGCATTCAAAGTATAGAAGCCATCTTGATGCGGTCATGTAATAAGATACATAGTCATGATATGACTACAGACATCCAAAAATTCTACACTCACCTTTTATAAGGGAAGCGTAATGCTGGGGGACCCTCTCGAAGATACAAAGATAAACTCCAGGATAATTTGCTATCAATTGCATTAGAAACAAAAACCTTGGAAGAGATCGTTCAAAACTGTGAAAACTGGAGAAAATCTTACAACGTTGGAATCAAGCTGTATTTGAAATCTCGGACATTGAGGGAATATCGTGTCATGAGTCAAAGCAAATTAAATTAATTTGCGACAAATGGCGTTTATCGTGCATGCGCCGTGTGGGATTGTTGTCTCACGGCAAGCACAAACATTCACGGGAGACGGTGTGAAAGTCTTGAGTTGAAAACAACGACAGATTTCATTAATACAAGCACAAACACACACACACACACACACACACACACACACACACACACACACAGATAGATAGATAGATAGATAGATAGATAGATAGATAGATAGATAGATAGATAGATAGATAGATAGATCAACAAGATTTCTAATACTGGAATCAAATTTGTGGCTAAACTGTCTGCAGGTCATATTCTGCGCTGTTTATACATACACACACGCAAACACACAGATAGATAGATAGATAGATAGATAGATAGATAGATAGATAAGAATAGACTCATATATATATATATATATATATATATATATATGAAAATAGATAGAGAGAGACAAGTAATTAAATTTGAATAGAGAGTTTTATATTAAAAGACTGAGATAGATAAACTGATATATAGAGAGAGAGATAGAGAGACGGAGAGAGACAGAGAAAGAAAGAGACAGACAGAGACAGTGACGCACAGACAGGTAGACAAATATATATGAAACTAGCTAGCTACTAGCTAGCTAGCTAGCTAGCTAGCTAGATAGATAGATTGATAGATAAAGCACTTTGACAAATAATAGAAACCATATCACTTGAAGTCTTTTAACAGCAGCAACATCTAAAATGTACAACACATGTAATTCGAATAGAAAATAATGACATAATAATCAAGATGACTTTTCACACTACCTGAAAGAAAAACAGATAGGAAGGAAACTCCACTCCGTATTAGAAAGAGCTATAACAATTAATGGACTTCAATATGTATTTCATGAGTAAAATTTTATAATATTCATTCGACAATAAAGCTGCATCCTGGGTATGACGACAAACTCCATCCGCGTCCTGGGTAAGACGATAAACTATGTCCAACAGCAAGGCCTCTGATCAGGAGGTTTTGAGGAGCGTGGAACCACCTCTTAATTGATGGTGTTCCCAGCTCCACCCTGACCCGGGGTGGTAGAACCTGTTAGGGTCCCAACTATGGGCAAATAGTTAACCCCAAACTGAGATCAAAACACTATGAAAGTATAAAAATAAGTTTTAGTACCAGCAATACATTTTTGTAAAATCTATTACTAACAATGAATTTTTTAGGAAAATTTTTTACCAGCAAAACATTATTACCAGCAATACAGTTTTCAAGAAAAATTATTACCAGCAATAAACATCTTGTCGGCATTAAATAACCCATTGAGGTTCATATGCGGTAAAACAAACCAAACCAAACCGACAATAAAGCTAACTGTTCGGTCAATGAATACCGAATGTTTACCTATAAACGAACTTCTTATTTCACCATTACTGTTACCATTAACCATTTTACGGTAGGTAACATGTGCTGGGATATATATTCAACTAGTGCAAGCAGAGAAATACCCTTTAATCACTTGAAGAATGGATTTAGAAATAAAGAGATTGCCTGCCATAAATGTTAACTCAGCCCTGATTAAACCCTCTTTAATTTCAAAAAGCTTTTACATCATTTAATTTAGTCAGTATATTAATGCTTACAGGAGGCAAAGACTCAAATTTTCACAATGTCAACTGAGAGAAAACGAAATATTGTAACGTTGATTTTGATGCTGCTGATTACGAGTAAAACCTTTCGAAGCTGATTTTTCTCCTTCATCTACGCACCATGATCATTTATGTCGAGTGCGATATTACGCTCCAGATTTTCATATCATTTGTAGCCCCTGATGTCAGTCTTTATTGGAGAATGCATATTTATTATATACGAAAATACATAATTGTGGCACAAAGCCGAAGGAGAATTGGAGTAAGGCAGGTCATCACTAACTATCCTAGACCGAGTTAATAAAACTCACAACCCATTAATTCATTACAATTCGCTCATTCACCACAACAACTCATCCATCACCCTTCAATGCAACATGTACCACAATGACTCATATTCACAGGGAACCGGCAAAACATTCTATGGCATAAAAATTTGAAAAGATTCAAATGTCTCTTTTATTTTTTTCTTTTTTTTTCTTATAAAAATATATTTAAAAAAATCATGAACATGAAATGATGGAGGAGGGTATGAACCCAAAAACAACCTAAAATAAAACAAGACACTCAAACTAAAACATGTGTTAGTCGGACCCGTCCACCCCTCAAAAATAAGATCGGCCGTTGTATTCTGCCGTTCGACAGGATCAAGACGCACACTCATTAGTGGAGTGGAAAGGAAAAAGTAAATGATGGAGTGGGAAAATCAGAAACTGACCCAGTCAAAAAGGGGGTAAAACGAATTGGAGAGGCTGCGAAACTCGAAATAGACCATAACAAAAGAGAAAGCCGAGGAAAGGCCGGGAACAACACTTACTCACATTAACTAGGTAAACAAATAATGTTTAACCTAACCAGGTAAGTATTCAATGGAAACCGCTCCGTTGCGATGAAAGGAGACTTAATAAAGAAAACCAAAGGTAGCTACGTTCCCTCGAACAAGGCTCCCCACAGTTACCTAGCTTTCGCTGTAATCTATCGATAACAAACGCTTTCTGTCAGTTCTGAGCTTCATCTTGACCTGATGCCTAAAGAATCTGACCAGATCCTGATGCGAATAACGTTTAATCGCAACATTCCCTCCGTCCGCGACGTCCACACAACCATCCTTGCCACGGCTAACAACGCCATTCATCCGTTTCCCCCCACAGAACGAGGCGGCACATTATCACAAAATATGAGAGATCAATGGGCTAGAGATGCTTGGGATCGATACGAGTCGTCAGCTCGCCAACATAGACCCAGAACTGGTGTACCTGAGGACAATGGTAGAATGTGTGCGAAGCCGTTTTCTCTGAGGCAAATTCACACCGATGACAGTCGGACAAATCCAACCAGCCCCCTCTGAAGTCATTCCAAACTAATCACCAGGTAAGTGAAAACCCAGGGTTCAGATAATCCGCCACTGGCTCCCAAGACCAGAAAGAAGGCAAATCTAATGTCAACAACCCGAGCTGGCCACAGAGCGGATGCTTCGCGACCCCACTCCACTAATAAGGCTACCCGACACTCTCAGAGGAAACTCGACTGATTCCGAGACTTACGACGGTGCTCGGCCTCCGAAACGGGAGGAGTGATGGTAGGCTAGGAAAGGCGTCCCTAACACGCCAACCTTGAGGCGTGCCGATGGTACAACAAGTGCGGCATTACAAGCCCCACCATGACACGGACGTTGAACAACGACCCACAAAAGGGTGAACAACAAGTGCCTTTTTACAGTTCTTGCAGAAAGAAAGTACGGCCGATCGATAAAGGATAAGAGGAAGCCAAGTCCGGACTGCCGCTCAGACCTTTGACTGTACTTCGGACCATTTTTCTTCAGCTGGAAACCGGGCCCGAACCACACGAATGCGGACAGGTCCGTCTGTCCTACTAAAGGACACCGGAAATGCGACCACCTTCCTGGCATCTAACAAAAAGTCGGAAGATTTGATCCCGGTCACCTTTTCGTGCCGTTCAATCGCCTTCTACACTACCTCAATGTCGCTGTGGCACGACACGAAAATGGATACGTCATCATCTTACGCAAAAACTCTGACTCGAGAGCTTCCATGGACAGAGATTTCATGTATGGTCGAACTGCACGCCATATCCCTTAGTCGTCGAAGGATGGACTCTAACGCCAAAGCGTAAAGTAGGGGCGACAGCGGAAAAGTGCGAGACTGCCTTTAGTTCACCTGTACCCCAGCAATGGGGGAGCGATACAGAAGGCTGATCCACTTGCAGAACAAAGATGTGCGACAGTTTCAAGTACAATTCGTAGGGCAGACCATCAAGTCCCGGAGACTTGCCACTGCTGACTCTCTTCAATGGCAATTGAACTTCGCCTTCTGTGATCTTACCATCGTAGCTAGCCGATTCAGTCGAAGAAAATCGACGAAGGTCAAACAAATAGCTGCGAAACTCGTCAAAACTGAGACCAGGCTCCTTGATAAACCGGCACTCGAAATCCTGTCGAAATGCCTCACACATGCCCATGGTCGACCTCACAGTATGGCCCTCCGAGGTATTGACCATGCGAATGTATCGATCGGAACCTCGAAGAATTTCTTCCTTGCACCCATATTCACAGCTTCATTAGACATCTTGTTTAACCTCTGATTACCCCCACCCTGGTAGCGCTCGCTAGCCTTACGCTCCAGAACATGTCTAGCTAGTGATATCTCTAAGGAATCCCCGAGTCTCCGCCCGGGACAGACTATCCGCTAGAGGCTTCACTATTTTAGCCTCGTCTAAGGGGAGTTGCTGTCGATATTCGGCGGTGAAAGACCTAATCCTATGCTTAAGCCTCACCCACCACTTCTTCCCAATAACCGCCCCCACTATTTCCTCCTGCACTACGCTCGTCAGCTGTTGCCGGAAGACCCGTCTGTGATGACAGATTGAACTTCCAGTGTCCAGCCATTCTAAGTTTAGCGCCTAACACCATCCGAGCAAAAGATTTCCCGCTCTCCTTTTATACAAGTCCACAAATGCATGCTGGGATATTTTTTTAGCCAATAAAATAGGCCGGTTTTCAGTTTGACATGACAGTCTAGATTTGCCGTTTCAGGCGGTTTGGACTGACTTGTCGAACTCTCTGCCTCCGGGCAGAGAGGAACCACGGCGAGGCTGTGCCAAAGGGTAGAGTCAGGTCTGACGAGGTAGATAAGCCCGACACCGTGCATGTGGGGTCTACGGAGAATTTTTGCTCAAACCTACGGGCTCGGATTCACCTCACATAAAAAAGAGCCTTGTGCAACATCTTGCCTTGTGGGGAGGTGAAGTAAATAACTTCAGCCCAGATCTGTCTCGTCTAGAAGACAGTCTGCTACGTCCGCGTGTCCGAGCTTGCCTTTGTGTGTCGACGCCAATTCCTAGTTTGTGAACTTTTTGCCTTCTTACCTCCTAATTTGCCTTGCATATATCTTTTCCCTGCTTCCATGATATTATTTCATTTTTTGCTCTGTTCATTTCCTTTTTTATTGCAAACTTTGTTAATTCTGTTTGTTGGACAGCTCTGTTATTTATTTTACATTTGACAATGGCGACTCACTCCACAGCCCCCAAACGCCATTTGTCTCTTTTCTATACTTTCAAGTGCCTGTTCTATCTCTGTTTCTAATTGCTCCTCTAGACTTCTGTTGTTTGAGTATTAAATTCGCCAAGCCCTCTTTCCTTATTACGAATCTCAAAAATTTCAATTACTTCTTTCCGATCCTAAACACAAATGTTTTTTGCTTCCATTTTCCTTAAAACTTCCTCGATGATCAGATGTACGCTCCATGGTATTCCCAGCCTTCTTCTGTAGAACCACATCACTGATGTTTCCAGTGCCCTCTTCACCTGCGAGTAGACTGTCCAGCATTCACTGTATTATAAGAGGTTGGGTATTACATAGCCGTTCTACACACTCTTCTTCGTGTCTAACAGAATTTACTTGTTTCTTAATATTTTGATTAGTTTTTGGAAAGCATCTTTTGTTAATCCAATTTGCCTTCGTCACGTCTTTTGAAATGCAAGACATTAGTTTTAGCGGCAAAATTGTTAACAACACACGTTAATACTGACAGCAACATTCCAAACAACAGTGGTGCATGTGGTAAAAATATCAGTATATATAAATAATATTTGGTAATCGTAGGCTTAATGTTTTTTCATATGTATATATATATATATATATATATATATATATATATATATATATATAAAGGTTATCCATGACTGCACTACGGTATAAATATTTCTTTTAACACGCCAACCCCCTTCAGGATACAGGGATCATGTCTTTCCAAAGAGCGCTTTTTCTTTACTCTCGCTGAATTTCAACGGCTTTTTGGTTTCGCATTGCATTCTCCACGATTCTGAATTCAGACTAATCCTTCTCCTAGATTAGCTGCCATCCGAGGTGAGAGAGTCCGGTTTAGTATGCAATTCATGCCAGTAAATACCAGATGGTCTAAATAGAATTTAATATAAATAATGAACCTTTGTTCCAAAAGAAAATGATCACTGATAAGCCTCTCCAATTCCGCGGCATCGTGGAAGTCTGTGGAAAATAAGCCAAAATAAATGGAATTCTTTTTACAGTAAGGTTCACTCTGTACAAGAGCTGTGGGCCACTAGAGATAGAGGGTTACGTTAAGGGGTAGTTTATATGGATAGGAGGGAAGATAACGGTTAACTCTAGACTTGAGCAGGTTACAGTCTTCTAGAGAGTCTGTTCCACAAGGCAGTGGCTCGCGGGAAGAAGCTGTTTGAGTGAAAGTTACTTCTCGCCGATGGTATACGGAGGGAATGTGGGTGGTTTGTTACGATGTAAGTGGCATGGCGGATCTTAGCCGTGAAGGTCAGACCTGGTGGAACCAGGAGTTGCAGTTCGTCAGATCGCTTTCCATGGTAGTAACGATAGACAGCGAGAGGCTCGCCACATCCCGCCGGTGAGAGAAAGAGTTTGGGGTGTGGAAAATAATTCTTCTCCAGCAAGGACTCAGAGACGCTTTTTAACTCTAGAAAGTGAAGACTAGACAGCTCCCGCCCAAATATGGCAGCAGTACTCCATTTTGGGACTGATCTGGAGCTTATAAAGGTAGAGGATAGTATGAGGAGTCAGGTACTTACTGGAGCCCTAGAGGTAGACGATCATTTTACATGCATCTTTTGCGATGGATCGTATATAAGGGGTTCTACTTGAGGTCGGATGCGAGTTTGAGGCCCAATATTCTCTCAAGCCTTGGAGCCTACTCAAGGAAACATCCGTTTATCTTGGCTGGCGGTATTTCGGGGTCTGATTGGCGGTGATGGAATGTAACTAGTAAAATTTGGAAAGACATGCATTAACGTCTTTCTAAAGGGCATCAGTGCGAAAATGAATGAACCAGAATTGAATTTGGATTTGAACTCGGATCTCCGAATCCCCTTTCCGTGCTTGTAACCGTTGCCAAAACTCAAAACCGTAGTAGTGATATCAGAATTATTTATATATCATACATTTGTCAATAGTATTTTCCATATCATATTTTTATTTTATATATCCTATCATTATAAAAAATATATACAGCCGTGCCTTAACGTGTTATAATTGCGGATACAGCTTGTCGGATGATATCCTCCTAACTTTCGAAACCGCTACTAAGGGACGCTTTCCGGTACTATAAATACTCGTCGTTATTTTTTCTCGTCCTGTTTTTCTCATTTTTCCTCATAGACGTCAACATGTCAATTTCTCGCGGAAGAAGGCGTTCAGTTTTGGGGACACGCATGAACAAGGCACACACGTACGTACGCACCATTCACTTCAGTTTTTTCAATGACTTTCTCCTACACCAAACTACACATACGCAAACAATTCCTTAGCTTAAATGTTTTCTTCATTAATGTTCATTGTTTAGTAACACAACGATATTCTATTGTATATGTAACCCTTTATTGTGAAAACATTATCATTTGTTTGTACACATATATATTGATTCTTGTTATTTTTAACAATTTTTAACTGGACTCATACACCGAGTCTGTACATGTTGTTGTGGGCATTTCAGGAGACATACTGGTCTATCTCTCAACGCGTACACCGGCCCGCAACACAGTTGATGATATACTGTTAATTTAAGCTACCCCTTTGAGCTGCAGAAAGTGCGTAATAAAATCAGGAAATACAAGGAAATTAAACAATATCCGACTGTAGTGTTTTAATTGCTTTAAAGTCTGTGATTGTCTCTTCAAATGAAGACTAGAAGTGGAATCACTACCCGTTGCCGTCTATGACGTGGATGTAAGATAGATGAATAACTGACCACAAATCGTTGAAAACGTTTTGGGAAACAATGATTATCGAAGGATACCATTAAGCACAAGGTATAATGAACCTAACCAACCACAAAGATATTTTTTAAATTCTGTTATTTGTCTAGTTGTTCAAATATTCTGAAGTGGATCAAGCGGACAACATTCAAGCAGACTTTCATATTAGCGACCGTGTTGTTTGAAATACCGTTAAAATTTTTGATAGTCGGACTGAAAACAATGACGGTAGGGGTGGTTAGAGTCGGAAGCCGTAATGAAGCAATTATTATGTTTGTAATTATTAGACAAACTTATGCCAAATTTTAATGAATTTGGCAGTCGTGAATATTAAGATTGCTCTAACTTTTCCGGTGCCATCTTGTTATGAAAATCTCGTAAAATATTTTAAATCTATGGCGTCTTAAATAATTTCTGAAGCAATATTGTTCTAAGCGGTGAATTTATTAGAATTAAATATATATTTCAAGTCAAATTTACTAGATATAAAAGAAAAGCTTTTCAAGCCCTATTTACAGTATTTTAGGCATAGAAGATACTATTGTCTTCACGAAAGTACACCTTAAAATATATTGTGAATCTTAACTTTGAATATTTCATTCCGTTTAAGACTACATCTAATTACACAAAAAATGTTTATACGTTTTTCTTTCTAAATATTGTGACTGGATAATTTAAGGGCACGTTTGGGAAGATAGTGTATCTACAAAATTGATAAATACTGTAATTTAGACACGGACAATTGCTATGAAGCCCTTTAAGGAAATTTAAAATTATTATAGATACTGAATATGGCTAAGATTTTTAAGCATTTTATTTCATTAGTCTCAGCAAAGAAATCAGAATATAACAAAGTAAATAATAATTTTGCATTTGTAAAAAATATCGTGTTTTTAACTTTCAGGTTTGATTTCTTTTTCTTATTCTATTTCTTAGTCAACAGAGTTAATGTCCACGTACCCAATACAGATATATATATATATATATATATATATATATATATATATATATATATATATATATATTCAGATAGAGTGTATCTATAAAGGAAGAAAAGGAATAAAAGAAAAAAAACTATTCATAACCGACGCATTTCGTCCTCTGAGTGACTTTATCAAGGCACTTTATTTTGTTGCTTACATTTTGCCAAACTTTGAATCATGAGACTTTGTGCCCTCCACGTGTTTTTAGTATCCTTTCAACTACCTACTGAATATTCATGAACGATCTCAAATTTAAAACCCTTGATAATTCAGTGATACCCTCACCTTTGTATATAAATACGTGCTGCAAAATAAATCCTTAGATTACCTTGAAAAAGTCCCCCTATATATATATATATATATATATATATATATGTTTGTGTGTGTATGTGTGTGTGTGTGTGTGTGTGTGTGTGTGTGTGTGTGTGTGTGTGTGTGTGTGTGTGTGTGCGTGTGTTGATATAATAGGAAAGAACTGTTAGATTGATGATCCGAAGTTCTTTAGTATTTTTGTTTTTATTTTTAAAAACAGTGCTCGATACATAAGTAGAGCCTAGATTTTTAAAAATAATATGATTCCATCGCGACACAGAAATTACTATGTTTCAAAACTGGTCAGCAGTATTTAAGTTTAATTTCTATATTATACCTTAACCACTGGGTGGCAGTTTCATCCTCATAACTTTGGTACGGAATGTTTTATTCATTTATAGTTTTAAAATGGAGGTGTGGTCTAGGGTTTGTTTTTTCTTTGTCAAGGGTTCACTGCTTTGATGGAAGTAGGGGTGTTTTTAATATGGCATATTTTTGGAGTCGTGTAATATTGCGTTGGGTGTTTTTTGTCTGGCTACAATGGCTAATCTAATCAAACTCCCTGCTAAAACTCTGATTGATGTAGTAGTTCTGTTGTTGTTTTTTTTTGTTTTTTTTTGTATTACTGTATGCTGATGCTGAGACTTTAACTGATTGGTGTTGTAGTTCCATTACTTTTTGGTGTTTATTTGTTTTTTTCTTAAGGTGGCTTTAAAATTATGATTGGGTTGTGTTTTTAACCCTATTGCTTTAAGTGAACTTGTTAATAGATTTTGAATTTTGAATTTTTTTTCTATATGCTTATTATTTAAGGCGAATATTTGGCGGTGTCGGCAAAAAACCGTTATCTCATTTCTTTGATTTAATAAAATTTTTTTAGCAAGATAATAATGTGTAATTTATCATGTAGATATAAAGGGCATGGATCATCCCAGGTTTTACATCACAGGTTTTGATTTAAGTAAAGCTGTGTGTGCTTCAATATTTAGTCGTTAATATCTTTTTTCTAGACTGGTGTCCCTCGGTCTGGATTGAAGCAACACACACACACACACACACACACACATATACACATGCATATATATATATATATATATATATATATATATATATATATATATATATATATATACAGGGGGTGGACAAAATAATTGGAACAGTTGCAAAATCCACTCCTATATTTCAAAGACCTATTATATTTAAGAACTTTTAACTTCATAATTGCATGTTATATCTATTGTAAATAAATTTTTATTTATCTAATTTACTGTCTTTGGCTTATTTATTTTTAGAATTTAGTAAAATTTAAGCTAAATGCGTGGCCTCTCCAAGTTCGAAAAAGAGCAAATTGTTAGATCTCGCATGGCAGGAGCCTCGATCACTAAGGTTGCTGAACTGTTTGGTTTTTCAAGACCTACCATATGAAGAACTATGACACAATATGAGAAACAGGGCAAAACCTCTAGCAACCGTAGCAATTCGGGCCAGAGTTGCAAACTTACTGACAGAGACTGACGTGCATTGAAACGCAATGTGGCAAAAAATCATCGGACTATTGTGGACAAAGTGACTGCTGAGTTGAATAATCATCTGAATAGTTCAAATTCTACTATAACTGTTCATCAGGAGCTCCGTAAGGCTGCATATAATGGAAGAGCCATCGTAAGGAAACCTCTTCTCTCCACTCGCAACATTCAGAAGAGGTTGAAGTGGTGCAGAGATCACAATGCCTGGTCTGCAGACCAATGGAAGCAAGTCATATTCTCAGACAAGTCCAATTTTTCTCTTTTCCCAATTTCAGAGCGAGTTTATGTGTGGAGGCAGCCCAAAGAAGCTTACAACCCTGACTGTCTTCTTCCAACAGTGAAGCATGGAGGTGGATCAGTGATAGTTTGTGCCGCCATATCATGGAAATGTCTCAATCCAACAGTTGCCCTGCATGGTAGAATCTACAGCAAAGATTACCTGAACATTTTGAGAGATCAAAATTCATCCAATGGCCTAGACTTCATTCCCTAATGGTGACTGCATCTTCCAAGATGATAATGCTCCAATACATACCGCTCAAGTGGTTAAGAATTGGTATGAAGAGCATGAAAGTGAGCTATAACATATGGAGTGGCTTCCCCAATCTCCAGATGTCAATATTTTTTAACATTTATGGTGCATTTTGGAGCCACAAGTTAGGAGCCGCTATGCTCCACTGTCGTGTCTTAAAGAACTGGAGCAGGTGTTAATGGAAGAATGGCTGAAAATTCCTCTGAATGAAGTCAGGAAACTGTATGATTCCATTCCTGGACGTATTAAAGCTGCATGTGAGATTAACGGAGGACAAACCCCATATTAAATAAATTTTCTTTGAATTTAAGAAGTGTTTCAATTATTTTATCCAACCCATGTATATATATATATATATATATATATATATATATGCCATTCGTCTGTGCATTGAACACGGGTTTATCTGGTCTGATGATTTTGCTATTCATCTCAAGTTTCTTGATATAATCCAAAGAAGGATCTGAAATGAAAATTATTTACCATTTTCTCGATGGACTTTGAAGATGGGCGCCATAGTATGATAGCGTGTACTATTACCGGAGGCCTGAACGATCTTTTTTCTCTCTGTTTTTTTATATATTAAATATTTATCAAGTATATCAACAGAAATGTGTAATTTCACTTCCGTGGCGGTGGTTTTCCTTTTCTTTGAAGCACCGTTATCAGAAGAGGTTACACTACGCTTGGAGGCCATAAAGAAGTGAAATAAGTTTCCACAAACACAACAAAACGAAAGAGTGTGAATATACAACAATTCAATATGGCGTACAACTACGGACTCAACCACACCGACTCACGTCAATCCATTTTTCTCTTCGTCCACATATTATTCGTATTAGCATTATCGTCTTTCATCTTTCGGTGCTTATATTTTCCGAGTTTCCACAAGTGCGTAGGTACTTAATATTAATATTCCTTTACCATCTTTTCTTATTAGATCGCTATATCAAATATTGTTCAGACAGTTGTATCTCTTCATTGCAGATTTTGATGTTGTTAACACTTTGGCCAATCTATTCAGATATATATTCCGAGAGAAATACCAAAGGAAAACATCTTCAATTTCATTGAATAAAGAGCTTCCTTTTTTTTCTCTCACAAATATAAACCTGAAATGGTCTGAAAAGGGATCGGTCTAAAAGTTGTGTTAACATCAGTAAGTATACAAAAAACTTTCTTTCTTTCTTTCTTTCCACTTATTTTTTTTTCTCTATCAATCTTCATTTCTTCCCTGTCTTTCTTTCCTTTCCTTTCCTTCCTTTGTCATTCCAATCTTCTTCCCTTTTCTTTACTTTCTTTCCACATATATTTCTTTCTTTCATTTTTCTTTTATTTCCTGTCTGTTTTTTACTTCTTCTTCATTGTTTTATTTCTTTCTTACCTTTTAAATACTTTCTTCGCTTTCTTTTCTTTTCCACTTATCTTCACTTCTTTCTTTCTTTCAACTCATATTTTCTTCTTTCATTTTTTCTTTTATTTCCTACACATTTTAATTTCTTTCTTTCTTTCTTTCTTTCTTTCTTTCTTAGTTCGCTATTCTTCCTTTTTCTTTTGTATTCATCTTCATTTCTTTCTTTTTTTCTTTCTTTCTTTCTTCGCTTTTCTTCCTTTTTCTTTTCCGGTCATCTTTACTTCTTTCTTTCTTTCTTTCTTTCTTTCTTTCTTTCTTTCAACACATATTTTCTTTTTTCATTTTTTCTTTTATTTCCTACACATTTTAATTTCTTTCTTTCTTTCTTTCTTTCTTAGTTCGCTATTCTTCCTTTTTCTTTTGTATTCATCTTCATTTCTTTCTTTTTTTCTTTCTTTCTTTCTTCGCTTTTCTTCCTTTTTCTTTTCCGGTCATCTTTACTTCTTTCTTTCTTTCTTTCTTTCTTTCTTTGAACACATATTTTCTTTTTTCATTTTTTCTTTTATTTCCTACACATTTTCATTTCTCCTTTCTTTCTTTCTTTCTTTCTTTCTTTCTTTCTTTCTTTCTTTCTTTCTTTTCTTTTCTTTTACTTTTTCATTCATCTTCACTTCTTTTCTTCCCTCTTTCTTTCTTTCTTTCTTTCTTTTCCCCTACAATTTGAATTTAATCTCAACATTTATTACAACTCTTTTCCAATCAATCTTTGATTCACATTCTTTTTCTATTATTTTTTTACTTACCAATTTTACTCCTTGGTTATTCCTTCTTTCCTTCCTTCTTGACTGCCTGTTTCCTTCAATAATCTATTGAATATGTATTTCTTGTTCACAATATGTATCCTGCAATTCTTGTTTCCTTTTCTTTCCTTTTCTCTCTAGCTTTAATTTTATCCGTTGTCTATAAATATTTCTAATGTCTCTCTAATCTTGCCCCAGTACCCTCCCTGTCGCCCAATCTTTCTCTCTGGCTTTCTCTCTCTCTCTCTCTCTCTTTCTCTTATTAAATAGTACCCTTATTTTTATGCATCTCGCATTGTCTCTAAAAGGTAAAGCATACAATTATGCCTTGTCTTTTCATCGTCTCTGCCATTTCCTCAAAATTCTCGCTTCCCTGATCACAAATCATTCGACTGTTACGATTTTTTTTTCAGTTTTTCAACTGCTTCAATTTTGGGAGGAAATATCCTTGCTATTCAAATCACCTTTAACATTTATCCGACATTTTTTTAAAGTTTCTTCTCGTTTTCTCTCTCTCTCTCTCTCTCCCTCCCTCTCTCTCCCTCCCTCTCTCTCCCTCCCTCTCTCTCTCTTATCTTTATCATTTAACATGGCATTTACCTTGAGACATTTCCAGTTTTTAGCATATCCTTCTTCTTCTCCATTTTTTTTTCTCTCGTTTGATCACTTTTCTTTTCTAATTTATTCATTTACCCTTTTCTCTTTGTCTTGTCATCTTCCGCATCGTCTTCCGAAAGCGTTTAAACTTTCTATTGACATTTTCCAATCCCTTAGTTAATCTATCAGGCTCATTGAATTACCCTCACCTCACCACTTCTGCACACAATCTTACCCCAATTACCTGCCTCTCTCACAATCATTTTCACTATTGTCTTCATCGCTACCAAATTTATATCCCCTTCAACTGTCACTGTTAACTTTAACCGTCATCATCTCAAATCTAACCATCGCTATCGCTGGGAAATTATTGGAGGCCAAAATCTTAACAAGATATGCAGATAACATAGTGTTGATAATAGACACGGAAAGAAAACTACGCAAACTCCTACAGAAATTAGTAAAGGAACGAAAGAAGAAAGGACTAAACATCACCTGCAAAAAGACAGAAGACATGGTTGTTAACGGAAGGTACAACCCAACATTCAAATCACAAATTGGAGATACCAAAATCAAACAATTACAACAGTTTCAATATCTGGAAGTTTTTTTTAGCAGAGAACGAAAACTGTGACACTGAAATCCGAAGGAGCATTGAAACAGCCAAAGATTATTAATAAACAGAAAAAAAATCTTGAGAAACAAAGAAAACAGTATTAGAATGCTACGTGATAATAATCTTTCAATATGGCAGTGAGTGCTCGACAATTTCCTCAAAGATGAAGAAGAGACTTGTAGCAACAGAAATGTGATTCTACAGAAGGGTACTGAGGATACTATGAACCGAAAATGTGAGCAACCAGGAAGTTTTAGAGAAAATGGAAACAAAATGGAAACGTATACTTAACATCAGAAGGAGACAGCTAGAGTGCATAATGAGGAAAGAGAGCTTGGAAAATCTGATACTCACATGGCAGATTGAAGGCAAGGGACGGAGCAAAACAATGTATAAAAAAATCTAATCTAAATGTCACAGCCACTTGTATGTCTGTTTACTCAAGCATATTTGAGCTTACCTGTGGTTTATACTGCAACTCAGCTGAGAGGGCCTGTTTCTGCGCGTTATCAAAAGTCTGAACAAGATCAGCATTCTGAAAGCCTCACGTTTACCCAATTTCACTCACGTGGTATGGTTTTCAGGCATTCTCCAATAGTGCCGCACGCTGGGATCGACCTCACCATCTTCCTGAAAAATCGACCCTGGTAAGATTCAGACCCGCATCTCGTGGTCATTCCAGCCACTCGGTCAAGTGCCTACAAAAAATAAATCCTTTAATAGATAAAAATACATGATAATCGAATAAAAACGGAGATTATACTCAAGACTACGAAAATACGACACAAAGAAAAGAAATAAACTCGTTCAATAGAAAAAAAAAGATAAAGAAACAAGACACACGAAAAGTTCAGTAAAAGCCGTTAACTCACTGGTCGATGTGTTATTGACGTGGACCCAAAGTAGGGGCCACGGAAGGAAAACACGGAACACGGCTTAGAGGTAAGAAAGATATATTAAACAGAAAAGTTACAAAGAATAGTGCAAGAGTAAGCAGAGCTTACTATCCAGTGGTGTCCGATATTGGTATCGTACGCGGCTGCGCATTACTGGTGCTACTCTCATGATACTACCATTCACACAATAATATATTACTGGGAGAATTCATGATGTAGGAAAGTATCACAAAAGTTATTTCGATCAAATAGTCGACATGCTTCTCGTTAAAACTAAAATCAGGTTAATCAACTCCCAAACCCAGCCTTAGACCACTGTCTGTATTACACCTCTTCTTTGTATATTTCTTGCTGTCAACACAACGTATCGGCCGATCCATTTTTCAGTTCTTCTCGGGTGTATATTTCTCTGTCTCTTGTTTATGTAGCGCCTGATATTAAGATAAAGGCCTGCCTTTCTTGAATAAACTCAACCTTATTTTCTAGGATCGAATTTTGACTTAGGCATAATTATGTTTCTCTCTACGGAGTTCGTTCAGATGGAATCTAACCATATTTGTCTTTGTTCAACACCCACAGAGCTTACCTGTGGTTTATACTGTAACTCAGCTGAGAGGGCCTTAGTTAATGTGTTGGGGCAGACCCATTTACACAAGATGGACTCGTCTAAAGTATTCTTATACTGACAGAGAGAATACCTGCGGGTTGAGATACGTTGAGTCAGGGTGAGAGATACGGAGACAGTACACAGGGTGTTCACAGAGAGTTATACGAGAGTCCAGTGAGAGAGATAATTACGGCTTCACTTACAGAGACTTGTATATATACTTTCTACTAACCCGCATTCCTGGACTACTAATCTTCACTTCAAGTCTGTATTCTTACGTTTAATACACTAATTTTTCTATTTCAATTGCTGGCGTTGTTTATTTATTTGTGCAGGATTCCATTCCCGGAATCCACAACATAATAATTCTGCGCGCTATCAACAGTCTGAACAAGATCAGCTTTCTCAAACCCTCACGTTTACCCAATTTCACTCACGTGGTATAGTTTTCAGGCATTTTCCAATAGTGCCCCATGGGATCGACCTCACCAGACAGATAATATCAAGAAGTCATCTTCCTGAAAAATCGACCATGGTAATATTGTCCTGGGCAGTCTATTTCTGCGTTAACTTAACGCAAAAATAGACTACCCTGGACAATATCGCTTTCGGTGTTTCAAAGTACTCGTTACCGATTTATTCCAGCGACACATCTATTTTTCAAAATTATCTGTAATGTTATCTTTCGAGATCCCTATCAACAGTTTAATTTCGTCCACAGTCTAAACTTCAGGCTTTCAACGGCTATTTTAGTTTCGAGAAAAGCTAACAGTCCTGGACTGTTTAGGGAACTGACTTCTCTTGGCGATGCGATGCTTTACCAAAGAAATGCAAAGAAATAATTACGCATAAAAAATGGGAGCAACTGTCTCTGATGAGGTAAAACACAAAGACCTACTTCAACTGCTAGGAAAGCTTTATTTACTTAAGAAATAAAATAATCCAGATCCTGGATACGGATAGATAATGAATTCAGTAAATATACAAAATAGAAAGGAGTAAAAGACAAGGATATGTCTTCCCACCGAGATTATTTAATGTTTTCAACGAGAGGTGATTCTGAGAGAACGAGAAATCGTATCATAATTTCATTAATGGCGGCCACAATTTTAACAGTATATGATATACAGATGGCAGAGATTTGATAGCAGACACAGAACGGAAACTACATAAATTCCTATAGAAGGCTGTAAAAGAATAACAAAGAACAAAGCAGAAGTTATAAGAAGACAGAATATATGGTTGTCAGCCAGAGGAAAAAAGATGAGAATTACGAATTGGAGACAATAAATCAATCAAGCAGGAAAATTTAAATATCTGGAAAGTGTTTTAACGGAGGACAGGAAATATGGCAGTGAAATTCGAAGGCGCATTGGAATAGAGAAAAATGCCTTCCAAAAGCTAAGCAAAGTATTCGGAAACCGGAAGATCTCGTAGGAAATGTTGAACTGTTATGCAGTATGGGTCTTCCTTTATGGCAGTGAATACTTAACAGTATATTCACACTCTTGAAGGAGACACTTGACGCAACAGAAAGATGGTTCTGCAGAAGAGTGCTGAGAATACCATGGACTGAACATGCGAATGACAAGGAAGTTTTAATGAAAATAGAAACAAAAAGGATTTTAGAATTAGAAAAGGACAGTTTCAAATTTCTAGGACACAAGAAAAGAGGTTCGCTAATTTGGCACTCACAGAGTATATTGAGAACAAGGGGGACAGAGGAAAGCAGTGTGTAACCTACGTAACGTGCATGTGTAAAGAGGTGACCGAACTTTCCCACCACTGTAACGTAGCTTCCCTGTGACATTTCTATAAATATTTTCATGGTAATGGTTCTGATGAGCGTTCCTCTTTGGCGCTTCAAATTTATGAATTTGAGCGTAGTACTAGATTGGCGGCTAGGTCTTCTCTTTTTAAAGTTGAAATGGCTAGATATAACCGTAAGTCCTATGCTAACAGTTTCTTCTCTTACACTTCCCGCTTGTGGAACTCTCTTCCTGTTTTTTACTTCCCATTCAACTCTGATCTTCAAAAATTTAAATGCAATGTCAATCGCTATTTTCTGTCTTCTTAATTCCTCTTCTTTTATTGTTCTCTCCTTAATGTTTTTTTTCATTTTCTTTTATTTTTTTCACACTTAATGGCCGCTTACGTCTTAGTGGATTTATTGTTTAGTTGTAGTGAAATGATTTAAAAAAACAATAACTTGGAGTGTGTGAAATGGTGAAAAGATAAATTTTACTGCTACGAAGGGTAGGAAGTTATGGAGAGCTATTACCGTCCAGGTCCTGAAGGGACAAATGACAGAAGATAGTATAATGTTATGATAAATGTAATGGTCGCACTCGTAACCTTACCGGAAATTATTTGTTCACACATACTCATTAAGGTCTCTTTTGATTGGCTGTTAAGTTAGTTAAGATTATTAAAAAACAACAACGGCTGAATACTTTCTAGACCCTTGTTTAATTCTTATGGATTTAAAAATAAGGTTAATTAATATTTATTTATGAAGTGGTGATGGAAAAACTAGTGTTAAAACCCTAACCGATATTATTTTTCCGTAAGTTTAGACAGAAACCATTTTTTCGTTGTTATAAAATATCAAGTTGTGTCATAAATATTTGATGTTTAATAAGGATTCCATGCGGTAGATTATGATCTGCTTAACACTTTTCCTAATTTCCAAATATATTGTGGAGTGGGTAGCCACGGTAAAATGCAAAATAATTAACAGAACTGTACAACAAACAGAATTGACAATAAGCAATAACAAGAAAAAGAACAGGGCAAAAAAATAATATAAAGCAAGCAAATAATATATGCAAGGCAAATTAACAGTAACAAGACAAAGCAACGGTAATATGGCAAAATGTTCACAAACTAAAAATTGGTGTCGGCACATGAAAGCAAGGTCGGACAATCGAATGTAGCGTTCTGAATATCACCCATTCACAGTTTGGTCGTCCCTGTGGTGCAATACAGTTTTAAAATCCTTAACTGGACCATAGCTGACATAAAGCAAATGGTCGCCAAAAGGTGAAAGCTTCTCACTTGCCACAGTATGCATCATCCCAAGGCTGATGTCGATCGTCTGTATGTGTTCAGTTCCGATGGAGGCAGAGAATTAATTCAACTAGAACTGTCTAACAAAACCACAGCAATCGGTCCTCAAAGATATCTGGAAACTACAGAAGACTGGATGATGATCTGTGTCAATGGAATTTCAAATGGATGAAGAAGTTCAAATAAACCATAATACACCTACTGCAGCGGCAAAGAACCTAAAAAAAGAAAGCCAAAAACAAATGCAATGTATCAAATGCAGAAAAGATGGTAACATAAGTCTTTTCGTGGTCGGTACTCTGCCCCTACCAAACAAGCTGATGTAGATAAACCCCGTACTCATCAGTGAAATCTGAAACAATGCTTGCTAATGAGAAATTACCAAGCACGCATAGTGAAAAATTGTGTTAACCCGAAATGCAGATTCTGTGAAACAACTGACCATCATGTATCAGGTTACACGGTATTAGCACCCAAGGAATATAAAACTCGGTAGGATAGAGTGAGCCAATATCTGCACTGGAAAATCTACAACTTTTATTGAAAGGAAACTACAAGAAACTGGTATGAACACCACCAAGACCCTGTTATAGAGATAGTACATGTACTAATTTTATAGGACTTTACAATACACGCAGACAAAACCATCCCGTAGACATCGTGATCAAAGACCTCAAGAACAAAATGTTTCTTTCTTATTGACATGGCAGTCCCTGCAGATTGTAATGCATCTTTGAAGATCTTCAAAAAGCTATCAAAATATAAGGATCTTGAAATGGAAATCTAAACAAAATGTGCCACAGGAGGACATCAATAATTCCAGTTACAGTTGGATCTCTCGGATTGATTGGAAAATGTTCCAGTACACTTATTGAAGGGATATTTGGTAGACAATGCCTTAAATAAATAAAAAAGTACAGCTCATACATTACGAAGGAGTTTATCTATATAAAATGTGTCCTGTCTTAGGCTGCCTCATTTTTTTTGTGACAAAAATACCCAGTGAAAATGTTATGATATTATTTCTGATATTAGGTCTCTTGTTTGAACCCGGAGGGAAATGAGTATACAACGGAAATCAAAAGAAATAATAAAAATGATAATGGAAATCCATGTAAACATTTTTCATGTTTTCTGGTGTGGTGTAGCTCCTAGTTACCGTTTTGCACTTGAAATGTCAAATGGTTTAATTTGAATGTCAGCGATTCAAAATAAGGGGATGTAGCCAACAAAATCTTGTTCAGCACACGGACAATACCCATTTCTTGATAATCAGTGAGAAAATAAAAAGTACTTAAAATACACAGAAGAAAAACATAAATTTCGGACATTTTAACTAGTATTCTGATTGTGATGTAGACCAACTGATTTGAAGAACAGAAAAAGACAATAAATTGATATATATGTGTGTGTGTGTTTCTCTCTCTTTCTCACTCTCTCTCTCTCACTCTTTCTCTCTCTCTCACTCTTTCTCTCACTCTCTCTCTCTCACTCTCTCTCTCACTCTTTCTCTCTCTCTCTCTCTCACTCTCGCTCATTCGCTGTGTTTATATTTTCTAATATATACACACCAAAAAGGCGTGACGACAGGCAATTTGCAGGTCTCTCTATGTAGCAGATTCTTGGGATGACGTGGTAGAAATCTTCGTTTTGATATGCTGTGTCCCTTCAGGATGTGGGGGATCATGTTTCTCCACAGCTTCCTGTCCTTTATAGCTTTAAACAATGTTTCCGTTTTGCACTGCCTTTTCCACTCCCTGACCTGGCATCCATTTACACATGTTCGTTAAGTAGGTTACTCTGTTTCACTCTGTTCTCCTTACACCCGATATGCCCAGTGAGTATCAAAGTTTCCAAGCCTTCTTTCCACATTGTTCCCATATTCCTTATATTGTATTCGTTACTCACATGATCTATCTATGGTGTTCTCAGTATTCTTTTATCGAACTACATCTTGGTTACCTCAGATATCTTCTCCGCCTGTTCAGTTTCCTCATCGTATATGAGGACTGATAAGACATTGCAGTTCAATACTCTTTTCTGTGTTACTAACGAGGGGTTGGCTTTCTTAGTATTTTGTTCAGTTTTTGAAAGATATATTTTGCTATTATGTGGCATCTGTTAAAATATTTCCCAGAAATCAAATCTGTGGCAGAAATATAATTTTCAGTTACTTGACAAATAAATAATAATAATTTATTTATTTATGTCTTAAGTTATTTTTAGCTTTCCGGTTAATTTAAAACCGCAAATAAAATGGTTGTAATTTTGGAATTGCATTGTATTTATAAAATATTACAAACTTAAATAACGCCAGGGAACGTCAAAAATAGACTAAGAAAAGAATGATCGGGAAGTCCTTCATATAATATAACGCATCAAAAGTAAACTGAACTGTTTATTCTCTCTAGAATCCGAGCAGACCAACGGAAATCTTTTTCAGAACAAAGAGATAATGAAGAGAAAAAAAGCATTTCTATTTTATCTTTGCTTTTTTTTGCCAAAGAAATTCACTTCATAATCTTCAAATACAAGTTTCATCTGATTGAATATCTTTTTTAGCACAAAACATCTTATAAATAAATGGAATAATAATTTATAATAACAACCATAACATCATTTTCTATTCGTCAAAGTGCATTAAAGAATTGTTTCGTGCGTTTTCGTAACTTAGGCATTGGTGCGGATATTAAAATGTCTTTGCTTTGTGTATAGATGTGTTGCATTACTATGTTGAAATAGCACGTCCGCTTTATATACGCCATTTATCAAAGCACTTCTGGAGAAATACAATGATAATCCTCAAGAGAAAATATTTTCAAAAAAATATTCATGTGAGTCTATACTAATATTTATACAACTTCTCTTAATATTATACACACCGATAAAATTATCTATCTATCTATCTATCTATCTATCTATCTAAATCTGTTCATATCTGTCTATTAATGTATATCTTTCTCTCGTTGAATTATTTATCTTGCTAGCAAGGTAGCTGTTTAGACAGGCATAGATAGATAGAGTGAGAGCTAGGTCTTCAACTGTATATTTTTTAAATCAATTTACACCCCACTGTATCCATGCGTTGCTCTGTGGCCTACATATATATATATATATATATATATATATATATATATATATATATATATATATATATATATATATATATATATATACATATATATGTATATATATGTATATATATATATATATATATATATATATATATATATATATATATATATATATATATTTGTATATATATATATATATATATATATATAATTATTTATTCAAAAATTATAACATAATTATGTCATAAAATCACTACAAAAATAGCCATTTTGTTTCAACACTTCTGATGTCTTATCAAGTGATGGTGTTGAATGTAGGATAAAGGGTTTTAAAAGATTCAAATCAATCAAACACCCCCGCTAGGAGAAATGCTGTTACATAACCTGTAATGACCAATCAAAATACAAGTATACGAGACTTCAAAAAACTTGACAACGAACTTTGGTTATAATAATTATTTAATGCTTTAATGTTAGACTAAAATAGAATTAATTCTAATTAATATTAAATTATATTATACATTTTTTTTTACATTTAATTTATATTAAGTTTAGAATTATAAAATTATTTAAAGAAGAAATATGTGTGTGTGTGTGTGTGTGTGTGTGTGTGTGTGTGTGTGTGTGTGTGTGTGATACCACAGGACTTGTAAATAGTTTAAAACAGACAAAATCGCGTTTTCCCCCTAAAAAGTAACCTTTTTTTCAGCCAACTCTTCATCCGAAGAATCGTTGGCGACTTAGGAAAATGTTAACAAGAATCGCTAACTGGGAGGAAGCGAAAAACTATGACAAAAAATATAATTTAATATTAAAAAGGGAGAAAAAATAGAAGTGAAGGAAAATGGGAAAAAAAAGAAGAAAGAATACTTCGAGTGAGTATAAAAAGAAAAATATAGACCTAAAAGGCTTACAAAGAAAGAGAACGAATACATTATATATATATATATATATATATATATATATATATATATATATATATATATATATATATATATGTATTCTACATTCAACATCATCACTTGATAAGACACCAGAAGTGTTGAGACAAAATGGCTATTTTTGTAGAGATTTTATAACATAATTATATATATATATATATATATATATATATATATATATATATATTAAAATGCATCATTTTTCTCCACAAATTATAACAATGATTTAAAATCATCATTTTCCTACAGAAAACATGTGACACGCAACAAGGCACCGGTAATTTGGAAAGTATATGATAAAAATATAGTTTTAAGGTATGCTTTATATATGGGTTAAAGAGCATAATATAGAGCGTAAGTAAATATAATGGCCTGACGATTGCGTTTAAGCATGATAAAGACTGTCATCACTGGGTCCAATTTATATATATATATATATATACATATATATATATATATATATATATATATATATATATATATATATATATATATATATATATATCCAGGTAAGATGAGAAGGAATAGAGTATAATTCCAATGTTGATAACATTTGAATTTAAAAGGGGCTCAATATAAAGTAGAGCAATATTATTTATTTTAGGATATTACACCAAAATCATGTCAAAATTGCTACAAAATTTCAGTCGTTAGATACATTGATACTCATCGAAACACGGCTGAAATTGTGTAGCGATTTTGTCGTTTTTGGTGTAATATCCAAATACGCACACACACACACGGGCGGTAAAATGTCGCCATTTTATATTTTTATTTTTGCGCATGCGTTTTGTTTGTTTTTCATCGTGTCGACTGCACAGTATACTAGGATCAATTGCGAGAAAAAGAGAAACATGACGCAAATCACTCCGCCAGAAATTTGGAAACACCACGAGGTACTGCTTGGCATTCGCACCAGAAACTCCAATACGAACATTTTAGAGTACTTGGGCAGTGCAAAGGATGATGTTTCTCCAAAAGATGTAACGAAAGTGATGAAAATCAAATATCCTATCAAGACCCTGGTGTTTGGAGTGAGGCCTTAAACTCAACACAGAGGCCTACATCAAGTGCCTTCAAGAGGTAGTGGTGCTTTGGGTCAATAGGGTGGCTGCTAGAAGACCCTATGTCTGGAAACAGCACTCGGCACCATGCCACACAAGCAGGAGAAACCAGTTATGGCTATCAGACAATTTCTGCAACCCCATCACCGCTTAGACCTGGCCACATAACTCCCCAAAATGCACCCCATAGATTATTATGCGTGGGGCACAGCTGAGCGAGAAAGCAACAAAACCCCTTGTGACACCAAAGATGAGTGGAAGGCAAGGATTATGGCAACATTCACCAACTTAAACAAGGAGAAAGTCCAGAAGAGTTGCAGGAGATTCCGAAGTCGTCTAGAGGCTGTGGTCGAAACCAATAGCGGTTTCATTGAATAAATTTATACTTTTGTATTTCAAGATAGTTCTGTGTAATTTTGGTAAGTATATCTGTTAAAATGAGATGTTAGTGTTATATTCATTTTTGCGTAATTTAGGCGACAATTTATCCACTCTATGTGTGTGTATATATATATATATATATATATATATATATATACATATATATATATATATATGTAGTAATCTGTTGGTATAATCCAGGAGAGTTCTATCAACCCAACATAGAATTTGAAATATCTTAAAACTGACTCACAAAAGAGCGCTCAATGTTTATTTTCATTAAACAGAGTAAATTTTCTTTACAATTGGAATTAAGATATATTTAGTTTATGACCATTTTCTCGTACAAATTTTAATTTTAAAATTCGCAGGATTTTTCAAACTGTTTATGGTATCATTTCGTAGTATACTGTTTTCAGTACAAAACGATACTAGAAGAATACTGAACAGAATGCACTGAACAGATATTTCGTCCTATTTGGGGTTCATCACCAGTGCGCACGCACAGCCGAGAATCGAACGCTCACCGTTGCGTTATAACGCAAGCGTCATACCACCGGACAAATTGCTTAAACGTTAATTCTTACTGGATACCAATATTTGAGTAGATGCTCTCTTTTAATTATTTATTAAACACTATATTTATTTATCTACCGAGAAAACTTGTTAGAAATATATGCGCCTTCTAACAAGATTTCTCGAATATCCAGACCGGTAGATGGAAATAAATAAATATGGCGGATAACTAATAATAAAAACAGAGCATCTCTTCAAATATGGCTATAAAAAATAGACATACATTGAGCGACCGAAGTAACACTTTGTCGCGAAATGCAAACAGGTAAATGGGTAGAAAGTACAATTGGTTTTACTAGGGTACGTAGATTAGTACATTAAATTTTCATTAATTTCTTTGGAAAAATTAAAAGTTTTATTATTTAACATACAAAACACGTCCACTATTTTAAAAACAATTTAATAATTAAAATAACAAATGTCTTTCAAAAATATTGTTTACCATTAAGTCCTATAAAATTGAATTAAAGAAATATTAAATCGTGAAATAGAGTTTCTGTTAAGTATTTACCAAAATCAATCTGCTTATTAAATCTTAATCGATTGTTTTACGAAATTGAACGAAACGTAGAGTTTGTAAATCTCGACAAAAATGTTAGGGATAACTTCAACAATACTAAATGCTGTGAGGATTTCAACAAAAGTAGTAAATTAAAATCCACCACTTCTTTAGAATATATATATATATATATATATATATATATATATATATATATATATATATATATATACATGTGTGTGTGTGTGTGTGTGTGTGTGTGTGTGTGTGTGTGTGTGTGTGTACCCATATATATGATTGGTTTATACGGAATAAATTCTAATAACCAACAAATACTATTCTTAAAAGAGTGCTCAATACAGAGTAGAGCAAATGTAATTTATTCGAAAATTATAACATAAATATGTTATAAAATCTCTACAAAAATATCCATTTTGTTTCAACACTTCTGGTGTCTTATCAAGTGATGGTGTCGAATATAGAATCATATAATATAGAATATATATATATAGAATATATATATATATACACGAAGCTTTACATATGCACGTCACGTTTTTAATACGATCCGAAAAACAACATTTACATTCTATCTTGCTCTATCCTCGGGATACTGAGCACTGTATTCAAAAAGTCAACAATAAACTATATTTGATTTAGAATTATTTTTCAATAATTAATTTATGTCGACCAATAATGTCCTAAATGAACTTTTCGTTCTCTTAGGCTCGCCTCACTGAATAGGTTAAATAAATCCGGTGCGAATACGCGATTTTTGTCTTACGCCTCCTCGTCTACTTTTGTGTACTTGCAGAATTGTTCCCATTAAAAGTTCCGGTACATGCCATTAAAAATGAAGATTAAATCAATTAAGTTAAATGCACATTTATTCGTTCAACAAAAGGTTTGTTTTTAAGTCCCATATGCGCATGCACGGATATTAAAACGGTATGTATAGGAACACATACCCTCCCCGACACACACACACACACACACACACACACTCTACTAAACATACGCGCACGCACAAATGCGTTCAGAAATCTTGTTTCATATTATTTGCTTATATGAGAAAATACAAATCCTGAGGTAATACGAAATCCTTTAAAAAAATGCAGAGATTATTTTCTGGGGAAAAAATTGTTAAAAACAAAGATACTGCGGAAGTTGACGTATTAAATTGTTCAACAGAATGAAAAAGAATCTAATTTGAAAATCATCGGCGGCGTTTAGAATCTAAGAAAAAGAATACGAAACAAACAAAAAATGCCAAATTGCAAATAATGAGAATGTTGAAGTGAAAACCAAAGTAAGCCGACAGAGAACGGAAAGTGACAATTGTCATCTATATCGGAAAGCTACACAAAACAAAAGAGTGTGTTTAATGTTCGACAGAATTTCTAGCGAATAATGCAACAGTATGAACAGCGGATAAGTTTTGGAAAGCATTTCTAAGTATTATTGATAGATTCGTACATGCAGCGCCTATTAGACCGAAATACATTGATATTAGAATCGTGGGCTTACGAGATAAATAGGATCTCTTTGTCAGACAACAAACGGAATTCTCTCTCTCTCTCTCGCTCTCACTCCCTCACACACACACACACACACACATACATACATACATATATATATATATATATATATATATATATATATATATATATATATATATATATATATATATATATATATTTAATTTAAAGAAAAACAGACCACTTCAAGCCTCATTGGAATAATTTATTTCACCAGAGAATTTTATTTTTCTCTGGATCTTCAGACTTCACTTTCAAAAGGTAAAACGAAAAATGAATTTAAAATTTACACTTTCGACAAGCAGTATTAAGTTTATATAAGTTGACATAGAAGGTGGTGAGGAATAGTATGAGAGATATGGTCGAGTTTAGAGAGGAAGGGAGAGTTTTAAAATTTATTTTTACGTTTCTTTTTATTATGATACTTAATACTGAGGAAGGAGGGGGTAAAGATCAGGCATTGGCCTATTTAATCGGTCAACTCAACGGAAATTATATGGGAAAAGGAAAAGGAGAAAAAAAGGGAAAAGACAAAAATATTTACTTTCTTACGTTAATAATAGTGTAACGTGATAAGTCAAATAAAATATGATTTAATTAATAATACAAATTAACAAATATTACAATTTAATAATATAACATAACATAACAACCTCAATATAAACTATAAAACATATTTTTTTAATTTCGAAGAAAAATTTACAACTGGAAGACAAATCTACATCTGAAAAAACGAAGACGTAAACAAAAGTAAAAATTCATGAACGTACGCGTGTAAAAGAACTTTAAAATCATGAATGCGCATGTGTACTAAACGGATTGAAAAAGACGTGAAATAAATTGAAAAAAAAATAGAAATACGATTTTAAAAAACAGGTCCACTTGACAAATGGAAATTACCAAGAAACTTCGATGTCGGAGAAAACAACAAAAACGGATATTTAAAGTTACATAATACTTATCAAGTCAGTTATGTGCCATGCATGATACACGGTTAGACGATAATGTATCTTTCGATACATGCTTGACGAAGCAGTTTTTTTTTCCCGCAGTAGGTTGCTATTTCTTTCTGTGGTAGACCAGTGTGCCATCCAAGGCTATAGAACCCGGTCCCTCCTGCTATTTAAATGTAAATATGATGGCCTGATGATTGCATTTAAGCATGATAAAGACTGTCATCCCTGGATGTTGACTTCAATGTCCCCCCCCGGCTCTGCGTTTATTGAAAAAAGAAGCTTGGTGATAAAGGTAGCCTGAACATTCACTAGTGACCATGAGAATGAAAGCGGACGAACATGAACACTTGCTGCCATAAATGAGTTGGCTTTTATGCCATATCCACAAAGCTGGATAACCCTTTTTTTTTAATTTCTTTTTTAGAATAGGACAATGGGACTTATACTAAGTGAAAACTTAGTGTAGTGAAAGGGTAAAATACAAATAAAATATCATTCCTATCCCCCAGAACATACATCTAGTGTCAGCCTGGACAATTTGCCAACTACCTCCTCCTTATCTTTTTGTTGTTTTTGATGCTCTTGTATGTGTTATATGTAATAGGAGAAGGTAGGCTTTCCTACCGCCCGGTCAATACTCCTCCCCCTTCTCTTGGACAAGAGTAGCGTTTTGCCTACAAACGGGACGGTAAGGCCTCTCTTCTCGATCTGTGTTTTACCTCTATCCCCGAGTCTTGAAGCGTCACGCAGCTCTGCCCTCTTGGTAACTCCGATCATACTGTAGTGTCTGTCAACATCTCCCTCAACTCCACCCGCTGCAAAGAGCCGCCTACCACTAGAACCTCGTTCCGCTATGAACGAGCTCACTGGGACTCGTTCCGTGATTTCCTCCGCGATGTCCCCTGGGATGTTGTCTTTCTGCTCCCCGTTCAAGAATGTGCTTCTGAGGTCTCCTTCTGGGTTAAAGCTGGAATCGACGCTTTCATCCCCTCAAGGAAATTTACGGTCAAATCGCGCTCCTCCACTTGGTTCTCCGCTGCTTGCTCAGCCGCCATTGCCTATAGGAACCACTTCTTATTCCAAAGCGACATGTCCGACTGCAATAGAAGTCTCTTTGCTTCTGCCCGTAACGAGTGTAAGCGTGTCCTCAACGAAGCTAAGTCACTATTTGCTGCTCGAATGAAGGAACGTATTGCATCTCGCAAATTCGGCTCCAAGGATTATTGGCGTCTATGCAAGAGTGTACTTAACAATAGCAAACCCGCTATACCTCCTTTGTTCAACCAGTTTGAGGTCCTGACCTCCTCTGCCGACAAGGCTGAATGCTTTGCTCGGAAAATTTCATTCAATGCAACGCTTGACTGTTCCGGTGTATCCATACCCGATTTCCCTCTTAGAACTGAGGCCCTATTGCGCGAGTTGCACATAACCCCGTCATTGGTACTGGACATTATCTCTAATTTAGATCCCCACAAGGCTAGTGGCGGAGATGGGATACCAGCAATTGTTCTGAAGAAATGTGCGCCTGAACTGGTATCCGCCCTCTCCAAACTATACAACTACTGCCTCAAGGAATCTTGTTTTCCAGACTGCTGGAAGTCCTCATCGATAGTTCTGTCTTTAAGAACTCTGGCGACCCCTCTGACCCTTCTAATTACCGTCCTATCAGTCTCCTACCCGTCTTCGGCAAAGCCTTCGAAGTCTTAATCAACGCCGAAGTGGTTAACCACCTTACATCCCATGATCTGCTCTCAGACAAGCAATATGGTTTCCACTTTACCCGATCTACAGCTGATGTGCTTACGGCCATCACTGAAATTGTCTCCCAAGCTCTTCAAAATAACGGAGACATCTCCAAAGCGTTTGATAGGGTCTGGCATGCAGGCTTTCTTCGCAAGCTCCAGGGTTATGGTATTACATGTCGATTGTTTGACCTAATACAATCATCCCTGTCAAACTGTGAATTGAAGGTCGTTCTCAACAGATTCTTCTCCAGCTCCTATCCCACGAACGCAGGTGTTCCTCAAGGCTTCATCCTTGGCCCTACTCTGTTCCTTATCTTCATCAACGATCTTCCTGACGCCAAAGATACCCAAGTAGGCATCTACGCGGACGACACTACAATTTACTCCTGCCTCAAAAACAAATGTAGTGTCGCTGACAAAACTAACCTGGCCGTTCGTCGCGAAAAGGACCTCCAATCGGTTGTGAACTGGGGCAGGAATTGGCTGGTTAACTTTAACGCCTCAAAAACAAAACTGCCGTCTATTAATCACCACAGAGATCCTTCCCTGTCCCCCATTAGAATGTCTGACGCTCAACTTCTCGAGAGCACCTCTCTACGTCTGTTGGGTCTCACGTTGTCTGCTGACCTGAGATGGAACAAATACATTGTCAATTGCTTCGTCCACCGCAAGGAAAGTTGGCTCCCTGTGCCGCGCCAGGTAATTTTTCTCCCCGGAATCGATCCTTCAAATCTACAAATCAACCATTCGCCCTTGCATGGAGTATTGCTGCCATATATGGTCAGGAGCCCCTTCAGTTTGCCTCGGGGTTCTTGATAAGATCCAGAGACGGATATGAAATGTAATTGGCCCTGATCTGGCATCTCGTCTGCAGTCGCTCTCTCACAGACATGCCGTCACCTCTCTCTGTCTTTTTTTACAAATACTTTCATGGTAATTGCTGCGATGAGCTGCTTGCGCTGGTCCCAGACTTCATGAATTCAAGCGTCATACGAGGCTGGCAACCCGATTTCACCATGTCACTGTTGAAACTGTTAAATGTAGCCGTCTCTTCTACTCCAATAGCTTCATATCTCGCACATCTCGCCTGTGGAACTCCCTTCCCTATTCCCGTTTCCTTGATAGCTATAATCTCCAACTATTCAAATGTAATGTCAATCGACATCTCCAGTTGCCTTGATCTACCCACTATCCTTCTCCTCATCCTTCTTCTTATCTTTTCCTCTATCACTCCTATCTGCTCTCGCTCCAAATCCTCTGTAACCCCTTGCGTGCTAGTGGTTTCCCGCGTTGTTTGGGGTGAAATGCTTATATATATATATATATATATATATATATATATATATATATATATATATATATATATGTATATGTATATATATATATCCAGGTAAGATGAGAACGAATAGAGTACAATTCCAACGTTCGTAACATTCAATTTAAAAGAGGGATCAGTATAAAGTAGAGGAATATTACTTATTTTAGGATATTACACCAAAAACATGTCCAAACCGCTACACAATTGCAGTCGTGTTTCGATGCGTATCAATGTATCTCATGAGGCGATTGTAAATTACTGACGAGTGAACGATTTTATTTAAATTTATAACCTGTTTTTACGAAAAAAATGTGAGTGTTATAAGTTTTTTTTTCATTTTTCGTAAAAAGAGGTCGTAATTGGCTTTTAAATCTAAATAAATCGTTCACTCGCCAGTAATTTACAATCGCCTCATGAGATGCCTTGATACACATTGAAACACGACTTTAATTGTGTAGCGATTTTGACATGTTTTTGGTGTAAAACCCCAATATATATATATTGTGTATTTATCTAAAAATAAACACGCTAAAATTCACATTCATACCTTCCGTGAGCTTAGTGGTAGAAGTTCCGACTGACGCCAATTCAGTCGGGTTTCGATCCTGGATAGAGGCAACCGGACGTCTGGCCACACTGATGAGCTGCGAAACAGTCTGTCTGTGGATGACAAATATATATATATAAGTCCTTTCTTCGATAATAAGTGCTATATTTATTCTATGGAATTTATCTTGAAATAGTTTTTATGTTGCTAAACAAAAGCAAAATAAAAGATAAGCTCAATGAAAATGAAGTTTGTTTATTATTTTAAGATAGGAAGCATGGTCGTTAGCAAATGGGGCAGCACATGATGCGAGATACAAACTGGAGAGGTCAAAATCAAGCAGTAGTCAATCATATACAGTATGAATCTTAAAAGAGGAATCGATTAAGTTCCCCATTACCATTAGTGATATCTTTATGTTTTTACTTCATCCATTTACTTTTTTATTTTATCCATTTTTATTTCTTTCGGCTATGCGGCCTTCTTCTCTCTTATGAATAAATGAGTTTATCATCTGAGCAGTCATCACCGATGTCGGGTGGCGTTGTCGTGAAGAAGAATGACATCACGGGTGACGTAGTCATTGTTCGTTTTTAATTTCCGTTTTTTTCCAATAATTTTTTTTACCACTATTCTTTTATATAAATTGGCGGACTTTTTTTTCTTTTCACTCTCCCTACCCTTTTTCATCACTTTAAAGAAAACATCTTGCAAATTCTTCACCGCCCACTATCAGATGTTTTAAATCTAACATCGCTAAATCCTCCTCTTTTCCTTTCCGACTTCTACTTCACTTTCCACCTCCTCCTCCTACTCCTCTACCTATTTTTCCTGTTACTTCACTTTCCACCTCCTCCTACTCCTCTACCTATTTTTCCTATTACTTCACTTTCCACCTCCTCCTCCTACTCCTCTACCTATTTTTCCTGTTACTTCACTTTCCACCTCCTCCTCCTACTCCTCTACCTATTTTTCCTGTTACTTCACTTTCCACCTCCTCCTCCTACTCCTCTACCTATTTTTCCTGTTACTTCACTCTTACTTTCTCCTCCGACTCCTATTGTATAGCGGTTACAAATTAGTAAGTTTTTTTTTTGTCTTTTTAATCTCCCCATTTATTCTCCATCTCTCTCTCTCTCTTTGTCTGATCTCTTTCTTTTCTTCGTCTTTTCTTTTTTTTTTTTTTTATCCCTTTGACTCCTACTCACCAAATCAGGATATTTGTGAAAAAGCAATTACTATTCATTTAAAGATCCCTACTTTTCAACTGGCTTTATCTACATCTTTCTTTTTTCTTTTCTTTTTTTTTTTTAAAAAAAAAAAAAGGTTTTGTTTAATTTATCCCGTTAAGGCGTTATTATAAAATACAGAGCTTTTCATAGTCACAATTATCTTTGTTAGCAACTTCGCCTCCGCAGCATCATCATTATCTCTGTATAGGAGATTTCTAAAATTCACTAACCTCCAGAAGAGTAACTCCTCGCAACTTCTTGGGCTTACGTTTTCCACTGGTATCAAAAGGGACGCTATAGTAAATCAATCGTTAGGTCTTCTACTGGGAAACTTAGTTCTTCGTGTTAAACAATTTTTCTCGCCAGAATCCATATTTTTTTAAAGCATTTCACCCCAAGCAAGGCGGGAGTGTCACTAGCACGCAAGGGGTTAGAGAGAGTGGGAGCAAGACTAAAGAGACATGAAAGAGGAAAGGATGAAGGGAAGGACGGGCATCTGGAGATGTCGATTGACATTGTATTTGAATAATTGAAGATTATAGCTGTCAGGAAGCAAGTAAGAGGAAAGAAGTTCCACAGATGGGAAGTGCGAGACATGAAGCTGTTGGAGCAGAAGAGACAACTACATTTAACCGTTTCGACAGTGAAAGTGTGGGACCGAGATATCAATAATCTGGAATAATCTTCCACAGGTGAGAGACGCGAAATAATGTACTTTTAGTGTAGGACTTACGGTTAAAATTAGAAATTTCAGATATCCCCCATTAGAATGTCTGGTGCTCAACGCCACGAGACTCTTTGCGACTGCTTGGTCTCACACTGTCTGCTGTCCTGAGATGGAACAATTACATTGAATCAATAGCTTCATTTACCGCAAGGAAATTTGGTTCCCTGTGTCGCGCCAGAAAGCTTTTCTCGCCTGCGTCCATCCTTCAAATCTATAAATCAACCATTCGCCTTTGAAAGGAATACTGCTGCCATATATGGTCTGGAGCCCCTGCCGTTCGTCTCAAGGTCCTCGACAAAATCCAGAGACAGATTTGCAATGTGGTTGGCCCTGATCTGGCATTTTGTTTACAGTCGCTCCCTCACAGACTTGCCGTCGCTTCCCTCTGCCTTTTCTACAAATATTTTCACGGTAACTCCTTCATCTCTCGGTGGGCCTTTTAGCCCTCGCGTGCGAGCTTTCCTCTGTGTCGGATTTGCTTGTTTAGTTCTGTTACCTTTATTTTCTGGGTAAACCACACTCCGACTAACGTGCCCGTATTTCTTGGATTGTTTGTCTCTTCATTAAAGGTACTGAAGTTAAACGTTTCCATGGGTTGGCATTATTCACCTGATAGTCATGGATCTGAAACTTAGAGTAACTCCTAAGGAGACTATTCTAACACCAGGTGTATGATATTGAGGCCACTGGATTGTTATTTTATGAATGGGATTTAGACCGTGAAGTAGTCTCCGGTTACGTGTCTCGGTGTCATGATGAAGGGTAGAGTTACGACTACACACGATGGCAATTGGTCCAGATCGTTTTTATACCTACTACACGCGGGTGTTGATGTTTTGCTACCTCGTCTCTTTAACTTTACAATATTTCGATCTACTTCACCAATAGAAACAAACCCATTTCTACAGGGTCTTACGGCCATATCACGTTGAAACAGCGGTTCTCCTACGATCACCAAGACTAAGCAACGTCGAGCCTGGTCCGTCCCTGGATAGGTGACCGCTTAGGAATACAAGGTGCTGTAAGCTTGTATGTGTAGTTGGTGTAATGGATAGCGGCTCAGAATTGGAAATCGTAGAGCCGAATTCCAGTTGCCTTAGGTTCGTCATATTCACTTACGCGCAAATACCCTTAGGAAAGGTATAATCCACTACTTTGCTTTCCACCTCTGGGTTATATATATATATATATATATATATATATATATATATATATATATATATATATATATATATATATATATATTAGGATACTACACCGAAAAAACATGTCAAAATCGCAACACAATTGCAGTCATGTTTCGATGCGTATCAAAGCATCTCATGAGGCGATTGTAAATTCCTGGCGAGTGAACGATTTATTTATATTTAAAAGCCAAATACAACCTCTTTTTACGAAAAAAGAAATAACCTTATAACCCTCAATTTTTTCCTTACATATATATATATATATATATATATATATAAGTGGACATTGAAGTCAACACCCAGGGATGGCAGTTTTTATTATGCTTAAACGCAATCGTCAGGCCACCATATTTACATACGCTCTATATTATGCACTTTAACCCATAAATATAGCATACCTGAAAACTATCTTTTTATCATATACTCGCCGAATTACCCACGCCTTCCTGCATGTCGCACGTTTTCTGTAAGAATATGATGAGTGATTTTAATTCACTGTTATAATTTGTGAAGAAAAATAATGCATTTCAATATTTTCCAGAAATTAAACTCCATCGTTATACGATAAAACCTGATTTTAGTCTCCTCTCTGAAAAATGGTTTCAATTAATCTATTCCATTACAGGAATGTATAGTGTCGGTCTACTCACCTCTAATAAGAAAATGAGACCTTATAAATCGCAATGGCTATACGAAGAACAATTCCCCATGTGGAAAAGTCGCAAAAAATGAAAACTGATGTCCAGATAAACCGTTTTGCGTAACCGTCGTTCATAGTATCTTTTAGTTCTTGTCTATCGTCACTGGTATGATTGAATTTTGATATTTGACAAAATAGTTGAGAAGATTGTCCATGTTCTTTCCAATCCTCTTTCAGCTAGCATTCACATGTAACAAACCATCAAATTTTATGAATATAAGGAGTTAGTAATAAAAACCAGAAAGCGTTGATAATTCTTCAACGAGGAAAGTAGGCTTGTTATATTTAACATTCACAGAGTATAGTGAACGCGGGAATGGCGGATGGAAACAGGAAGTGATCTGTCTACTGAGTTTAGGTGAATGGATGACAAAGAAAGCACAAAAATGCACAGTAAAATAGTTAAACTTTGCTTAACTCTACAAGGCACAAGAAACTGTGGGGAGCCATGAGAAAATGTGTCACGATCCAAATGTTGCGTTTCGTGTCGTCTCTGACTTCAATTCTTCAAATTACAGCGCTCATTCACAGACTCAATCAAAGACGGAGAATCTTTTTTTTACACGCTTCATTTTACGAGAGACAATAGTCGTAGCATCGTTTCGAGAAGAAATCGAAAGAGAGAAGATAGATAGAGGATGAATGCTAACCGGTGGGCCAAAATATCAACACCGCGTGCGGCTAGGCTCACTACGGAATCTGGGTGAACCGAAGCATCTTGGACTTTACAACTCTTGCAGCGGTCTGTCTTCGCGCGTGTTCAGTTTCATATCTAAAACATGAAGAAAAAGTGTCCCTTCAGTTTCAGAATTCCACGCCTACAGTTTTCAAACCAACATCACTCAGTTCAGGTCATCAGAATTCTAACCGGTAGTCTGTCATTTCGGGCCAACACAAAAAGGAAAAATAAACTATTAAATAAACCTTCACCTACTTTAAAAGATCAAAGGGTAAAGGAGTAATAAAACCTTCACTACTTTAAAAGATGAAAGAGGAATAATAAAACCATCACCTACTTCAAAATAGCAAAACGGTAAAGGAGTAATAAAACCTTCACCTACTTTAAAAGATCAAAGGGTTAAAGGAGTAATAAAACCTTCACCTACTTTAAAAAATCAAAACGGTATAGGAGTAATAAAACCTTTACCTGTTTTTAAAGATCAACGGAGTAAAGGAGTAATAAGACCTTCATCTACTTTACAAAATCAAAATGGTAAAGGAGTAATAAAAACTTCACCTACTTTAAAAGATCAAAACGGCATAGGAGTAATAAAACCTTTACCTGCTTTTAGAGATCAAAGGAGTAAAGGAGTAATAAGACCTTCACCTACTTTAAAAATCAAAATGGTAAAGGAGTAATAAAAACTTCACCTACTTTAAGAATCAAAACGGTATAGGAGTAATAAAACCTTAACCTGCTTTTAAAGATCAAAGGAGTAATAAGACCTTCACCTACTTTAAGAATCAAAACGGTATAGGAGTAATAAAACCTTAACCTGCTTTTAAAGATCAAAGGAGTAATAAGACCTTCACCTACTTTAAAAATCAAAATGGTAAAGGAGTAATAAAAACTTCACCTACTTTAAAAGATCAAAGGATTAAAGGAGTAATAAAACCTTCAACTACTTTAAAATTCAAAACGGTAACGGAGTAATAAAACCTTAACCTATTTTAAAATAACAAAAGGTTAAAGGAATAATAAAACTCAAGCAACAAGGCCTGTTTGTTATGTTTATTCTTTCACACACTTTTATTTTTATTTTTATTTGGCTTCCTTGTAAACACTTTCCTCACTGACACATTATAACTGTTCTGTACTATAAATACGAACCAGACGAAATCCTTAGATATTGGATATGGAACGAGAACAGTCTACCCCCGTAGATTAAATAAAGAGTTCAGTTCAGAATTCCCTGTAGGTTACACAGATCAATATATTCCTGTGAAAGGCCGGGGAGCATAACGGTCGAAAAGTTGTGATACCAACAACAAATATGAGGACAACAGACCGAATAGAAATAATGAAAAACCATGATAAATGGAGTGTTTTTATAAGCTCGTGGAATATATATATATATATATATATATATATATATATATACCGGGTGTAACAGCAACATTGTTTAAATCGTGTAAGCATAATCATCCATCCCACAAAATGTTCAATATCTAAAATTACGCGAAACAAATTGAGTTTCTTTTTTCCAAGTTTTCAGATAAAACGTTTAGCCATTTTGACATCATCTTTCATAAGAATCACTGAAAAATCGTTTGAGTTATTCAGATAGAAGGAGAACAGGTTGAAATTGTTTTTGTCAGACCCACTGTCTTTCCAACTAAGCAATGGTGAAGCGAAAAGGATAATTTAGGCCTTCAGTCATGGTAGCAACATATTCTGGCTTCCATCTCCAAAGTCCATTCGAGATCCATCAAGAGAACGGTGAATAAGTTTTAAAATGAGGGAACAGCAGAGAGAGAAACTGGATCAGGAAGTCACAGCAGGAAGAGTGGTCATTTCAACTTAGAGCAAAAGGGATCAATTAGAAAAGATTCAACTCAATTCCTAAGAGGTCTAGTACGTGAGAGAGGCGTTTCAGCTGTGACAGTCTAATAGGCAATGAAAAAAGACTTGAAAATGAAATCATACGTGAAACTATGAGGCACCTTGTTACTTTAGGACAGAAAGTTAGAAGGTTATATAGGGCAAAGATAATCTTGAATAAGGTGGAAAATGATCCTAGAATAAGTTACATATATTTGAACTTTATTGCAATCCTTCTTGAGTTTCCAATCATTCAATATGATTAATTAATGATGAATATGTCATTTTCGTTTATAATCGATTTCATCCCGATACTTCTATTAAGCTTGGAGAGTAATTATACATTCTTATTGGTCAACGTAGAGTCCAATAGTGTTATAAAAACCTCGATGAATTCCAATATCTGTAATCATTTCTAAGATACAACGGTTCAAAGCTTAATCTAACAATTGGTCAATTTTGCTGTTACACCCGGTATATATATATATATATATATATATATATATATATATATATATATATATATATATATATAATTATCTAGATAGTTCGGACAGTTGTCCGCATCTTTATTGTCATATTCACAATGTTTCGAACGTTGTAGCGAACCATTTTTTTTTTAGTCTACGGGAGTAGATTGTTCTAATTCCACATGCCAGGCCTTTTGGGATATCTTAGTTTCAGTAAATTCCTTTTAGTCACTCAATTCTTCAAGATTTTTTTGTTCCTTTTGCTGTGACCAGGTATTGAACTCAAAACTCATAATTCCAAGGTATATCACCTGAAGGTGGTCGAAGCGTACAACAGCCGAAAAATCATAAATATGGCAATAAAGATGAAAATAGTGTAAATAGTTACAATGTTATGCAATACATACATATATATATATATATATATATATATATATATATATATATACATATATATATATATATATATATATATATATATATATATATTCATTAAATAATATAGACAAGTTTTGTCTATTTATTTTAAGTAACAAAAACAGGCTATCATTATTGTTTCGTCCGTGTATTGTTTGATATATTGAAATGTAATTGTCATCTTTGATAATGGCTTATGTAAGCCGAAAGCTTAGATTGGATTTAAACATGTATCAATATGGTGATTTCCTCTCGTCTTTCAATGATAAGGTTATTAAGCTTATCAGACAATATGAAAGGAACTTACTTAAAATAAATGAGACAAAACTTGTTTATATTATTTAATGAAACATGCATCAATGAAAAATTTCTGGCTAAATATACTATATATATATATATATATATATATATATATATATATATATATATATATATATATATATATATTGTATATTTAGGCAGCAATTTACATAAAATAAATAGACAACACTTGTCTATATTATTTAGTGAAACATGTATATATATATATATATATATATATATATATATATATATTAAATTATTCAGCGATGTATACGCACGCGTTTGTATCTGTTCTTCGCCCCGAACAACTAATAAATAATTAGTTGTATAAATCGTGTAGAAATAGGAATCGATAACCCATTGTCCCATCAAGTAAACCGCGCTATGTTTTCATTCAAAGAGTGGAAATTTCAACGTCAAATCGACTCACCCTTGCCAGACCCAGCTCCGGCATCGAGCTGCTCTTCTCCCATCACTCCTGCTCGTCCATCTACCTGCTTTCCATACATATTACCTATCTGCATTCTAATGAAAGTGCAGATCTATTCACTTAAGAAAAAACTTGATCTATTTCTTTCGCCATCCTCTCTTTCTCCGACTTGGCGTCAGATCACCATTAACCAGTGCATCATTAAACTCCCTTGTATTGCCTGTTTGTTTTTTTTCTATTGTTTTCATTTGCTTTACTTATATGAGCAAGAACTTCGGCTTAATTCAGGAGTCCCCAAAGTGGTCGACATCGACCCCTAGGTGTCTGTGAGAATATCCAGTGATCGATAAATGCCCGAGGCTCAAAAGAGGAATCGATAAATAAATCGTGGTGACTTACGACTAAAATTCACCAATTATCAACTAAATACCAACGACCTTGTTGTTGCTGTCCATCAAACACCACCTTCGCATTAATGATGTCTACAAATTCAATGAAAAGATATATTAATTTTGTTCTAATGTGTTCATAATTATATATATTATTTCAGAAGCTTTTCTTCTTCTTCCTCCTCTTTTTCTTCTTCTTCTTCTTCTTCTTCTTCTTCTTCTTCTTCTTCTTCTTCTTCTTCTTAAAATTATTATTATTATTATTATTATTATTTTATTTCCTTTCATTTCTGGTGTGTACACATTTCTTTCCGGGTCTCACCCAGGGACCTAAGGTTAGAAATGGCATCATGACATTTTCCACTGCAAAGAAATAAAATAAAATAAATATATATTACATAGATAAAGCCCTTCGTTAGTTGTGGGCTGTGCTCATGAGAACAAATTTTTTCTATTTCTTTAAGGCCTAGCTCCCAGAAATCCCTTCAGTTAGTCTACTGGAATCTTTTCCAACCAAT
>OZ038481.1:94725214-94745214 GCA_964036315.1 Acanthosepion esculentum
GATTAAATAGGTCAATGTCTGGTCCCTCCTCCCCTAATACTAAGTATGATAGATAAAAATAGTAAAATAAAACCTCTCTAAGCTCGATCATGTCTACCACACCACTCCTCACTGCCCTCTCTGTTAAATTACATAAACTTAATACTACCCGTCAAAAGTGAAAATGTTCATTTCATTTTTCTTTTCACCTTTGAAAGTGTAGTCTGATGATCCAGCGTCCTTTAAAATGGCTATGGTGAAATAAATTATTACATGGTCTGTTTTTCTTTAAATTATTACCTCTGAATTTACATTGAGCTCTCAGAATTTGATCCTCCTTGGGACTACCTATACGGATTTTCAATTTTTCGTAACTTATCTATATATATATATATATATATATATATATATATATATATATATATATATATATATATATATATATATTGTATTTAGGCAGCAATCACTCTTTTATGCATGTTTCCTTAAAGATGGCTGACTAGGTACTGGGATTAAGATTTTTATTTAATTTTTCTTGTGTTTGTACAAGTATTTTCTTTTCTGGACACAAAGAATATCAGAATTGTCCAAACGTCCTGCATTTCTTAGCGTTTTCGTCTATACATTTAGTCATTATCAAGGATGGTTTTACTTTTACTTTTAACTAAATGTATAGGATGTGTTATGTAAGTATCTAGAGTTATAGGTATATTTTATTTTCCAGACACGGTCAGCACATTGTGGCCGTTTTCATAGTTAATGTTAATGAGTGTTGGCATTTTCCTTTTTATAATTAGGGCTTTCGTTATATTTAATCGTTTTTACATGTGGATGAGGTCATGCTTGTATTTTCTACTGGTATGTTTCAGATGAAATCTGGTAGGTCTTTGTGTGTGTTTATATGAGTGCTAATGGAGCTTTAGTCGGATAGGTGTAACATAAGTCATGTGGATAGGCATGTAGTAGTGTGACCGATGTCATTATTTATGAGTTTGGTTTCATCAGGAACACAGTTCCATAAGGGGCGTAAGTAATGTTGGTTCTTTGTTGTTTTGATATTGAAGTAGTGTTGTTATTTTTTATTATAAGGGTGTTTTTGATTTTTTGTGATAGATAATTTAATTTTCTTCTTCGGGTCGACTGGGTTAGTGTATTTCTTTATATTTCTAAGTGAACATTTGTAGATGTTAATGTGTGTAAGTGTGTGTAAAATTTAAAATATTACTAAAAGTATATCTGTAAAAGGAAAATATGAATAAAGACAAAAGGAGAACTTATCTTAACCTGATAAATATTTATGAGCGCTTCTGAAATTTGTAAAATAAAATCCTTACATTTGCAAGGATAAAGTCCATCGGATTCGAAACGAGTCGGCTAAGTTTTCTTTTTTCTTTATTCATATATATATATATATAGGTGTGTGTGTGTGTGTGTGTGTGTGTGTGTGTGTGTGTGTGTGTGTGTGTACGTGTGTGTGTGTGTGTGTGGAGAGAGAGAGAGACAGAGTGAGAGAGAGAAGACATTTGGGTCATTAACACACAAAAAAAGGAATGTCTCATATCGAGAATATTTAACATCGAAAAACAAAGGAAAAATTTAATTATTCTTAATAATATGTGGAAATCTCCACGCTTTACCTGATGAAGGTTGCGAGACCGGAAACATGTGTAGCAAAATTATGGAAAATAAAGCATAATATTTTTTTTAATCCACAGTACAACCAAAAACGTTTGCGGTTTCTCTCTTCTTTTTAATATACTCACTTTTCTCTCGTTGGAACAACTATAAACTCTTCCTTTATATATATATATATATATATATATATATATATATATATATATATATATATATATATATATATATATATATATATATGTATATGTATATATATACAGAGAAAGATATACATATATATATATATATATATATATATACAGAGGAATATATATATATATATATATTATGGATTTCGTTAATCGGACTGAGTCAGTCCGATTAACGAAATCCATAGTGAAAACCCCTCATCCCAAAAATATAGACAATTACTATATATATATATATATATATATATATATATATATATATATATTTCTCTGTGTCTGCATGCACGCAATCATTTTTATACAGGGTGTCTTATATTAGACTACACACACATCCAAGTTTACAGCACCTGATATTCCCAAATGGTCACCCATCTAGGTACTGAGCAGGCTTGATATTTCTTAACTTTGGTAATTATACACGAACCGATGTTTCAATGTGATATGGCCGTAAGCCATATGCTCACAAGAAACCAGGAAGTTAAAAATCAGAGATAACACTATCGAATTTTAGTGATGTTATACAGGGTGTCCTCTGGGTACATTGGAATTATCATTAATTATATTTATTTTTAGCTCCACAGATTAAACATGGCTTTTTCAAAAGAAGATAGAACTGACTTCTTGTCCTGGAGTATGCAAAAGGAGAATGTGTACTCAATGAGAAAAAACACTGATTCAACACACTTGATTGCTCACATAAAGAGTGAATGTGTTAAAATTGACTGCAATCTGAAGTTATTGCATCGAGTTCACGTGAATCTTGCAAAGCGCATCAAACTTTGCATCACAAATGATGGAAAATCATATCGAAGGTGTTATATGTTAATATTACCAATTCAATAAAATATTGTTCTAAATTTCATTTCTTGAAAATATGCATTTTCGCTTATGTGTCCAGACTTTAGGGACAGAAATCCCGTTAGTGATCATGGCTTGCGCAGCAGTTTTTGGCTAAGTACAACATTCCTTAGGTCCGACAACTACCATTTCCCCAGATTTCGTCGCTTACAACATTTTCCTCTTCCCAAAAATCAAATCCCACTTGAAAGAAAAAAGATTTCAAGACGTCGAGGAAATCCAAGAGAATACGACGATGTAACTGCTCGCTATAACCAAAAAGGAACTCCAGGAATGCTTCCGCCAATGGAAACGACGCTGGATAAAGTGTGTGACTTCATAAGGGGACTATTTTGAAGGAGATTAAATACCGAATTGATATGTGTCGTAGTTTGTTTTTTTATAGTACCAGTACCAAATCCTTTTTGATTAGACGCACACATACAAATATACACATAGGATTCATCCACACAGGCAATACCTATCCTTCGAGAGGGGGCTGGGGTCGTTACTCGGCGCCTATGGCGTCCACAAAAGGGGAAGTGCTGAGTGGTACTGAGCAATTTTACACGGCTTTCCGGAAATCCCACATAAAATACCGACCTTGTGTTAAATTCTGTTGTGACGTCGCAAGCCAGGTAATAGAAGGCTCTGTAATAGAGAGCTCGGCTATCAAAATATACGCCTGTCATCGAATCTAAAATTCTATAACGCAATGGACCTCTCTTTTGTCCTCTACGGATGCGAAACGTGGACTATGTACTGCAGGTATGTCAATAAATTGGTAAAGTTACAAATTCGGGCTTATCACTCCATAGTAGGGATCATTTTATACAGGGTCACATCGCCAACCTATAAATATTTGACCGTGCGAACTTGACAAGAATCAAATCAATGCTCATCAAGGCCCAAGTCTGATGCACTGGCAACGACATCCGCATGGAGCAGCATCGCATTCCCTGAAGCCTGTTTTAAGAAGAACTGCTATGTGGTAGAGGGCATCAAGGCATACAAAAGAAATGGTACAAAGACGTAAACAGAACTAATCTTTACTCGTACAAGACCACGCCAACGGAACAAGAAGATTGTGCTGCCAACAGTTCGGGTTGGTGTGCCATTGTACACCAAGCCTCTGAAAACTTCGAAGAAGCCCAGCGTTAAAATTCACTACTTAAAGAGAACAGCGAAACCCTACAATTTGGTCACACCCACTGACTTCCAGTGTTCCCACTGCTCCAGACTCTACGCGTCCAAACTTGGGTTGCAGAGCCACCACCAGGTCTACTGATGAATTGTAAAACAATATCTTCTTTGGACTCGAAGAACAACCATGATAAACTGATGTACAAACTCAACATAATATTAATACTAAATGAAATCCTGTAATCCGAGCACAAGATATAGCTTTGAATATTTGTAGTAAATTTCGCTATTTTAAAACTGTGTCACAAAAAGTTCCAATGAAAACCAATGATTGTTTAGATTGATTCATTTTTTACGGCTTATCAATACTTTGCATGTTATTTCAAGCCAGAAAATACTTTTAGAATGTAAGAATTTTCATTTTGGTGGGAGGAGATAATAATAGTTCAGTGATACAAGTCTTACTAATTAACCCATATTTGGGGGATAAGAGGTGAATTCATACCGTTTCCTGGGGTATTTGCGCGTAAGTGAATATAACGAACCTAAAGGGAATTCGAACTTAGCTCCCCGATTAACAATTCGGACCAATTATCGATTACACCAACCGCACATCCAGGTTTACAGTACCTGGTATTCCCAAGCGGTCACGCATCTAAGTACTAACCAGGCTCGACGTTGCTTAACTTCGTTGATCGTACGGGAACTGGTTTTTCAATTTGATGTGGCCGTAAGCGTATGAAGAGCAACAAATGGCCAGTTCTAAGTTGCTCATATGAACAACTTTATTTTACTCACATGTAATTCTTTTTTTAATATGCCAGCCCAGTTATGAGACAGATTACAGTTTTGCACAAAGATAAGAGCGACTATTTCCCATTGACTAAATCTTAATTGATCTATCACTCTCATATAAAACCATTTCAAACTATTCACAACTATATGCAGTAAAAAGTTGCAGACTATACATTATTCGGACTATTCTCCTCGTCTTTGTCGTCATATTTATTACAACGTTTCGGTCGTTGTACGCTACAGCCTTCTTCGGGTGGTTGGAATGTCGAACTGAACCCTTTATTGCGCTCACTGGGGTAGACTGTTCTAATTCCACGTACCATGTTTAATGGATGTCAGTTATCAGTTATCTCCTGTTAATTCCCGTACAACGGCCGAAACGTTGTAAAAAAATATAGCGACAGGACCCAAGGAGTGTGAGTTCAATATTCCTATACAAAAAGTTGCAGATATGAAGCATTCATTTAAGTTCCTACTGGTTTACCGGCACTGAGGTGATTAGACGTCAAATTGTTACACGTCTAAATTGTTACGAGTTTAACAAGTTATAAATCAGAATACGATCATCATTATCATTATTACTGATTTGAAGCTCTTAAAATATTAAAGTTATTACGAGCCATGTCATTTATCAACTTATTTTAAAACTACTTCAGCATTTCGCCGTAGGCTAACGATTACCGAGTAAATCTGGTTGTTTATTACTCTTGCGTAATAAATGCGTGGAGATGTAACAGGTAGTGGCTCGAAATCAGAAATCGGAGAACCGAGTTCGAATTCTATTCGAGTTCGTTGCATTCACTTTCACGCAAATGCCCTTGGAAAAGGCATGAATTCATCTTTTCTCCCCCAGCTATGGGTAAATTGCAGGACAGACTAAGCCCGAAACCTTTGATTGGCAATCAGTCTAGGAGAAAGAAAACTCTGAATTTAAATCCGCCTAGAGAGGGCTGGGGTCCGTCAGGTTATCTTGCCCAAGACGTACTGCTGGAGTACATGTGGTTCTCCTACAACCCTTAGGGATTAATGAACACGAGGTCGTGATAATGAATTAAAAGTATCAATCCAAGCCAAATAATTAGCTACCGTATTTGACGGCATATAAGGCGCACTTTTTTTTTACTAAAATATCTTTTAAAATTCCTCTGCGTCTTATTTGCCATATGGAAGTTTACTAAATTTGACTAATTACTAATTTTTTTTTCTTGATTTGCTCTGCTGAAATTGGGGTGCGTCTTATACACCCGTGCGTCTTATATGCCGTCAAATACGGTATATTTTTCAGTTATTATTATTTTAGATTTCATTTTTTCCTTAATTGGGGAGCAACTAAAAAAAACATCTCAGTAAGAAAATATGGATTCACTTGATTTACACGGATTACCAAGAATGGTTTCATATATGTCGATCGCATTTCTGGCATTGAACTGAATCAATTTGTATTATCAGTTTCTTTTTCAATCAATCAATCTATCTATCTATCTATCTATCTATCTATCTATCTATCTATCTATATATATATATATATATATATATATATATATATATAACCACCTCCTTCACTTCTTCTTTGTTCTTGTACCGTGTACCGTCAAGACATGAACGATTATGGCTCTTCACCACTATTCTTTGTGTAGCTTAGGCCATATCACGTTGCAACACCAGTTCTCGTACGATCACCGAAGTTAAGCAACGTCGAGCCTGGTCAGTACCAAGATTGGTGACCACTTGTGATTACTAGGTACCGTGAGCTTGGATACGCGGATGATGTAATGGATAACGGTTCGGAATTTGGAAATCGGAGAGGCAAGTTCCAATTCCAGTCGGGTTCGTTATATTTATTAACGCGCAAATACTCTTTGGAAAAGGTATTAATCCACCTCTTCTCCCCCAGTGATTGGTTAATTAGTATGACTTCTATCAGTAAATAATTAATTTCTCCGAAACATTCTTACAATTTAGAAAAAATATATTTTCTGGCTTTAAATAATCTGCAAAAGCCGGAGAAAAATCAATCAATCTGTATCTCTTAACAATGTTTATCCCTTTTCTATATCTCTCACTTCCTGTCCTTTCATCCATTTGCACAAGCTCGTGATGAAGGTTTCTTTTTTATGCCCCCCTCTTGCTTTTAATGACTTGTGAATGTCAAATTTTCCAAGCCTTCTTTCTTCATTAAAAATTTGAACTGACTCCTGATTCAAAATACAAGTGTTCTGTTTTGTTTCCATTTTCCTTAAACATATTTGATGCTTACATGTTCCGTCGATGGTATTCTCGGTATTCTTCTGTAGAACCACATCTCTGTTGCTTCAAATATCCTCTTTATATGTAAGGAGAAAATTGTCCAGCATTCACCACCATATACAAGGATTGATATTAGATAGCATATGAGCTCTCATTTCTTTGTTTACACGGAAATTTTCCTGTTTCTTAATATTTTGCTTAGCTTTTGAATGAAATATTTTGCTATTTAGATGTGTCTTCGGATTTTTTGTCATATTTTCATCATCCAGTTGTATACATGAAAGAGGAAACTGCGAATACCATGGACCGGACATGTGAGCAATGATGAAGTTTTAGAGAAAATCGAAACAAAAAGGAGACTTATACTTCACAGCAGAAAGAGACAGTTGAAATTTGTAGGGCACACAATGAGGAAAGACGGCTTGGAAATTTTGATACTCACATGGCATAGTGAAGTCAAGAGGGACAGACGAAAGCAGCGAATAATTTACCTAACACGCTTGTATAAATAGTTGGCAGAACAGTGACTAGATGTATCCAAAAAACAAAAATTACTAAGGCCTATGTAGCGAACCGTGGGGGTGAAGATGTGAAGAGATATCAGAAGGTTAAAATTTCCTGCTGGCCGATCCAGCTACATGGGAATATCAGACTTTGATTAAGTCCAAAGAGGACAAAGAAAGCAAACAAAACCGATATACATGGGTAAACAAATATATATTAATAACAAAACAAGTTAAACAAAGACATGGACTGTTACATAGAGTTTGTATTTGAGAAATTATGTGTGTGTGTGTTGTAAGTGTTCGTACGTACGTGTATTGTTCTTGGGAAACGCTGTATCTGTGAGAGGTCACATATTGGCCTAAGTGGAAAAAGAGATATTTTACATCGTCTCCGCACGAGGTAGCGGCCAGAGGCCTAAGTCGAAAAAGAGAGAGAGAGAAGGGTCAGCCAGTATTTATACTCGCGGGAGAGAGACCCCTGTTGAAGTATTAAGGAACTGAGGAGGAGCTAACTGCGACACCTACAAAGGACGGGAAATTGCGGAGGGTCATGATAGCCCATGACATAGAAGAAGAAGAAGAAGAAGAAGAAGAAGAAGAAGAAGAAGAAGAAGAAGAAGAAGAAGAAGAAGAAACTCAGAATGGATCGGTCGAAACGTCGTAATAACAAAAGCACACAAAGAATGAGTTCAACAGTCTGAACTACTCATATAATAAGAAAATTTGTTATTTATCCAAATCCTATGTTGGTTTCACTGATCTAGCGTTTTGTGGGTTTATATTTGAAGCCGCCTATGTTAAAGATGCTTAGCAGAATAAAAAAAATATATCTAAATCTTTAAATATATTTCGAAAAGAAAACCCCAGACAATTGATTGTATATGTCAAAATCTTCATCTTCCAACATCACGCACCTATATCTACGCATGTTCAAACTATTGTAATCCGACATCGTAATACAGACATTCTGTTTTGCGCATGTTCATATTACGCACAAATCTTCGCATACAGACTCAATATGCTTGTTAGCTGTTCTTTCGACCATGTAAGAATTATCAGATAAAAGAAAGCGTCAGATCAAATAGAAATCTTCTTAATTAATAAAGTCTTGTCACACGTTGATGTTATTCATTTGTTTATTAATCTGTCCATTATAATTTCTGCCAACGAAATTGTATAAAAGCGGGCGATATTAAAACATCTAACACTATATAAAACTAGTGTACGTGTGCCTTCAAAATTGACAGCAAGAAGGAATGTATTATAAGTAATATGTATTATATTGTAAGTAATACAAGTACAATTTTGTAATTTAAAATAGTTCGTTTTTAACGTTAATAATTGAACAGTGTACAATTTATAAACACCTAAGGAAAGATATCCGTATATTATCCTCATAAATGTTACATATTTACAACCAAAATGATGTTTACTGCAAAAGTTCCCAAAGCAAAATATTTTTTTGTGTAAACTTTGGAATCTATTTACATTATTCGGACTGTTGTCCTCATCTTGGTCGCCATTTTTATTACAACGTTTTGGCCTTCTTCATGTGGTTGGAATGTCGAATTGAATCCTTTATTGCGCTCACTGGGGTTGACTGTTCTAGTTCCACGTGCCATGTTTAATGGATGTCAGTTATCAGTAATCTCCTGCAAATTCCCCTCTCCAAGTACTCCAATGCCTTAACCGGGTATTGAACTCACGCTCATTGGGTCCTGTCACTGGATCTAACTAACGCCTTTATCCATTGTGCCATGTGTCCTCAAGGCCGGCGTGTACAACGGCTAAAACGTTGCGATAAATATGGCGACAAAGATGAGGACAATAGTCCAAATAATGTAAATAGTGTGCATAAAAACTAATCTCAGAAATATAGACAGAAACTATGGAAGGTTGAGTAAACCTTGACAGTGTGTTGATTCAATCTGTAATTTCAGAGCTTGCTTATTTCTCATCCTACTAAGAGCAACGTATCATAAGTTATCTTTATTCTAATTTTTTTCTCAAGCTATTACCAAATTCCACAAGATATTCTCCGAATCGTAACATAAAACCTGCATTAAAACTATCTAATTATTTAATTGTATAAACTTTTAATTGCTATCATAAATAATATAAATGCAGGATGTAGTGTAAATAAAAAAAACTCTATCGATAACGAATGAATTATTGCAAGAATTGTTCCCCCTTTTTTAAATTATAATTTTTACAGTTTAAAATGAATTTCTAAAAAATGAACAGAAGATTCCTGAAGATATATGTTGTGTATTATATATACAAGCGCTCTTCGATAGCGGTATCAGTATGCGTCAACGGGACCCCATGTTAGCACGGCCTCGGGTGGGTTATCGTTATTTTGCACACTGCCTCTCAATTGTTACACACACAAAAAAAACGTAAATATAGATGTGGCATATTATAAATATAGATTATGTTTGACATGCTTTTCTTCCAGCCAATGTTATCTGGGAAGCATTTTAACAGGATGGAAAATGTGACACCGAGATCCGAACACACAATGGACTAGCGAAGGATGCATTCGAAATGTTAAACATAGTGCTGAGAAACTGATAAATATTGTTAGTAACAAGCAATAAAGAGCTGGATTACTATGTGGCGCCAATCCCCTTATATGGTAGTGAATGCTGGACAGTTTCTGCAAAGAAGGATAAAACAGCAGAGGCAGCAGAAATGTGGTTCTTCAGAAAGATCATGAACATTCCATGGGCAGTGTGAGTAAGCAACAAGGAAGTCTTAGAGAAAATGGCAAAAGAAAGAACACTTCCACTCAGAATCAGGTAAAGGAAGTTGAAATTCCTTGGGCACAAAGAAGAAGGAGGGCTTTGAATAATTAACCCTCACAGAGCACATTGCGGGCAAGAGATATAGGGAAAAGCAGCGAACCATTTGCCTAACAAGCTGGTGAGAATGGTTGACGGAAGGGGAGAACTTAAGAAAAATTGAGCCACACCGAGATGATAAATTATGGAGAGGAAACTGCGAATACCATGGACTGGACATGTGAGCACTGATGAAGTTTTAGAGAAACTGGAAACAAAAAGGAGACTTATACATCACAGCAGAAAGAGACAGTTCACATTTGTAGGGCACACAATGAGGAAAGACGGCTTGGAAATTTTGATACTCACATGACATAGTGAAGGCAAGAGGGACAAACGAAAGCAGGAAGGTTGAGTAAACCTTGACAGTGTGTTGATTCAATCTGTAATTTCAGAGCTTGCTTATTTCTCATCCTACTAAGAGCAACGTATCATAAGTTATCTTTATTCTAATTTTTTTCTCAAGCTATTACCAAATTCCACAAGATATTCTCCGAATCGTAATATAAAAACTGCATTAAAACTATCTAATTATTTAATTGAATAAACTTTTAATTGCTATCATAAATAATATAAATGAAATGATACTAACGTCCATACAATAGAAAAGTGATATTAAACGTATCTATGAGATAGATAGATAGATAGATAGATAGATAGATAGATAGATAGATAGATATTAATCTACGCCCAGGATTTTTTCACCTTACTTACTACTCTTCCAAACAAACGTACAGAACAGTATCAAAAAATCAAAAGAAAATAGTTGAATCCGTCAACACAGCAATAAAAACAATATCTCCACACGTTACAGTAATTGAAGTAATTTTCAGACAACAGCATGAAAATAGCGTTCTCTAAATTCTTCCAGTTGTTAAGGACATTTTGTTTGGTTATTATTAGTTACTTTGCTTAATATATTCATTTCGTTTTTGCCTTGAAAAAGTCCACATTGGACGAAACGCGTCGGCAACTATTACAGTTTTCCTATTGTCTTTTACATAAATAGATAGATAGATAGATAGATAGATAGATAGATAGATAGATAGATAGATAGATAGATAGATTGGATTAACTTAAGAAAACAAGAATAAAAAGAAGCAGAAGGAACGCGGTACATAGAAGAGCTTTTATACCACAGTGACTTACCTTGTAGCTAAGGTAGTCACTTTCCTATTGACTCATTTACTCAACTTTTACCTCACTCGGCTACGTTGAGGTTATTATGCGAGAGCCTGGTTTCCCGCTATTGGCAAACGTCGTTCTTTTCTGGATAAGAATTGAGCGAAAGAATGAGGGGAAATAGTTAAAAGAAGATTCGTTCTGTTCTTTGAATGAAAAGGGAGTTGAACGAGTACTTATAGAGAGAATGAAAATAGAAATAAAAAATGAAAGAGCTCGGAAACCCAGAACTTTTTTATATTTGAACCAAGGAAATACCCCTCCCCACACATGTTAGTAAATTCCGACATGCTAAATATTAACATCTTTAATTCAATAAAAATCAAAGATAGCAATGATTGAGTTTTATTCGACATATATTAATTAGTAACTCAGTTAGGCATTTTATTTGAAAACCGATTTACTTGTCACCATAAAAATTCGCAGATTGTGTAGCGACACTGAAATTGCTAGAGAAGTTAATTTTAAAATATATTTAAAGGCGCACTTTAAGAATCTGCCAGCAGTTGAGACTATTTTGCCGTAACATTGATTTAAAAATATCAACCTAATGATAATAGAAGATATCTTATTGCGAAGAAAATATTTAAAGGGAATATTAATTCATATATTTCCATCAATAAACACTCCCCAGAGGCACTCTTTCATAAACTAACGTCCATAAAAAAAGTTATATTAAACATATCTATGAGATAGATAGATAGATAGATAGATAGATAGATAGATAGATAGATAGATAGATAGATAAATAGATAGATAGATAGATAGATATGAATATACTGAATAGTTAGCTATAAACATGCGTAGATATATAATGAACAGTCTTAGATATGAATATAGATAGATAGATAGATAGATAGATAGATAGATAGATAGATAGATAGATAGATAGATAGATTGGATTAACTTAAGAAACCAAGATTAAAAAGAAGCAGAACAGAGGAGAGAATTAAAAAAATGAATAAAAAAAAGAAAGAAGGAATTAATGGGTGGCAAAAATAAGGAATACATGGCAAAAAGAAAGAATGAATTCATAACAAAAGGAATGAAAGAAAAAGAGAGCCGAAAGTAAGAACGACAGAAAGAAAAAAGAATCAATGAATAAATGCATTAAATTAAGAAGAAAAGAAAAAAAAGAAAAAGAGGACATAGAAAAAGGATGAAAAGAAAATTGAAGAAAGAAGGAATACATGACAGAAAGAAAGAGAATGAAATAAAGAAAAGATGAATAAAGAAAAAAAGAGAGACGAATGGAAGAAAGAAGGACAGCAAGAAAGACAGAATAAAAAAAACGAAAAATAAACAAAGCGAAAGAAATGGAAAAGAGAAAGAAAGAAAAAAAAAGGACCGGCTGAATAAACTAAAGAAAGAAAACAATGATAAAAAGGCAATTCGCAGAGAAACGACGCAAAAAGCCAAAGAAGCAAGAATGAGAATGAGATAAGTGTCAAAAAACATTTTGAATGATTGAATATTGATTGTGAAGAATCTCGCAATCAATCAATCAATCAATAGAATTCAGGCTGACAGATTATTTGTTCTTCATCTTGAGTGAAAGTCCGGATGAATTTATGGATGGAGTTACGTAGACATGTGCCTTTGCACACAGCTTCCACGTGGAAAACAGCATTAGTTCCGCGATGGTTACAAAACACTTTCTTTTCTTTTTCTTTCAACTTCCTCTCTCTCCTTATCTCTTCTTTCTCCTTCTCCCTCCCCTCACCTTTTTCAATCCACTACTCTGTCTTTCTCTCTTTTGCTTCCTACATTTTTGTTGTTATTCTCCCCCTCTCTTTAAGTGCTTTAAATTTTTCATTTGATGGTTCTTTCTTATTTAAAATTCCTATATTTTTTTGTTTAGTTATTCTGTTTTATTTTTCGTTCGTTTTTAGCTTTCGTTTTCTTCTAAATGAACTCTCTTCTCTTTTCTCTCTCTCTCTCTCTCTTCTCTTTTCTCTCTCTCTCTCTCTCTCTTCTCTTTTCTCTCTCTCTCTTCTCTTTTCTTTCTCTCTCTCTCTCTTCTCTTTTCTCTCTCTCTCTCTTCTCTTTTCTCTCTCTCTCTTCTCTTTTCTCTCTCTCTCTTCTCTTTTCTCTCTCTCTCTTTCTCTCTTGATTTTTTCTTTTTCTTGCTATATTTATTTTTATTTCTTATCGTTTTGTTTCTTTCTTTTTTTACTTTCTACCTTTCTTTCTTTCTTTTTTACTTTCTACCTTTCTTTCTTTCTTTCTTTCTTTCTTCCTTCCTTCATTTCTTTCCTTCCATTCTTTCCTTTCTTTCCTTCCATTCTTTTCTTTCTTTCTTTGTTTAATCATTTCTTTTTCTCCTTTTCTTTATATATATATATTCCTTTATTTTACTTCTTTCTCTCTTTCTTTCTTTCTTTCTTTCTTTTTCCCTTCCTTGCATCTTTCTTTCTTTATTCATTTATTTTTCTTCTTTGCTTTCTTTTTTTCTTTAAATATATTTTATAATTTTCTTTTTCTTTCTTTTTTTCATCCTTTTTATTCTTTTTTCTGAATTTTTTTCTTCTTTTTCTTTCGTTAGACATATTCCACTATTTTATTTTTGTTTCTTTCTTTCTTTCTTTCTTTATGCTTTCTTCTTTTCTTTCTTTCTGTTGACATATTCCATTTTTTTACTTTTTCTTTTTTTCACTTCCTTCCATTATTTCTTTCTTTCTTTATTCATTTATTTTCTTCTTTTCTTTCTTTCTTTACATATATCCCACTACTCTTACTTCTTTCTATATTTCCTGCTATTATTTATTCATTTGTTTCTGAGTCTTTCATTATTTATTTTTGTTTTTTTTTAAATTTAACTCTTTCTTAGTTTCTTTCTTTCTTTCCTCCTTTTCTCTCTTTCTTTTCTTTCTCCTTCCCTTTTCTTTCTTTCTTTTTGTCTTTCCTTTCTCTGCTTTCTACTGTCGTTTTCTTTATTACATATCTTCCTTTTAATTTCAAATAGAAAGTTTTTCTTTCTCCTTTCTGATTCCTTACTTCCCTCTCGTTTTTGTTCAATGATTCCCTTTCTTTGTTCTTAGCTTTCACCCCCCTCTCTCCCTCTCTCTTTTCCTCTATTGTTTTTCCATCTCACCCATTCACCACCACCCGTCTCTCCTCAGAACCTCCGGCCTCCACACACACATCGGCCAGGCTTCAAATCTTCCTTGATCCTTAGCATTTAATTTCAAACTTCAGATCAGATCTGTTGCTGACTTCGCCATTCGCTTGATCTTTTCATTTCTTCTTCGATGTTAAAACACATTTTGATGGATTAACAGCGAACAAATGCTTCATCCCAACAACTTTAAATTTAATGCCCTGGAAGAAGTGAAAACTTCAGATTGACACGATCAGTCTCGCTATTTGTTCATTAGTGTCTTTTTTGCCATTACACTTGTTCTTGTTCTTCTGTTGTTGTTGTTGTTGTTTTTGTTGCGGGTATGTTTTTCTTTAGCTTTGTGTAGTACACGTTGCCCTCAAGTTTAAACCAGAGACTTCAAGAGATAACAATTTTTTTTTGTATTAAAAGATGAAAACATATGAGGTGTCATGCGATCAGAGAGAAAAAAATAATGGTCATTATATTGAGAGAAACCAACCCTTAGGGTATTTGAAATTGCTTGCTCTGTTTGATATAATTTCGAAATAGCCCCAATAACAACAGGTAATGTTGTCTTGAGATGTCACTACTCATTTCTATCTTGAGGTTCTTGTATTTGCCCAGTTTCCCAAACGTTTTGATAGGTGTATTTTTGTCGGCTGGGGCTGCAACATCAACCAGAAGACATGGCTTTTCAACCCGATTTTTCACAGTAAGATTTTCCTGGATTTCCCTATCAATCTGAAAGCTGAAATTTCAAATCTCATCATACTGTACAACTTTTGTAGGGGCTTACGTTCCCTTCACCTCTCTTTGCGAGGAAGTTGAAAGCGCGACATATTATTATTATTATTATTATTATTATTATTATTATTATTATTATTATTATTTCCTTTGATATCTGCCGTTTACACATTTCTTTCCGGGTTCTGCCCAGGGACCTATGATTAGAAATGGTATCATGACACTTTCCACTGAAAAAAAAATTATTATTACATAGATAAAGCCCATCGTAAAGTGTGGGCTGTACTTGTCAGAATATTTTTTTGTATCTCTTTGAGGCATGGACTTCCAGGGATCCCTTCAATTAGTCTACTGGTATCTTTTCCAACCAATCATAAGGCTCCAACTACAACAGGGATTGTTGATGTTCCCATGTGCCACATTTTTGAGATTTTTATTTCAAGGTCCTTGTATTTTGACAGCTTTTCGAGTATCTTCAAAGATACATTGCAGTCTGCAGGGACTGCCATATCAATAAGGCGGCATTTTTGTTTTTTTGTTGTCTCTAATAACAATGTCTGGGCGGTTGGCTTTGATTGTTCTGTCAGTGTGTATTGTGTAGTCCCATAGAATTGTAACAGGTCCTATCTCCGTAACCGGGTCTGAGTGGTGTCCGTACCAGTTTCTTTCAGTTTCCTTCCCGTAGAAGTTGCGAATTTCCCAGTGCTGATATTGGCCCACTCTGTCATGTCGGTTTTTATATGCAGTGGGGGACAATATCGTGCAACCTGATACAAAATGATCAATGGTTTCTGGATATTTATCACAGAATCTGCATTTTGGGCTAACACAGTATTTTAGTATATTATTATTATTATTATTATTATTATTATTATTTATTCATTTTCGTCTTCCACCAGAAATATCTGGTGGCTTTTCTTCGAGTTCAAGTGTCAGGAAGTCTCCTTTGTTCTTTATTACTTTTATTGCCAGTTATAATTCGTCTATGACTATCTCTAAAATTAACATTATTTTCAGAAAAGAGACTAGCATATTTACATATATTCACACGTTAGTATCAATTAAAATCTCATATAGGAGACTTGTTTGTGCACAATTTCTCTGAAAACCGTTCTTCTGAAACGTCTGGCTGGTTCTACACAAGGCTTCAACAATATAATAACTGTGTATATACACAGTTATTATGTGTTGAATATACATTTTTTTTACTCCTTTTTAAAACATTCAAAATTTTGATTAAAAATTTGTTTTTCTTGCGTCAGTAGTTGTACTAACTTTTAGCATAGCAAATTTTGACCACTTTTTGCAGTAACAGACAAATTAATTTGGAAATTCTTGCAAAAATGAGATAATTGTCAGAGTTTAGTGAAACTTTCAGGACTTCTTCATAAATGGATGAAATTATTTTAAAATTTTTATTAGAAAATCTTGTTAAAAATAATTTTATTGCATGAGTTTCAGCACCTTACTTAATTTTGTGAAAACTTTGAAAATTCACCGAGATAATATTTAGTTACTATATTAGTTAAGAGCAGAATTCTTTGAAAAATTTAAAACACCGAATTTCCTTTGCAAAATCAGTCACAGCCTTACCGAAAATCTGTTCTGAATCGAAAAATAAAAAAACCGCAATGAACGAAGACATTAATAATTAGAGAAGCTTTTAATTGTTTTTATGAATAATCTATATTAAAGACAATGTTGTCTGGAGAAAACAAAATCGACTAAAAATGGATGTTTCCAAATATTGTTCATTTTTTTTTTTTACTTCTTGAAATTGAATAATAATAAGTTTTTAAATATTTTAAAATTCATTTTCAATAAGATAATTCCTAGGAAATATTGTTATTAAGTAAAATTATATTTACTAAGCATATATTATAAAGCTTATTACTATCTAACGACCGCGAATATTTTAAAAAGTATTTCGATTTGTTTTTGCATGTGGGATTACGTTCATAATTTCGGAAGTATGGATGTACAAAGTGATAAATCTAGCATTTAAAGGTCACGTGTTTTAAGGGTTGTCCCCCATTACGGCGGAAAACTAACCTCAAAATTTGTCGTCTGCTCCACTATACTTAACTAGGAACAGATTTGGCTGTCAATCTAATGTACATAAATCAAGACGTCAGAAAAACAAGACTCCGTTGTTAAGAAATGTTTGTATAAAACATTTTATGCTATAAGTAAGTAATAGTTGATTCAAATAAGATTAATTTAAATTTAAGTTTGCTAATTTTCCTCAAATAACGTTTCAGAAATATATATTTTATTTTTGCAAGATTTTTAAACCTGAGAATTCACTTTTGTTTACAAAGTTGTCAAAATGGCCGTTTTTAATGAAAAGGAAATTGATTCCCATCAATATAATAACTGTTCGATGAATTTCTTTTCTGTGGATGAAATGTATTACGTAGATTTTTTTATTTTATTGTCATTCGATTACCCAAAATTGACTTGATATATAGAAATGTATATATTATATTCTATCTCATATATATATATATATATATATATATATATATATATATATATATATATATATATATATAGGAGGGAAGGGGGAAAAGCCTTATTTCATTGGCTGATGTTGACTGACGTATGTCAATAAGAACGGTCGGAATCCTAGCCATATCTTAAATCTTTTTTTGCAATCTCGAGGTGCGTAGTACAACGCTATCAAGGAGACGGCCTCAATCTTTTGGAATCAGGTCGGGGTTGCTGTTTGAGCCGATATGGTGCAAAACCCGAAATCGGCAATGAAGACAGTGCATCACTGAAGACCTTCCTTGATGCATCTGAAATGTATTACTCTACAAAAATATATATATATATATATATATATATATATATATATTGTGTGTATTTAGGCAGCATTTTTTCATTAATACATGTTTCATTAAATAATATAGATAAGTGTTGTCTATATATTTTATGTAAGTTTTTTTCATATAGTCTGATAATCTTAATAACATTATCATTAAATAATGAAAGAAAATCACAATATTGATACATACTGTTTTTTATTTAATCCAATCTGAGCTTTCGGCTTACATAAGCCATTATCAAAGATGACAATTACACAATATATTTATGCAATACACGAACAAGAAATTGATGATAGTATTATTTGTTTACATGGATGATTTCCAAGCAACGATAAACACGTGCATATAAAATATATATATATATATGAGTAAAGACAATTCTTAAAAATTCATTTCGGTTATAATTTATTTTATGAATATATTCAAATATTCATCCCTTCAGACCGAAGTTTTTGTTTTTTTTAGAAATGAATTTGTCTAGACAAAAGGAAAAATGAAAGAAAAAAGGAAAAAATTTATATTAAAAAAGGAAGAAAGAATATAAAAGTTTCAATATAAGATGTTCTTAATTTTAGGGGAAGAGAGAAAGAGAAGGGCAAGAGATAGAAGGAGAGAGTGAGAGAGGAAGGGAAAGAAAAGAAAAGAAAGAAGGAAGAATTAAATATGAGCCGATTGGCTGTCCTAGAATTTTTCTTTTCCTTAAAGGCCTGAATAAGTTAGTATATAGGATAAGGGAAGAGTGATAAGACTTAAAAATAGATACAACAATGTCTTATAGTGTATATTCACCAAAATCAATGTTTTCCTCTTTTAATATCAATGTTTTTCCTTTTTCTTTCTTTTTTCCTCTCTTTTTTCCTTTTACAAACTGATTTCATTTCTAAATAAAACACTGCGGTCAGAAGAGAGGAGTATATGAATATATTCATGAAATAAATTATTATATTATTACGAAATGGATTTTTAAGGATTGTCTTTACTTATTATTGATAGATATATACGGTACGGTGGAGTTATGGATAGCGGCTTGGATTGAGGAATCGGAGAGCCGAGTTCGAATTCCACTCGAATCCGTTACATTTACTTACGTGTTAATAACCTTGGAAAGGTACGAATCCTCTTCTTCTCCCTTTAGCTATGGGTAAATAGCAGGACAAGTTGGGTTTTATAGTCTTGGATAGCAACTAGGTGTTTTGAATTCAAAGTTTTCCATCTAGGCCATTAATAATTGCATAGTTTGAAAATAAATTAAAAAAACGGGATACCAACTCAAACACATTCACCCATTAAAAATAACGTTCATAATAAAAACTAATGTCGGATTAAAAAATTATACATATATATATATAGGGAAGATGTTGTAGCTGTTCCAACGAGAGAAAAGAAGAGTGAAACAGCAAGAGTTTTTGGATATAATGTAGATTTAAAAAAAAATGTTTTATGCTTTATTTTTCATAATTTTACAACACGCGTTTCGGGTCTTGCGACCTTCTTCAGGCAAAGAGTGGATATTTCCACATATTATTAAAATGAATTAATTTCCCTTATGCGTTTCGGTATTAAACATTATTTTTTGTGTGTATGTGTGGTAGTGACACAAATGTCTTTCTTGGACTGGTGGTGAGAAAGTTCTTCTGCTTGAAGGGTAATAAAACAATTAAGATTGGTCCGAGGGTGAGGTAATATATATATATATATATATACACACATATATATATATATATATAGAGAGAGAGAGAGGGGGGGTTAGAGAGAGAGAGAGAGGTGGTGTATTAAGGCAGCAATATTTCCGCGAAACTTGTTTTGTTAAGTTCTGACTGTTTTTTTGTTATTTTCAAAATTTCGAATAAGTTGTTGCACATCGGGATCAAAATTAAAGATAAACCGTCCAAAGTTCATTTTCACTTGCTGAATTCTTTCCAACGGATCCATGAAAATAAAGTTTTTTAGTAATATGAAATAATGTA
>OZ038481.1:94752714-94760214 GCA_964036315.1 Acanthosepion esculentum
AAAAAATGGCAGGAAAACGGATCATTCGGTTGCGACAGTAGAGAAAGCAAGAGCCTTTATACTTCTTGCTCTCCTAGATTCCGTTGCATACCCGTGGATTTAGAAGACTACGTAGGTAAGGAGGATAGGCCGGACTGTTGATATCCGTATTGTCCACTTTTGCTTCCTTAAAAAAATGATGTTGAAGATATCGCAGCTAAAATAAAGCGAGTGCAAAGAAAACTGAAGAAAGTGACCCGTCTAAGATTTATTACTGATACAGTAATTATGGCACAAGGCCGAAAAAAGGGTGAGACTGGTAAAGGTTGGTCATCACTAGCTGTCTTATACCCAGCTTGTCGGATTCACGATCCATTCATTCGTTACAATATACACATTCACCATAAGAATTTATCCGTCACCATTCGCTCCTTCATAAACCAAAATACTCACATACACTGGGCACCTACTGGGAAACAACACCCCATGAGTTAAAAATCTGTTGTGGAGTTATTTCCACAATAGAACTTGTAGTCGGACTAAATGAGTCCTAAATGGGGTAAACGTACAGAAACGTTAGGAACTTGTAAATAAGTGTTACGCAGAGTAATCGAGTTGTGGTCGCTAATCACTTCTTCTCTCGACTACCTACTGACTCTTACTTATAATAGGTGGGAGAGTCTATTACCTATAGACTAGGTGTCTTCCACTATAACAAAATCCCAATATGTATATTTGTGAATAATATATATATACATACATACATATATATATATATATATATATATATATATATATATATATATACACACACACATACACACACACACACACACACACACACACATATATATATATATATATATATATATATATAATAAACAATAAAATCTAAATTTACCTCATATGGGGAATAGCGTATTTCGGCAGATGAAGATATCGGTCGTCTGTCTTATCAACCCCGGTGTGGACTGAGTCCGAGTTTATACATTTCCCGGCCCTCACAATTGTATAGACACGAACTCAGTCCACACCGGGGTTGATAAGACAGACGACTGATATCTTCGTCTGCCGAAATACGCTATTCCCCATGTGAGTTAATTTTGGATTTTATTTTTTATTGTTTACGCATTATATTGTTCTGTATTAATAAATGCATCGAATTCTTTTTTGTAGATCAGTTTTAATATTTTATATTACTAGGCTCCAGTTGGATTATATACCAACGGATCTGTTACCTTTACCATATATATATATATATATATATATATATATATATATATATATATATATATATATATATATATATATATATAATTTAAATAAAAACAGATTACTTTAAGGTTCCATATAATAAATTATTTCACCACAGTCCTTTTAAAGGACAGTGGATCATCAGATTTATTTCCAAATGCTGAAATGAAAAAATGAAAATAAATTTACACATTTATGACGGGCAATAATAAGGAAATTAACGAAGTGGGAGCAGTGTAGGGGGTAGAGAGACAGCATTGAGTTAGATGTAACATTTCTATTGTTTCAAATTTAAATTTTCGCTGAAATCTAGACATTGACACGTTAAATCTGTTAACGGAAGTTATATCTTGATATGGGAGTGGGATAGAACAAAAAAGCATAGAAAGAAAAAAAGAAAAATATATATATATATCCGAATGTAATGAGAACGAAAATAATATATGAATTCTAACGTTCACAGCATTAATTCAAAACAGGGCTCAATACCGATAGTAGAGCAATAATTATTTATTATAATTTTTTCATATAGACAAAAAAAATTAATCACTACAAAGATGCAACTTCGTTTCGGTGCATTTAAAAATTGCACTTCGACTGGTGAGAACGAAAATGGTTGTGAACAATTCTGTTTGTAAGCAAGCCACATGTGAAACGTCACTTTCCTTTTTCCATAAAAAATCGAAAATAAAAAATACATAAAGGTGACGGAGTAAAACAATAGTGGTTGTTGATAAAAGTTTGGTGAAGGATGGTTGAGGTGTTAAAGTGATGGCTAGACCTGAAAAATTTCTTTTCGGCAACAACGGTCAAGGGTTTAGGCACAGCATTTCCAAGCCGTCTAAGAGGGAGGGAGAGGAAAAATGAGAATAGGAGAAATTAATATAATGAAAGAGGAAGGAGGGAAAAAAATCAGACGATAGTTATAGTTGTAATTGGGAATGTTTTTTTGCGTTATTTTGAAAACTAATCCAAAGTTGAATTGCACATATTTAGTTTGGAGTTATCACCTACTATATATATATATATATATATATATATATATATATATATATATATATATATTATCAATGAAATGATGGGGGTGGATGATGACCCCGAAAAAAGAGCAATGATGATAAGAGGACCCGTCCACTCCACAAAAATAAGAGTGACCGCTGTCTTCCAACAAAATTCAAGAGGCTCCCTCGCTGAGAGAGAGGGAAAGGTTTGGTTTGTTTTGTCTTACAGCATATCAACCTCAATGGGCCATTTAATGCCGACAACTTTTTTTTCTGGTAATATTTTTGTTTTGTCAAAAATCTATTTCTGTTAATATGTTTTTCCTCAAAAATCTATTTCTGTTAATATTTTTTCCCCAAAAATGTATAGCTGGTAATATTCTTTTTTCAAAAACGTATAGCTGGTAATATTTTTTCAAAAACGTATTGCTGGTAACATTTTTTTTTCTTCAAAAATTTATTTCTGATAATAATTTTTACAAAGTATTTCTGGTATTAAAACCTATTTTTACACTTTTATAATGCTTTTTACCTCAGTTTCGGGGCCAACCACCCGCACATAGATGGGACCCTAATAGGTGCCAACACCCGAGGTCAGGGTGAACCCGGGAACACCAGCAATTAAGAGGAGGTTCCATGCTCCTTAAAGCCTCCTGATCAGAAGCCTTGCTGTTAGACGTAGTTTATCGTCATACCCAGGACGCAGAGAGAGGGAAAGGATAAAAAATTATGGCAAATTCAAAAACTCACGCAGTCGAGATGAAAAGGGCGGGCCAAAACAAACTGTGTAGGTTTGGAATCTTGACTTGGATCTTAACCAAAGCAGAAGCTGGGAACAGTCTGGAACAACATTGACCTGTCTTTGATTATGTTGATGCATCTTTGGAATCCCTAACGATAAATCACCGATAGATTATTATAACACACAGATGACCCACACGCAACAATATGCGTGCTAGTGTGTACGTGTACAAAACAGATGGACTTGGTGAATGACAATTCAACACCGCCGACAAAGCACCGGGACAACTCAGGACTGAATATGTATAATAGAGAACTTTCCATTCCATCTCTCTAATCGCTTTCTTGGAGTCGGACAGTGTGTTACAATCAAATCTCCGATTGTCTTTATTGACCAGAAAAGGTTTTGCCTGTTTCAACGCGTCATTCTACATGCAAAATCTCAACTATTCATCCTAATCTATTTTTCATTCTCGTCCTAAGTAAGACGTTAAAGTACATACGCGTCCTAGGTAAGACGATAAACTACATCCAGCAGCAAGGCGTCTGATCAGGATGTTTTGAGGAGCGTGGAACCACCTCTTAATTGCTGGTGTTCTCAGGTTCACCCTGACCCGGTGTGGTAGCACTTGTTAGGGTCACAGCTATGGGCATATTGTTATCTATTACCAGCAATACTTTTTTGAAAATAAATTATTAACAGCAATACAATTTTGAAGGAAAAATATTACCAGAAACAGATCTTTGACAAAACAAAATATTAACAGCAATAAGAAAAAATGTCGGCATTAAATAACCCATTGAGGTTGATATGCCGTAAAACAAAATAAACCAAACCAATCTAAACCAAAGAATACATATTCTGTTTATACGAATCTATTCTAAAAATGTTGTTGGCATTAAATAACCCATTGAGGTTGATATGCTGTAAAACAAATTAAACCAAACCAATCTAAACCAAAGAATACATATTCTGTTTATACGAATCTATTCTAAAAATGTTGTTGGCATTAAATAACCCATTGAGGTTGATATGCCGTAAAACAAAATAAACCAAACCAAACTATTTTGCATTCAAACATAGAGAAAAACCTTATCTTTCAACAAAAAAATAGGTTGGGTGTTTGAAGCTTGTTGTGAATCGAGACACAATTTCTTCATTTAGAATTCTCGGAATTAACATATTTTTCATTATCACATTAACTTTTACCAAAATGGCTTTAGTTCTGAGTATAACGATAAAATATATCCGGTAGCAAGGCCGCTGATCGGGAAATTGTTGGTTTTGAGGAACGTGGAACTATTTTTTTTATGGCCGTTGTTCCCAGGTCAACTCTGACTCGAGGTGGTAGCACCTTTTAGGGTCCCCGCTACGGGCAAATAGTAAGCTGCCTAAACAAAAACTATGAAAGTATAAAAATACATGTTTATAGTAAAAAATACCAACAATACATATTTATACTAAAATTACGAACAATACATTTTATCTGCAGTTGAAGGCATACAATTGTGTTCAAAATAGATTTAGTTGAAGCCATGCAATTGCGTTCAAAATATTTAGATTTTGGCATTAAATAACCCATAGTGGTTGACATGCCGCTAAACAAAATCAACCAACCAATCAAAATGACTTTGAACATGAAGGAAAATGTTTACATGTAAAATCTGTTTTCTTAGCTTTTGATCGGATGCGACGATAACGTATTTCAAATTGCCCACGCCATTAATCAGCGTTGAAGGCATTGTTTACGTGCATATGTTTAAACATAGCCGCCCCGTATCCCAAACATCTAAAACGTTAGTCAAATTTAAAACCGTAAGTATTGGTTCTTTGTATTAATTTAAACTTGGCAAAGTTCATGAACTAACACATTAACCCACTAAACTGTAGTCCCGTAGAGAATTAGACCTTACTGGAAACAGGATGAGCGATAATAAATAAATAAGAACTAGGCGAGATATCCCTAGACATGGACAAAGGAAGAACAACCATAAATTAAATAAAGGGTTCGTTTCAAAATTCCCTGAAGTTTACATGGATCGACAGGCAGATGATGACGAACAGAGCGCACAACGACCAAAACGTAATGAGAATAACAACAAAGATGAGGACAATAGTCCGAGCGTAAATGTTGATCACCCCCCATCCCAGAAATTTAGACATAATATTTTTGTTTAACGGAAATTTAGTGTCTGTCTATATTTCTGAGATGAGGTATTATGTACACTATTTACATTATTCGGACTATTGTCCTCATCTTTGTCGCCATATTTATTACAACGTTTCGGCCGTTGTACGGTCCGGCCTTCTTCTTTATCCACTGTGCCAAGCGAAATAAAGGGTTCAGTTCGACATTCCAACCACCTGAAGAAGGCCGGAGCGTACAGCGGCCGAAACGTTGTAATAAATATGCGGACAAAGATGAGGACAATAGACCGAATAATGTAAATAGTGGAATTTTAGTAATGGCATTAAACTCTTAAAAATTTCAAAGGTAAAAAACAAAAAAACTAGGACCCCACATCAGTAGATGGTATTGCCCTGTCTCTCTACGGTGGTAGGAATTGACATCAGTTTCGTTTAATATATACAGACCAAGTAAAAAAAAATTGTTTCATGCTCGCGACCACTTTGTGGTAGGTGCTGCCGACGTGTTGGAATCCCCGGGGCCAGGCGTAACTCTTTTATGTGAACCGTTCAAAGACAGCAACACGACACAGAGGTTAAGAAAAATCAGATACTACGCAATGATCGCAATCCAAAGGCCAGGGAAGAGAGCTATAAACATAACAGATTGTTAGAAATATGCTGATGGTTGCGAGTCATTGAGTTTTCGTCAGTTCTTGAATGCATTAATGGGCAAAGTTATAACTTGGGATAAAAAAATCTCGAATTCCGCATTACTTTATGGTGAGGAAACCAGTGTTAAAAATGACTTTCACACTGAACCTTAAAAAATTCCAAGTCACAGTACGAGTGTGTATGCATCTTGTGTCAGTTTTATGCAATAACAATAACAGCCGTCATTCACTGAGTGAATCGCTCGGTGTTGGCTACACTTCAGTTCGCTTGCGCATGCTCTTACGCGTATGGTTACGCCGCCTAAGACTTCATATATCCACGCATTCATGTTTTCTCATTTATATAAACAAAGAACAAAATAAATTCGTTATTAGAAGCTTTTCACTGTGAACAAGATTTTTTTTTTACTACAGAACAATCATAGGAACACCGGAAATTAAGATTAAATTGCGCGGCAAACCTATTTCCCAACATTCTTTGCGTGTCGTTGAAGCAGCCAATAGAAAACAACTCGTTTATTTATTTTTTTTTATTTTGCTTTCGTTTTTTTTTTTATCTTGATTTATATAGGATTGTCTTTTTTATTTATTTATTTATTTATTTGAGCTGAAGTAAAAGTTTCGGCCCTGAATTTTTATTCTTTTTCTTTCTTTCGAGGGATGACTGGTATTATTTGTCATGCCTCCCCCTCTCTATATTTCTCACATCTTGCTCCCCACTACACAAAACAATCTTCTCTCTCTCTCTCTCTCTCTCTCTCTCTCTCTATATATATATATATATATATATATATATATATATATATATATATATATATATATATATATATATATATATATATATATATATATATATATATATAGGCGTGTGGCCGAGTGGTTCGCTTTCTGATCATGACCCGGGTTCGAATCTCACCATGGTCGATTTGTCAGGAAGGAGACTTTCTGATGTTATCGGTCTGGAAGGGAACCTTTGGATAGTGCCTGAAAACCATACCAGGGGTTGACCCAAGACTTGTGAGTAAAATTGGGTAGACGGAACCCTGGGGACCATCGATAGATGTGCTAGTCATCGTGGCCGAGGGTTTGAGTGTACTGGCTTTGTTCAGATTGTTGATCACTCTAGATAGTTGCAGTATAAACCACAGGTTGGTTCTGTGGGTGTTGAACAAAACACAAATGTGCCTGAGCGAGCGTCTGCAATTGGCTAGCCGCCCTAATAGACTGGTATCCTCGAATATGAGTGGCCAGCTATATATATATATATATATATATATATATATATATATATATATATATATATATATATATATATATATATATATATATTGAAATCTGGTCCATATGTAGATAAAATAGGCCTGTTAATCAAATTTGAATATAAAAAGCTAACAGAATGATACCAATATTGTCAATAAAATCGGTATTTATTATATATTAACCTTTTGACTAAAATGAAGTAGAAGAAATATAATTTAAAGTCAGAATTTTCGAACACGCCTGAGTTCATCTTCAACGATGCAAGGAATAAACAAACAAGATGACATTGGATGCGAGCTTTTTGGCGCCTTCGTTCAACAGACAATAGGAGAGACGTTGATCGGCGTTTCAATTTATTCATTAAACAATATTATTATTATATGTGGTACCATCTTGCCACAAAATAATTTTAAGTGACTAACTAACAAGTCCACTACCGGGGTCTATGAGTAAAAAGGCTACT
>OZ038481.1:94765214-94850214 GCA_964036315.1 Acanthosepion esculentum
TGAAAATATTTATAGAAAAGACACAAAGAAGATACGTTACGGCGGTGTGAGAGTGACGAGATGCTAGAACCGGACCAATAACATTGCAGGTTCTTCTTTGTATCTTATGAAGAAACTCCAAATACTTAACATACACAATTGTTTTCGTTGCCATCGTCTTCATCGTAGTAGTATTGGGAAAGTAGACATCAGTTCCCTGTTTTATGGCCAGTAACAGTCCTCTCCTTATTTGTGACTTTGGATGGCTAGAAAGAGAAATAAGGTTTAAATTGGACGTGGCCTATTTTTTTTAATCGTCGGACTACTTCCAACGTTGCAGTTTTTTAGCATCTCACCACACCGGCTCGAAGCCCTGGTCTCTCAAAAAGTAAGAAAGGAGTATTTAAGTTTGAATGACTTATATACGTTATATTCATCGCAAGACCAAATCCACATCAGGTATAACAACGAATTCTTTATCATGGGATTCCACAGCGTGTCATGTCCTTTTTTAATCGTAACAGTCAGTCAGTTATGTGCCATGCATGATACACGCTTAGCCGATCATGTATCTTTCGATACATGACTGATAATGCAGATTTTTTTCCGCAGTAGGTTGCCATTTCTTTCTGTGGATACCAGTTGTCATCCAAGCCTATAGAAAAAAAGTATATCCTGCTATTTGTCCATAGCTGGGGGAGAAGAGGAGGATTCATACTTTTCCCAAGGTTATTAGCACATAAGTGAATGTAATGGATTCGACTGGAATTCGAACTCGGCTCTCCGATTCCTCAATCTGAGCCGCTATCGCAACATGTTTCCAAATATAAAAAGCGCGCTCTGGTCATGTCGCGTTGCTGAATATATTACGCTACCCACCCGACGCAACAGAAGTTATGCAAGTATGCAGAGCTTTAAATCGAGAAGAAAAGATAGAATTTTATCGTCTTTGAAGATTCTTTCATATCGACGATGTGTCGACGTAGTAAATGAAAAATTATCTTATTGCCACATTAGGTAAGCGTTTAGGTGCAAAACAATAGCAACCCTGAAGCGAGCCACCTCCATTCCCTTCGTATTCCATCGGTTAGTTCCGCTTGAACAGCTTCTCACGAACCGCCACTTTGTGGACCGATTCTCAAGTGAACACTTCCTCGATCGCTACACTCTTAACCTGTTCCAGTCCAGGGTTAACCGTTTTCCTCCCCCACATATACTCATAAATTGTGTCTTTTACCTATTACTCTGTAACCCACTACATCGAGTGGCTTTTGAGCCTTTTGCAGGGTGAACATTATTTTTAAAAAAGAAAAGAAAGTACCCATTTATCTTTGGTTGACGGGCGATAAAATTAAATATTGAAACGTAGAGTAAAAGTGTCAATGTTTCAACAGTATGGATTTCCTCTTTTTTAATAAGATAGGTATACTTCACCCTACGTCGTTAATTGGTTCCAAAGGTCCCGACTTAGGTCGGAAAACGACTTAAGTCGAAATAACCACACTATAAATCGCAAATAAGCACTCCCCATTGCCTAATACGGTATTTATGATTTTGTGTACAGTATTCTTTATTTCCACCTTATCTTCCAGCGATGTAGCCTTACGCTTAGCTTTACCACTTGCACTGGGACTTTTCTTCAGAGCCATGGGTATTCTAAATCACAACTGAAATGTAACTGAAAGAAATTCAACGGCAGAGGACAGATACAAACAAGTCTGGATTGAAAATCGGTGATAGAGTAGAAGACAACGAACGAGTGTCATCTGTCGGCAAGAATTTGATATAAGAACATCTGCTGAACATAATTTATTATACTATTTTTTTAATTTTTAATTTTTTTTTTTTGCTTTTGGTGATTTTATGATATACACACACACACACACACACACACACACACACACACACACACACACACATATATATATATATATATATATATATATATATGTAATTATACTCGTCTCGAAAAACCTTCGGTTTCTTCATTTGCAAATACTCAAATCAATATCGAAGGAAAAAAAGGTTTTAAAAAAAGAAAGAGCCAGGAACATGAACGTCTGTCGAAAGTAATCATACAGCTTACAGGTTCAAAGCCCAAAGAAAAAAACCTCGACACGAGAAAACAACTAACTAAAAAAAGTGCTCAATACAGGAGTAGAGCAGAGCTAGTCAAACCTAGAGAGCCAGACAAACCTACCAAGGTTTCACCTAAGCGGATCGTCAGCTTTCCCTGACGATCCACTTAGGTCAAACCTTGGTAGGTTTGTCTGGCACTCTAGGTTCGACTATATATATATATATACATATATATATATATATATATATATATATATATATGTGTGTGTGTGTGTGTGTGTGTGTGTGTGTGTGTGTGTGTGTGTATTATACATAATATTATTTTAAAATTTCTTTAAATATGCTGTTATATGTGTTTACTGTTATTTTAGTGTTTTCACATTTCTAATATTTTTAACGGCCGACGTAAACTGGAGTAAAACGACTTAAGACGAACGTTATTTTCCCATATAATATTTAAGAAAAACCGACGTATCTTCGAAAAACGACTTAAATAGAAACGACTTAAGCCGAGGTATCACCGTATACTGTTATGCTAAGCGTATGTTTGATGTGGCACAATGCCAAGAATATGAGGCACCCTGTGAGGATCGGACTCACTATTCATTCGTCATTGTTCTAGCGATACAAGTTTGCTAGCTATTACATCCCGTCGAAGTCTCAACCATTTTCTATTACTTCGCTAGATAACTGTCGCATGATTTAGTGCAATACATTTCTCTCTTCGGAGAAACATGAGCGGAAAGGATAGGAATCACTATAAAGGATTGTTTTTGAGTACCTTGATGTGGTGAATAGTGAGTTCGTTCCTCACTGCGTACTCCATACTTTCAGCTTTCTACCACATCTAAGCTACGCTTAGAAAATCAATATAAAGGATTGTTCTCTGCAAACATGGTTCACCAGATCTTGGAAAGAAGAATTTTCTGTTTCGTGAAGGAGAGCTTAAAAAAAAATCAAAGTTTCTCGCACAGAAGCATATTTTATTTTATTATAAATCCAAGAAGACGTCACATTAAAGCACTGTTCCGAAGAGGACAGATTAACGTTACCATTTAGTGATAAGGGCCCGGAACTGGTCAGTTGAATGGATGTCATTTTCTATCGGGACAACCGTCTCTTTGTAGAACTTGCAGAAATTTATACAGCGTGACTGATATCTCACAAATCATCTACACCACAAATGTCACAAATCTACACCAAATTAGTCCAACTCGTCCAAATTTCTTCGATAAAATCCCCTCAAATTAAAAAAAAAAATAAAGTTAATAAAATACTTTTGGAATCCAATAAAAATGTCAGTTCATTATTCTTTTTACTATTGTAATCGTCTTTATTTTTATAAAATTATATAACAACTCTTTTCACTTCTTATTTATGTAGGTGAAACTTTGTGTCCTCAGTTTTCTTGCTATTCCGTTTTTATTGTATAAGGAAACCAAAACAAAAAACGATGTTCAAATGTCAAATAAATACCAACAGTTGCTCAACAGAGGTTTAATAAACCTTTCTTCAAAGACAATTATATAAAAACTAGACTAATTCTGATACAAACTCAAGACGTTAGCATAATCCTAATGATTTGTTTTGTCATGTAGTTCATCAAGCTGATTACTCTGTAAAGTTTGCCTTTTTTTGCATCCAATTTCTTTGCTATGGGGATTGATCTACTGCGGTCTTCCGGTATTGAGTGATACGCGCATAACCTCGTCACTGGTTTCATTTCTAAATTATATGCGTACAAGGCAAGTGGATGTGACAGGGTCCCAGTCATCATCCTAAATAAATGTGGTACTGTTCTCTCTACAAACCTTACAACAATTGTCTCGCTGCTTCCTGCTTTCCAGCTTCTAGGGAGTCCTCTTTTGTAGTTCCTGTTTTTAAGAACTCTGGGGAACTCTCTGGCTCCCCAGATTATCGCGCTATTTTTCTCTTACCATTTTTCGGCAAAGTACACTAGGCTCAAACCAATACAAGACTAGTTAAGCATCTTACTTGGCACGAATTCCTTTCGGGCAAACAATATGGCTTCCCATTCGCCAGATCAACTGCCGACGTCTTAATGGCCATTACTGAATTCATCTCTTCATTTAATGCTGGAAAAAACAAATAAAAAATTAATTAAATCTTCCTTGTTATCCATATTTAAAAAAAAGGTATTGCTCAAATTTATATATATATATATATATATATATATATATATATATATATATATATATATATATATATATATATATATATATATATATATGTATGTATATATGTGGCGAAAATGGAGCTGTGGCTTTAGATATCCCAAAGGCGTTCGACAGGGCTTGGCTGACCATCTACGCAAGCTCAAGGTCTAGGGTATCAACGGATGAATATTTGGCTTAATTTAATCGTTCCTAAGAAATCGTTAACTATCCTTGGCTCTATCCTTGGAAACTACGACGTTTCTGATCTTCGTCAATTATCTTCCCGAAAGAAGTCATCACTTCCCAGCTTGGTATTTATGCAGATGACGCAAGCATTTCCTCCTGCTTTTATGAGTTTGGTCATAATTTCGATTTTAAAAAGATGCTACTTTAATGAAAAGAGAAATAAATTTACGAAGACGAAAGTGTATAGAAAGTGCTTTAATCGCTAGATCATACGCAGTAAATTTACACCCAGGTTCTTACAATAATTCACATTCTCTCACAGATCTTCTATTATCACAATGTGAGACACTTAATAAGAAAAGTAATAAAAATATTAACTAAAAGAAAAGAGACACTAAATAATATTGGTTAAACTATATACCCAAATATGTATTTAAATAAAAAAAAAAGCCAAAGTTTAAAATTTCAGCGTTTCCTCTCTTTCGTGCGCATGCGCAGTTACATAAACGTGGACATCACTTTAATTCAATGAATTCCTAAAGGGCGAAACGCATCACATACAAAAAAATTGCACTTTGTCATTAATTTTCTTATAATATTTATACACAATAATTATATACTTTATACTACGAATATGTTGTAGAATATTAGTATTATATAAATAATAACTTTGGTATATATGTATAAATGACACTTAATAAAAAAGGAAATAGTTGAAATGCCTATAAGATATGATGATGCAACAGGAATTTGAGAATTTGACACTCACTGGACTTAATGAAGCCAAGAGGAACAGCAGGAAAAAGCAATTTACAAATGATAGGAAGTTGTGAAGAGCTATGATCGTCCATCTCCTGCAGGGATACTTGGACATAGAAGATAATATATAAATTGGCATAAGATATAATGTTTTTTATACATAACGATCACGAGACCCGTAACCAATTTACGCTCGAAGGGGAACTATACGGAGCCCCATAACCTATTAGTGTCATAGGGACACTATACTGCAACCGCAGTAGCAGTGGTGTTTGATGTTAAAGATAGCCCAACCTTCTCCAGGCTGGTTTGGATTCAGAGTTTTCTTTCTCCTACCAAAGCCTGACCTAGTTTGTCCTGCAATTTATGCATCGCTGGAGGGTTAGATGGACCCATACCTTTTCCCAAGGGTTTTAGCACGTAAGTGAAATGCAAAGAACTCGACTGGGATTTGAACTCGGATCTCCGATTATCTAAATCCGAGCCGCTATTCTTTAGACCACCGTGCCTCCATTGTATGCGCTTAGTAACCGTCAAATATTATTTACGTATTGGTCGAAGGCTTCCACATTTTCGAGCCCTCTTAGAAACCATGATGCTGTAAATCCGATGAGAAAGTACATCCTTGTTGTATTAGTCTTTCTGTTTTTGTGCATTCACTGAACTTGTTCTTTTCTATTTGCCCGCAAGTTGTTTCTGCTTTACCTGGAAAGAATACGTGTTACGTGATTGAAGATATTTGTCGTGTTAATCAAGCTGTTCTCATATTTCAAGAAGCTCATCGTTTCACTTCTTTTCAAATGTTTTGTGTAATCTCTGGAATGTAGGTATGGATATTTGTCTGTGTCTGTATTGTTCCTTTCGTTAGAAGTCTGATAATAAATAATAAGTCTGATAATAAATAATAAGTCTGATAATAAATAATAAGTCTGATAATAAAAATCGCGGATTATGCGCCATTGTGTTGATAAAAGCAACGCTCTTCTGGACTTATTTCCACGTAAATAAAATACAACCGAAAGAGTCAAAACACGAGGAAAAACTAACGACATCAAAAACAAAACCCTTTGGCAATGGCAAAAGAGATGGCCGAAAGCGCATGTGTCAATGAAAATTATAGAAAATTTCGGTGCTTCCTTACTCCTAGGAAACGGAAAAATGTAAAGATGCTGGAAAAAACAAATAGAAAATTAATTAAATCTTCCTTGTTAGCCATATTTAAAAAAAAAGATTGCTGCCCAATTTTATATATATATATATATATATACATATATATATATATATATATATATTACGCGAATCATTCATACAAAAAGCAGATAATGAAGTTAATGATATAAATGGCAAGAATCACTCTCGCAAACAATTTGCCATTTATATCATTAACCTCATTATCTGCTTTTCGTATGAATGATTCGCGTAATATAAATTGAACCTGCACCACATAATTGATATATATATATATATATATATATATATATATATATATATATATATATATATATATATATATATATATGTATGTATGTATATGATGGACTCTCCCGTCGTTTTCGACGTATGAGTGTCTCTCAGTTCAGTTTTATGTTTATGTTTCGTATGAGACAACAATCCTGCACGGGATTTGCAAACAAGTCCACATGAGGGACATTCTGAAGGGTTGACTGTCATATCGGCTGATATATTAGCCCAAGATTTAGTGTTGGTTCTTAATTTTCTCAGAAGATTGAGACGATTCTTTTCAAAGTTAGTTATACCTTGGCAGGTATTTCTCCAGTTTGCTCAGTTTTCAAAAGCCAGTTCGAACTCCTCTATAGGGATGTTTGCAGCATTTAAATTGTATTTATGTTTGTCCTTGAAGCGGAGCCAAGGACAACCAACATTACGTTTGCCATGTAAAAGTTGGCTATACATGAGGATTTTCGGCATCCGATCATCACTCATTCTTATGACATGATTGCATCAGAAAGGATTCGACACACACACACACACACACACACACACACACACATATATATATATTATCAGTTTTAAACGTTATTTTTCGTGGATACTCATATTTGAGTAGACGCACCGTTTATTTATTAAACAGTATATTTATCTATATTCGTCTACCGGCCAGAATATTCGAGAAAGAAAAGCATGCGCTCGTTATCTTTAATAAGATTTCTCGAACATTCAGGCCGGTAGACGAAAATAAATAAATATACTTTTTAATAAACAATTGTGGTGTCTACCCGAATATGAGTATCCACTAAATATAAAATTAAAAGTAATAAAATCTGTCGGGTAATAAATAAAAAATTAATTACTTCTTTAGATATATTGTATGATATATATATATATATATATATATATATATATATATATATATATATATATATATATATATGATAGAAGTAAAAGGTTTGTCACTTAGCTCATTGATGTTGCCTTCAGCATCCTTACTTCAGTTTCGAGGACTGGTCCTCCATGAATCAACCCGTCCACTCATCAGTAAATATATATATATATATATATATATATATATATATATATATATATATATATATATATATGTACTGTGAGATGGATAAATTGTCGTCTAAATTACGCAAAAATTAAAATAACACTGGCATCTCATTTTAACAGATATGTTTACCAAAATTACACAAAATCATCTTGAAATACTAAAGCTTCAACCAGTGCCTCCAGTTGACTTCGGAATCTCCTGCATCTCTACTGAACATAATACTTACCTTCAGTTCATCTTTGGAGTTACAAGGAGTTTTGTTGGTCATTCCCTCAACTGCGTCCCATACATAATAATCAATGGTGTTGCTGTCTGTGGAGTTAGGTGGCCAAATATAAAGGGCGATATGGTCGCAGGTATTGTCCGACAACAATGACTGGGTTTTCTTGCTTGTGTGGCATGGTGCAGAGTCCTATTGCCAGACATAGGGCCTTCCAGCAACCAGCCTCTAGACCCAGTGCAGCACTACTTCCCCAAGACATTTGATGTGGGCCTCCGTGTTGAGTCTGAGGCTCCCACCAACAAATTATGAGAACGATCAGAGTGAGTTTTACAAGCTGCCGTACCTTCGTAATCACAATTAGCCTCATCCAACTCTTTCCGAATCCTCTGCACTGTCCTCAGATTGACATCCAAATACTCTGAAATGGTCGTATTGGAGCTTCCGACGCGAAAGCCAAGCAGGACTGAATGCCATTTCCAAATCTGATGGAGTGAATTGCATCATGGACCTCTTTTTTCTCGCAGACGATGCCCAACTGACCCTCCTATAGTGTGCAGTCGACAAACAAATTCAAAAACAAACAACGCGCAAAAATAAAAATATAAAATATCGACAATTTAACCATCGCACTACATATATATATATATATATATATATATATATATATATATATATATATATATATATCGCACGAAATAATAAAATACTGCTCAATCTATAAGTGAGTTTATTTTATGGCAAGTATTTATAAACTAGAACATAACTGTTATTGGTTTTTCAAAATCGTTTGATTTAGGAGTGCTTATCAATATTTGTCGAGTTGGCGGAAAGGTCAGGCAGTTCATGGACATGAGGTGATATAAAGCAATGCCTCATAATTGAATTGCGTCGACTAAGATAAGTTTTCCTTTTGTCTTTATTCATATTGTCCATTTACAGATATACTCTCTCTAAAATTTTTACACACACGCGCGTGCGCGCACTATAGTGACAGGTTTTGGTTAAAGCATTGCTATCAGTATTACAGCATTTAGAGAAGAGCCCGATGTAAGAAAAGACACTCTCTTAAAAACAATGTTTGAACAGTGTGTCTGTCTCCTTCATGTTATGTTTAAAAATTATTTAGGAATACAAAATTATAATAAAAATTATAAATCTTTGTAGAAATGTCACTTGTCTTAAGAAAAATGGTTGTACTGGTAACCAACGCGACAAAGTGAATGAATCACAGCCAGCGTAATTGGAATGCAACGGAAACGTAAGTAACATGATGGGGTGTGTGCTCATCTTGAAGTTTTCCGTTAGTCGATTACTTCAATTATTATTATTATTATTATTATTATTACTGAGTGAGAGAACAGTGCGCTAACAAATATACGCTGCACAATATACTCATCATAAGAGCCACTGATAAATGCACAGCAAGCACTTGAGTCACAGATAAATGGGCGCGCGATATGCAGCGCTTAATCTTGCAGGTCGGACCCTGTTAGAAATGCTTTTATGTTAGGTAGCTCATTCCGCTCAAATGGTTCCCGATTGTGGCTATTCACAAGTATCTAGATGTGACTCCCTGTCGCCTTAGCTGACTCATCTTTCAGAAAAACAATATTCGGTAGAGGCTCTCTCATTACTCACGGACAGAGATACACAATGTGTCAAGCCCTAGGAGGCATACCCAATCCGTGAAGACCAGACAAACCCGTAGTAATGCCTGGGATATTTACTGTAGCCTAGATTACTTCCCCCAAGACAAAACAAGTGCATCTCAGCACTTACAATCAATTGAGGTCAGAAGAGAAGATTGTCATACTTGATGTAGCATGTTTATTATTATTATTATTATTATTATTATTATTATTATTATTATTATTATTAATTTTCCTTTGATTTTTGTTGTGTATTCATTCGGGTCCCGCCCGGATACCTAAGGTCAGAAATGGCATCATGACATTTTCCACTGAGCAAAAAAAAAACAAAAAAAAAAACATATTTTACATAGATAGAGCACTTCGTAAGGTGTGGCCTATACTCGTGAGAACATTTTTGTATTTCTTTAGGGCATGGGCGACCAGGAATCCCTTCAATGAGTCTATTGGAATCTTTTTTAATCAATCTCCAACTACAACTGGAATTACTGATGTTCTCATGTGCCGCATTTTTGAGATTTCGATTTCAAGATCCTTGTCATTTGATAGCTTTTTGAAGATATTCAAAGATACATTGCAGTTTGAAGAGACCGCCATATCAATAAGGAGACATTATTTTTTTGTTTGCGGTCTCGAATAACCATGTCTGGGCGATTAGTCTTGATTGTTCTGTCTGTGTGTAATGTGGAGTCCCATAAAATTGTTACAGGTCCTAATCTCCGTAACCGATTATTATTTGTATTATTATTTGATATGCTCTCCGACTCTTAGATGCTTCTGCTGAGTGATTATAATGATATCTCAGTTTCTACCCGCAGGTCAGACACACTCCAAATGATGTCAGGTATCCTTTTTTTATTTATTGTCTTTTTTTACTCACTAACTTTTTCTGCTTTTATTTCACACTCGGTAACTGCTTTCGTCTCAGAGTCTTTATCGCTTTGCTGAAATAATTTAAAACCATGTACTTTTAAGTTTTCAATTCAAATCAATGCTTCTTGGAAAGCTAGTTTACTTAGTATCAAAAAACCTGTGTATTTCTTTTTCTTTTTCGACAACCAATCCAAATTACTCTCCTGGTTGAAACTATGGCGTGTGTCATTATTCTATTCCTACCCTGTCATGTGTGCGTTTGTATTTCTTTTCAGCCAAATTGCGACATTTATTTCTTGTCGCTGTTTATTATTAATCATCCTAATTTATATTTATTTGCTTACAAATACATATATATATATATACATATATATATATATATATATATATATATATATATATATATATATATATATATATATATATATATATATATATATACACGTTTTGCAAACTGTTTATAAATAGACGAGTCGCATTTAAATAACAAACTTTATTAGATTCAGGTACTTTTATAAAGACCCAAAATGCTTTTAATTTGTTTAATTAAGACTCTTTTCTTCCTTTCTTTATTTCGTTATTCTTCGTGGCTTCCAATCAATTGTTAAGTGGGGCAAGGAATGGCTTGCAAATTTTAACGCCCTCAAAACAAAACTGTTATTCCTAGAGAACCTTTTTCCGCATTTGAATGTATAAGTTACAGAACAGATAGAACAAACGGTCCTTTACAAAGGAAGTCCCGAAGACAACACATAACTTGGCAATAAAAAAGTGTGAGAAAAGGATGCTGAAGGTTACATCAATCAGCTAAGTAACAATTATATATATATATATATATATATATATATATATATATATATATATATATATATATATATATATATATGCCCTGTAGATTTGCATTGTGCACTGTTTTGTAAAAATAAAAAATATTAATAAGAGCACCGGATTATATATCTTAGTGTTTTTTCTCTTTATTATTATTATTATTATTATTATTATTATTATATATATATATATATATATATATATATATATATATATATATATATATATATATATATATATCGAGAGAGAGAGAGGGTGTGTGTTTGTGCGCGTATGTGCGTAGGTACATGCGTGCTTGTGTCCATCATAATGATGCACTCCACTTTTTAAATAAATAAATAAATATAAAATTAAAATAATGATGCAGGATAAATTTTCGAATCTTTTTTCTTTTTTTTTGAAAAAATATAGGCCCTCTGACGCCGAGAAATATATTATATAAAATTCTCGACGCCGAGAAACTCGGTATATAAAATTTGTGTAAGCATAATTCCTAATTATATAATTTCATAATTTGATATAATGTCTGCTGTCAATTAAGAGTGGGTTTTGTAATGCTGAAATGTACGAACTCGACATTGCAATTTTATTCACATGGTCTAATATCAGATGAAGGGCAAATAAGAATATACAAAACGGTGAAAGAAGCAGCAAGAGAAAAAGAAACGAAATGTAAACTACGAATTGGAGATGTCAACATCAAAAAAGTACAGAGGTTTAAATATATGGGAAGGGTTTTAACACAGAAAGAAAAATGTGGTACCGAAATCCGAAGTCGTATTGGAATCGCAAATGATACCTTCCAAAAACTAAGCAAGGAAACAAGAAAACTTCGTTAGAAACAAAGAAATGAGAACTGAAATGCGACGTAATATCAATCTTACCCTTAGGGCAGTGAATACTGGACAATTTCCTCACCACTAAACAGAAGGCTGGAGGCAACGGAAATTTGGTTCTACAGAAGGATGTTGAGAATGGCATAGTCAGAGCGTGTACGTAATGAAGAAGTCAGAAGGAGAATGGAAACATAAAGGATGCTTATACACAAAATCAGAAAGAGCTGAAATTTCTAAGACAGATAATGAGGAAGGAAGCCTTGTGGAACTTAACACGCACAATGCCTACTGAAAGTAAATGGAATAAGGGAGGTACCGAGAGACTCAGCTTGTGTGAATGAATGAGAAAACGGTTTTGGGAAGGATGGTGAAAGGGACAGGGCAAGAAGAAGAAGAAGAAGAAGAATCCTTCTCCTCCTCCTCCTCAGATATGCGCCGAATGTTTGTTACTAAATCAATATCATAAATCCATCTTCCAGCAGTTTTAGAATAAACTTTGGAAATCGCTGCCGGGGAAAGGATGGAGACATTGGGGTCACTAGAAGACATTTTTGCATTAATTAGGTCAATCTGCATTTTGAAGTGCATTCAGCATAAACGATTCTATTATTCTCAATTTTAAAAAATATTTTACAGAACATTCGCTATCGTTGTTGTCATTGGATTGAATTCCAATGGAATGACAATCATCGTTTTTTATGAATAAACATCTCTGAATTTCATTATGCATTCAAAAATGAAAAAGAAAACATGAATATATTATATCGACGCACCCATTTTACGCAATATTAGAGAAATCTTAGAAGTGCCTTTTTAGATTATTCAACTCGTTATTGCTGCGCTTGAATTGTCATTTATATTTTTGGTGAAATCAGAAATTATGTTTTTTTTATTCACCATTTTCTTTTCATATTACACTAGATTAAACAAACCAGACCACAACTACAACCTTTATTTATTTTATGAAAGTTAATAGTGGTCCAGATTGCTACGTAAATTCATTTTCAGTTGATCCACAGACAAGCCAAAGCAAACTTTGTCGCCATATTTATCACAATTATCTGATTTCACCAATAATATCAATGAGAATTCAAGCACAAGCAATAAAGAGTTGAATAGTCTAAAAAGGCACTTCTAAGATTTCTCTAATATTGCGTAAAATGGGTGCGTCGATATAATATATTCATGTTTTCTTTTTCATTTTTGAATATATAATGAAATTCAGAGATGTTTATTCATAAAAAACAATGATTGTCATTCCATTGGAATTCAATCCAATGACAACAACGATAGCGAATGTTCTGTAAAATATTTTTTTAAATTGAGAATAATAGAATCGTTTATGCTGAATACACTTTAAAATGCAGATTGACCTAATTAATGCGAAATCTCTCTAGAGAATAAAGAAATTTGTAGAGCATAAAAATTAGTGGCGTAGTCTAAATAGCTGACACGTTTAGATCACGAGAACTGATACTGGCACAAGTTGGACATTCGAGTAAAAATTATCCAGATAATTATTTTGTTGGGTAAGGGTAATATGTACTGGAGATTTGGTGTCGCTTCATTTGCAAATATAGGGTGTCCCATAATGATGGGACACTTTTTAAATGCATGTATCTTGGATTATGAATAATGACATAGAGTACCAAATATATTTATTACATAACTGATGAACAAGTGTTCAACAAAGATTTGAATATTACATCCCTGAGATGCTCACCACCACGAAGAGAAAGAACATGCACGAACTCGCTCTCATTTCAAACACAGGCATTATGAGGATCCACCGTCCGCAAAAGAGATATCAGATACCTGTAGAAAATAGCACAGTCTTAGATAATATGTTGAACTCTTGTATATCAGTTATGCAATAAATATATTTGGCACTCTATGTCATTTTTATAATCCAACATACTTGCATTTAAAATATGTTCCATCGTTATGTGTCACCCCGTATATTATTATTCATTAAGTGCTCCAGATTATGATATTCCAATTTATTTTATAAGAATTCACTTAGTGATTACTTTTTATAATTTCACTCCAAGCAAGGCAATACAGTCACTAAGACGTAAGGGGTTACTGAGTGTGAAAGATTATGAGAGAAAAAAATTTAAAGGAGAGAAAAAGCTAGATGAACAGAGAGTAAGACAACAATTAAGATTGCTTTTAAAGTTTTGAATATCAAAGTTGACTGGAAAGCAAGAAACCGGTAGAAAGCTCCACGAGCGCGATAGATGAAACCGTTAGCATAGAACTTACAGTTACCTGTAGATATTTCCATTGTAAAATCGTGAAACCTAGTTGCCAATCTAGTACTGCGCTTAAATCCGTCAAGTCTATGTACCAAACAGTTAAGTTCATCAGAACAAATACCATGAAAATATTTATAGAAAAGTCATACAGAATTTACATTACGGCGGAAAGGGAATGTGAGTGAAACCGAGATGCCAGGTGAGGAGTTATAACAATGCATATTCTTCGTGATATTTTATCAAGAATCTCGAGATACATAGCAGAAGCACTAGACCACATGTGACAGCATTGTAGGGACGAATGGTAGAGATGTAAATGTGCAAGATAGATTCTGGCGAAAAAAGTTATCTAGCACGACACGGTGAACAAGCTTTTCTAGCAGCAGACCTAGCAATTAATTCAATGTAATCATTCCACTTCAAGTCAGCGGAAAGTATTAGGCCAAGAAGGCGCAATGTGTCACTCTCCTGGAGGTTAGCATCAGCCATACTGGTAGAAAGCAAAAATGGTTCTCCAAGATTAAAAGAAAGAAGTTTTTTATTTACATTATTCGGACTATTGTCCTCATATTTGTCGCCATATTTATCACAACGTTTCGGCCGTTGTACGCTCCGGCCTAATTCAGGTGGTTGGAATGTCGAATTGAACAGTTTATTTCGCTCACTGGGGAAGTTTGTTCTAGTTCCATGTGCCGAGTCTAATGGATGTCAGTTATCAGTTATCTCCTGATAATTCCCCAGGTATTGAACTCACACTCTTTAGGTCCTGTCATTGGATCTAACTAGCGCCTTTATCCAACCTACCATGTATCCTTGAGAACATTTGTGTATGAATTTCTGCGTATTATAAACCTAATGTCTTTAGCAACCATTTTTACCAGTGCTCATATTGCAATTTTTGCTGTTATCAAAACATGTTTTTAGCAGAACTCATATTGCAATTTTTGTTGTTGTTATCGCTTTTCTCTGGCACTCCTTATTACTGGGTCCCATATTGTATTCATTTCTATGCTTGGTCGGCTCAGGAGATTTTTGTGGACTAGCATATGTGCTGATTCCTTAAGTTTACGAATTTCCCAATGATGTTCTTTGTCTATGATCTCAACCTGATCCCTCAGAGAGCGATGATCTTCCTTTTCTCTCCATATATGGTCACAAAACTACATATCAAACTGTATCCTCACTTTTATTTTTTACTAAATTAATTAAGAAATTATATTCGTGAACTGCAGTGCTTAATCTTTAGTAACATGAAAAAAAAAATTCTGGCTGCGGTCCATATTATACCACACCCAATTTTACTTAAGGAGAAAATGATTAATTTTAATTTTAATTGTGAAAAGACCCTGTCTGAATGCACATTTGCTTGTGTTTCTACTTTACAAGAAAGCATAAATACTGTTGAATGAGCATTTTATGAAGAAAAGGCATCGATTGCTTGGAATTAGTTAACTAAATTTTGAATTAATGATGCAGCAGGAGCCTGCACGTACTCCCAACAAGAGAGGTCCTTATCTTTCATATAAATCTGAATTTAAAGTACTACCTTAATATTTCTTTATATGACTCTTTTTACAAGTATGGCCTACGACAACTACTTGCATGGCAGCGCCCACAGATAACAAACGTACCTTTTAATGATGCATAGAAAATAGGGACAAAAAGGAAACTAATACCTAACATCAGCAAGAGACAGTTGAGGTTTCTGGGGCACATAATTAGGAAAGAAGGTTTGGAAAATCTAATACTCATTGTACAGATAAATGGCAAGAGAGACAGAGGAAAATGCTTAGCTTACTTATGGAGCTGGAGTAAATGGATGGCGGAACAAGGTTTAGAAGAAATAACAGAAAGATAAAGTTTATTAAAAGCTCCAAGGAACAGGAAATTGTGGAGAGTCATGATCACTTACGTCTTGAGGGGAAACGGAACCTAAGGAAGAAGGTTCGATCAGTTAAATTAAAGTAATATTAAACATTTTAATTTTAAAATGTAACAAAAATTTTAGTTTTTAATTTAAATTTTGTTGTGGTAGGATCCACCTAATTTGCATAGTGGAGTACCGACGATATAAATATGGTTGGTACCGGGAAGACAGAAAGGCGAATCAAGAGATTCAACAAGAGACCCTGCCCGACTGCGACTTAGTCAACACATTCTCCAGGAACGGTCTTCCCAGAAATATACAAAAGACTATATGTAAATATTGTGTACCCTTTCTTGTTTCAATACATTTTATTCTAAGTACATTTTGTGTTTGCATTATTATTCCATGCATTAGTCAAGTTTCAACAAATTTAAAATACAATATGAGGAAGTCCCAGTAAATAAAGTAAGCATAGATGTGCATGAAAATCATGTGAATACGCCTCGCCATTGAAACCTTGATACTCTTGACTCTGTCACTGTAGAAGGTAGTGAGGGAAAGCGAGAAGAAAGGATTACATATTAACAGCAAGAAAACAGAATGCATGGTTGTTAGCAAAAGGAAAAAGCCCAAAGTTCGAATCGCAAATCGGTGGTAGCAAAATCAAACAAGTGCGAAAATTTAAATATCTGAGAAGTGTTTTAACAGAGAACGGAAAGAGCGACACTGAGATCCGAAGATAATCAAGGAAGCATTCCAAACGCTAGGCAGAGTACGGAGAAATGGGGAAATTTCGTTTGAAACAAGGAAAAGAGTACTAAACTGTTATGTAAGATTTGTCAAACTCTATATAGGCGAATGCTGAACGATCTCCTCAAAGATGAAGAGGAGACTTGAAGCAACAGGAATGTGGTTCTACAGAAGGATGCTGCGGATACCGTGGACCGAACTTGTATGTAACGACGAAGTTTTGGAGAAAATGGAAACAAAAAGGAAACTAATACTTAACATCAGGAAGAGACAGTTGAAGTTTCTGGAACATATAAGGCGGAAGGAAGGTTTGTAAAATCTGATACTCACGAGACAGATTAAGAGCAAGACAGACAGATGAAAACAACGCTTAACATACTCAATGAGCTTGACTAAATGAATGGCGGAACAGGGTTTAGAAGATATAACAGAAAGACAAAGTTTATTAAGAGCTCCAAGGGTCAGGAAGTTGTGGAGTGCCATGATCGCTTACGTCAGGAGGAGACATGACACATAAAGTAGAAAGAATGGTACTAAATCTTTCTTGTTTTATATGTCATTGTTTTATATGTAACAGAACTTAAGTTATCATGACTCTCCACAACTTCCTATCATTTGTTGTTCTCTGTAACTTTTGCTCCAGTACCATACTTTTTTATCCATGGTCTGCAATTCAGTCGGTAAGTAGGTTACTCTCTGGTTCACCCAATTTCTCTTACCTTCCTGATGTCCTGTGAGTGTTCAATTCTCCAGCTTTTCTTTCCTCGTTCTGTGTCTTAGCAATCAATTGCAATCAATTGCAATCAATCGCTTCAAAACACGATTTAAAATAAAACTTCTAGATATGGCTACCAAAATCAATTGTTGTGTCAAAAAGGCTTAGAATACGCCGACTGCACCCCCTAAATATGATTAAGATAGCACAGTAGCCTAGCAGTTCCCACTACCTTATTTCTCTAAAAGAGCTTAATTTCAACCTGTATTATGGTTTTCAGGTAAGTTTCAACGATGTCGCAGATGAAAACGTCACGTTTGGAGCGCATAGACCATGGGGAGATTCTAACCCAGATCTCCCTCTGGGAAATCGAATGTTCTAATCCCGGAATGGTGACTTGACTACTACAAATAATAATAATAATAATAATGATAATCGACAACTAGCCACTGATAATTGGGAATGAGAATAATGACAAAATAATCCAATATCAAATTTCGTTGGCATTGGAAGCGATAAAAGTAACTAAAAAAATAAGATGAAAGTAAATACGAGTCGGCTAAAAATAAAAATGTTTGATAATTCGTTCGTGTATGTCTAATTTTGTGAGACAGTATATTTCGATCATATTTTTAATAATCGTTCATCTGGAAGGAATACGCTGTGAAGTTGGGATTCGACATGATTTGCCCGAAAGATGAGAGCACATGATCAAGGAGTGAGCGGGACTTCAGTTCCGGTGTCAGGAAAAGACAATTACAGTATGAGAAGGGATGCGGATGCACCTCGAAACAGGAGACAACATATATTCCAGAATAAAGGAGACAACATATATTCCAGAATACAGGAGACAACATATATTCCAGAATACAAGGGACAACATATATTCCAGAATACAAGGGACAACATATATTCCAGAATACAGGAGACAACATATATTCCAGAATACTGCAGACAACATATATTCCAGAATACAGGAGACAACATATATTCCAGAATACAGGTGACAACATATATTCCAGAATACAGGAGACAACATATATTCCAGAATACAGAAGACAACTGAGGAAGGCTGTTGATTTCAAACATTGTGAAAAACAAAAGAAAATAAGAAAATTAGTTCAAGTTATATACGATGATCATCTTCCTTCCATCCTTTATCTCTCTCTTCATATATATATATATATATATATATATATATATATATATATATAACATGATATATATATAATATATATATAACATGATATATATATATATAAATATGATATACATATATATATATAACATGATATATATATATATATATATAACATGATATATATATATATATATATATATATATATATATATATAACATGACATATATATATATATAACATGATATATATATATATATATAACATGATATATATATATATATATATATATATATATATATATATATATATATATATATATATATATATATATAACATGATTATATATACTATGAAATTAGAAATCGGTTCTTTTTTTCATATGTATTTTGGGGTTCATTTTTGTCGATTGATTTAAACGTCAATGTAATTCAGAAACACTTCTGCGAACTTGGATAATTTTAGTAAATATTCCACCATAACCACAGCGAATCCCTTGAATCCTCACGCCGTATATACAGACACACAAACTATATATATATATATATACGTATGTGTGTAAATATTTATTATATTTATAGGGAAGTGTCTTTGATATTGAAGACTGGCCGTTTAGAGAGTGTGGAATCAACATTGCATGTCAGTTTCGCACATCAAGCGATCTTCAGATCATGTAAACGGAATACTCACACATGGTCCGAAGATCATATGATGCAGTGTTGGTCCCACACTATCTATCTCTTTCTATATATATACATGTATTTATGTTTGTATCTATTTACATATATATATATATATGTGTGTGTGTGTGTGTGTATGGCATGGCCATATATATATATATATCATGGTCATAAGAAAAAACGTTATTTAGAGCTACAAGAGTGTAGGAGGTTGTGGAGAGTCATGATCTTCCGCATTCTGAAAAACACATAATAGAAGCTTCAGAATGAAATGAACTGAAATAAGAAATGACAGAACATTTTTCGTGATTTTACAAGTACAATGCATTCGAAAATGACATGCTTAATCCGCCTATTTCATCCATTTTTCGACGACAGGGGTAAACCAGTTAATCGTGTAATACAGAAAACATAGACGAAAAGAATACTAAGAAAGACATATTTGGATGGGGATTCATTGAACAAGCTATTTGGCTTCGTCTAGACAGATCCGAGGCTCGGTTAAAATGCATCGTTTTTTCTTCTTTAATTGCAACAGATTTAATAACAGAAGCACATAATAAATACCAAAATGAAAATATTGTGTTAGACCGGCAAACGCTTCGAGATAGCTATGTTTCTTTTAACCCTATGGCCATGAAAAGATAGGTAGTTGAAAACACATTGTTGCGAGAGGTATACGGAAATAATTGAAATGTTTAAGCCGAGTTTGTTAAACAGTAAATATATATATATATATTTACTGTTTAACAAACAATATATATGCATATGTATATATATATATATATATAGATAGATAGATAGATAGATAGATAGATATTATTTTCGGCTTCTTGGAGAAAAACAAATCTGGGAGGGAAAGGTATACAAATATAGAAAATACATCAATGAATTGAACACGCCTAGTTCCATAGTCATCTGCTTAGTGGAATAAATAAATTTGTATTCGATATTGTGACCTTCACTTTTTTTGTCCAAGCTATTTCTTGGCATTCGGCATTTTTTAATGATTCAATTATTTATGCATACCTCTTTGTATAAATAAACATGTTTTAATTCTACAATATTTTACCTATGGCGTTCATAGCAATATAGCAAATACTGAGGGAGGTGCCAGTCAAATACACCCGCTTTTATCGTTTCGGCTATTCGTAAACATGCATTTGCGTTTTGATGGTCCTTTGCGGTGAAAATCGCAAGTATGTCTCTGCGCAGGTTTTTGTAATATATATATATATATATATATATATATATATATATATATATATATATATATATATATATAAAGTGTTTCCTCGTTTTTAAACTTATTCACCGTTCTCTTGATGGTTCTTGAATGGACTCTGAAGATGGAAGCCAGAGGATGAATGTTGGTATTACTGAAGGACTGAATGATCTTTTTCCTCTCGACTCCGTTCACTTGGGAAGACAGTGTGTCTGACACAAAACGATTTTAACCTGTTCTCTTTCTAGCTGAATAACTCAAAGGGTTGTTCCTTGATTCTAAAGACAAATGGTGTCAAGATGGCTAGACGACTTATCTAAAAGCCCGTAAAAAAGAAACTCCATTATTTTATTGTTTTTGTGATTAAACATCTTGGGGTATGGATAATTATGCTGTTACACAATTTGAACAATTTTGATGTTACACCCGGTGTATGTATATATATATATATATATATATATATATATATATATATATATATATATATATATATATATATATATGGTAGACTCTCCCGTCATATTTGACGTATGAGGGTCAAGCAGCTCAGTTCCTAGGAACCGACAGCCCAGACACCAGCACATATGATTTGATTATAGTGATGAAGAATTTGCTCAGGACCAACCAGACTTTTTGAAGGGCCGAATACAGAGACCTGCTGCGCACAAGGTCCCCAAACAACCCTCCGCAGGTTTTGAATCCAGAGTTGTCCTTCTCCTAGACCAGTTGCCATCCAAGACTATAGAACCCAGTCTGTCCTGCTATTTACCCATAGGTGGAGGGAGAAGTAGAGGATTAATACCTTTCCCAAGGGTATTATTTGCACGTAAGTGAATGTAATGGATTCGAGTGGAACTCGAATTCGGCTCTCCGATTCCTCAATCCGAGACGCTATCCACTATATTCCTGATATATATATATATATATATATATATATATATATATATATATATATATAGAGAGAGAGAGAGAGAGAGAGAGAGAGAGAGAGATCTATGTGATGTCAACATATCTACAAATTTCTAAGTCTTAAATAGCTTTGTCAGATCGAAATTTTTCTATGGATGCTATAGAAAGAGTTTGGTAGCATGTTTGCAACCGCTTTCTCAGGTCAGTGGTTAAAAATAACGAGCGAATGAAGCATGTAGGTATTACCGAGGACCATTCTAGTTCAAACCTCATGGACTGACGATACAGAATCCCAAACAAAGAACTATACTAGATAGCAGAAACCACCTCAAATGAGGACTTTCAACAGCACTAACAGTTAAAATCGATATTACATGTAACTCGACATTCCACACTACTTCAATCAAAAGGTTACTGGAAAGAGCGATAACAGCTAACGGACTCGAGAAACCTATTTTCTTTGAAAATTATTTTAAGAGAAAGATTTGATAACTTTCAACCGGCAGTAGTACTGGCAGCTTGATCAATGAATTCCAAATGTTTCCTCATAAGGAAACGGTTAATATTACCATATTACTATTTCCTCCTGGGTAAGACTATAAACTACGCCCAACAACAAGGCCTCTGATCAGGTTTTGAGGAGCGTGAAACCACCTCTTAATTGCTGGTGTTCCCAGGTCCACCCTGAGCCGCGGTGGTACCACCTGTTAGGGTCCCAGCTATGGGCAAATAGTTAACACCCAAACTTGTGTAAAAATAGGCTTTAATACCAGAAATACTTAATAAAATGAATTATTACCAATAATAATTTTTTAAGTAAAACTTATCGGCAACACTTTAAAAAAATACCAGCAATACAAACAGTTATACATTCTTTGAAAAAAATATGACCAGGTATAGATTTCTTCAAGGAAAAATATTTCCAGAAATAGATTTTTGAAAAAAAAACATATTACCAGCAATAAAAATTTGTCGGAATTAAATAACCCATTGAGGTGTTGATATGCCGTAAAACAAACCAAACCAAGCCATCGCTATTACATGCATGTACGTGAGAAAGAAAAAGAAATTATACGTTTATGAGAAACAATGAAAATATGCGTTTATATGTGTGCGTGAATATATGTGTGTCAGAACGTATTTCACCATGTGTTAATCTGTGTGTATGAATGAGTGTGTATGTGCGTGAGAGCTTGTGTACATACGCACACACTTATTGTTATTCACGGAACTAAGCTTAATTTGGTGCAAGGCAATGAGTATGAGACACTCAGTTAGGAGCGAACCCAGGACTCAGTAGTGATGGCCAGCCGGATCAGTTCATTAACCATTACCCATGCCCGAGGCTCCCTACTCATATGTTATGCTTCCGTTTGCAATAGCTATGTATGTCTGGTTGCTGCTCAGTCGTAAAGAATATTGTATTTACTTTCCAAAAATGTTTATTTAAAGCCAGGCCTAAATAATTCTGTGTCTCTTAAAAGAATGTATATCGTTTTTACTAATAATTCTAAACCATTTTTTCTTTCTCATATATTCAATCCAAGATTTTTTAACAAATGTTATTTCTTGCCTTTCGCTCCCAGAATCTTCGAAATTGCCACGAAGTTTACAAAGACGACATCGATGCCAGTAAGTGAAGAATCACCATCAACATTATTATTGTTATGTTAGTAAAGGTAGACATAGGTGTGGTTTGTACGGTAGACAGTGTGATCGACAGAGGCCCGGTTCATATCGTTGAAAAATGTTAGGTTATACACACGAGTAAAAAGGTAGACTTAGGTCCGGTTTGCACGCGAATCAATAAAGTATGCAGACGTCCGACTTGCACAAGAGTCAAAAAATTAAATATAGGTTCGATTTACATGCGAGTCAAAAAGGTAGGCATACGTCCGGTTTGCAAGAGAGAGAATAATGTAGACATCGATACAGTTTATACAAGAGTGAAAAGAAATGGTAGCTATAGGTCTGGTTTACACTAGAGTAAAAAGAAAGGCTAGCCATAGGTTCGGTTTATACGAGAGTAAAAAAAAAGTTCGATATAGTTCCGGTTTGCACGGGAATTAAAAAGGAAGACACAGGTACGGTTTGCAAGGGAAACAACGAGGTAACCATATGTCCGGTTTACACAAGGGAAAAAAAACGTAGACGCATGTCAGGTTTGAACGAGAATTAGAAATGTCGACATAGGTGCGATTTGCAAGGGAAACAACGAGGTAAGCATATGTCCGGTTTACACAAGGGAAAAAAACGTAGACGCATGTCAGGTTTGAACGAGAATTAGAAATGTCGACATAGGTGCGGTTTGCAAGAGTTAATAAAGTCCGGTTTGCACAGGATTAAAAAAATAGCGGGGGAGACATAGATGATGTTTGACTGAGAGTTAAATAGACAGACATATAGGTGTGACTTGCACTAGAGACGAAAAGGTAGATAATGGTATGCTTTATTGGTGAGGTCATCTCTTTGAAGTCGGCATATTCTTGACCTTAACCAACAGAACGACATCTAATTCGAAATTATTATGGAGATTTACCAAATTTAGGCACAAGATCATAATATTACGGTATCTGTTATGATGCCTAATAATGGACCAGAGTAAAGCAGATCCATGACTGTTCCCAGGTTAATAATGTGAAATGAACACAATCAGGTTTACTTTAAATTATGGGACTTAATCATTGTGCTATGGGAAACACAGTAGTCAGGATGCTGTTCCTTTTATGACTAAGATATTCATAGTTCCCCACGGATTCCTTTTCTTTTATTATCTATGAATTACCATAACTTCTTGAGAAAAAAATGAAGTGGTTTCTCTTTGGCTTCTCCGTGGTTTTGAATACAGACTGGTTGCCAGCCAAGACTAGACAGGCTAGCTTCATTTGCTATTTAACCCATATTTTGGAGTGGGGATGAAATGGATGCATGCCTTTCCCAAGGGCATTAATGTGAGCAGATTTAAATTTACAGTCACTGATTGTAAAGCGAACTCTTTAAAGGGTTCGATAAATAAATTGTCGCCATTTTGTATGTTTAATTGCGCGCATGCGCGGTGTTTGACTTTGATTTTGTCGATTATAGCATAGTAGGGTCAGTTAGACACCGTCTGTGAGAAAAAGAACACCATGACGCAATTCACTTCGCCAGAAATTTGGAGACGGAATCCCCAATACAAACATTTCAGAGTGTTTGGGTGTCCATCTGATCACACCCAAACACTCAGAAATAGTTGGATGAGTCTAATGGCTTACTAGTGATGCCGCCGTTATGTCTCCACTCATCATCCCACTGGGCCTCTGACTCAACATGAAGGCCTACATAGATGAGTCTTGCATGAGTCTAATGGTGATTACGAGGGTATGGCAGCTTGGAAAACTCACTCTGATCGTTCTGATAAAATAAGAACTCACGAATTTGTTAGTGAGGGTCTCAGACTAAACACGGGGGTTTACATCAAGTGACTTTAGGAGATAGTACTGACTTTGGTTAAGAGGTTAGCTGCTGGTAGACCGTATGTCTGGCAACAGGATTCTGCACCATATCAAAAAAGTAGGAGAACCCAGTCATGGCTGTCAGACAATCCCTGCGATCATATCACCCATAGCATATGGCTACTTAACTCCCCAGACTGCAACACCTTTGATTATTAGGTGATGTGTGGGGTGCAGTTGAGCGAGAGACAAAAAAAAACTCCTTGTAACACCAAAGATGAACTGAATGCAAAGGATTATGGCAGCATTTACCAATTAAACAAGGAGACCATCCTGAAGTGTTGCAAGAGATTCCGAAGTCACCTGGAGGTTAAAGTCAATGGCTATTTTATTGAATAGATTTACTCTATTATTTCAAGATATTTTCGTTTAATTTTGGTAAATATATGTTAAAATGAGACGTATGTGCTTTTTTTTTTCATTTTTGCGTAATTTAGATGTCAATTTATCCATCGCAGCCTGTACATAGAAAAACCGATCAGATTAGTCTAAAGGGAGTTGACCAAAAGCAAAATAAATAATCCATTTTCTTCAATTTACAATGATTATAAAAATTACAGGAACTTTCTACAACCTTCCCACGGAGGCGGACGGATTCGCACATCTCAGAACTTGAGATCAAATTGATTTTATCTATGTATGGTTTAGACCGGTTTTATATATATCAGAGTTTGTTTTTTTTTTAATATTTCTTATATCCGCAAAATTCGGTATTCAATTTTACTTTGTCTGTTACGACGCCACATGAGTAAGACACTCGGAGAGGTTCAAATTCACAATACAGTAGTAACTGTGAGCTAAACTAACTCGTTAAATATTACCCCATGCTGAAATATTAAATAGTTATTTGTAACGGTTACCGTAATTATCTTAGACTGACACATGGCTACAGGTGTATAACGTGTAAAACAGTAGTAATGTTATTCCTGTGTAGTTTGTTAGCTATTAATCAGCGAGTCGTCCTTGTAGGGTTCAGTTGCTGAGCTTGGCTTAATCTATCGTCACGTCGCCGCAAAAGCAAGGCAAAAGTAAGGCTGGAACTCACGACGCTGTTTCGTCTATGAGGCGGAGAGTGCTGACCTCCGTGCCGGTGGTAGGCCTCCTAATTATGCCGTCATGAAAACAAATTTACAAGCCTATGTGTAAACGTGAAAACATTAAATCATGAATTATTAATGACCGGTCCGATATCAAACTATTTCGTTGTTATTTTCTCACGCGTAAGCACGCATGTATGTACGCCGGTATAACGGGTTTGCGTGGGCGGGTAAATGCGGCATGAGTTGGTGGAGATGGAAAGACGAAGAATGATTTATCCTTGGTAAAGAGGAAAGAAACGATGTAACAACGCGAAATAAGCTAAGAAAATATTGCATAAAACATCAAAGATCTATTGGTTTGGTCTGAACTAAAAAATATTCCTTCTTTTTTTCTTTCTTTCTGTCTTTTTTTCCGTCTTTCTTCTGTTTTTCTTTCTTTCTGCTTTCTTTCTTTCTGCTTTCTTTCTTTCTGCTTTCTTTCTTTCTGCTTTCTTTCTTCTACTTTCTTCTTTCATTCTTCTTTCTTTCTCCTTTTTAAGTCTGCTTTATTTGTTTATTCTTTCTTTCTTTCATTCATTTTTCCTTTCTTTCTTTTTTCTTTCTTTCTTTCTTTCTTTCTTGCAGTTTTCTTTCTTTTTTCCTTTCTTTCGCCCTTTCTTTCTTTCTGCTTTCTTTGTTTTTTTCTTTCTTTCGTTTTTATTTCTTTCTTCTTTCTTTCTTTGTTTCTTTCTTTCTTCCGTTCTTTCTTTCTATCCTTCTTTCTTTCCTTCTGCTTTATTTCTTTCTGCTTTCATTCGTCTTTCTTTCATTCTTCCTTTCTTTCTTTTTTCTGCTTTAGTTTTATATTTATTCTTTCTTTATTTATTTCTTCTGTTCATCTTTTTTTCTTTTCTATCTTCTTTCTTTTTCTTTCTTCTCTATTCCTTTCTTTCTTGTTTTCTTTCTTCGGTTCTTCTTCCTTTCTTTCTTTCTTTCTTTCTTTTTCCTCTTTCTTTCTTTCTGTGTTCTTTTCTTTCTTTCTTCCGTCTTTCTTTCTTTCTTTCTTCTTTCCTTTTATACCTTCCTTCGAATGTTTAATTCTTATCAAGACTTATCAATTTACTTATAAGGTATCAAATAAATAGAGTGAGGAGTTGGCCTAACGGTTTACGATAGAAAAAAAGTTATCGGGGAATTAAGTTCAAATCCTGGCGGTGGTAGTTACTTTTTCTTACTAACTTTGCTTCTAGTATCTTCGGCAAACGCATGAATCAACCCCACCCCCGATATATTAGGGATTACTCTATGCTCTCCATAGCAGTACAATCTTCCGTATATTAGGAAAAAAAACATAAATAAATAATAAATTAAATAAATAAAATAAAATAAAATAAATGTCTCCAGATAACTCACATCGCTCCGAGAAATTCTATAAGAATTCGATACGGTACCTCAACGATTTCCTATTGTCTTGTAATAATCTAATTTCATATTACGTAACATATTGAAACAATTTTGAACATATTGAAAACAATTATATTCTTTACTGATGCAAATTTCAAATTTACAAAAAAATTTTAAAAAAGCTTATTTTTTGATAATTAATAAGCCAATGGTTTTTATGAAATGATCGCGCATGCGCGTTATATAATTTTGAAATATTTCTTACAAAAATACTATCATAGAAAGCGACTGAGCATTTAGACTTAGATAGCAAATATATATATATATATATATATATATATATATATATATATATAGCGCTTGGGATCGAGGGTTCCAGTTTAATAAATAAAAGGATGAGAATATGTGGGGAAAATAACGGTTAATCCCAGACGAACAGGTCAAGATTGTAAGGATCGGACACATCATCTTGCGAGTCGCTTCCACAGAGTAGCGCTTCGTTGGAAGAAGCTGTTCGATTGGAACTGGCATCTCACCAATGGAATACGAAGGGAGGGAGGGTGGTTCGCTACGACATGTGTGTCTGGCGAGTCTTCTTCGTTTGAAATAAAATTATACTATACATGATGGACACACATTTTGTTCACTAAGCTCAGTCGAGTTTAACACCGTCTACCGGAAGTGCAATGATTCTCGTTTATTTAGCGAGATAACATTTAATTAATTTCGTCATAATTGCCGTGTATGACATGATTTTACCAGTAATCCGATTGACAATATGGAAGTTTTAAAAAAATGAATATTTTCAGTTGCATATCGGTAAATGCATCTGCCAATCACGAAGGTATTACTAAAATCGAAATAACACTACAATCGTAACCTGTTCAAGTCTAGGGTCAACCGTTATCTTCCCCAAATATAAACAGTGTCTCTTACTCTCTACCTGATGTGGCTCCCGAGCCTTGTACAGTGTGAACATCACTATAATATAAATAATAATGTTTTTTTAAATCACGAATTGGTGCTTTGTGGAACCGACTGGCAAGAGGACGCTTCCTCAATCACCACAATCTTAACCTGCTCAAGTCTAGGGTCAATCGTTAACTTCTCCATGTATCTCTAATAAATTGTACTTCTTAATCTCTAACTGTCTACCTTGAGTGGTTCTTGGGCCTTTTATAGGGTGAACGTCACTGTTAAAATTATAACAACGACAACAAAAGTATCAAAAACGTGCTGCCCTGTATCAAGAACAATTTCGGTACAAAACACCCGTCTGGCGAAGTCGGCACCCTTTCTTCCCTTCGTTCAGTCATTCACTCGATCACAACGTGTCTTAATTCATCGATGAACTTTATTTATCCAACTCCTTATATATTCCCATCTTTCATTCATATTTCTTCTTCTTCTTCTTCTTCTTCTTCTTCTTCTTCTTCTTCTTCTTCTTCTTCTTCTTCTTCTTCTTCTTCTTCTACGTCCGCCTACGCACTTGCATACACGCACGACTCTCTCTCTCTCTCTCTTTGTCCCTCTTTATGAGCGCGCGAAGTGTGTGTGTGTGTATGTGTGTTTGTGTTTATCGGTCTACATGCGCGGACCCAGGCGCCCACGCATTTCATTTGTTCGGTCAGTCCCACTCGATGATACACTTTCATCCCGCCTACGTAGCGGCCGCCCACGTTGAGTCTGCCTCGTTGGTTTGTGATTGCCAACCCACTCTCTCAGTTTCTCACTCGGTCGGTCCGTCTCCAAGCCTGTCTGCAGATTTGGTTCGTCGCGAAGGAGACGGAAAATCTATCTATCTATCTATCTATCTATCTATCTATCTATCTATCTATCTATCTATCTATCTATCTATCTATCTCAGTCAGTTCTTATCTATCTATCTATCTATCTATCTATCTATCTATCTATCTATCTATCTATCAATCTCAGTCAGTTCTTATCTATCTATCTATCTATCTATCTCAGTCTGTTCTTATCTATCCATCTATCTATCTATCTATCTATCTATCTATCTATCTATCTATCTCAGTCTGTTCTTATCTATCTCTCTATCTATCTCAGTCTGTTCTTATCTATCTATCTATCTATCTATCTATCTATCTCGGTCTGTTCTTATCTATCTATCTATCTGTATATATATATATATATATATATATATATATATATATATATATATATATATATATATATATATATATATATATATATATATCAGTTTTTTCCTATCAATATATCGACATATTTTCCGTTAAAAGTACAATAAAAAAAAATGGACCTTTCCATTACTATTGTTTCACCTACGGATCATCAGGCATTATCCAGTAGGATTGCAAAAACAATCCTACCGTTCAATGCCTGAAAATTCACACGTGAAACCGCGGTAACTGTAAGGTCTATTTTTTTTTATTATATTTGAAGCAAACATTTTAATTCTCTCTATTACTCTGTATTTATTTATTATATTACAAATAAATTGAGCACATCCTATATGCCGAACTGTATTTCCCGAAAAAACAATCGTTTGGCATACTGTTTCTTTTATATTTTCTTACAAATTTATATCTATCTATCTATCTATCTATCTATCTATCTATCTATCTATCACCATCTCTTCACACGCGCGCGTACACACACACACACACACACACACACACATAGGATGCGTGTTTTTCCTACATTTTCTATTGTCCCATTTTCTCGTTTCACTTTCTTTTTCGTTATATAAATACTTATCTTAGTGTCTAGTTAACATCAGTATATATATATATACATGTATACATATATATATATATATATATATATATATATATATATACATATATATATATATATATATATATATATATATATATATATATATATATATATATATATACTATTCTTTATCCAATCAGCTTTGTTATTTACTGATTAACACTTCAACCAATTTACCTTTAATTACGCATATTTATCTCCCCGAATATCGAACTGTTAATCCATTTAGATTTCAATCAGATTCACTGATAGATTCATAACGATACCCAATCATACATTCATATAAATAAACTCTCACTCACTCACTCACTCACTCACTCACTCCTTCACTCACTCATTCACTTACATCGCAATTGTATTTTTCTCTCCCCAATTATTTGAATCAGTTTTTCTAGCTCATTCTTATGCCATGTATTTTATGCATTTCTCTGCTTTTATAGGTTTTGCAAGCCTGTTTTTAAGTCGCTTCATTGGACCCGCACCCTTTCAGCCTGTCTACACGTCTGCTCGTCTGTCTCTGCGTCTATGGCCGTATATAATCTTCCTTTATTTTTTTCTCTCTTTCTCTCTCACTCAGTTTGTTTCACTCTCTCGCTACGCACACGCACGAGCGCACGCGTGCACATATGTGTGTGTGCGTGTGTGAGCGTGCGCGTATGCGTGACTGACTCGTTCTCTATCACTCTATCGATGGAAATATCTATCTATCCCAATCCCTTATTTCCTATCTATCTATCTATCTATCTATCTATCTATCTATCTATCTATCTATCTATCTGTCTGTCTATCTCATTCTGTCTGTCATCAGATAAATAATAGATTGAGAGCTCAGCCGATTGACACGACTATAGAGAAGAGAATTATTATCTACGCTTATTTCGATTCAATTAGTTATGAAAAGAATGAGATAAATAATAGAGAGAGATAGAATGATTAAGAAATAGATAGACAAACAGATGTGAAAGTACTGACAGATAGATAGATAGATAGATAGATAGATAGATAGATAGATAGATAGATAGATAGATAGATAGATGCGAAAAGTCTGAAGCAGATAGATAGATAGATAGATAGATAGATAGATAGATAGATAGATGCGAAAAGTCTGAAGCAGATAGATAGATAGATAGATAGATAGATAGATAGATAGATAGATAGATGCGAAAAGTCTGAAGCAGATAGATAGATAGATAGATAGATAGATAGATAGATAGATAGATAGATAGATAGATAGATAGATAGATAGATCTTTAAATAGAATATAAAACTAAAAGAGATGACTGCGCATTCTCTTTCTAGTGTTGCGTATGACTCTCACGTCGTTTCACTGTCATAACTCTTAAAAGCCCTAACTGCCTTGTCTACCTGCTGCTGTGTTTGTCTTGTATTATAAATGGAGCGTAAATGACTCGTGTTCGACACCTCTGGGCACTGAATTACTTCGTCACTGAACCGTTTACAGCCAACGAAAAGATCAACGAACGAGATAGCAACAATTATGAAGCACTCATTACGCAAAATAACCACTTTCTTTACTGCTGTTGCTGTAGTTGTTGTGATAGAAAACATAAACCCGGCAGTTGAGCAGAGCAAGATTTTCTTGGCTTTGTGTATTGGTTTGACTGAGACGTTATATCGCATGTTGTCGTCCATCTGAAATTGCTTTTGTTTGTCTTCAGTTTCAGAAAGAAATATCGATTAGACATAAAACAGTACGGTGAGACTGTTTTGTTTTGCAGTTTTGAGTATTACGATATGTGCATGCGCCGTAATACATATGCATACGTATATGTGTGCGTTGGTGCTTGTCAGCACCGGTGCAAGGGTTTCGTGTCCCCGCCCAATTTATGATACAACCCCCTCGAGTCTATGATACGGGGCCCCCACTCTAATACATCTCGGTTTTCATAAAGTAGTAATCATATAAAATACAAATTTTATTGTAACATAATTATTTACAATAATGAATCATATGCAATATACGTGAACAATTAAACTAGAAAAATTGAAAATAAATACAATGTATCTAAATACAAATTAGAAACATGTCATCATTCCATCTTAAATAAATCAACAATTTTTAACTTCAACTTGAGATTTACTTGTTAATACCTTGAATAAATTTCACACGTTTAACATTATGGATAAAAAAATAGTGAATTTTATATAGTGTTTATATAATGTTTTATAAAGTGTTTTATGTAGGGTTTTATGTAGAGTTTCATAAAGTGTTTTATGTCGTTTTGTATAAGTTGCTTTATGTAGTGTTTTATAAAGTGTTTCATGTAATGTTTTATATAGTGTTTTATTTAGTTTTTTATATAGTGCTTTATATAGTGTTTTATTAAGTGTTTTATGTAGTATTTTATAAAGTGCTTTATTTAGTTTTTTATATAGTGCTTTATGTAGTGTTTTATATAGTGTTTTATATAGTATTTTATAAAGTGTTTTATTTAGTTTTTTTATATTGTTTTATGTAGTGTTTTATAAAGTGTTCATGTAGTATTTTATAAAGTGCTTTATTTAGTTTTTTATATAGTGCTTTATGTAGTGTTTTATAAAGTGTTTTGTGTAGTATTTTATAAAGTGTTTTATTTAGTTTTTTATATAGTGCTTTATGTAATGTTTTATATAGTGTTTTTTTTCAAAAGTTAGCATGAGAAAAACAAATTCACAGATTTAAACAAAAAAGACCCCAGAATGACGTCAAAATACGCGAACATTTTTCATCATTTAATAGTCAGTTGTACTTATGTTTATTTGTAACGTATATAAATGTAGGTAGAAGAAAAGCCAATGTTGATAAGATAGTGAGGGTCACAAAACACTGCCGCGGAACCCTAATTAGTCTTGGACACCCCGGTCGGTGTGTTCTGAGGTAGTGCTTGTAATGGTTTACGTGTCTGTATGTTTGTATATATGTGTATGCGTATGGAAGTGTATGAATATATCTATGTAAGATTGGATATATGAAAACTAATTGTAAGTTTACGTTCTTTTATTATTCTGCTGCCAATGTTTCGTTCGCGAAGATCATCAGAACAAATGGAAAAAAATAAGGCAAACGTCGTTACCATCGCAACCTTGCTACTTAAAAACGCTGAGAGTAATTTGAAATGTGTATATTTGCTGGACGATTTCCCCAAGGATGAGGAAAAATCCAGAAACTGCAGAAATGTGGCTCTTCAGAGGAGAATTCCGTGTGCGGAGCAAGTAAGCAACAAGGAAGTCTTAACGATAATGACAATAGAAAGACTCGAGAAAAGACAGCTGAAATTCCTTGGACATGTAATGAAGAAGGAAGACTTGGTAAACTTAACCCTCACAAGGCAAAGTAAGGGCGAGAGAGATCTGGCAGTGAGCCACTTACCTGACGAGTTTGTATGGATGGAGAAAAATTGCTAAGAGTCACACGAAATAGAAAGTTGTGAGAGCCATGATCGCCTATGTCCTGAAGGGACGCCTCACATAGAAGAACATTTTTTAACGGTTAATATCCAGGTTTTACTACGCTGAGTAGGTTACTATAGCATTGGAGAGATTTTTCTGACACTCGATCTCGATTAAAAGTCATCCAATACACTTGCTGGTTACCACTTTAAACGACATTTTCTTTTTTAAGTCCTGCGCAAATATCTTGTAAATTGTGCTACTTGCGATCTTTAGGTCGCCCTTTTAAGATAAAACTGGGCTGACTAGCGCTAGAAAGAGCGAGTGCAGAATAGTTGTCTCTTTGACCAAGAAGACATTAAGGGAAATTCTAATGTTTAGTTCTTTGGTCAGCTTTTGGGAATTATGTCACAGAGAGAATTTTTCACTATTCGTAATAATAATAATAATAATAATAATATTAGGTTGGTGCAAAAATAATGTCGTTTTCTCACATGAAGTTGAACGTCAAAAAACGACATTATTTTTGCACCAACCTAATAATAATAATAATAATAATAATAATAATTTATTCATTAACAAAGGAAGCCAACAAATTCAAAAATGAATTCCAAGTGGGTGAAGAAGTGCAAATAAACGATAATACACCTACTGCAGCGGTCTATTTCAAATAAGAAATGTTCTCTCTAATAACTTTTGAAGTGTGTGTATATATATATATATATATATATATATATATATATATATATATATATATATATATATATATATATACACATATATAGGGTGACCCAAAAAAATGGGAACTTTTTAACAATCCAATAAAACCAAGAGTGATGGAAGAAAAATATTTAATTCATTGTAATTGAAACCTTAAAACATGCCATTTAAGAAACAATGATTGAATTTTCATTTTTTTAAAATTACGTCCTGTAGATGGCGTCCTCCTATACGAATGCATTCTTGAAATCTGCTGTTGAGATTCCTCATTGACTGTTGCAACATCTCAACTGGGATACTGTAAATTTCATTTTCGTTACTAAAATGGCGAAATATTTACTTGCTGAAGGTCTCTGTCTCGCAGTGTTGCCACTTGCTCATGTTTGGCAATACGCACTTAAAAAATTCCCGTTTTTTTGGGTCACCCTATATATATATATATATATATATATATATATATATATATATATATATATATATACACACACACAAACATACATACTTATTTATATATATATATATATATGTATTTCAAAAGTTATTATAGTGGACATTCCTTTTATATAACAGTGATCTCATCTCACAATCCTCGCTCTTGCTCCATATGTGGCCTCCTTTGTAAATCACTAGCGGGTCTTAAATGCCACTTAAGATTATCGCAAAAAAATCCTTAACTGAATCAACTAAGCTGTCAGGTGCTCATACGTCGAAACCGACGGGAGAGTCAATTATATATATATATATATATATATATATATATATATATATATATATATATATATATATATATTACAGACAAAAATCTTGGGACCACCCTGTATTTCTTTATTTGAAAGTATTAATGTAAGTAATTAAAGTGTATTTGCTTTAATTTTTCAGTCTTTCTCCGCGACCAAAAAGTTCAAATTTGGATTAATCTGTTAACAATACATTTTACTAAATTATGAATATTTCGTATGAAAAATATATTTTATTTTCACCCTAAAAAAACCCAACCTGTAGAAGACTTTTTGAGATTGACAAAATGGATAGAGATTTTATTTAGGTAGAAAAAAAAAATGACAATATCATTCGATTTTGCAAAGGCATACTATATCATTTATTTTGTGCATAACTGGAAAAATATCACCTTTCAAAAAAAAAACAATCATCCAAAACACTCTTCTAAATTATGTCAAATTTACCTCGTGTCAAAAAAAAAATAAGGGAGAAAGGATAGGAGAGTTTGAAATGTGAGAGTGAGCTCTTCAGTGCTTCAAGAATGCATGGGAAGTTCTGCCATCCACTTTCTTTTCTAAAACTTGATGAGAATGCCAAGAATTTGTAAAGCAATAATTGAGGTAGGTGATGGTTTTATTGAGGAAAACAAAATATTATGTGTGATAAATGTTATAGTTAAGTTCTTATTTTAGTCAAAATAAAGACAGTTACATCATAGTTGCTGAAATCTTATCTTTTACTTTAACAAAAATACAAAAAATATCTCATTTTAAGGTGTTTTTAAAAACAGGTAGTGTAGCCCTTTACCCGTAGTATATATATATATATATATATATATATATATATATATATATATATATATATATATATATATATAGTAGACTTCCTGTTGTTATCGGTCTGAAGGGGGCGATCCCAGCGTGCGACACCTTTGGAAAGTACCATAACACGCGTTGTGTGTAAAATTGCGGTCCATCGATAGCTGTGACCGAGGGTTTGAGTGTGCTGGCTTTGTTCAGATTGTTGATCACGCTATATAACACACTCTCTCCCAGAAATCGTAAGGTTGGCTCTGTGAGTGTTGAACAAAGACAAAATGTGCCTGAGAGAGCGCCTGCAATTTACTAGCCGCTCTAACAGTCGTACAAATATAAAGCTATTATTATTATTATATATTTATATATGCATATATATATATATATATATATATGCACGCATATATATATATATATATATATATATATGTATATGCTGATTCCTTTTTATAAGACAGTATGGAGAGGGAATGTACATATACATGTGCGCGCTAACATCTCTCATCAACACATCTAACATCAGACCAACAGTCCAAAAGTGTGATAAAGGCACACTATAAATACAGAAAACCAACAATGAAACATTAAAAGAACATAAGGTAAATGTATTCCTTTAAAATGTATTCCTTTTATTTGCCTGAAGAAGGTCACAACCAGAAACCCGTGTAACAAAAATATGACGAATAAAATATAATATATACACTAAAACAAATCTACATTATAGCCAAAAACGTTTGTAGTTTCTCTCTTTCCAAAAATATACATTTTTCTATTGTTTCAACAACAATAACATTTTCCCTATATATATATATATATATATATATATATATGGAAAAGTTTATAGGTGTTGAAACTATATATATATATATATATATATATATATATATATATATATATATATATATATATATATGGAACAGGTAGGAAAATTAGTTTAAATTTGACGCTTCGGTATTTATTTAGCTTCTTCAGTGAAACATATCGAAATTTATAAAGATTTTCCGGTTTGTTCCTTGTTTAATTATTCTATCGGATTTAATTCCTATTTTCAACTCATATATATCTGTTTGTTTATGTGTTTGTGTGTATAAAACTTTGAATTTGTTTTTCAATTGAATTTTCTGTTTCTTAAAATAATTAGAATTATCAAAGTCAAAAAGAATTTAATTTGGTCAACATTCTGTGAAGGATTCAACCCAAAATATAAGCTTGTGTATCTGGTGTGCCGCGAGCAGGGATGACATCGAGAAGCGTGCTCAGCAAGAATCCTGAGAGGCTAAGTAGAATGACATATCTCGGCAGTTTATCTTATCAAGGAAACCTTTCCCCCGTTAACCACTCTTCCGCTTCGGGTTTCTGTTACTTAAATCCCTACTCTGAGGATCTCGAAATTCAGAAGGCGTTATTGAAGACCGTGGGAATTTTCTGAAAGGCTCTTTGTGTTCTCGCACTGTTGCAGTCGATATTTTGCTTATTTCTCTCCCAACATTTCATGGTGGCTTAAGCAGCGCTTTTCAAACTGACTCAGACACTTCATGCGTATTAGTTTGATTAGATTAATAAAATTAAAGATAGACGCGGAATAAGGAAAAGTAAATAAAAATGTGGATGGTTCATATACTCAAGGATTAAAAACTCTAATCCTTGTGTTAAGTCGGTGAAACTTATTAACAGACATGTGTAAGATCATCTCTGACGTTAACGCCAAGAGATTATTATTATTATTATTATTTTTATTTTCTTTGATATCTGGCGTTTACACATTTCTTTCCGGGTTCCGCCCAGGGACCTAAGGTTAGAAATGGCATCATGACACTTTCCACTGCAAAGAAAAAAAAATAATAATTACATAGATAAAGCCCTTCGTAAAGAGTGGGCTGTACTTGTCAGAACAATTTTTTGTATCTTTGTGAGGCATGGACTTCCAGGGATCCCTTCAATTAGTCTGTTGGAATCTTTTCCAACCAGTCTAAGGGCTCCAACTACAACAGGGATTGTTGATGTTCCCATGTGCCACATTTTTGAGATTTCTATTTCAAGGTCCTTGTATTTTGACAGCTTTTCGAATATCTTCAAAGATATATTGCAGTCTGCAGGGACTGCCATATCAATAAGGAGGCACTTATTTTGTTTGTGATCTTTAATAACAATGTCTGGGCGGTTGGCTTTGATTGTTCTGTCAGTGTGTATTGTGTAGTCCCATAGAATTGTAACAGGTCCTATCTCCGTAACCGGGTCTGGGTGGTTATTATTATTATTATTATTATTATTATTTTGCTTTTACTCTTTTCTTACGAAACGGTACGTCTGGGATCTTAAAGGATTTCTCTGATAAAACCGCTGTTTTCATAATGGCTAACTATAACCAATCCGTGTAAAAAAAAAAAAATCTTTGCTTTTTCCGGAGGTGACATAAAGGCAAACTTGTTCAATATAACATTCAGAGTAGCGCTGGTATTTACTGTTTGAACCTCCTTCTTCTCTTTCGCTCCTTTCTTCTTCTTCTTTTCCTTCTTCTTCTTACCGTCCACCTTAAGAACGTTGGCGATCATGGCTCTCCACAATTTACTGCACTTTGTAGCTCTTAATAACTTGCCTTTTTGTCATGTCTTTCAAACCCTGCTCCGCCATCCATTCGATCAAACTTACCATTTAGGTCATGCTTTGTTTTTCTCTGTACCGCTCAGCTTCAATCTGTACTTTGAGTATCAAATTTTCCAAGCCTCATCATGTACATTAGACATTTCAACTCTATCTTCTTGATGTTAATCATAAGTGCTCTTTTTGTTGCCATTATCTCTCGAAGTTCGTCGTTGCTCATATATTCGCTATTGGCATCTCGTGTGCAGTAGCTTTCTCACAGACGTGCCGTCGCCTCCTTCTGCTTTTTACAACTGCCCCCGATGAGCTGCTTTCGCTGGTCCCCAGACTTCATGAATTTAAGCGTTCAACTAGGCTGGCATCTCGCTCTTACACTTTCACTGTCGAAACTGTTAAATGTAGCCGTCTCTTCTACTCCAATATTCATGTCTCGAACTTCTCGTCTGTGGAACTTCCTCCCATTTTCCTTGTATCCCTAATAGCTATAATCTCTAACTATTCAAATGTAATGTCAATCGACGTCTCCAGATGTATTGATCTATCCCCTATCCTTCTCTTCATCCTTTCCTCTATCACTCCTCTTTGCTCTCGCTCCAACTCTCTGTAACCCCTTGCGTGCTAGTGGCTTCCCGCCTTGCTTGGGATGAAACGCTTAAAAAATTCCATGATATTCTCAGCATTCTTCTATAGAACCACATTCCAGTTGCTTCAAATCTCTTCTTCGTCTAAAGGAAATTGTCCAGCATTCATAATCTAACACTTTCGCCCCAGCCCCTCAACCTCCGGCGTAATACTCTCTGGGTTGGGATGTCTACTCGGTCCTAACCGAACTTAAGGGAGTGGCCATAGGTCCCCTGAGCATCCGTAGATTATTCGACCGGTCCGCTGGTTTAATCCTGCTTCCTGCCCACGTTGTGATTTGTTTGATCCAGAAAGCAGAAGTGATGTCCGTCCATTCACGGTCGACTGAAGATGTAGACATGGCTGGGGAGTCCGGGCTAAGAAATTTAGATTGCAGCAAGAAAAAAAAAATTAATATCTGCAGAAAGCCGGACAAACAACTATTCAATGGTTGAATTGCTAATGTCTATTATATAGCAGAAAAGAATAGTAGAGAAAAGAAACGGGTTACAGAAAAGAAAATTATTTAACGTAAAAACTCATACACTGGATTCTAGACACAGAGAGAGTGTAAATGATTAACTTGTTAAATTGTCTCAGAAAGATATATGACTCTTGTGATGGAGGGATAAAGATTTCTGTGCGGGCCTTAAAGTTATAGTGGCGTTCCTCCTGCCAACGCTTGCTCGGGTCAATTCTCTCTTCTCTCTTCGAGAATGTTCTCCAGTCTGCCATTTTCAGCATAACTACGCGTTTATATAGATAAACCCGGCTGGTTATAACTGACCCTCGGCCCTACTACTTCGTACGCGATTATCACGTGTTCTGGCTGCTTCAACCAAAATCATGTGGATTCCAAAGTTCCTTCTAGCTTACTCAGCTCTATTTCAATTTTTAATCGATAAAAATTATTTCGACCATTTTATTGTCTTCTGATGACCCAGATTCAATGGGTACAACTTCTTCCCTAGATCAGATTTCCCCGTCAGTAAACAAAATGCTTTGATTTAATTTCGCTATTCAAATCTAATCCAATTTCAAAAAAAAAATATACGTGTGTGTGTGTGTGTGTGCGTGTGTGTGTGTATATGTGTGTGTGTTTCCCAGACTCTCTCTCTGTCACACAAAGCTATATAGGAATTATGATACTACATAACAACTCAGTAATCTTTTTTTAATACTTCGCTCAGCTTTTAGCATCCTATTCAATTTTGTTACTAATTTTCACCCAATACAGGGCTCAAGAGCACATCAAGATAGAGAATTATTGACTGATGTGTGTGATATGAATATCAGAGTAAGAAATAAGGATCACTATAAAAGCTAGATTGTAGCAAGCCACCGGCATTCCCTCCGTATTCCATCAATGGAAAGTAACTTCGATTCGAACAGCTTCTTCACGCGAACCACTTTTCTGTGGAACCGAGGTAGAGGGCTACATTAAGGTTCAGTTTATATATAGAAGGAGAAGATAATCGTTAACCATAGACTTGAACAGGTTAATATTGTAGTGATAAGGGAATCATCGTCTTTGCTGTCGGTGCCACAGAGCATTGCTTTGCGGGAAGTAGCTGTTCGAGCGGCACTTACATCTCCCCGATGTAATACGGAAGGAATGTGGCTGGTTTCCTACAATGTGGCTGGCTCCCTCCAAAATATGAAAACAGCAATCCATTCTCGGCCAGATTTGGTTCTTATAAAAGTAGGGGATAGCATGAAGATTCAGGTACTTACTGGAGCGGTATGTAGGCGATTTTTTTGTCCTGCATCTTTATCGATGGATATTATGTAAGAGTTGCATTTGATGCCAGGTGTGTGTTTAAGGCTTAATAGTTTCTCAAGGCACGAAGTCTCCCTGACGGGACAACCATTCATCGTGACTGGCGGTAGTTAGGGGTCCAACAGTAGTATTCCATTTTAGGCCTAATCTGGCCCCTGTAAAGATAGAAGTTAGCACGAGGAATCAGTTGCTTACTGGAACCGACCATCTTTCGTATATCCTTAGCGATGGATCGTATGTCCGAATTCCACTTAAGGTCTGGGTTGAGTTTGAGGCCCTATACTCGCTCAAGGCACGAGGCTTCCCCAAGTGAACATCCATTCATCGTTTACTGGTGGTAGCTCTAGGTCTGATCGGCGATGATGGAATGTAAGTAGTTTAGTTTTTGAGGCATTGAATGTAACCAGCCAGTTTTTCACTACAACTGAGTTGTTAGAGCTAGATCGAAGGAGAGATCAGCTGCCAATCTCTGGTCATCAAAAGTTTTGGAGGTTCACCCATATATCATTGTATTATCAGCATAGATATTTACAAATGATCGGCGTATATTCATAGGCAGATCATTTATGTAAAGTACAAATAAGGTGGATCTTTGTGCTCTGGCCGTGAAAAAGTATCTTCAGGGCCCTAATCGTTGAGAATTGAGAAGACACTTCCAGTGATTCCATGGCTAGAGAGCTTTATGTCACATTTGGTCAAAGGCCTTTGAAATATCTAATGCAATCGTCCTTTAGATATGGTTGCTGCATCGTATTCAAAACAACTGTATTGAATGTAACTGAGATGTTAGAGTTAGATCGGAAGAGAGATCAGCTGCCAATCTCTGGTCATCACGAGTTTTGGAGGTTTACCCATATATTATTGTATCATCAGCGTAGATATTCACAAATGATCGGAGTATAGTCTTGGGCAAATCATTTATGTAGTGTAAAAAGAGGGCTGGTCCAAGAAGTGAGGACTAACCGATAACAACTTCCTTCATGGACCTACCCGTTGTTCTTTCATTCTGTACTTATTCATTTTCATTATTATGAACCTTTACTGTTTTAACTTATTTTCCGCTGTTATTATTATTATTATTATTATTATTATTATTATTATTATTATTATTATTATTATTATTTGTGTATGTTTCCTGCTTTGTATCCTAGAGACCCAGGTTCAGACAATGGTCATTAGGCCCTATAGGAGAACTGTCATTTAATTGATAGCACTTTCCTCAGTATATGGAATGTTCCTAGTAGGGCGATCTTCTGGGCAATTTGTATGTTGATGTTACCTGGCACACTTTTAATAAAATTGCCCATTCCTTTTCTGACGAGACCCAGAGCTCCGATTACTAGTGTCTCAGTCTTCATTCCTCACATCCTGTTAATCTTGATTTCCAGGTCCTTGTATTTAGGCAATTTCTCGATAATTTTTATGGGGGTATTTCTCTCAGATTGTACTATGTCAATAAGCATACGCTTCCTGAATTTCTTGTCATGATAATAACAGAACTGTTGCCTTTTATTTCCCTGTCAGTTCGAACTGGCATGTCCCATAGGATAGTTACATCGTTATTTTGGGTAACTGCGTCTGGTTGATGATCATACCATCTCTCAGTGGTTTCGATTTCGTGCTTCTTGAATATTCTCCAGTGCACATATGTCGCTACTTTATGTCTATGGGTATATTCATCTTTTGCCAGTCCCGGACATCCTGAGATAATATGGCCAACAGTTTCATCATATTTTCCACAGATCCTTAATTTCGTATTAGTTCCATCATTGATTATGTGACAGTGATAGGATCTGGTTGCGAGGCTTTGGTTCTGAGCTGCAATCATTAGACCTGGTGTCTCAGTTTTCCGTCCGATGCTCCTCAGCCATTGATGTGTTTTATGTTGGTCCACATCTGCTTCTTTCGTTTTTTTTAGGCATTTTCCATGGAACGCTTTGTCCTTCCAGTTTTGTTGTAATTTCATTTGGCCAAATTGATTTGCTTTCTGCTTTACTCTTTTGGCATGGTTGGTATTCACTTGGTTTTTTGTTTGTAGGATTTCAGGTATATTAAGCTACTTCTTGAAGAGTGCAGCTTTTTTGGTGATGGAGTGGATTTGGTGTTTTACTATTTAATCATTGTTTTTGTGAGGTATGCTTCCAATATTATCGTTGTATTAAAGTTAATTCAAGTTGGATTAGACGTCGACCTCCTAAAGCTTTTAGTACATATCAACATCTAATTTCGGGTGGTGCATCCTCATTTGGGTGAGCATTTTTCTGATCTTGGCGTTCAGTCTTTTAATGCCATTCAACTTCCATTTAATAATCTTGAAGCTGTATGTTACTACGGATATATCTAAAGTGTTGATAGATTTTATTTTATTGGTCCCATTTAGTTCGCTCTCTAGTATCAAATTCACTCTTCTATAATATTCTTTTCAGATCTATTTCTTCATAATTGAATGTTGCATTCCGTTGCCTTCATTAATTACTAAGTATTTGTATGTACTATCTTGGTTTGGTTCCTTAATTTTGTTGGTGATATCAAGATCTGAATCCGTAGTTTTCATTAGTTTACCTCCTTTGAAGATCGCTTTGGCACATTTGTCGATTTAGATCTCCATCCTAATGTCTTCGCTGAAGGTTTGGACACTGGTGAGTAGGTTTTTCTGCTGGTTGTCATCCTTGGCAAACATTTTAAGATCATCAGTATAAAATAAGTGATTCAGTTTGCCATTCTGTGTCTTGCATCCGTGGCTACTGTTGTTCAGTATACAGCTGAGTAGCGCTAATGCAAGACAGAAGAGTAATGGTGACAATGAATCACCTTGGAATATCCCGCTTTTGATATTAATTGGTATCGGTGTTAATGACTAGTTTGTATGGTTTAGATTTAGTGTATTCTTCCTGTTTTCCATGCTTTCTGTTAGGAATTTGATCGTTGTGGGGCATACTCTGTATATTTTTAGGCTCTTCTCTACCCATGAGTGTGGAACACTGTCGAACGTCTTTTTATAGTCGATCCATGCTGTCGATACGTTTCTTTTTTTTTCTCACATCCTTTCAATATTGTTTTATTGATAACTAGATGGTCCTTTCCACCGTAACTTCCTCTTTGACATCCCTTCTGTTCTGCCGGGAGTAAATTATTTTTCTCAAGGAAGTTGTATGTCATCTCGGTTATGATAGAAGTGAAGATCTTGTACATTGTTGGTAGGCAGGTTATGGGCCTATAGTTCTTCGGGTTCTGCGTCTCTTTGTTTTGGAGAGTATGTATTTTACTCCCCACGTGAGCCATTCTGGGCATTCTTCAGGGTTTATGATTATATCATTGTAATCCTGTGCGTGGTCCTGGTGGGTATTAGATGGGTTTTTTATCCAGAAATTGGCTATTCGGTCTATTCATGGTGATTTCCAGTTTTTGGTTTTGCAGATGGCAGCGGTTGTTTCAGTAATATTGATATCCGTCCATTTTTGGCACTCTATATGTCTGTGTTGTTCCTGCTGTTGCTTGATCCATGTAGCTCTTTCATTGTGCATTTTGCAGTCTTCCCACATCTTACACCAGAACTCCTCGACTTACTGGATATTAGGTGGGTCATTTATCTCTATTTTTTCAAAGTTCTCTGTATAGTTTCTTGGCATCTTTGAAAATGTTGTTTTGTCAGAAGAATCTGTTTCTATTTTCGTAATGCCAGATTCTCTGTTCCTCCGACTGAATTTGTTGCTGCAGCTTCTCTTTCACTTTTGGTACATTAGTCTTATTCTTTATGTCCAGGCTTCGTTTCAGTTATCTCCATTTCCTTTCTTGCATTTTAGAGCCCTTGTGTACTTCACTTAGAAGTAACAATTGTCCTCATAGTTTATTTATTTGGAGTTCTATATTTTCTTTCCAGACTGCCATTTTTCTTTTTTGTTTACGTTGGGGTTTTACTTTTTCCCTGTTGTTTCTGCGATCGTTTCCGAGGCTGCGTATATAAAATGATTAATTTCTGTTAGGCTCATCGATCTTTCCATTTCGACCCTTATTTTTTTCTAATTGCGTGGTTAGCAAGATTGATGTTTTTTGTTTGTTTGTTTTTTTTGTTTTTTTACTTGACGTTTCTTTCTTAATTTTGGAATTGTCGGCGTTTCTTCGAAAGACATTTCTTTTACATTCTCCCATTTATAGCCGATGTTTTTGTCATCTCTAATTTTCTCTCATATTCGTCATTGTCTTCCTCTATTTGCTTGTCTACCTCAAAGGGATTATTACAACTTGTTTCTATTTGTCCCTTTGCATGTGTCTCCTCTGCAATGTTGCTATTTAGCCCCTCGATGTTAACGTTTAATCTGTGATGTTTTCTCGGATGCTTTCGAGTTCCATTTTATTGTCTAGTTTGTTGACATTGATGTTTAGTCTGTTTATTATTATTATTATCATAACTATATTTATTTTCTTTACACCACACTAAGAATTGTGTCGAAGAGTGAAGGCGAATTGGTTACATTTCTAAGACTGGTTATTTTGATTTTGTTATTTTCACTATCATTTTGTAGTGATGTGCATCATGTGTTTTGTAAATGTTTCAATATGAGCTGAATGTTTTTGAGGCTACGCGGTTTTGTGGGTGTTGAATTATTTCACACCTTACAACCCCTTTCCCACAGGCGAAACGGTGCAGCACCATCGCTACTCTGTTGTTTTTTCTATGGAAAGTATTCAGACGAGCTACATACCTTAGTTTCCACCATTTCTAACCTTCACGGCTAGGACCCGCCATACTACGCACATTGTAGTGAACCACATCGTTCCTTCCATATTTCACTCGGGCAGCTTCTTCCTACGATCCACTACATTATGGAACCGACTCCCAACAGGATGTTTCCTTGATTACTACAATCTTAACCTGTCCAAGTCTAGGGCTAACCGTTACTTTTACCATATATTCTTGAAAATTATGTCTTTACTGCTTACTCGAGTGGCTCTCGGGCCTTTTACAGGGTAGACATTATTGTAAAAAAAAGACAATTTAAATAATATAAAAAAACTGTACATATCATATATCTTCGTTTTAAAGTGGTATTGATGTTTATTTCAGCATACCTTATGTTTCCCAAAAGCAGTCCACCCAAGAGAGAGCGTGAGAGTGGAAGACATACAGACAAACAGAGTGGAAGAGTGTTTTTCTTTCTCATTTTTCAACGCCCCCTTATGGGAATTTTAGTTTGCTCTCTGCACCATTAGCACAAAGACCAGTGGACACTTTACCCTGTAAATGGTAGAATATTCGTAGATCTTTATCATCGCCTCTTGACCGCCGCTACAACTTCTTATTCCTTTCTTTAAGCGCTGACCATCTCTTCACTATTCTCGGCAGCATAGAAAACTTTTGTTCGTTGCCAATCCTTGCCGTCTACTGATTTTATAATTTCTTTTTGCCCGAGCACATTCTTGTCCAGAACCAGACGGGTCGCGTCTGCTGCGAGGAATGATTTCTCTTTCTAAATAGCCATTATTAACGCTTATCTTATTCTCTCACATTTTTATTTCCTTCTTTTCTCTGTCACTCGCTCTCTCTATCTATCTCTTTCTCTCTTTCTCTCTCACTGTGCTCTTTCTATTTTGTTTCTCTCTCTCTCTCACTATCTCTCTCTATCTATCTATCTATCTATATATGAATCTTTCATTCTCTGACACCATTGGAGTTCTCTTTTTCTCTCTGTATCTATTACTCTTTCTTATCCTATTTATTTTTTTTATTCGGTTTCTCTTTCTTTCTGTCTTACTTTTCTCTTTCCCGTTTTTCTCTTTTTTATGTACATTTCCTTCTCACTCTCGCTTTTGTATCTATCTAAACATATATCTGTCTATCTATGAATTTTTCATTTTTCTGCCACATTTCTCTTTCTCTCTTTTCACTCTCAGTTTTTCTCTCTTACCTTGTTCCGTATTCTCATTAATTTTCTTTCTTTCTATTTCTCTTTCTTTCTCTCTTACGTTTGCCTTTCTCGTTTTTCTCTTTCTTTCCATGTACATTTCCTTCTCACTCTCACTTTTCTCTTTTATCTATCTATCTATCTATCTATCTATCTATCTATCTATCTATCTATCTATCTATCTTTCTCTGTCACTTTTCTCATTCTCTTTTTTCTCTCTCTATTTCTCTTTTATTATTCTCTTCCTTTCTCTCTCAGTTTATTTCTCTTTCTCTTTATAATTCTCCTTCAATCTCTTTCTCTTTTTCCGAGTCTTCATCGCCATCTTTTGCACTATTTTTTCCTTTATTTTCTTTCATTTTTCTTTATTTCTCTCTCTCTCTCTCTCTCTCTCTTTCTTGCTTTCTATTAATCTTTTCTCTCTCTCCCACTTTTTCTCTTTCTCTTTCTTTTTATTTCTATTTTTCTGTTTATCTCTATTTTTTATTTTTATATGTTTCTGTCTTTTTCTTGCTCATCCTTCTCTTTCCCTCTCATTCTTTCTCTTTTTTTCTTAACTCTGTTCCTTTTTGTTGAATCTTTCCTTAAAATGATTTTATGTTCTACTCCTCTTTTGCAGAAATTGCATACGTTCACTGGGCAAAATCATGAATTCACTTCTACCTGATATTTGTCCCACAGCCAGATATATCGACAAAGGTTTCTCACTGGCATGTCATAAGCCTTGACGAGCAATCATTCACATCAAATCATTTACACTAAATCATTCACAGTAAATCAGACATGGCAACCCACTAACGATCGATTCCAACCAACTCTATTATTTACATTTATAGTAATAGGTTATTTTCGTCACACCTTTGGCATTTTTATTAACCATAATTTAGTATGGCACAAGACTACAAATATGACGCGTTTGGTAAGGCATGAACTTGCTACCATCTGCATTCTTTTGTTACCATTACTATCATCATTAACATTTTGATATTTCAAGTAAACGAGTTGTATTTTTAATGTGCTATGGTATAAAATATTATTTGAAATACTTCCTCAAGGTTTAAAGGATATACTTATCTGTAAAAACAAAAACAGACTCTAAACATTAGAATCGCTAAGCTAATTAGTATTTCATGCTTGACAATACAGGTATCCCCCAAGGCTGTACTCTCGGACACAAACTCTATATACTTTATATTAAAGACCAGCCTAAGAACATTTTCAGATCATTAGCTTATAAATCCATCAGGAGGGCGATTACTTTAAAACAAGCCCAGGTCATTAGATAAATTAGTAAATATCTATGCAGATGATACCACAGAGCATGGGTGCACCTCGAAAACTCTAGATGACCAGAGCCTGGCAGTTTGAGTTCTTCTCTAACTTAGCCTTGACAGCTCATGACACAGGAAGTTTCCAGACTCGCCGAAAGCCCTGATTTTATGAAGGCTACTGGTCTGGAGAAAATCCTAGTGGGCGTTCTTAAGCTGCCTGAAGGAGAAATGTTTCCCCAAGTCTATGAAAGGTGTCAGTTGTCTGCCCTGTGTTAAAAAATGTGGGAGAGTGCTCACCACTGTTTCAATATTGATATCGATATCAGCCTCCTTAGCGCCATTAGCAAGTTCTTTGAGGCTATGATTAATAAGAATATCACAGCAACAGAAACAAACAGTATGGATTTCGCTCTTTTAGGTCCACTGCTGATGTTTTGTCATAACACAGAGAATCAATGCGTTATTTGATAATAAATCCACCATGAGGGTGATCCCTTTAGATATCTCAAACGCCTTTGTCAAGGTATGGCACAGGGGCCTGCCATACAAACTCTGCAGCTATGTACTCTCTGGAAGAGTCCTTGCAATCATCAAGTCGGTCAGGCTTCTGAAGCCTATGAGATCAAAGCAGATATCCGGTATGGCTCACTACTTGATCCTACTGCCTTTCTGTTTTATATTAATGTTTTATCTAGGAACATTCTCAGGTCATTAGTAAATATCTATGCAGATAATAGCGCAATATATGGATGCACCTTCAAAACTCTAGATGATCAGAGCCTGATGTTTGATCTCTCCACTAACTTCCCAGCTCACTTCACAGCTCAGTGAGACAAAGGGCGGCTTGTATTGTTCAATAGCTACCGAAGCTAGTAACGTTTCATCGACACCGAGCAGACCGTAAATTTGCTCCAGTCTTAATGAACGGTTGTACTCTAAAATGAGGCTTCCTGTCTCGAATGTCTACTAGGACTAAAACTCACTGTAGACCTCAGACTGAACTAGTACATACGAACCATCGATAAAGATTCGGGAACAATTGTTCTTCGTACTGATCCAGATCAGGACAGATCAAAAATGGAGTATTGCTACCATATCTGGGCTGGTGGGACATCTCGATGTGGTGTCAGCAAGCTGGTCTCGCTAGTACAGTTACAACTGAGTAGCGAGTTCTATTCTCACTGGGTGTCTATACTTCGGCCTTTTGCCACATCTAAGCTGCGCTTACAAAATCATCATATTTTCCAGTCTTGACAAAGCTCAAAGGCGTTTACGTGGCTTTGTGTGTGAGTAATTATTTTCCACAATACGACTCTTTTCCCGCAGACGAAACGTTGCTAGCCACTCGTTAATCTATCGCTATTTCTATGGCAAATGTTCATGCCACATGCACATGATCGATTCATCCTCATTCTCTTCGTATTCCATTGGTAAGAAGGAAGAACTCTGACTTGTTAGAAACAGATTCACGAGAGGGTGTTAATCTTTTCAACTCTAAGGTCACTAATTATCTAACTTATATATCCTCATATGCATTTTTTTACTTCCTTGAGCTTACAACAAGCTGACTCAGTAAACCTCTACCTTGAAGGAATCTTGAGTCTTTTGTTGGGTGAACAATATTATATAAAAAATTATATAAAAAAGACGCTGATAATCAAAAATATTTCCCAAAACTTCCTGATATCTCCCTTCTGAATCTCGAAGAAAAATTCTCTTCAACGGTTTTGTGATCACATATTTTCCTTAGAGTAATTCTACAGCAGCTTCTATTTTCTTCTTCTGTTGTGGGGCTTAAGGCCACATCACGTTGGAACACTGGTTACCGTACGATCACTGAAATTAAGCAATGTTGAATCTGTCCAGGGTGACCGCTTAGGAATATCAGCTGCTGTAAGCTTGGATGTGCGAGTGGTGTGATAAATAATATTTCGGAATTGTTAATCGGAAAGCCGAGTTCGAATTCCAGTTGGGTTCTTTATATTCACACGCGTGCAAATACCCTTGGGAGAGTACGAATCCACCTCTTCTTCCTCCAGCTATGGGTTAATTAGTAAGACTTGTATCACTGAAACCATTATTATCTATAAAATAAGTAAAAGTGAAAAGATAGAGGTGTTGATATGCCGCTAAACAAAAACAGCTAAATTCTTTTGTTATACGTAATATATGAAAAAAGTCATCGTAAATGATTTTATACACTATGGCTACTCGACTAGGGTATCGACGCTGAATGTAGAACCGGTGAACCGAGTTCAAATCCCAGACCAGTCTGTTCGTTCCCTTGGGAAATCCGTCTCTTCTCAACCAACTTATCTGTGGATTAAATACAGGGGGTAGACTAGGGTCTCCCGCCTTGACTGGTAACCACTCTAAAAGAAGGAAATCTCTGAATTCGAAACGGTGCAATGCTAGAAAAAAAAACTTTCCTAAGAATGCATGGCAGATAATCAAGTAAAGGAATCTGTGGAAATTCATGATCGCCTACATCATGAAGGCACATAACATTTAAAATAAACTCGACTATGAAGCAATCTATATTCGAAAATCTAAAAGTTTAATAGAACTATGAATATCGATGGAATCATCCATCATCTGTCAAGTGATAAAATATTAATAAAGAGATTGTGTGCAAACAAAGGAATCGTGAAAATTGATATTAAACTTTACTATAAGATTTTTAAGCTCGTTTTATATGATGAGAAATTATTAAGTATTTATTTAATATAATATTTACTGTCTGCGTTGAATGGATCCCAAAATTGCATATCACTTAATCAACATCTGTCTATATTTCTGAGATGCGGTATTATGTACACTATTTACCTTATTCGGACTATTGTCCTCATCTTTGTCACCATATTTATTACAACGTTTCGGCCGTTGTACGCTCCGGGCTTCTTCAGGTGGTTGGAATGTCGAACTGAACCCTTTATTTCGCTCATTCGGGTAGACTGTTCTAGTTCCACTTGCCATGGATGTCAGTTATCAGTTATCTCCTGTTAATTCCCTAGTCCAAGTTCTCCACTGCCTTAACCGGGTATTGAACTAACACTCTTTGTGTCCTGTCACTGGATCTAACCAACGCCTTTATCCACTGTGCCATGTGCCCTTGAGAATTTGGACAGGAGAATTAACATAAGATAACTGATACCTGACATCCATGGCACGTGGAACTAGAACAGTCCACCCCAGTGAGCGAAATAAAGGGTTCAGTTCGACATTCCAACCACCCGGAGCGTACAACGGCCGAAACGTTGTAATAAACGCGGCGACAAAGATGAGGACAATAGTCCGAATAATTAAATAGTGCACTTAATCAACATTAATAGCTTTTAGTATTTAAAAAATATGTTAGATTTTACTTGAAATATTGGCGCAACACAGTCCTTCTGTTTTTATTTCTTCAGATCTGCCTCTCTGCGGAATTAATATCATCTTAGTTAATACGTTGATATATTTTTTCATTAATTTCTTTTAAAAGAACAACTCGAAAGGCAATAAAAGCAAATGGCGTTTAAACTCATTAATTTTTGTGCTCATTCAGGGAATTGCGTTTAAATTCATTGAATTGCGTGTTCTTTTATAGAATTGCGTGTTTATTCATTAAATACATTTTCATTCACTTTATTCATTAAAATACATTTTCATTCACTTTATTCATTAAAATACATTTTCATTCACTTTATTCATTAAAATACATTCTCATTCACTGAAATGCGTATTGACGAGTGCGTACGTTTGTTTTGCGTCTGTTATTTGCGATACTGAATTTTCGAAGTTGAATCAGGTTGATATGTTTATTTTTTAGTAATAATTATAAATATTTAAACATTACATTTTGAATTAATGAGCAATTAATTTCGATGTTATTGTCACTGTTACGAAATCGGGAAGATTAACCCGTTAAACTCGTATAACCTGTTTGCTTGGACAAAGTACCGGTATTTAATCATCATACTCTCGGTAAACCGGTAGGAGAAAAGTAACTCAATTTTGGAATCCGTAAAGTAGCTTGGAATATATTCCGTGTAGTAATAGGTCGTGTTCTTAGAATTTGAAAGCCAAGCCCATCCTGGTATTGATGGTCTTATATGCAGAATAATAGCCAATTATCATATGGATTCCCACATCATTGATAATAACTCGTCGTCTCGTCAGAAACATACAACGAACCTGCTTCGTGTTTTCTTCAGTAACGAATGGAAGGACCGCTCCTTTGCTGTTTTTAAGCATCAATTGCAAGAAGACGGACTGTATGGTTGCTAGCAAAAGGGACGAGCCCAACATGCAAATTACAAATTGGGGATGACAAAATGAAATAAGGACAGTTTCAATATCTGGTAATTGTTTTAACAGAGGAAGGAAAGTGCGATACTGAAGTCCGAAGGCGTATTGGAATAGCGAAAGATATTTCAAAAAGCTAAGTAAAGTATCAAGAAAAATCTCTTTAGAAACAAAGAAAATAGGATTGAACGGTTATGTAATATCAGTCCTCCCACATGGCAACGAATGCTGGGCAATCTCCTCTCGGATGGAGAATGAGCAACAGAAATGTGGTTCTACAGAAGGATGCTGAGAATACCATGAACCGGGCATGTGAGAGCAACGACGAAGTTTTAGAGAAGATGGAAGCAAAAAGATAGTATATACTTAACATCAGAAAGAGACAGTTGAGATTTCTAGGGCACATAATGAGGAAAGAGTGCTTGGAAAATTTGATGCTCACAGGACAGCAGAGGGAAACAACGCATAACGTACCTGGCGAGATTGAGTAAACGGATGACGAAGCGAGCTTTAAAAGAGATAACAAAAATACAACATTTATTAAGACCCACAAAGGACGGGAAAATGTGGAGAGCTATGATCGCCTACTTTCTGGAAGGGTACGGCATAAAGAAGAAGAAGAAGAAGAAGAAGAAGAAGAAGAAGAAGAAGAAGAGGAAAGGCCATGTCTTCTCTACACTAGTACAACGACGAATATTCACTGTAAAGACTATGGCGATATCACAATCACTCATGCCTGCACAGAACTCGTCATAGTCAATTGAAATATATGGGAACTGAATATAATTATTAATTTGGCATAATGAGACACCGGAATATTTTGCATGAATTTTAAACCCTCCAGAAAAAATTTGTATAGTGCAACCGGTCACCGAGAATAAATGATATTTAAACTATTATTTAAAGTCGCCTGTGAATAGTGCAACCTTCTATTTTGGGGGTTAATATACTGGCCATAAAAACTCGCACTGTACTCAAGTAGACAAGGTAATAACGATCAACAGGCGGATATAATCAGATTATATCCGCTTGATGATTCTTATTAACTAAAACCGAGTAACGGATTTTGACATTATTATATTAATAATGTTACTATACATATATATATATATATATATATATATATATATATATATATATATATATATATATATATATATATATATATATAAAGCCCAAACATTAATATTCCATGGTTATAATTTATTAAATTGGAATCGTAATCACAATCCAAATCATCAGACCTACAAATTCAAAAGGCTTTTTGAATTTTCAGGTCTGATGAATTGGATCGTCATTACGATTCCAATTTAATAAATTATAACCATGGAATATTAATGTTTGAGCTTTTATATTATATTCTTGCTCTGTCTTGTACATTGAGCTCTACCTGGATTTTATTCTCTTTGAAATATATATATATATATATATATATATATATATATATTGAGCACTAATATTATATACATACATATATATATATATATATATATATATATATTGTTTGAAAAACTGCTGTGTTTATCGTAGATAGAGCGCTTATATATAGAGAGTCTGTGAATATAGAAGTCAACATTGCATGGTGAGTGTCATTTTGATGCCTCAGTTCGATCTTCAAACCAAGTGCACACTGCCTTTACCACTCTCTCTCCCTTTCTCTCTCTCCCCCTCTTTCTCTCTGTCTCTCTCTCTCTCTCTCGATATATATATATATATATATATATATATATATGCATATATATATACATACTTTTTATGTATACTATATTTATGGATAGAAGTAATTAATAACAGGGATAGAGCGTATGTGAATATAAAAGTGGACAATACCGAGTGTTGCCAATCTGTATCATTTACGAACGCAATCTTCTAACCGTGTCTGTTGTATTTTGGCTCGACTATTTATATATATGCTTGTTAATAGGGCATTATGGGCAGCAAGGTATATTGTATTATCCTAAGGTTATTGTAGCCACTCCGTTTTAACCGCAGTATCAACGTTTATATTTATATATATAGCGGGAATATATATATATATATATATATATATATATATATATATATATATATATATATATAGTGTCACCAAACACAGACAGTTTCGTTGTATCACAGCTCATCAGTGTGGCTAGACGTCCGGTTCCCTCTAGCTAGAATCGAAATCCGTCTGAATTGGCGTCAGTCGGAGAATCTAACCCTAACCCGTTGGTGCACGGCAGGGACGAAGTTGAATTTAAGCGTACTTATTTTTAGATAAATACGCCAGTGACTTAGAGTACACGATTCGTTTTATCGAAGAGTATTGCATTATTAGCAGTAATGTCACTGTTTACAAACTCACACTTCCTCCCAAGAGAGCTCAACCGAAATAATTTTTCAGAAGCATATATATGTGTGTGTGTGTGTGTGTGTGTGTGTGTGTGTGTGTGTGTGTGTGTGTGTGTGTGTGAATATCGCACATGCTAGTGTTAATAAAATAGTGTTCGATGTAATGTAACAGAGCTATTAAGTCTTTTTAAAGCATTTCATCCTAGCAAGGCGGGAATGCCACTAGTAAGCAATGGCCACAGAAAGTGAAAGTAAGGGAAAGACTGAAAAGGCTAAAATGAAGAACGGGGGTCAAGGCAACAGAAGATATCGAATGACATTACATTTACATTTTTGAAGATTATAGTTACCAGGGAAGCAAGTGAGAAGAAAGGAGTTCCACTGTCGGGAAGTTTGAGAGAAGAAACTGTTTGAGTAGAAGCGGCGGTTATATTTAACTGTTTCGGCAGTGAAAGGTTGGGACCGACATACCAACGTGCCAACGTAGTAGCATGCTTAAATTCATGCAGTCGGGGCATCAGTGAAAATAGCTTGTCAGAGCAGATGCCATGAAAATGTTTATAGAAAAGACAGAGAGAAGCCACATTACGTCGGTGAGAAAGTGACTGGAGTCGAGATGACAGATCAGGACCGATCACATTACATATCCGTCTTTGTATTTTGTCGAGACCCTCGAGATGAACAGCAGGGGCACCAGACCGAACATGGCTAAAGAATTCAATGCAAGGACGAATGGTAGATGTGAAGGATGGACTCAGGTGAGAAAAACCTTCTGGCGCGACACAGAGAACCAACTTTCCTTGTGGTAGCTGCAGCTATTGATTCATTGTAGTTGTTCCACCTCAGGCCAGTGAAAAACGTGAGACCAAAAAGGCGCAGTGAGGCGCTCTGGTGGAGTTGAGTATCAACCATTCTGATAGAGAAGTTTCTCTATGGTGAGTAAATGACAGCAGTTTCGTTTTGGATGCATTAAAATTCACAAGCCATCTCCTGCTTCAGTCATCCACGGACTGAAGAGCGTTTTCGAGACAAACGACCAGATTAACTTTGTCAGCAATACTGAATATTAATAAATCTAGATTTTTTCTTCCCCTGTAACACAACTAAGAATTTCATTAACAATAGAATCTTCAGGTCCTGAATTAAGACTGACCGTTACATAATTTTAATTTTAATAAATATATCTGGTTAGCGCAATGTTGGCACAGTCCATATATCATACGGGGATTACTGTTTTGTGGTGTGTGGGATTTTTTAAAATTTGTATGCAAAATAAACGGGATTTATCTTTTATATTTTAAATATACGATTATTAATGTTTCTTTTTTCAGATTTTTTTATTTAAAATAAACGTAAATATAACTATAAAAATTATGAAGACATAGAAATAGGTAGAAAAATTAATCAAATCTAATGGAAAGATACTCATATAGAAAATATAATTGCTCAACAGAAAATAAGTTGAAAGAAAAAAATTCATCCGTTTCAGTATGTTTCAACAGGTATTTATTTCTATGCCTATATTTGACCATCAATTCATTTCGCTTGTTTAATAAGTTAGGATTATTTAAGTGTTTTAAGATACCTATTTTTCTACAAGGCATAAATTACAACTATCGCCTTTCCCATTGTAAGATTTTGTTTTAGCTATTATTTAGATAATATTTAGTAATTATGTGTGTATTACCACCATTGTTTAATTGCCAAAAATATTTGTAGAGAGCTCAGTTATTCATTATCCATTAGCTCTGATTAGTTTTTTTCTACCTGTTTGTATATATGAATTGATATTTTTTAAGTAATTTTAGGTACGTTTATTTTAAATACAAAATTTAAAAATATATTAATCTCCGTTTATTTTAAATATAAAATATTGAAACCGTTTATTTTAAATACAAATTGAAAGAAAAAAACCCAGTAATCACCCCCTTATAATATAAGGACTGTGCCAACATTTTATTAAACCGATATATTTATTAAAATGTAAATTATGTCACGGTCAGCCTCAATTCAGGACCTAAAGATTGCGTTGTGCATGAAACTACGAGTCAGTTGGGAAAAATGTATTACGTTTACTTGTGCGTTCATGGTTTGTTAATTTCTTAATTAAAAACGTAAAAACAAACGTAGGAAAAATATTCATAGGTAGACACTTCCCCCTCTCAAGCACTCACCACATGATATTCAACAATATCACAGTAAAAATCATAACAAAAAGAATTAACATGTAGGTAGAATGGTAATGGTTATATTAACTTAGATACCTCCATGAGATCGCTAAAAAAGAGCATAGCATGATGAAAAAGACGCCAAACTCGTCTAAATGTTTATGTTATTATTAAGAGGAACGATCAAAGTTTGTTTTAATTATATTTTTAATTTTTCCTTCTTTTTATAATATTCTGAATTTTGATTTAAAAATCCTTGTTTTCTTTGTATCACCGGAATAAGTAAAATAACATATACAATTTTTAACGCGTTTTTTCTTTTCTTTTTTTTTTTTTTGTATAGCACACATTAATTTGGAAAATCTTGCAAAAATAGGAATATTTGTCGGATGTTAATGAAACTTTCAGAAACTATTCACAGATGATCGAAATTATTATAAATATGTTTTTTTATTAAAGTTAAGGCAGAAATTCTTTTATTACCCACCCATAACTTATTTTCTGAAAACTCTAGAAATTCGATCGAGTCCACTTTACTAATTACAATAGTTAAAAGCACAAGGTTTTGAGGAATAAAAATCATGTATTTTTTGTTTTTAAATGGACCCCACCCTTCCTGAAAATCAGCTCTGAATTGTAACATACAAAACTCAATAAAACAAAGATATTATTTAATTTCAAATACTTTTATTTGCTTTTAGTTGTTTTTATGAATATGGACAATATTTTCTGAAAGCCAAAATTTTTTTCAATGAAAAATGAATTTTTAATACAATTATTTGTCATTTCTTTAATTAAGATTTTTGCATTTAAGTTGCTAAAATATTATAAAATTAGTTAAAGCCGCATCCACTTTCGTAAGTGTCCTTATGAGATAGATCTTTTTACCGCGTTGTAAATTGTATCGTTTTGACTAATCAGAAGAACCGCAGTAATTAAGAAATGTAATTTTGTGTTTATAATCGGGCTGTAATTATAAAGTACGGAAGACCAGCCAGAATACAATTAAGTTGCGTTATTTGAATTAAGCAATGTTCTCCGATGTTAAGGCCTTTACTTTTGCGAAACGCGTGTGGAGAAGTTAATTTGATTTTTTAATTTCAACTGTGAAGGGTACCTACAAGTATCAGTACCATCTTATGAAATTTATATGATCTTATTTTTATATTAATCTCAGTTATGTCATTTTTTTCCATAAATGAAATAGCAAAATTAATAATAAAATGAATAGAAATACAAATAACACAGTAAAATGTAATAAATGTACATAAAATTATAGTATTTTATGTACACTTCTGATAAAATTTCATAAGAAAGGTACCTATAAATTAATTAGATACCTTTCTTATGAAATTTAATCTAACTCTTAACAGTCTTATTTTAATTTCTTTTTAATATATTTCCCATAAAGCATCGTAAACGTAAAGGACAAAGCTAAGTACAAAAAACATTAAAAAAATTAGGGCGCTGAAAGTTTTCCTTAAAAATAACGAGGTAAATAATTTGTTCGCTTAAATGTAAAATATTTCACTTTTCTCCTTCCGTAGAACAAATTATCTTCACGTAATCTGTCAATATGGCATTCAACACCTGTCAAGTGACGCGAAAGGTTATGACCTGATTTGTTTACATCTTTTCGGCGCAGAACTTAAGCTTGGTTCAAGATATTTTAAATAAACATTATAATTTCTGATTTTCTTAAAATAAGTTTTGAAAAAATGATAATTGATTTTTAAAAGAATTTCAAACTGAGATTTTCATTTTTTTTTTTTATAAAATGGAAAAAAATGATTGCCATGATCGATTATCTGTCAATTTTGCTGACTCAAAAAAAAAAATTTTGACGATAATTTTCGGACGTGTTAGGAACGATTAAAAAATTGTAAAAAAATACCCCCAAAAGACTTTGTTCTTTCCTCTTAATAATAACAAACATTTAGACGATAAAATTTTGTTTTCGTCAAGTTTGGCGTCTTTTTCATCATGCTATGCTCTTTTTTTAGCGATCTCATGGAGGTACCTATATTAGCTGTTTCCTTATTTAAAATTTCGACACTCAATTCTACCGTCACTTGAAATATCTTTTCTATAAAAACACATTTTCAGGAATTTCTCTCTCAGATTGGGTTTCCAGCTCCTTCTAAAGTGTTTTCATTCTCCTTCACTCCCAGTAGCTTCTTGCGTTTTAGCGGCTTAATCACCTTGCTTAAGGAGAATTGATTAAACAATAGGTTTCTCAAATCTACTGTTGTAACCTAGAAAGGGTTACTGAATGAGGAATAACCAAAACTGAGGTTAGAAATGAAATGGTAATCTTTATAAATATCTACAAAATACAAGATTCGCCAGCGGCGTGAAGTAGGTAAACCACTGCTATTGATGGACTACTTAAACAGCATATTAACCCCACTTACAATAGTGTCCAACGTATTTATGAGGATTGGGACATACCAATTATTGTTTATAGGTACGGTATATAACATCTACTAAAACTCTGACATGATATTTAATGTCTTAGATACAAACAGGTGCCATTGAACAGTATCCAGAACTTGTGAAATCAAGAAGTGTTTTAAATTACTACAAGGATCATAACAGCTTTGAGGAAATCCCCATGACAAGTAAAACCTCAAGTCTGTAGTAATTTGACGGAGAACTTTCTCCGTTTATTCTGTATCTTTTTTTTTCAAATTTATCTTTTTACTGTTTGTTTCTGAATTGATTACATGTTGACTATTGAACAGGAAGTATTTGATTTTACCCAATTTACACAGAGGTAACAAGATTAAAAAAAAAATTCGTGGACGTTTCTCAAGCAGCGATGAATTTGTACTTCAAGAAACTAATGGCGCCAAGTATTGGCGTCTTATCCGTTTCCAATGAAAGGCAGCAGGACATCGTTATCTATGATGTAAGTGAATTCCAAAAACGCCTCCCCGCCGCATAAAATCAGCAGAAAAATAGCAAGCCATATAAACAATGTATGTCAAGAACTTCTCACCGAAAAATAAACAAACTCTACCCATTTTTTTTTAACGTAATTAACATTTTAATGCATTTTGATGCAAGACGTTGCTGTCCAAGGAGAAACGTTCTCCGTTCATGTCTTCCACTAACAAATTTAGGCGAGTGGAAAATCTTAAATTAATAAAGTTGTCATCTAATCAATCAAACGACGGCTTTGTGTTCAATGATGATTATTATTATTATTATTATTATTATTATTATTATTATTATTTGTGTGTTGTTTCCTGCTTTCTATCCTGTAGAGCCGGGTCTAAACTATGGTCCTTAGCCCCTATAGGAGATTTCTCACTTAACTGATAGCACTTTTCTTAGTATATGGAATGTTCTTAGCAGGGCGGTCCTCTGGGGAACTTCTATGTTGATGTTACCTGGCACGCTGTTAGTAAAATTGTTCATTCCTTTTTCTCACGAGGCCCAGAGCACCGATTACTATTGGTACAGTCACAGTTTTCATTCGCCACATCCTGTTAATCTCGATCTCCAGGTCCTTGTATTTGGACAATTTCTCGACAATCTCAGATGGTACTGCTCTGTCAATAAGCTTGAACTTCCTGAATTTGTTGCTTTTTATGATAATATCAGATCTGCTGGCTTTTATTTCCTTGTCAAATTGAATTGGCATATTATTATTATTATTATTATTATTATTATTATTATTATTATTATTATTGTTATTATTTAAATAAGCTCTTTTTGACCTGCATTTGTTTTATAATCACGTGACAATGACCTAAGGCGAGAGAAGAATGTGACGCTTTGTTGTTTCCACTTAATTAAAAAAAAACAAAAAAACAGCATGATCCTGACCGTGTGTCTCGGCTTCAGTCACTTTCTCACCGCCGTAAGGTTGCTTCTCTGTGCCTATTTTATAAATACTTTCATGGCAATTGTTTGGATGAGCTCTTCGCTGCGAGACCCGGACTTTATGAATTAAAGCGCAGTACTAGATTAGCACAAAGGTCTCATTAATTTTCAGTTGAAACTGCTAGATGCTAACATGTAATTGCTAGGTCCTAAAAGTTTCTTTTCTCGCACTTCTCGATTGGGGAAGTTTTTTTTCCGCCATGCTTTCCGGTCAGTTTTGATCTTCAAAAATTTAAATGCAATCTCAATTGTCATCTACTGTCTTCGTGATTACTCTTCTGATTTAGTTGCGCCTTAATAATATTTCTATTTTCTAATTCTTTCACACTCAGTAACCTTTTGGATCTTAGTGGATTTACTGACTTGAATGAGGAAAGTGATTTAAAAAGTTAAGAAAAAATTAATTGGGCAAAGCTATTCATAGGATATAAGTTAGTCAAGTTACAACTACTTTTTATTTCCTGGAGATATGGTGCAACAAGGATTTTGTTCATTTGTTTTTTGGGTACCTTTTTTTTATCAGACCCAAAGCTCCAACCACAACAGGATCAGTTTTAGTTTTTAAGTGCCACATTTTTTTCTATTCCCATCTCCATAGCATTTTTTTCAAAAAACTTCGCCGGAATGTTTTTGTCACTTGGTAAAATCATGTCAATCAATGTGCAAACATTTTCTTTTTTGTCATCGATAATAATATCTCGGTAATTTGCTGGTATTGTTTGATCTGTTTTGATAGAAGGTTTACGGCCACATCGCGTTGAAACACCGCTTCCTGTATGACCAACGAAGTTAAGCAACGTCGAGCCTGGTCAGTACCTAGATGGGTGGCCACTTGGCAATACAAGCTGCTGTAAGTTTGGATGTGTGGATGGTGTAATGGGTAATGGCTCAGAATTGTTAATCGGAGAGCCGAGTTCCCGCTAGGTTCGTTATATTCATTTACACGTCAATATCATTCGGAGATGTGTGAATCCACACCTTCTCTCCCCAGCTATGGGTTAATTAGTAAAACTTTTATCACTAAACCATTATTATCTCCAGAAAACTCCGACAATCTAAAGATATCTTCTGGCTTTAAATAACCTGCAATGGTTGATAAACTCTAGAAAATGAAGCTCTCAGTCAATATGTTGATAAAAAAGTCCCATAAGATGATAACATTTGCCCCATAAGTACAGAATCAAGATGTTGTTCATACAAGTTTTATTACTATTATTATTATTGTTTTTATTTCCTTTGATTTCTGGCGTGTACACATTTCTTTCCGGGTCCCGCCCAGAGATCTAAGCTCAGAAATGGCATCATGACATTTTCCACTGATCAATAAAAAAAATTTAAAAAAAACATATTTTACATAGTAAAGCCCTTCGTAATGTGTGGGGTGTACTCGCGAGAACATTTTTTGTATTTCTTTAAGGATTATTATTATTGTTTTTATTTCCTTTGATTTCTGGCGTGTACACATTTCTTTCCGGGTCCCGCCCAGAGATCTAAGCTCAGAAATGGCATCATGACATTTTCCACTGATCAATAAAAAAAATTTTAAAAAAACATATTTTACATAGTAAAGCCCTTCGTAATGTGTGGGGTGTACTCGTGAGAACATTTTTTGTATTTCTTTAAGGATTATTATTATTGCTTTTATTTCCTTTGATTTCTGGCGTGTACACATTTCTTTCCGGGTCCCGCCCAGAGATCTAAGCTCAGAAATGGCATCATGACATTTTCCACTGATCAATAAAAAAAATTTTAAAAAAACATATTTTACATAGTAAAGCCCTTCGTAATGTGTGGGGTGTACTCGTGAGAACATTTTTTGTATTTCTTTAAGGATTATTATTATTGCTTTTATTTCCTTTGATTTCTGGCGTGTACACATTTCTTTCCGGGTCCCGCCCAGAGATCTAAGCTCAGAAATGGCATCATGACATTTTCCACTGATCAATAAAAAAAATTTAAAAAAAACATATTTTACATAGTAAAGCCCTTCGTAATGTGTGGGGTGTACTCGTGAGAACATTTTTTGTATTTCTTTAAGGATTATTATTATTGCTTTTATTTCCTTTGATTTCTGGCGTGTACACATTTCTTTCCGGGTCCCGCCCAGAGATCTAAGCTCAGAAATGGCATCATGACATTTTCCACTGATCAATAAAAAAAATTTAAAAAAAACATATTTTACATAGTAAAGCCCTTCGTAATGTGTGGGGTGTACTCGTGAGAACATTTTTTGTATTTCTTTAAGGATTATTATTATTGCTTTTATTTCCTTTGATTTCTGGCGTGTACACATTTCTTTCCGGGTCCCGCCCAGAGATCTAAGCTCAGAAATGGCATCATGACATTTTCCACTGATCAATAAAAAAAATTTAAAAAAAACATATTTTACATAGTAAAGCCCTTCGTAATGTGTGGGGTGTACTCGCGAGAACATTTTTTGTATTTCTTTAAGGATTATTATTATTGCTTTTATTTCCTTTGATTTCTGGCGTGTACACATTTCTTTCCGGGTCCCGCCCAGAGATCTAAGCTCAGAAATGGCATCATGACATTTTCCACTGATCAATAAAAAAAATTTAAAAAAAACATATTTTACATAGTAAAGCCCTTCGTAATGTGTGGGGTGTACTCGTGAGAACATTTTTTGTATTTCTTTAAGGATTATTATTATTGCTTTTATTTCCTTTGATTTCTGGCGTGTACACATTTCTTTCCGGGTCCCGCCCAGAGATCTAAGCTCAGAAATGGCATCATGACATTTTCCACTGATCAATAAAAAAAATTTAAAAAAAACATATTTTACATAGTAAAGCCCTTCGTAATGTGTGGGGTGTACTCGTGAGAACATTTTTTGTATTTCTTTAAGGATTATTATTATTGCTTTTATTTCCTTTGATTTCTGGCGTGTACACATTTCTTTCCGGGTCCCGCCCAGAGATCTAAGCTCAGAAATGGCATCATGACATTTTCCACTGATCAATAAAAAAAATTTAAAAAAAACATATTTTACATAGTAAAGCCCTTCGTAATGTGTGGGGTGTACTCGCGAGAACATTTTTTGTATTTCTTTAAGGATTATTATTATTGCTTTTATTTCCTTTAATTTCTGGCGTGTACACATTTCTTTCCGGGTCCCGCCCAGAGATCTAAGCTCAGAAATGGCATCATGACATTTTCCACTGATCAATAAAAAAAATTAAAAAAAAACATATTTTACATAGTAAAGCCCTTCGTAATGTGTGGGGTGTACTCGTGAGAACATTTTTTGTATTTCTTTAAGGATTATTATTATTGCTTTTATTTCCTTTGATTTCTGGCGTGTACACATTTCTTTCCGGGTCCCGCCCAGAGATCTAAGCTCAGAAATGGCATCATGACATTTTCCACTGATCAATAAAAAAAATTTAAAAAAAACATATTTTACATAGTAAAGCCCTTCGTAATGTGTGGGGTGTACTCGTGAGAACATTTTTTGTATTTCTTTAAGGATTATTATTATTGCTTTTATTTCCTTTGATTTCTGGCGTGTACACATTTCTTTCCGGGTCCCGCCCAGAGACCTAAGGTTAGAAATAGCATCATGACACTTCCCACTGACAAAAAAAAAATAAAAAATAAAAAAACAAATATAGATAAAGCCCTTCGTAATGTGCTGTACTTGTGAGAACAATTTTTTGTATTTCTTTGAGGCATGTGCTTCCAGGAATCCCTTCAATTAGCCTACTGGAATCCTTTCCAACCAATCCGAGGGCTCCAACTACAACAGGGATTGTTGATGTTCCCATGCGCCACATTATTATTATTATTATTATTATTATTATTATTTCATTTGTTTTCTGTTGTATACACATTTCTTCCCTTGTCCCAGCCAAACACCTAAGGTTTGAAATAGTACATGTTTTACATAGAGAAAGACCTTCGTTGGATGTCATGTCAAACAATTTTCCACGTCAGAATCCATCTTGTGTGTTTATAAATCTACCATTCGTCTGTCTATTGAATATAGGCAGGGCACAAGACCATATCGGGTCTTGTGCCCCGCCTATAAATATCACGAGATTCTTGAAAAAGCCCAAAGAATGTTCTATACTAATATCACTTCAGTCACTTTCCTACCGCCATGATGTGGCTTCACTTTGTCTTTTCTATAAACATTTTGATGGCATTTGTTCTGATGAGCTCTCCTCCTTGCTACCTAGATTGCATGAATGTAAGCGTACAAGATTGGCAATTAGGTATCATTCTTTTACAGGTAAAATAGATAGACGTAGCCGTAAGTTCTATACTAATAGTTTCTTTTCTCGCACTTATCAAATCTGGAACCCTCTTCCAGATTCTTGCGTCTCTACCACTTACAATCTTGGAAATTTTATTGCAACTTCAATCGATATCTATCTGCCTGTTCTATTACTGCCTTTTCTCTTCACTAAAGTCTTCTCATTCTCTTTTACTCCCAGTAACCTCTAGCCGCTTAATAGAATTATCACCTTGCTTAGGGTGAAATTATTAGAACAAATATTATTATTACTGCGTGAACAAACTAACAAAGTGACCCCGAAGTATTACGAACCCTAATATACTCATCACGTCACGGATAAATCTATACGAGACATGTGCATGAGTGTTAAATGGGTGCGAAATGACGACAGGTTTTGTTAAAAGCAGTGTATAACTTTGTCTGTGGGTTCCAGTTAGAAATAGATTCATGTTGGATAACCCAATTCACATAGATGAATTCTGATTAGGTATAGATGTTTCTCCAGAGTTGCCTTGGGGGTCACGTACTTCAAAACATAAAAAATCCTTTTGAAACCCGGGTATAATGCAACCGCACTACCCTTTTCACTAAAATGCACGGTGGGTTAGCGTTGGTGGAGACATGGCCAAATGATTATGGTCAGGCAAATGACAATCAAATCTCTGGTGGTGGACGGGAGATTTATCGTAGATTATCTTAATTTGTCAAAACAATATATATAGATGTTAATATCTCAAATTCATTAAGATCATAAGCCATGTAGGCCATGCTGCATTATTATTATATACTTATTATTTGTCTATTCCACTTTTTGTTTTATATTTTACTCATATATATATATATATATATATATATATATATATATATATATATATATATATATATATATATAAGCATTTCACCCAAAGTAAGTCGGGAGTGCCACTAGCACGCAGGGGGTTACAGAGAATGGGAGCAAGAGTGATAGAGGAAAGGATGAAGAGAAGGACGAGGAATTAGATCAAGGCATCTGGAGATGTCGGTTGACAATGTATTTGAATAGTTGGAGATTAGGTAAGCAAGTAAGAGGAAGGGAGTTCCACAGACGGGAAGTGCGAGACATGAAACTATCGGAGTAGAAGAGACAGCTACATTTAACCGTTTCAACAGTGAAAGGGTGGGACAGCCATTCAATCTACCCTCCTGAGAATTTTAATAATTGTTATCCAATTCGCAGTCCCTCCAAATCACCATCCTATAACTTCATGCATTTAAAAGTTTAAACAGGACCAGCGCCCTCTTATATATGTGTACAATCACTGGTATTGATCTAGATGGCAATTCACATTTGCGACACCCGTTAATCCACCCGTTTTCGAGAAATTGGTCGATTTTCAAATGAGAAAGAACAGCTGTATAAACCCTATAGATCGCCCATTTATGAATTAATTGGCAACAGCATGGATGATGCTGGACCCCAGAAGAGCAAAGCGCTATGCCTTCTTGGCTTCATATTTTCCATTCACTTGAAGTAGAGCGACGATATGGAATCAATATCTGCATTTACGATAACGATATGTTGGGTCACTGTGTCGTAGCAGAACATTGTTCTCGTCAGAATCCATCTTGAAATATTTGCAAATCCACCATTCGTCCGTGCATATCTGGTCTGGTGTTTCTGTTGTACATCTTCAAATTCTTGACAAAATCCAAAGAAGGATTTGTAATGTAACCGATTCTGACCAGGCATCTCGACTTCAGCAACTTTCTCGGCGACGTGACCTGGCTTCTTTTCGACAAATATTTTCATTGCAACCGCGTTCTGTCGAGCTATTTTCCCTGGTGTCCCGACTACATGAATTTAAGCGTGCTACTAAATTGGCATGTAGGTCCCACCCGTTTACTCTTGAAATAGCTAAATGCATCCGCCACTTCTACTGCGACAGTTTCACTTTCCACCTGTAAAAGTCCCTTGCTTTCCTGATAACTACAACCTTCAAAAATTTAAAAGCAACATTAATCGCCATTTTCTGTTTTCTTGAATCCCGTTCATTTTTTGTCCTTTCCTCAGGTCTCCCTATTCTCAGTCATCTCTTTCATTTTCACTTCCTGCAATCCCTGCGCACTGGCGGCATTCCTGCCTTGTTTGGGGTGAAATGATGAAAAAATAAATAAATAAATGCTTTAAATTACGATCGCCAGTGCGAAGGAACGACATTGACACGTACGAGCCTCACACATCAGAGATCATGTCACCAACCCACCTACTTTACGATTCTACAACGCCCGCTTGCACTTGAACTTCTGATCTAACGAACGTTCTGATCGCAAATCCCCCGTGTATACGTCCCTGCCGTGACATACCGTCGCCCGCCGACTTACGAGAACAGATATGCGATATACGTAATCCAAGCGAAAGTCGATATGATGTCCTCGACACGACCTCTATATGTTCCTACTCGAGTAATCTACTGCGTCTCAAAATTCCCAACAGTCTGCTCAGCGTGAAACAACAGCCACTGTTTCCGGTTTCGGTGCCCCAATGTGTAATCTTTTTATCAACAGTTAGATAACTTTTGAACTGACGAAAATGACGCTAGCGAAAGGTTAGTAAAGGGAAGAGCAAGTCAAACCTAGCAGGCACATAGTTTAAAGAGATCGAGTGAAACGGGTGGACAGAATTTCTATTTGATATCATGCATTAAAAACAGAGAGAAATTAAGTCAATTATTATGGATGATCGTCACGGATAAAATTAATTCTAAAGATTGCGCCTATATACATATTGAAATTGATCAATATATCAATTTTTATGACACCATAACTTCCATACAACAATCAGGGCACTTCGAATTGATGTAATGGTTACAAAACTTGTCACGATAGATCACTTACGACTGAGTAGGGAGTTCGATCCTCACTTGTTGCTCGTCATTTTCGGCCTTGTGCCACATATAAGCTACGCTTAGAAAATCATTATGTGCACACTCAATGTGGTATAATGTTTAGCAAGTTTGTCTTACTGGATCAATCACGACTGAGTATTGAGTTCGATCCTCACTGGGTGCTTCAAACTTTCGGCCTTGTGCCACATCTAAGCTACGCGTAGAAAATTCTTATGGGCTGGTTTAACGGTTAGCCAGTATGTCTCTCTAGAGCCCTAACGACTGAGTAGTGAGTTTGATCCTCACTGAGTGATCCATACTTTCGGCATTGTGAGACATCTAAGCTACGATTAGCAAATCACTGGGCTTGTCTCGCTAGATCAGTTACAACGGAATAGTGAGTTCGATCCTTACTGGGTGCCCCATACTTTCGGCCTTGTGCCAAACTACGCTTATTAAATCACCATATAACGATTAGATAACGTATAATAATGAACTTTTTATTGAGGATTTTCCTATGAATATCAGAGTTTTCAAAGCATATGTTACAGATATTGCATTTATTGTGCGTGAGTAAGATACAAACGTCTCAGTGACAACGTCAAAAAAAACTGTTGTTTCCCATCCTGATTTACAAACAAATAGTCATTCACTACACTCTTCTTAAATCCCTTATTTGACTGAGGCCCTCACTCAATAATGAAAGCAACAGATGAATCCACTCCTCCATGAATCCATCTATTTATTCGCACCCATCAATAAATCCATATCTTTACTCCCACATTTCATGAGTCGGTCACTTTACTCATACACCGTAATGAAGCCATCTCTTTACTCCCGCCGCACAATGAATTCACCTTTTTATTCTCATCGCACCAGGAACCCATCTCTTTACGTCCACCCCTCTGTGAGTTACTCTCTTTACTCACACCCTCGATGAATCCATGTCTTTAATCACTTTCCTCCATGAATCCATTTTTACACACCCTCCATGAATCCATCTTTTTACACCGATTCCTCCACGAATCCATCTCTTTACTCCCATCCCGCCATGAATCCATCTCTTTACTCCTATCCCGCCATGAATCCATCTCTTTACTCCTATCCCTCCATGAATCCATCTCTTTACTCCCATCTCTCCTTGAATCCATCTCTCTACTCCCATCCCTCCATGAATCCATCTTTTTACACCGATTCCTCCACGAATCCATCTCTTTACTCCCATCCCGCCATGAATCCATCTCTTTACTCCTATCCCGCCATGAATCCATCTCTCTACTCCCATCTCTCCTTGAATCCGTCTCTTTACTCCCATCCCTCCATGAATCCATCTTTTTACACCGATTCCTCCACGAATCCATCTCTTTACTCCCATCCCGCCATGAATCCATCTCTTTACTCATACACCAACAATAATCTCTTCACTCAAACCCACAATAAATCCTCTTTGCTCACATCCCTCCATGAATAATCTCTTTACTCCCATCGATACATGAATTCATCTCTTTACACCCACCCTCCATTAATCCATCGCTTTACTCCCATCTCTCCTTGAATCCATCTCTTTACTCACACCCGCCATGAATCCATCTCTTTAATCCAATCCATACATTAATCCATCTCTTTACTCACACCCCAACAGGAATCTCTTCACTGAAACCCTCAATGAAGCCATCTCTTTAATACCACCCCACAATGAGTCTATCTCTTTACTCCCTCCCATCCATGAATCCATCTCTTTACTCACATCCTCAATGAATCGATCGCTTTACTCCCATCCATCCATAAATCCATTTCTTAAATATCATCTCTCCATGAGTTCATCTCTTTACTCTCATCCATCCATGAATCCATCTCATTAATCCCGCTCCTCCCTGAATCCATCGCTTTACTTCCACCACGCCATGAATCGATCCAGTGAGAGTAAAATAACAGGGTAGACCAGGTTCTCTTTTCTTGGGTTTCTGGGAAGGTTTAATCTGAATTCCAATCCGTGGCAATGCGAAACCAATCCAATATCTGGTGTATAAGATGAAGTTGCTAACGAGAGAGTGTCACGTTTCTAATTCATGGATCTCTGTATGGGTCGTATCGGTCAGGAATTGGGATCATTGCAACAAAATGAGCGATTTTGCTGCAGTTGTTGCTAATTATTCCTGATACTAAATAGAAAATGAACGTAATAACTCCACAAAGAAATTATTTTCGATATACATTAAAATGGTTTAATTAAACACATTCCGTCATTAAACTTGACAAATGCCAACTTAGATATCCTTAAGGCAATGATCATAGATAAATGGATAGGTAGATAGAGTGGCACAGACTAAGACAGATATGAACAGACTAACATATATATATATATATATATATATATATATATATATATATATATATATATATATATATATATATTAGCCTGTAGCGCTATATATATATATAGAGAGAGAGAGAGAGAGATTAAGATAGATATGAACAGACTATATATATATATATATATAGAGAGAGAGAGAGAGAGAGTCAGACAGAATAATATATATATAGAGAGAGAGACATATATATATATATATATATATATATATATATAGAGAGAGAGAGAGAGAAAGGGATATGAGCAAACTAGATAGATAGATAGATAGATAGATAGATAGATAGATAGATATGAACACGTGAAGAATGATAAGTGGGGCTAGCAAGCTAGGTAGATAGATAGATAGATAGATAGATGGGAAGGAAGGAAGGAAGGAAGGAAGGAAGGAAGGAAGGAACTAAAATACCAGATCGAGATACAGGCAGTGTGGGTATCGTAGCTTTCATCACTAATCACATTTGCACATTCCAAGAAAACGATATGCAGGCCAAAATATGCAGCAATTGTTATGAAATTCAATATTTAAAACTTGATCTTTTACTTGGATTCAGCTTTCATCTCTGAAGAACTTCCAACTGATGTGCCAGCTGAAGCACCTCTATGTAAAATAATGAAAAATGAATGATATACTTATTTATCTAGCTATCGGCAAGTACTGAACGATCTAATGATCTATTTCAATCTGATCATTTTAATTACTATGGATCATACGGCTCGTAATCCCGGCATCTATCTATCTAGCGATCGACTGATCGATCGATCTGTCTCCATCCTTTAATATCTATCCCAAAATAATCTTCTTTTGATTTCTATTCAATCCGTTATTCCTTTTCATATTTGGCTCTTGATCGATTATCGTGAGTGAATCGATATGCGTGAGAGGAAAGACTTTTCGAGCTTAGCGTTTCCCTCGTGTTGCCATTGAACGAAATGCTTCCACCAGGGAATGACGTAAGGTGAACAGAATAGAATATCTGCCAGCCATTATCATCATGGCGGACATTTACAACACTTGTTAACACCATCATCTTTGGTTCTGTTTCCTCTTCCTCATCTCTCTTTCTCTCTCTCTCTCTCTCTCTCTCTCTTTCTCTCACACGCACACACATAGACACACACATATAAACACACACACGCACTCATCACTCTATACAAATGTTTTACTCTATTCCCCCAAACCTTCTTTTCTTTATTTACACTATCTATATTCGGACTATTGTCCTCATTTTTTGTTGTTGTTTTTGCCACAACGTTTCGGCCGTTGTTCCCTCCGGCCTTCCTCACTTGCATATCGATCTGAGTAGCATACAGGGAATTCTGAACTGAACCCATTATTTAGTCTACAGGATTAGACAGTTCTAGTTCCACTGATCATCTCTTGGGATATCGTCTTGGTCTTATATTTATTTAGTACTGTTCAGTTATTGCTCGCCCGTTTCCAATGAGTGCAAGTACACACTACCCGACACAGGGACTGAACTCACAATTACTATGTCACCAAATTCCCAAACCAAGGCTTTAATCCACTAGGCCATTGTCTCGTAGGACCCTTTGATATCCCTAGACATGAGCAGTGTAACGAAAACAGTCTACCCCCATACATTAAATAAAGAGTTCAGAATCCCCGTAGGTTACCCAGGCCGATATATACTCCCAAGGAAGGCATGGAGCCCAAATGGCCGTAACGTTGTGATAAAAACAACGAAGGTGAGGACAATAGTTCGAATAGAAATAGTGTAAATAATAATAACTGTTCATCCCAGAAATTTAGACAGTTGTCTTTTCTTTCTTTTATTGTCCTTGCCTTAATTCTTTCTCGCCTTTTCCACTTTTCCCGCTTTTTTATTTGGCTTCGAGCAAATGAATCCTGTGGATCTCAGCGGGGACCATTCTGCTTCGTTCGTCGTGAACTGGTGCTACAGAATCACGAACAAAGAAATATCTAAACTGTCAACTGTATACAGCCTCTTTCCCTGATCATTGGCTAAAAGTGGCTTTGAGTGAATGGAGCAAGTAGCTTTCAGCAAGAGAAATCCATCTTCGTTTGTCGTGGACTGGTAAATATCGGAGTGTCACATTACCAGAGGACTTTCAACAGCGGCAACAACTAAAATGGATAGCACACGTAACTCGAAGACACACTAATGACAGAATCAAGATGCTAGTGTTCCACATCACTTCAAACGAATGGTTATGAAAGAAGAATTTCAAACGATAGCGCCACTGGCTGCTCGGCCAATGAATGGCGAATGTTTCCTCATTACCATTACCAGAACTTCTCTCTTTTGTTTCCTTTCTTCAATATTCCCCCCACTCTCTCTCTCTCTCTCTCTTACGCTTTTTCTCACTTTCTTTCTCTCTCTCTCTCTTTCTCTCTCTTTTTCTCTGTTTCTTTTTCTCTCTCTCTTTCTCTCTCTCTTTTTATCTCTTTCTCTCTCTCTTGCTCTCTCTTTCTTTTTCTCTCTCTCTTTCTCTCCCTCTCCTTTTATCTCTTTCTCTCTCTCTTTTTCTCTCTTTCTTTTTCTCTCTCTCTTTCTCTCTCTCTTTTTATCTCTTTCTCTCTCTCTCTTTTTCTCTATTTCTTTTTCTGTCTTCTCTCTCTCTCTTTCTCTCCCCCTCTCTCTCTCCTCCCAAAGGCGTATCAATAAATCCTTAACTCGATTAGTAGTGTTTTCTAGTTGTAATTTTCATTGTATAATGCTGAAATATTCATCACTTTATTAAGCGCGTTTCAAGGGATTAGATTATGTTTAAAATCAATATGTCTTGTGTAAAATAAATACTTATAATGATATGAGAGAGCAGCATGACGACGAATAAGAGCTGGGGTATAAATATACAATGCCCTTAACTACGCGTCATAACACCCACTCTGATACGGGTACACCAGTCAATTGGTTAAGTGACATACGTGATACAGACTGGGGCGATCACGTCTCTTTCGATTCATGACTGTCTCGGCAGAAGATTTGTAATAGAGAATCGGGTCAGCCTGACGGAAGACTCCGAGTTGGTTGCATGTGGTGCTGTGAGCACCAAGAGTTACCTCTTCTTCCACAATAGGCTGTTGAGAGAAGACATTTTACTTAGATTGGTGGCGCTGACCATTTGCATATGAACAGTACTAGGCAGGTATCAGCCAATAATCAGTGTGGATCTGGGATTGAAATAGCTTTATAAAACCAGTTTTTTTTCGCAGTCGGCAAAGGTGCTCTCGGCGTGTGAATACAAGATTTTCCCCGAAGTAGGTTGCCGGTTCTTTATGCGGTAGACTGGTTGCCAACCAAAGGAAAGTTGGTTCCCTGTGCCGAGCCAGGAAATTTTTCTCCCCGGAATCGATCTTCCAAGTCTATAAATCGATTGCATGGAGTATTGCTGCCATATATGGTCTGGAGCCCCTGCTGTTTGCCTCAGGGTTTTTGATAAGATCCAGAGACGGATATGCAATGTGATTGGCTCTGATCTGTCATCTCGTCTGCAGTCGCTCTCTCACAGACGCAATGTTGCCTCGCTCTGTCTTTTTTACAAATACTTTCACGGTAATTGCTCCGAGGAGCTGCTTTCGCTTGTCCCTAGGCCTCATGAATTTAAACGTCCTACGAGGCTGGCATCCCGTTCCCACCCCTTCACCGTTGAAACTGTTAGATGTAGACGTCTCTTCTACTCCAATAGCTTCATGTCTCGCACATCTCTCCTTTGGAACTACCTTCCCTATTACTGTTTCCCTGACAAATACAATCTCCAACTATTTAAGTGTAACGTCAATCGACATCTCCAGTTGCCTTGATCTATCCACTTCCCTTCTCCACATCCTTTCACCTTTCCTTCCTATCTGCTCTCGCTCCAAATCTTCTGTAACCCCCTTGCCTTGATCGACCCACTGTCTTTCTCTTTCTCCACATCATTTCCTTTACCACTCCTATCTGCTCTTCCTCCAACCCTTCTATAACCCCTTGCGTGATAGTGGCCTCCAGCCTTGCTTGGGGTGATACGCTTAAAAAAAAAAAAAAAGGCTATAGGACAGCCTCTCCTGCTAGTGAAACCATAGTCGGGTGGAAAGAAGAGAGTGTTTAATATCTTTCCCAGAGGCGATAAATGAATGCAACGAACATGATAGGAATTCGAACTCGACTCTCCGATTTTCCGGCATTCGCTCTCATATAGGAGGACTGATATCACGTAACAGTTCAGTATTCTTTGTTTCGAACGAAGTTTTTCTGTCTCTTAATACTCTGCATTTGTATTGCTCTTTCTGACAAGCATTCTAAGCATAAATATCGCGTTCCTTGTTCCAATGTCTTTGACGAACCCGCACTGTTCTTGTCTTATTTCCAGTCTGATTCTACTGTGCGCAGTATTCATCAGAATACGGATGATGGGTTTTGTTATGTGGCTCGTTAGGCTGATTGTCCGTTTGCACCTGATTTCTTAGGTACTGCTATGAAAACTGATCTACTTCGGTATTCCGATATATCACCACTGTTGTAGATTTTAATAATTATATATATGATCTTGTCTACATCGAAATTATCTAAAGCTGCCAACATCTCTATTACAATTATGTCTGGCCCTGCCGTTTTGTTTCTGTTCAGTTTGGCCAATGCAGCTTCTACTTCTGTTTTTAATATTTATTCTGTCGATATTTTTGTGTATTGTCGGTTGTTCTCTTTCGTCGTGGAAGAGTTCTCTGATATATTCGTTTCATCTCTGAAGTATTTTTTCTAATATCATCGTACATCTTTGGATTTTATGGATCCTGTAGATGAAAATGTCTTTTGTCCTGTCAGTTCTCTTATTTTTTATGCAAATCTGCTTTTTATCTGTCATACACATTCTTTTTATTACTGCACAATCTTCGTTGATTCATTCCTCTTTAGCTTGCCTGCATTTGTTCCTTTAGTTTTTTTTGTGTAGTGTTCTATACTCTATTCTGTGTCTTGTGTCTTGTGTCTTTTTTCTTCTTAACGCAGTTTGGGAGATTAATTTTTCCTTGCTAATCAGTTTCTCATTCCTTCTTTGGTTCAATTTTTAAGCCTTTTTTCTCTGCAAAAAAACGGCGTTTCCAAAGAAAGCTTTTTCCATTGACAATACTATTGTTTTAACTATCTTCACTCTTCGTCAATGTTTATTATTTTAAAGAGCGATGATTAGATTTGTAGTAAAACTTAAACATATCATGAAAGAGAATTTATACATTTTTTTTGTTCTTGAGAATTTACAACAAAAAAATTAATCACTACTTATTTATTAAAACATTCTAAAAACTAAATAACTAACACAATGCAATATTCCTCATTTACCAATTTATGAAGAAATGAATATGAAAACAATTTTTTATTCATAAATTTATAAACATTTACTAAATTATTAAAACATGTGAGCCAGTTATAAGGAAATCTCTATTATTTACCATTTTATAAAGTTCGAATCAACTGGCTATGAGTCAATGTTTTGCCAGTCATTCTAATGAACAATCTAATAAATAAATAGTGTAAATTAACAATCTAATAGCGTTTATTAATTTTGTTCAATTCTAAAGAACAAAGAAAATGTATAAATTCACTATCATAAGTTTAGGTTTTATTACAGTTCTGATTATCGATTTTTAAAACAATAGAAATTGTCGAAGTGTGAATGTAGATAAAATAGTAGCGGCAACAAGGGAAAAACCGATTTTTTGACACTCCGTTTTTATTGTGGGGACGAATTTTCATGTTTGCGGCTTTTCTTTCTATTTGGTTATTCCGATTTTATTTTCTTACTATATTTACTTTTCGTTCGTTTCTATTTCTTCGCAACTTCTTTATTGTCTTCTCCTTGCTCACTTCTTTCTTACTCACTCCTCCTTACTCTCTTTTTTCAGTTACTTCTCTTTTATGAATTCATTTGTTTTTCTCCTTGCCTAATTCCTCTTCTATCTTTTCAGTTCTTTACTTTTCTTTTTCTTTTCTTTCTTTTCATTCTTTTCTTGCTTATCTTTTTTCTCTTTTCACTTTCTCTTTCTTTTTTTTTATTTTCAACATTTATTTTTTGTACGTAAAATCTAAAAAATATTTAAAATTTTAAATAAACTCCGAGTAATACTACTTCTGCTAACAGGTTTATGCAAATGGGTGACAGAGAAGTGACTGAGAGAAACGATAAGGGAACAAACGTTATTTAGAGAGATACAGGAAGGGAAGCTGTGGAGAGCCATTAAAGGATACGGCACATAAAGAAGAATTAGTGATACGACAATGTAACTAAAACTTCAGAACGGTAGAATTACTTGGCTCAACTTAGTCTGGTACAAGGCCATAGTAACAGCACGTTGTGTTGGCAGAACTTACTGCCCAAGGAAACTGTTCCGCAAGATGCATTTGTTAATCCTCGTGCTACAGTAGTGGTTTGTGGAGTAAATAGTACACCCGCGGTAACTATATAATCTCGTTCATAACTATAAATAAAGAGCTCCAGGTTAGAGGTAAGAAGAAGAAGCCGTTTCGAGTCAAGCTCACGACAGGCTTATCGAACTCTCTGTCTTTGGCAGTCTTGACTTTGGAGGTAGACAAACCCGATCCCGTGTATGAGGGGTCTACGGAGAATTTTTGCCCGAACCTACGGACTCTGAATCGCCCCACGTAAAAACCGGCCTTGTGGGGAGGTTTGGGTAAATACCAGAAGCCGTATGCAGTCAATCTTCAGACTAACTCATACAGGCGTCACGGTAATTTGCCGAAAGATTACTGATATTATAAGCGCTAGGAAGCGCGTTATTACAGTGGCGACTAGGGATTCGAAACTCAGGCGATTTATATCCGTTGTGATGAGGATTCGGAACTGTTACCAATTGTAACTTTAACGAGGATTCAGAAACTCATACGAGTTGTAAATTAATTTATAAGGATTTTGGTAACTTATACTGAGCGAACGATTACGGAAAAATATGCTTGTAGCTCCGGGAAAAAGGATTCGGGTGACGACAAGAATTTTAAACACGTTGGTTTAATTTTTCTCTTGTTGTGTAGCAGTTTTTTTTTCTTTTGGGTGTATGAAAAAAAAACATTCTTGCGAATATGGAGCAAAGTTTGGCTACGATAGTCGAAATTCAACAGCAACAGAAACAGCAACAACACCAAAAATCAACAGTTGCTAGAACTACAAAACCAGCATCAGGAGTTGTTGGATATAATTCAGAAGAAAACAAAAAAAAATTCTTCAACATCTCTTACGTTGTCCAGAACGCCATATCAAAATTTGTATACAATCGTGATGAGGGACTGACTTTTATACGTATTTCTGTGGATATGAACAAACAGTGAGTCAGGAATGCAGCGGCAGGAACGATGAGAGAAAAACAAGATTGTTGTTGAAGAAAATAGCTCCGATAGAGTATGAAAAATACTACAACTACATATTATCGAGAGAAAAAAACAGGTAAAATCGGGTTTGAAGACACGATATACATTCTGGCGAAAATCTTTAATGACAAGAGCTCTCTGTTTAATGCTCGTTGGGGGTGGTCGAATTTAACCCAAAAAAGAACAAAGATTTTGTAACGTATGCTGGTATCGTCAACAAAGAACGTGAAAAAGTTAAGAATAAAGGAAATGAACCCAAATATGTTCAAAGGGGAAATTTTTGCACAAGTTTTAAAAAGTAAAAAAGATGCTGCAATAAAGAGTGAAAATTTTAACGAAAATTAAACAAAATAATATTATTACACTGCAAGATATAGTGGGCGATTGTTAGAAAATTGTAAGTCTGCAACACGATGCTGAAGAAACTCAGAAAAAAATAATGTGCCTTGGTACAAGCAAAGGAAAAATGTATAAAAAGAAGAAGAAATCTTTGTTTCGGATGTGGTAAATTACATATTGGAAAATAGTATCCATTTAAAATGCAGAATTTTACAAGTGTAGTAAACGAGGGCATATAAAGTTACACTGCAAAACCAAACCAAGAAAAAATTCCTACAAGTAGAAATTTGTACACAGCATTGTGACGGGAAAATGTTCACTAAAAACAAAAGGAAATTTGTGAATGTGTAAATAAATAATGTGGGTGCGAAAATGCTCCTGGACACTGGTAATGATATTTCAATAGTCAGTGAAACCACGTAGAAGGAAATTGGAAAACTTTTTTTCTTTGAGAAATGACTCATTCCGTAATAAGCATGTGAAAACTAAAGCTTATATATTAAAAAAATTCTAAGAATTTATTCGGTACTGACTGAACGGAACTATTTCAACTTCGTGATTTGCCGCTAAACGTGTTAAAATGTAAGTGGATAAGTGACCAATTTAAAAAGTCAGAGCGAAAATCTTAAGGGATAATTTTAAAAATGGTTTCCAGATGTTCTATCAAATGAACTGGATCGGTGTTCAAATTTCGAGGCGATTTTTCAATTAAAAAAAGGTTCAACGCCAGTATTTAAGCCGAAACTGGGCGTACCATTCACAGTATAGGAACAAGTCAACAAAGAGTTGGACAGACTCGAAAGAATCGGTGTAATAAAAATAATTAACCATTGAAAATGGGCTGCACCAGCGGTTTATATAAAGAAAAATAATTAAATTCGTGTTTACGCGGATTTCTCGACATCATTAAACAATTGTTTAGAAACGCATAACTACCCATTACCAAGTCCAGAAGAAATTTTTTTCGAAGTTAAACAGCGGAAAAATGTTTTCAAAACTGGATCTTTCTGAGGCGTATTTACAAATTCAGATTGAAAATGAATATTCAGAATTAACGACCATCAATACGCATAAAGGATTACATAAGTTTAACCGATTCTTTTTAGTATAAAGTTGGCACCAGCTATTTTTCAACAAGCTATGAATACTATGCTTACGGATTGCGATTTCGCAGTGTCGTATCTGGAAGACATTTTAATAAAAAGTGTATCTAAAGAACATGTGGCATGTGAAAACAATTTTGAAAAAACTAAGAGAATACGTATTTAAATTTAGTGAGGAAAATGCGAATTGTTTTTACCAAAAATTGGTCAAATAAAAATGGTCGTCAACCATATCGAGGGCAAGTGCAATTAAAAATATGCCTCCACCAACGAACGTGACTACATTACAAGCTTTTCTAGAACTGGCTAATTACTATCAAATATATCTTTATAACATTCATTATTTGAGCGATCCATTGAACGATCTACTTAAAAAAAGGAGTAAAGTAGAAAAGGAATGATAACTGTCAAACGGCGTTTGACGAAATTAAAAAGAAGTCTTACGTCAGATTTATCATTAGCACACTACGATTCAAAAGCCGAAATTGTAGTGGCGTCAGATGCTAGTGAGTAGTGTATTAGAGCTGGGATTTTATACAAATACGATGATAGTAAAATGAAAGCCTTTGCTCATATTTCACGCTTGCTTTTACCAGCAGAGAAAAATTATAGCCAGATAGAAAAAGAGCCTCCAGCAATTATATTTGCTGTGAAGAAATTTCATAAATGTATTCATGGAAGAAATTTTAGGTTGCAAACAGGATACAGACTTTGTTAACAATATATGACTTAAAGAAAAGAATACTTAAGCATAGAGCTGATAGACTACAACAATGGTATAACATTTTATTAACCTATGGTTTTACGATTGAGTAACAAAAATTACAACATGCAGATGAATTATCAAGATTAATAACTAAAAAATTTGGAACCATTTGAGGACACCGTCATTGCGTCTAAAAAGCGAAATGGAAATAAAAAAAAACATTTTGTGCAACCAACGAAGTAGGAGAGTTACCAGTGACCCTGGAAGGAATAAAAGAAAAGGCGGAAAATGACGTCTTTATTGCAAAAATAATAAAGCAATTGAAAGAAAGTAACAAAGAATGAAATCCAGTCTTAAACGCTTAAAGCTATGCTACGGTGTAGTAATGTTTAGGCAAAGGGTTGTAATACCTCGTTTGTTATAGAAGCGAATATTGAAGGATTTCATAGCGCATATCCTGATATTTCAAGAATTAAATCTCTGATTAAAAGCTTTGTATATTGGACCAGAATGGGCCAAAATATTGAAAAAAATATTGAAAGCTTGCAGAGGTTGTGCTCTGGCAGCAAAACTACCTATCACAGAGATAGAACCTTGGCCAAAGATAGACACGTCGTGGTCAAGACTACATATAGATTTTGCAGGTTCTATAAATGAATCACATTATCTTGTGGTAGTTGGTAATTTCATTAAATGGCCAGAAATTTATAGGTGCAAAAATCCAAAATTTCAATGACAGTGAATTTCTTATTTTACACTGTTCAGACTGTTGTCCTCATCATTATTGTTTATGTTCACGACGTTTCGGTCGTTGTACGCTCCCGCCTTTCTACATGTGATTCGAATTTTGAATTAATCCCTTTATTTCGTCTGCCGGAGTAGACTGGTGTAGATTGTTCTAGTTCCACGTGCCATGCCTCTTCCGGATGTCTCAGTTATCTCCATTTAACTCAACTCTCCACGTATTGAACACACAACTCTTTGGGTCAAGTCAACGCTTTTATCCACCGGGCCATGTGTCCTAGAGGACATCAATGTATGCATCTTTGCGACTTATATTCTTCATTTTTTACCAGAACTCATATTGCAATTTTGTTGTTGTTATTGCTTTTCTATAGCACTCTGTATTACTTGTTCCCATACTGTATACATTTCTATGCGAGGCCGGATTAGGAGATTTGTGTGGCCTAGCATATGTGCTGATTCCTTGAGTTTTCATATTTTCCAGTGATGTTCTCTGTTTATTATTTCAACTTGATCCCAGAGAGAGCACTGATCACAATTTTCTCTCCATACGTGGTCAGCTATGCCTGATTTTTCTATTTTTCCTATTTTTCTATTACGACTTTAAGATGTTAGGCTTACCTTAAGGGAGCGGCGTGTTTCTTTATATTTCTTACCACAGCTACACGGGAGGGGCGTACACACAGTCCTTAGTAATGTTCTCCTCTTTTTCCGACCAGTGGGTCGCATGAGATATGGCTCATCATTTGGCAAGCCGCACTACTAAAAAGGTAATTTTTGTTGAAGGTACCTCAGCCATTTTCGATTAAGGTACCTCAGCCATTTTCGTTGAAGGTGTCTCAGCCATTTTCGTTGAAGGTACCTCAGCCATTTTCGTTGAAGGTACCTTAGCCATATTCGTTGAAGGTGTCTCAGCCATTTTCGCTGAAGGTGTTTCAGCCATTTTCGTTGAAGGTACCTCAGCCATTTTCACTACAGAAGAGCGTACATGTCAACATCTGTCTTAGAAATGGAGAAAAAATTGATATTTTTTCTTTGAGGAAAACATTTTTCGGTAATTAAAAATTGAATTTTTGGTATAATATTAAAACACATGACAATGTGATTAGCACACGACGCTTCGTGTGATTAATTTTTAAGTTATTCTCTTGAAAATAAAAAATTAAATAAAAAAAATTAAATAAAAAAGAAGGTATTTCTTCTTCAGAGAAAACATTATTACGAAAATTTCTTTTTTCTAAAGCAAAATATATATTACACGTTTGGTCTTCCTTAGGGAAAATTGCCAATTGTTTAAAAGATGAAAACGTCACCTTTGACAAAAGTTTAAAAATTCACGAAACGTTGCACATAATCATTGTTTATGAATGTCGTTATGTATGAGAAAATCTGAGTGATCAAGTGTGAACGAAACGAAACAAAACGGACCGCGGTTTGCCCTGACTGGCCTATTCCCGCATGATGACTCCGAGATTCGTGATATTTACGTCAGGTAAATTGAGCGCCTCTGTTTATTTGAGCAAAGTATAAAGCATTTATACAATCATTTCAGCAATTTCAATATTAATATTTGCGCAAAATTTAAGCATCTCTAGAACAGGTCAAAAAATTAAGTTGTTTATTAAAAAAGAAATTATGTACTAAGTAAGTCGTAGCGTATAGATACTACATTGATCATTTGTCGAAGTACCGATCTAAGCGTAAATATCCACATTTTTGACGGGTAGTATATATATTTATATTTATACAAGTTTCATTAAAGACTCCTGACAAAGTAGCACGAGTAAGCTTTTTAATTCATTTTTCTTATGCACTTACAAATGTTTTCTTTGCTGGTCATAAAGTGTGTAAAAATTGTCCAAATGCTCTGTATATCCGATCGCTTTCGGCTATTCAATTAGCACTCAATAACATCGACTATGAACACGGCCACAATGTGCCGACCGTGTTTGGAAAATAATAAAACATCCCCATCACGCTAGAAACATATTAAAACATCTATACATTCAAGGAAAAAATCCTTGATAATGGCTAAACGAAATAGCCGAAAGCGCTGGGATATACAGAATATTTGGACAATTTTTAAACACTGTGTCCAAAAAAGAGTATATTTAAATGAAAAATTAAATAAAAAGCTTAATCGCAGTACCTTGTCTATCGTCTTTAATGAAACTTCAATAAAAGAGAGATTGCTGTCCAAATACAGAATTATAAACGGTGTTTCATTAAGACGGATCAAAGTCAGCAGTAAATAAATCAGTGTTATTGGGGAAAATGTATTTATTTCTCTATTCGATCATGTTATTTAAGTCATGGAAATTACGTGTGAAAAATAATATCACCCAAATGTCCGACGAGGCTTCGTTGGCACAAAATTCGATGTAACCTTGTTGTGGAGAGGTTCAATTTCTGCGCGCGATGACGAATAGAGGTGTCTGGATTTTCGGCCACATTCTCGTGCACTGAAGCAATGTTTTCAGCTGAACGGCGTAAACGAGCACGCAATGGTGTTTTCACATCTGCCACCGACCCAGTTTGTTGGAATTTACGAACAGTTTTTCCAACTGCACTCTCGACTGATCGATTATGTTAACCAAAAAAAAATGTTTGAACGTCCATTTTCGTAATATACTTCGATAACATTAATACGTTGTTTGATTGTTAATCTTTCCATGGTTGAAATTGCCAAAGACTTTAGTTGTTAAATCTGAAAGAAAAAGAAAAAAATCATTAGACGCTTAAACTCAATTCACATTTAAAATCGTTCCAAGTTATTTATATTTGTAGAGGCTTTCTATTTACATTATTCGGACTTCAGGTGGTTGGAATCTCGAACTGAACCTTTTATTTCGCTTGCTGTAGTAGACTGTTCTACTTTTACGTGTCATGTCTAGTGGATGTCAGTTATCAGTTATCTCCTGTTAATACCCCTCTGCAAGTTCTCCACCGCCTTAACCAGGTATTGAACTCACACTCTGGGTCCTGTCACAGGATCTAACTAACGCCTTTATCCACTGTGCCATGTGTCCTTGAAGAAGGCCGGAGCGTACAACGGCCGAAACGTTGTGATAAATATGGCAACAAAGATGAGGACAATAGTCCGAATAATGTAAATAGTGTACATAATACCTCATCTCAGAAATATAAACAGGCTTTTATATATATATATTATGTTCATTATATTTAAGAAGAGGTTAGATTTAGCCTTACAAGACAGAGCGAATCTTAAGATTACCAGTTTGTTTTGACCCGCCTGTCTCTTTGGGTCTATGTTTGGGCTATTTATTTGTCACTGCACTTTATCCTTTCCTCGTCATCGATAAGAAAATGCAACACGGAAGTATTATTTAAAGTGCTCTACTACCCAACAGCAGGGTGTTCTCACTTTATTCCCTTTTGTGTAATGAAGAGCTGCTCTCCAAGGCATCGATTACTGTAGTCTAGATTTAATTCTTTCTGCTTTAAAACTGAAGTAGAAAGTAATTTTGATGTGCCTCATCAGTATATCTACTGTAATTCAGGGCGTATAACAAGCTCTTCTACCGGAGTTGTTTTTGACGGCTTATCAACACTTTGTGGTTTATTTAAAGTTGAAACATATTTGGAATTGTAAGAATTTTTTCTGCAAATGAATATTGCATAAATACCTATTTTTTTAAATAAAAACTATTTTTCAAGATAAACGTTCTACTATTTAATCCATGACTGAGGAGAAAATGAATTCAAACGTTTCCCAGGTGTATTTTCGCATCAGTGAATGTAGTTAATCTGACTGGATTTTGAACTTCGCTCTCCGACTTCTCATCCATTCGGGTGATGTAATATACATTACACCACCCGAACATCCCACTATTTCGATAATTCGCTGCTTGACTCTCAGTGAATGCCCTGCTGCTGCGGCCTTATGCCAGGCTTAATTAAAATTAGTGAGTAATAACACGTTTCACTTTTAAGAATTTTTCTTCTTTTTTTTCCACTGATAAACTATAAAAATAATGCCATCGCCATTATAACCCATGTAGATGTCAATGTGTTAAACGCCGTAGTTACGTAATTTTCTTCTCTTATCCCTTTTCATGAACAATTGAGGCAAACAATACAACATCAGGCACGACGTAACCATAATAACGAGAAGGAGAGCATCACCATGATTATCAGTAATGACAAACTGAAGGAGGAGCAGGAAGAGGAGGGGTAGTAGGGGAAAAACAGTGGAAGCCATCAATGACACCTTCGCTCTACCATTCAATGACAACTGTTGTCGAAGAAACTTCGACGTCATGAGTGACGGCTTTCCCGTGACGTAAACGTTTTCGTCAATCACAGCCGATCGATACGGTTGAGCTAAAAATAATAATTATTATTATATTTTTTTTCCTTTTGAATATGAACCTAAATTTAAACCAACATTAACACTCGCCCAATGGTTATATAATGTGCTTCATTCGATCTGGCACAA
>OZ038481.1:94855214-94907714 GCA_964036315.1 Acanthosepion esculentum
TCTATTTAGCAGAGAGGAACTCGGACGAGGCTTTGCCGCCGGGCAGGGTTTCGCCCGGGGAGGTAGGAAGTCCCTAAACTCGTGTATACGGGTTGTAAATGGGCATATTTTAGGCCGAGCCTACGGGCTCGGTAAGCCCACGTTAAACCGGCATTGTGCCAGATTCGACCCGTGTGGGGTGGTTGTTAAATATCGTAGCACCAGTAATGCGCAGCCGCGTACGATACCAATATCGGACACCACGGGATAGTAAGCTCTGCTTACTCTTACACTATTCTTTGTAACTTTTCTGTTTAATATATCTTTCTTACCTCTAACCCATGTTCCGTGTTTACCTTCCGTGGCCCCTACCACGGGTCCACATCACTTTTAAAAACCAATACAGTTGAATTGGCTAGATGTAAACGTAAATTATATGCTAAGAGTTTCTTCTTTTGTATTTCTCGCTTGTGGAACCCTAAGCCTAACCCTAACCCTGTTTCTGGTTTTCCAGTCAATTTTCAAAAATGTCTAATTTTATCTTCTGTCATCTTAAATTCTGTTCTTTTATGGTTCTAACTCTTTAATAATATTTTTCTTTTTCACATTTTCTTTCAAAGTCAGTAACCTCTTGTGTCTTAGCGGCTTTATTGCCTTGCTTTGGGTAAATGATTCTCGAAATACATAGCAGAGGCACCAGACCAGATGTGGCATCAATGTTCATTGCATCGGCTCAGTAATTTAAGTTCCTGACCATCTTGCATATCTATGCGTCTGCCATTCGTCCAGGCTTAGAATATTGCTGTCATATATGATCCGGTGCCCCTGCTATTTACCGAGAGGTCTTTGATAACAGCCAAAGTAAAATATTATTGGTCCTGATCTGGCGGCTCGACTTAAGACTTACCCTCCGCCGTAAGGTTGCCTCTCTGTGCTTATTTTTATAAATACTTTCATAGTAATTGTAAATAGTTTTGTGTTATATTTGTAAATATTTATTGGGGTTTAGAATTTTAAAATTGTTCTTTTATTTCTCTCCCCGACAGACATGAATTTAAGATAGATAGATAGATAGATAGCTAGATAGATAGATATGGTCATGAAAACATATATCGGTAAACACGAGGGTATGCCGAAAAGTACTCGGTTTGTCGTATTTTATTGACCAAATTTGAGCATTTTTTAGAAAGGTTAACAAAAAGGCTTTGAGAAGTATTTTGAACAACACACTGTGTGGCAAATATGTGCATTGATTCGTTGATTGTTTTTTTACGGTTTATCAACCTTTTGCGGGTTATTTAAAGTTTGAAAATATTTTTTGATTTTAAGAATATTTAATGAATTACTGATACAAGTCATACTAATTAACCCACATCTGGAGGGGGAAAAGATGTGGATTCAAGCCTTTCCAAGCGCATTAACTAGTAAGTGAATATAACTGACCTGACTAAATTTCGAACTCAGCACCCCAATTTTCCAATTCCGAGGCATTATCCATTATACCACCCTCACATCCAAGCTTAAAGCTCCTGGTATTCTCAAGAATCACCCATATAGGGGTACTGACCAGGCTCGACATTTAACTTCCGTGATCGTACGGGACCCGATGTTTCAACGTGATATGGCCGTAAGGCGGTTAATATGTGGAATTGTCTTTCAGGCCTCTTCATCATTCTTCATTGAATTTTTCAATCCTTCCTAAGTTATCCGCGCGTGCAAAAATTTCGAGTAGGAAAAAAATAACGGTTTCTAAGGGAAATTATAATCGGTGTATGGAGTTCGAATCCTAGCTGAGGTAGCTTGTTCCTATCACACTATGGGAATGTGCACGAGAATACAAGATCGTGTCTGTAGATAAGATCCCCGAGAACGAGCAAGTATATATCAGTGTGTGTTCTTTAAAAAGTAAATAAAAACACGCAGTGATATTCTCCAAGAAAAATCCTCAAATGTTGTGTTATTTTTATTAATATCGAAACGATCAATGAATGTTTAACGTTGATAAAAAGTAGGCCATTGTCTGTCATCACTATTAACTCTGCTTGTATGTACGGCAAGTGTAACTGTTGTCGGCATGGAAAGATATACTGGCCAGCTGAGTTCAAATCTCCGACTAGCCTGCTAGGTTCCCCATTCACAGGAGCGCCTTTGGCAAAAGACATGAAGCTATCTTTTTTCTTCGTGCCTTAAAATATTTATTAATAGCAAGATTAATATTAAATAGCAAGGTAGATTAGTCTCTGTTGCCTGGGTCGACAGAATGTCTAGAAAATAAACAAAACACTGAACGTATAGCGTAAAAAAGGCAACAGAAAAACACTTTACTAAATTTCCCACGAAGTTATATTAATTCAAAGACAATAAAGAAACGAAATCTGTGGAGAGCCATGATCACCTTCAACACGAACAAATGGGGATTACTAGTTATTATTTAATATATATATATATATATATATATATATATATATATATATATATATATGCACATTTCATTAAAAACGACTGACAAGGTGCTTTTATTTAGTTTTTATACAATTTCTCAAGCTATCTAATAATGTTTTTCTTTTCGGATAATAAATTATATAAAAACTGTCCGAATGTTCTTTTTATCCGAGCGCTTTCGGCTATACATTTAGCCATATTCAAGGATTATATTTTAACTGTTAGAATTAGAAATAGTTTGTTATATGTATGTTTTATAAAATGTTCATTTTTTTGTTTCAAAACACGGTCAAGATATTATGTCCATGTTCAAAGTTAATATTATTAAGTGTTGGTTTGGGAGCTGATTTCGGGAAATGAGCACAAGGTTGAAAAAAAAATTAATGATTTACAATTTCAAAGGAGTCCTGCTTTTAATTAATAAAACAAATTTTACAATTACAATTAAAATTTATTTTCCCGAAATTTCATGAAATAAAATAACATATGTAAAAAAATTATATTTTTACCAAGATTTCTAAAAAGGAAATTTAAAAAATAATGTCATTTATTTTATAATAAGTCTTGAAAGTTTCATTAAAATCAGACAATTATTTGATTTTTACAAGAATTTCCAATTCAATATTTTTAGGGGAAAAAAGGTGTAAAATAGTACAAATTATGCTAAACGCTGACGAAAAAAAAACACGATTTTTAACGAAAATTCCAGACATGCTAGAAAGGATTAAAAATTTGATAAAATAATAAAAATACTTTGGTTGTTCCTCTTAATAATAACATAAACATTTAGACGATAAACCTTAGTTTTTATTAAGTTTGGGGGCCTTGTTTTTTTTTCAGCGAATTAGTTGAGGTACCTATTATTTACGGAGATTAGCACAAGGTCAATGGAGTGTCCAGTGAGGATCCAAATAACTACACTAGAAATATGTTTATCTTACAATATGAACTTGCTAGCTATTGCATTTCATTAGGTGTCTTTTTGGCGTTAATTAAACTTTTGTTTTGTTTGACACATGGCCACAAATATGGAGCACACATATTTAATACTACAGTATTCATTTTTTTAAAGACTAGTTTACTAGCCCAGATGTGGATTAACTGATTTTGTTCTCTAAACGATCAATGGTTGCACCTCCAATGACGTTCTTTTGCTTTGTGTATCTTTTGAGACTCAGATCACAAGTGAAACATGACCCACCGCTAAAGACGACGCAAAAATGGCCGACTTCTTATACCGCTCCACATGCTATGCTCTAGCTTTTCAAAGGCCAGATCAGACCAAAAATGGAGTAATGCTGACATATATGGGCTGAAGCTACTTGGTCCACACTAACCAACCATAACAAAGTTAAATGCATCTACGAGGTCTTGTGGGTGATGAATTATTTTCCACCCTAAAACGCCTATTTCAAAGACGCAACGTCGCCGGCCTATCGCTATGCTGTCGCTGTTTCCATGAAAAATTCTCTCCTGCCACCAGTGACTATTTTTACAGCTAAAATCCGCCGTGCCATATACACAGGGTTTGAACCAGGTTAATTCTTTTCGTAACCAATGTTCAGAAGAAAGCCCCATTCGGATAACTTCTTCCCAAGAGACGCTACTTTATAGAACAGACTCCCAAGAAGATGATTTCCTGAATCACTACAAACTTAACATCTTCGAATCTAAGATCCATCGTTATCTATCGTACATATAATCACAATCTGCACTTTTTCTCCATTGCCCTTCCCATGTCCATACAAAAAACTTATTTATTAACACTCTATCTGGCTTTGTATTGGGTGAACATATATATATATATATATATATATATATATATATATATATATATATATATAATACGCAACATATATTTACGCTTTTTTGTGCGTGTAACAATTAAGTGGTAGTGTGCAAAATAACGATGACCCATCTGGTGCCGTGCTAATTTGGTCCCGTTGACGTCTACTGATATCGCAATCGAAGAGGGTTCGTATATATAATACACCACATATATCTTCAGGAAAGCTTTGTTCTTTTTTAGAAATGCTTTTTAAACTTTAAAAATTATAATTTTTAAAAAAAGAGCTGGGAACGAAAAATTAATTAAAAAAGATATCTCATGATACGTTGCTTTTAGTAGGACGAGAAATAAACAGACTCTGAAATTACAGATTAAATCTACGGACCGTCAAGAATTAATCAAACCATCCAAAATTTAACCAAAAAATATTGTACTTTGGGAACTTTTGCAGTTAACATAACTTTGGGTGTAAATATGAATTTCTTACCTTAGTCGTTTATAAATTGTACACTGTTCAATTATTAGCGTTAACAACGAACTATTTTAAATTACCCAATTGTACTTGGATTAAATGAAAATTACTTACAATATAATACATTTTACTTATAATACATTTCTTCTTGTCAATTTTGACGGAAATGGTAGTTTAATAATAATAAATAAACTTAAAGTCTCAAAGCAAACAATGATTTTTAAAGTCGTTCTTGGCATTCAACTGGTTAATTTAAAGTTATTGAGCTTGAAATAAACTTGATTCTTTTGTGGCTCTAAGTTTAGGCTTATTGGGCTCAAAACAGATGGCGACTTATTCGATATATCAGCTTGATACGAAATTTGCAAGTACCATTTTTGTATAGTGTCTCAGAGATATCTTTAAAATATCTTGGACGTTCAGTCTGTTCTTTGTTGTATGTGCAATCAATCAGCTAAATCTATTGTTTCGTTGGTCGACGTCAGATCGAATTGACAAGATCGAAAATGGAATCTACATCAAATAATAGAAAATAACATCGGTCATCGTTTAAACAATCGTCTTTCGCTTCTTGCGCAACATGGAAATAACGGTCATTTTGGAGGGGTATAGATAATCACTGACAATGAAGAATGGATTTATCTAAAGTAAAAAACAAACGCTTTTCAAAATAAGTATCGATGGATAAACCGCGCATAGATTGGCTGAAACAAAAATAAAACCGAGCTTACAGTTAATCACGTTGAAATACAGGTTCTAGTTTGAATACCGAAATTAAGCAGTATGCAGCCTAGTCAGTATTTAGAAAACCGGGTAGATGTTTGAGGACACCGGCTGTGTATGAGGCTAGCAACAATTGTTTTGTTCACCTTTCACAAGGCTCGGAACCACTGGAGGTAAATGTTACGTTAGGAATGGAAGATAACGGTTAAACCTAGCCTTGAACAGGTTAAGAGTGTAGTGATCGAGGAACCATCCTCTCGGGAGTCGGAGCAGTGATTCGCGGTAAGAAGCTGCTTGAGTGGAACTTACCGATGGAATACGGAGGGAATGTGGGTGGTTTGCTACGATGTAAGTGGCATGGCGTGTCTTTGTCGTGAAGGTTTGAATTGGTGGAACCAGGGAATGTAGTTCGTCCGAGCACTTTCTGTACAAGTAGCGATAGAGCAGCGAGATGCTTGCAACATCTCGCCTGTGGGAGAGATATTAGAGGATGGAAAATAATTCGCCAGCCACGGAAAAGCTTTTCAAGGCTGCAGAGTGAGGTCTGGGCAGCTCCCGCCTAAATATGACAACAGTAATCCATTTGTGGCTTGATCTGGCTCTTGCAGAGGTAAAGGATAGGTACTTAGTGGAGCTGACCATTTTTACCTGCATTCTTAATCGTATGTACGCGTTCGAGCTAAGATCAGGTGCGAGTTTGCGGCCTAACAGTCATTCAAGGCACGGTGCCTCCTCGAGAGAACATCAGTTCATCCTGGTTGGTGGTAGTTCAGAGTCCGATCGAAGATGATGGAATGTAACTGGCTTAGTCTTCTAGGCATTGAATTTAACCAGACAGTTTTAAACATACTGGGTCAGAAGAGAGATCAATCGACAATCTCTGACCATGAAGCGTTTTAGAGGTGCGCCAATATATAGTCTTCATCCCGTAAAAGCTATGACATAACGCAGCAACAACGCCTAATGTTGTTGAGAATTATGAACCCCATATACCCCCGTGGAGTCTACGGTACTAAAGAAGGAGGGAGCCCTTACCGAAGAAGGGGTGTGACATTACTAATCTTCAAACCATTGAGGGGAGAAACTGACAGTCACTGCATTTTGGATTGCTGAAATTCATAATTACTATCGATTAAACAATACAGTTTACAGATTTCAAACATAGAAATTTTTTTTTAAACTTAAAAGACCCAGTATAAGCATATTTTGTTTTGGTTTCCGTTGGTTAATTAATTTACAGTGAATTTACAAAGCATTTCATAAACTTTGTTTTAGATATTCAGGACGGTAAAACACCGGTTCTCCTACGATCACCGAAGTTAAGCAACGTCGAGCCTGGTCAATAACTAAATGGGAATACCAGGTGATCGATAAAGTCTCAGAATCAGAAATCTAAGAGCCGTATTCCACTCGGGTTCGTTATATTCACTTATGGGCACATACCCATGGGAAAGGCATGAATGTACCTCTTCATACCCAGCTATGGGTTAATTAGTAGCATTTGTATCAGTAAATCATTATTATCTACAATAATGTCTTACAATCTAAAAATATTTTCTGGCTTTAAATAGCGTGCAAAAGGTTGATAAACAGTAAAAAACAAATCAGTCATCTCTCTCTCTCTCTCTCTCTCTCTCTATATATATATATATATATATATATATATATATATATATATATATATATATATATATATATATATATAAAATAAAAGCGAATGTCACTATGTCACAATTTTCAATTGAAGGGACACAAGCCTCTAACTTTCAATATCTTATGTTACAGGAATTTTGGATTCCCAAGTTTTCATTACTGCGATTGTTTTGGGCGATTTTTTACGTGAGTTTTTGCGACGATTTTTTTTTTTTTTTTTTTTACCATAACAATTTTCATAACTTGGAAATAAATTTGGGAATAATCGAAATTAATTGTGAAAATCCAGCGAAACTCGACCCATGAAATAAAAATAATTGTTTGTATGGAAAGTAAGAACTCATGCCCCTCAGATTGTCTTTAAATTAAGTGGTAGCAGAAGAATTATCGTTGAACTTTTAAAAGTAAGCTTAAATATTAATGCAATACTTAAATGCAGCGATCATTTTTGAGTTCTTTTGTAGTTTATTGTTGCCTATCTTATACGCCAGCAGTATGCGTCGCAAAAAGAAATCTCCGCCAACAGAGGACCAATGCTGAGAATGAGAAAAGACTCTAAAACTCCTGAACAAGCCAAGGGCCCAATCAAGAGCCTTCCGCAGGATCTAGTTTGAATTGCTTTTAAGCTATTATAAATATATATATATATATATATATATATATATATATATATATATATATCATTCACAGACAGTACTGTTTCGCTGTATCACAGCTCCTCAGTGTGACTAGACTTTCGAATGCCTCAAGCCAGGATTGAAACACAACTAATTTTGTGTCAGCCAGAGCTATCTTCACTCGGTAGAGTTACACAACTAAATCTAGCGTATTGTTTTTACAAATGTAAACAAATGCCAATCAGCCAAAGTGCTCCATTCATTTTACTGAAGAGCTTTGCATTAGTGCAGGTGGCTGTTGTTTATAGAAATAGCTCAACAGGGCTCAATTGAAATGTATTTTCAAGAGCTAAATTATGTCATTCACAGACAGTACTATTTCGCTGTATCACAGCTCCTCAGTGTGACTAGACTTTCGAATGCCTCAAGCCAGGATTGAAACACAACTAATTATATTTATATATATATTTGTGAATTCTTAACATATAGTGATAGAAAAAATGAATAAAACTGACTACAGTTGCAGTGCGTATTTTATAACTTAACTGTTTTTTCAAGACTCCAGCATTTCTTTCGGCATTCTTGGTGATGTTAATAATGCATCAGTATGGTTTTGATTTATAAAGATCAAGTGACAGCAAGTCGTCTCACTACTTAATCTCTCTTATCTGTATTCCTGCTTATTTTTAAAATGCTGTCATTTGAATATGAATGGCTGAAAAAAAATGAAATTATACTGAGACAGCTGTAATTTCTTGCACCCATTATGAGAAAGGAAGGCTTAGAGAATTTGATACACACAGGATCTATCGAATGTAAAAGGGACACAGGGAAACATCGAGCTGACGAGATTGTGTGAATGGATGGTGGAACGCGGAATGAGAAGGATGGCAAAAAGACAAATATTACTTATAACTACAAAAGTTAGGAGGTTGTGGAGGAACACGTTCAATAAAAAAAGTCATCTGGGTGGTTTCGATTTATTTTTAGAGCTCAGGTTCTTTTCGTACAATGTTGATCTCAGAATGAAGAGCCAAAACTAACAAAGATGAGGATTCTTTCAGTTACGATAGTACCTGTTAGGGTCCCAAATATGGGCAAATAGTGAAACCCCAAACAAAACACTATTAAAGTATAAAAATACATTTTTATAGCAAAAATATCAAAATATACTTTTATATAAAATAAATAACCAACAATACCTATTTATAGGAGAAATAGTAATAATACACTTTAAAACAAAATGAGCAGTAAAACATTTTATAGCAAAATGGCCAACGAAACATTTTATGCGTAATTGAAGCCGTAAAATTGTATTAAAATATTTAGATGTCAGCATTAAATAATCCATAGAGGTGTTGATATGCCGCTAAACAAAATCAACCAACCAACAAGTCGACTACAATCTTAACTTCTTCAAGTCTAGAGATAATGGTTATCTTTCCCACATATCGTCATAAACTAACACTTCTTAACCTTTACTCCTACTGGTTATTTGGGCATCTCGAGGCGGTGTAATGGTTAGCAAGCTTGTCTCGCTAAAACAGTTACGACTAGGTTGTGAGTTCTATCCTCATTGGGTGCCCCATGCTTTCGGTCATGTGCCACATCTAAGCCTCGCTTAGAAAATCAATACTCCAAGAATAACTTCCTTTAGTGATGCTCTTGGGGTTTGTATTAAGGGAATATTAGTAAAAAACAAAAAAAGTAGAATATATTATTAAGATTACATACTTAGAAAAGGAAATGACACCGCCAAGTAATCTATGTCTGTGTTATTTACGTGGGGGAGATGAAGAACATCAACAAAAGCACGACCGTGGGACAAGGATATGAGACAGAAATCTCGAAGTAAACATCGAACGTGTTAAAGTGAAAACAGTCAACGAACCATTAACTGTGTGATTTAGATTAGATAGATTCAGCCAAGAAATCCCAGTCCATGTGTTTTAGAAAGAAGATGGGCACTGCCAAATAACACAGAACAGCATTATTTAGCGGAGAAATGGACACTGTCAATTAACCGCCGACCATGTTACATAGAATGGAGATAGATACTGACAAATAACACTCGATCGTTTTACAGGAAAGAAGATGAGCACTGCCAAGTAACACTCAATTGTGCTACATAAAGAGGAGATGGACACTGACAAGTAACACCCGATCGTTATAGAGAAAAGAAGATGAGCACTGCCAAGTAACACTTGATTGTATTACAATGAAAGAAGATGGATACCGCTAAGTAACACTCAGTTGTGTTACATAAAGAGAATATCATAGCCATGTAACACCTGATAGTCTTACAGATAAATGTGTCGGCCGCCAAGTAACACGCAATTGTGTTACATAAAGAGGTGGATAGCGCCAAGCAACACACATTTTTTTACAGAGAAAAAAGATGGGCACCGCCAAGTAACACCCGATTGTGTTACATAAGGAGGAGATGGACACTGTCAAGTAACACTCGACCATGTTATATTGAGCGCAGTGAGGATCCGCCAAATTAATAAACCTTAATAAATAACATGGCGCCTGTATGTTGCACAAACTATCAACTATATTATGATATTTTCTTATTTCACTTGAATGCTAATATGAAGAGCTTTGTTTTCGTAAGTATATGACTCGGGTTGAAATAAAGGATTTGGCTTTTACTTAGAATTTATTATTTGTTGTAGTGGTAGTAATAGTAATAGCAGTAGTAGTAGTCGTAATATTTACTTCTTTGGGGAAACACCTATCCAACACCTAATATAAAACCTCCCAGATGTTCGACGATAGGCTATTAGCTACATCAATTAGTGTTTTATTTATTTATTACTTTGATGATGTTGCCGTGTCTACTATTGCCGTCTCGGCTCAGTCTCCCTCCATTCAGCCACGCGTTCGCCTGGCACGTGTCTGTGCTCGTTTGTACGTAACGCCAATGCACACGATCAGGACATAGTGGCACGAAGTCGGGAAGTTGAGGGACAAGTAATCAATGACCGTTCCAGTAGAATTGTTAATTCTAGACTGGCGCGACCCGCTGCGTATTTTCAGTTTTGGCTCGTGGCCTAATATTTTTTTATTTTTTTATTTGTTTAATTATTTATGGTTTCTGGTTAATTACGTTCTATGTTTGTTTATTTATCTTTTTTTTTATCCTACCTTGACTGGTCAGAATCCTACTGCTGAGCCTTACAAACTGCTATATATTAAAATAAATATCTTCTCCAGGCAGACAGCTGAGGGCAATCATTGATTTGATACGATTCGATATCAAACAGAAACCGAGGTTTTCCATTATTTGTTTGTATTTTTATTTTTTTTTTGGCGGGGGTGGGGATGAGATTGTGTTTGTGTTTGCGAGCAAAAAGACGATTAATTTCTATTTATATTGTATTCTGGTAAAAGGCCACTATATTTATAAGCGTATGGTAACACTCACGACAGTAGTGAATTGGTCAGCGGAGTGATCGCGCTAACTATCGTGACATTTTAAAGCCATCAGCATCCACTAACTCGCAGAAATATATATACAAAATGCCGTCATCTAGCACAAGGCCATATAAATAGTTCGCCGTGATGATTGCAACATTCCATATAATATAATATGTTCTCTTATTCTTTGCAGAAACTCTGTACACAGTCTGGCACAAGGCAAAAATATTAGGCACCCATATCGTTGGTGTATCTGTTTTATATATAAAAACATAATAAAATAGCGTCGTAAGCCATTCTTAGTGAGTTCCATACTCATATTACGCTTTTCTTCTTTTTTTATATGCCTTATCTCTTAAGGACGTGGGTAATCATAGCTCTTCACAGTTTTCTGTCCTTTTTGCAGCTCTTAGTAAAATTTGTCTTTTCTCTATCTCTCCTGTTCTGTCAACACATTCGTTAGGTAGGTGTCAGTGTCAAATTTTCCAAGCCCTCTTTCCTGATTATGCGACCCAGAAATTTAAACTGCCTATTTTTTATGTTAAATATAAGTTTCATTTCCATTTTCTCTAAAACTTCGTCATTTATCACATGTTTATTCTATGGTATTCTCAGTATCTTGCTGTGGAACAATATTTCTGTTGCCTCAAGTCTCTTCTTCAAATGTGAGAAGATTGCCCAGCATTCACGGCCATACAGGAGGATTGAAAATACATAACAGTTAAGTACTCTTTTTCTTTGTTTCTAACGAGATTTTACGGTATTTTAATAAAATACTACTTACGCATACGAACGTTCTAACCACTCGGCCACGTGCTCATTCTGACCATGAGATACGGGTTCGAATCTCACTACTGTCGATTTGCAGGAAGGAGACTTCCTGATGTTATCGGATTGGAGGGCCGATCCCAGCGTGTGGCACCTTTGGAAAGTACCTGAAAATCAAACCACGGGTTGACACGAGCCTTGTAAGTGAAATTAGGTAGACGGAACCCTTGAGTGCCGTCGATAGCTGTACTAGCACGGAGTCACAAGTCATCCTGGCCGAGGGCTTGAGCGTGCTGGTCTTGCTCAAATTGTTGATCACGCTAGATAGCACGCTCTTTCCCAGAAACTGTAACTAAGGTCTGCTCAGCATAGTTGCAGTATAAATGTGGGTGTTGAATAAACACAAATCTGCCTGAGCAAGCGTCTGCAATAGGGATTGGTAAACCGCCCTAGTAGACGGGTATCCTCGAATACGAGTGGCCAACTATACTATACTTATGTATAGATAGTATAAGGTGCTTGATTAAACTGCTAAGTTTTTTTTGTTTTTGTGTTTTTGCTTTTTTTTTAAACAGTGAAACTGACATCTGCTTGCCTGGGCAATCGAAATTCTTTTTTTTTTAAGCATTTCTCCCCGGGCAACGCAGGAGTGCCACTAGCACGCAAGGGGTCATAGAGAGTGGAAGTAAGAGAAAAGAGACGTGTTTGAGGAAAGGATAAAGAAAACGACGAGTATCAAAATTAAGGCATCAGAAGATGTCGATTGACTTTACATTTGACAATTTGAAGATTATTAGTTATCAGGAATGCAAGTAACAGGAAGGGAGTTCCACTGTCGGGAAGTGCGAGAGAAGAAGCTGTTAAAGTAGAAGAGGCGGCTACATTTAACTGTTTCGACATAAAAGGGTGGGGATGACATGCCAACCTAGTAGCACCTTTAAATTCATGCAGTTAGAGCAGCAGTGAATATAGCTCGTCAGAGCAGTGTCCATGAAAATATTTGCAGAAAAGACAGAGGGAAGCCACATAACGGTGAGAAAGTGACCGATAAAAGAGATGCCAGATTAAAGAAAAATACGCCTATCGGCAAATATCGAACCTGCATTCCGTTCATTCTCTGGAAAAGCTGCCTTGAAGCTAGATATGCTTTATCCGCTCAGTCACAGGAGTTCTCACAGGAAAGCATGGTTCCAGGGCTGGTGCGTACTACCTCCGACGCGAGGGGGCTGACTGTGAATCTCGTTGCCTTATCAACTTCATTCTGGCGTCTTTTTTTGTGAATTTGTTTTGCTCATGCTCTCTCGATAAAAAAACACTATGTAAAATTCTTTACTTCTTATCCATAATGTTGAATAAGTTAAATTATTCAACTTTTTCACAAGGAAAAACTGAAGCTGAGGTTAAAAATTGACGCAAAACGCTGTTGATTTATTTAAGATGGAATGATCTATTATGACATGTCTCTCATTTGTATTTACATACATTGTATTTATTTTCAGTTTTTATGGACAATTATTGATCTGACTCATGAACGAATTTTTGCTACACCGAATATCAGTGGGCTCACTTAAATCTAAATTATATAAATACATATATATTATTTTTTATATCTTGATCCCGTTCATTTTATTCCATATTTTCCGGTAAATAAATACCAAGAATATCTGGTACTCCACAAAAATTCTTGCTTCTCAGTCAACTTTGATATTCAAAAATTGAAATGCAATGTCAACCGTTATCTACTGTTTTCTTTTATTTGTCTCTCTCCTTAATAGTGTTTTTTTCTTTTTCTTATTCTTTCATACTCAGTCACCCCTTGTGTCTTAGTGGCTTTATTACCTTACTTGGGGTGAAATTATTTAAAAACGAGGTATTTTTTGTTTCCATTTTCCTTAAAAATTCATCGATGCTGACATGTTCGGCCCATGATATACTCAGTTACATCTGTAGGACTTCTGTTGCCTCAAATCGCTTCATTATCTGTCAAGGCATTGAACTATATTCAGCGCTATATAAGAGGATTGGTATTATACAGTAGTTCAGCTCACATTAGTTTCTAACGATATTTTCCGATTTTTTCACATTTGGAAAGCATCAATGCGCCTTTCGATTTCGGAATCGTAAACTAAGAGTAAAGTAAAATATAAACAACAAGGAAACGTATACTTACAATCAGAAAGAGGCAGCTGAAATTTCTGGGACATATAATAAGGAAAGAGTGCTTGGAAAACGTAATACTAACAGGATATACTGAAATCAAGAGAAACGGGAGAAAACAGTGTGCAACATGCTAAAATAATTTGAGAGAATGAATGACAGAACAAAGAGTGATGGTATAGAGTATAATTCTATCTTGATCTAAATGAGAATGGTCCAAGCTTCAAAGTAATGTCTTCTTCTTTACTGACGAATCAACACAAAATAAACACTGTGAAAACTAGAAACAAATAGCAAATATAATAGCAAAATAAACACTGTGAAAACTAGAAACAAATAGCAAATATAATAGCAAAATAAACACTGTGAAAACTAGAAACAAATAGCAAATATAATAGCAAAATAAACACTGTGAAAACTAGAAACAAATAGCAAATATAATAGCAAAATAAACACTGTGAAAACTAGAAACAAATAGCAAATATAATAGCAAAATAAACACTGTGAAAGCCAGAAACAAATAGCAAATATGACTCTCAAAGGGGAATTGGACAAAGTACATTTCAAAAGGAAATACGCAAAGAAAATACTTCTCAGACAGTAACAACGAATAATTTGGAGGAACTCAATGATGAAGAAATGATGTTTTACAGAAGAATTCCTGACATGGTTAAGAGTAGATCACTATAATATTGTCTCGTATGACTAGGAAGATTACTGACCAGTACTTAATGTTTACTGTCCCCGCCTCAACTTTATTCCCCAAGCTCTCTTCCGGGTCATAAGCTGCAGATCAGCAATGAAGAATAAAGCAATTAATAACGAACAAGTTAGTATACATAAAAGTGTTTTAACTCGCTCCTAGCGGTTATAATATTATGTCTCTCTTAGGCTACTCGTCGTGAGGTCGCTGATAATGCTCCTCGACCGACTCCAACGGACTGGTATTTACCAACCTCCCACACAAGGCAGGACGTGGCACAAGACCAATTTTTATGGGGAACCATTTTGATCCCATATGTTCAGGCAAAAATTTCCCGTAGACCCCGCATATACGGGGTCTGGTTTGTCTACTTATCCGTTGGCATAGCCTCGTCTGGATTCCTCTCTAGCGGGCAGCGAGTTCGACAAGCCAGCTGCGAACTGCTTGACTCAAACGAACTTTCTCTGACTCACATTGAGTTCTTTATTTAAGGCGTCTTTCCTAGATCATTTGTGTTACTGGGGGTGTCTTATTTACTCCACAACAAAAGCATGTTTGATATCACAAAATACATATATTCTAGTACTTTAGCGACCGTTACACAGGGGTTAAAGTTACTTTCGCTGGGTAGTTTCCGTTGTTTTGGGGTTTTCATTTATTGATTTTGTTTTTTTGTTTTCTTTTTTGACTTGACAGGCTTCGTGTTGAATTTAGCAATACCTTGGTTTGTTATATATATATATATATATATATATATATATATATATATATATATATATATGGGTTAACGATTTAGAAATATATATGAAATATCGTCCTTTGGGACTTGATCGAGTCCAATGAAGTCCTAAAGGACGAAACGCAACACAAAAACTTTTACACTTTGTCATATATATATATATATATATATATATATATATATATATATATATATATATATATATATATATATATATATATGTACAGTATATGTGGGTGTGTGTGTGTGTGCATGTTTCTTTAAAGCGACAGACAAGGTACTGCAATTAAGATTTTTATTTAATTTTTCTTGCGTTCGAACAAGTGTTTTCTGTGTCCAGAAAAGAAAACACTTGTTCGAACGCAAGAAAGATTAAATAAAAAACTTAATCGCTGTACCTTGTCTGATGTCATTAATGACACATGTATACATGAGGGATTGCTGCCACAATACTACATATATATATATATATATATATATATATATATATATATACATATATATATATAGTCGTATGGCTGAATCCGTAGAACCTTAGCATTTCGACTATAAGACATACTACATTGAGCTACACGGCTGAAAACTGCCTGAAAGTCATGCCACAAACTGATCCAAGCCTTGTGAGTAATATTCGGTAGACGAATCTGTTCGGAACCCGTCGATTATTGCGCTAAAACGACGTCACAAGTCATCGTGATCGAGGGTTTGGGAGTCCTGGTTACGTTCAGATTGTTAATCACTCCTGCTTATGCGCTGTCTCTTGGAACCTGAAACTAAGGTCCGCCCGGTATAATTGCAGTATAGACCACAGACGGGCACTGTTCAAGCAGCACAAATATGCCTGAGCGGGCGTCTGCAACAAGGATTGGTGAACCCCGCTTCTATTATTATATGTTTTATATTCCACTGGATGCTGTAAAATATCCGCACGGGCCATATCCCAGAATTTTACAAAACGTCAGGATTAAACTGAGGGAGGAGGTGTTTCTTGGTCGTTTCGTGAACTTTTCAGTATCTCGCTGATTGAAAAGCCACTCCCCGTTTTATGTATGATGGACTCTCCCGTATTGTAATACTTATAGTTAGACGGGAGAGTCCATCATACATAAAATAGGGAGGTACTTTTCAGTCACCCTGTATATACATACAAGCATAAACACGTAGATAGATTAATTAGTTTTTTATGTGTGCGAGTTTCTGATTCTTCCCATTGTTGGTACACATGAGCGTACGTGCGTGCTCACATGATCAAAATGGCGAATAGACACGGTGAGAGTGTTATGAATTCAATTCATAAGCGGAGAATCGAGCCAAGCCAGAGAAAGTGGCTTGAGGTGTGAGCAATTTTCCAAGCTATGACTGACAACCAAAGGCGCCAATAGGTTTTACAACCGGTCTCGACTGATGATGGCCGAACACACAATTCCAGAAAAAAGGAGATATCAGAGAAGGGATAAGAAAAGAACGTCTTTTGACACAAGAAATGTTAGAGACTTCACACGGCTAAACAGTAGTTACATAACGTCTACGAAATGCACACTTATTTATCAATATCGCTAAATTCTTTTTAACGGTTAATTTGAAGCAGAGTCCGTGTCCAAACAACTATCATCGTCATCTATACCGCTGTCGTGTTTGTTTGTATATTCTCTGCAACTTTTTTTCCCACAGTTGTTAGCCAATCGCTACACTCCGTTCAGAAATATTTATACTGTCAGTTGTATTTCGCAGATCAATAGGTAAAAATGACTTTGAGCGAGTGAAGGGTGAGGCAAAACACCTAACCCAAGATCTCGAGTCATGTTTTTAAGTAAGCTCATTAGATCGAAATTTCCGTATAGATATCCTGCTTGTCTCGAAGCTCGTTCAGAAATATCTAAACTGTCTTCTGTATATATTCTAAGATCAATGATTACAAATGACTTCAAGCAAATGAAGCTTGTAGGTTTTAGCGAAGACCACCTTTCTTCAAAACTTGTCGATTGGCGCTACAGAATCACAAGCAAAGAACTATACCGGACAACAGAAACAACATCGCTTGAGGGCTTTCAATAGCTGCAATAACTATAATGGGCATCATACATCCATCGGAAGGAAAGTTGGTTCTCTGTGTCACGCCAGAATGTTTTTGTCTCGTCTGAGTCCATCCTTCAAATCTACAAATCTACCATTCGTCCATGCATTGAATACTGTTGCCATATAATGTCCGGTGCCCCCGCTGTTCATCTCGAGGTTCTCGACAAAATCAAAAGACGTATATGCAATATGATCGGTCTTGATCTGGCATCTCGACACCAGTCACTTTCTCACAGACCTGAATTTGGCTTCCCTCTGTCTTTTCTAAAATTAATTTTAATGAAAACAAGCTATTATCACTGGTGCCCCGACTGCATGAATTTAAGCATGCTACTAGATTGGCATCCCGTCCACAACCTTTTACTGTCGAAACAGTAAAATGTAACCGACTCTTCTACTCCAAGAGCTTATTCTCTCGCACTTCCTGACAGTGGAACTCCCTTCCTATTACTTTTATAATCTTCAAAAATTTAAATGTAATGTCAATCGACATTTTCTGATGCCTTGATCTTGATCCCCGTCCTTCTCTTTATCCTTTCTTCAAACACCCCCCTCTTTTCTATTCCTTTCACTCTCTGTAACACCTTGCGTGCTAATGGAAATTCCGCTTCGCTTAGGGTGAAATGCTTAAAATAAATATGTAGCTCAAAGAGAAAATTATTAAATAATCAAGGTTCTGACATTGCACACAGCTTCAAATAAGTTTAGAAAGGAAACCCCAGTCGATACTGGAAAGAGCGATAACAGCCAGAGGACTTGAGAAATCAGTTTTACTGAAGATTTCTTTTAAGAGTAAGTTTTTATAAATTTCAACCGCCAGTACTACTGGCTGCTAGATCAATTAATGACAAATCTTTCCTTATAGAGAAACGGACATAAACATAACTATCGATATTTCCATGGCAAGTGATTAGATGAGTTTCACTATTTAGTTCCTCCTGTTCAGACCTTTACAGCCAATACATACTACTTCCACGGAGTCGAAACACCGTCATTCCCTCCGTATTCCATTTGTAAGAAGAAAGTTCCACTCGGACAATTTTTTCTAAGAACTGTTACTTTGTGAAACAACCTCCTGCATGGTTGCTTCCTTAAACACTACACTCTTCAAGGGTCTATCGTTGTCTATCCTCCTTATCCGTATAATCATTTCCTTCCACCTTCTCTTTCATTCAGATCGCACGCCTCATTCCCCGATTACCATTTTAACAATAACCCTCTGACATGAGTGTCGCTAGCGTCTTGTATTGTACGAATTATCATTTATCAAAAAAAGACCGGTACCAAAATGCGGCACTGAAATCCGAAGGCTCATTAAGATAGCGAAAAATGCCTTCCAAAAGCTAAGTAGATACTAAGAAACAAGTTGTTATGGTAATTTACCCACGCACGCATGGATTCTCCCAGCTATAAATAGGAGCAGGTACTGCCTTTTGGAGAGGGACATTTTCAGCAGTCAGCTCTGACAGTCGGACCGAACATTCTTGCTGTAACACTCTCGTTTGTATATGCTTGTATTACTGTTTCTGTTAATATATTTGTTTAACTCAATTCCTCTCTTTGTGTCTTTATTTCTGGCTCTAACAAGGCCACAACACAAGTAAATCTCGTTAAACACAATTTTTGATTGGTTGATTTATTTATTTATTTTTTTGTTTAACGGCATATCTCCTTATGGGTTATTTAATGCCGAAATTTAATTTCCTTGGGAGGTTGGAAGTAATAAAAGTATGATATACATTATTCTGCTTTCACAATTGAATACATGGTAGATGATACTCAGGTTTTGTGAATATACATGTTTGTGTGGCCATAATTAATAGAGGTGATGATATGTGTATTTTATGTTGTAGTTTTGTTGAAGTTATATTTTGGAATACAGTTTGATTTCTTCAAAAAAACATTGCAGGATTTTATATGGATTCATGTCATCAAAGATTTCTTTCATCTTGGATGTTTGGTTGGTTGGTCTTATTAAGCGGCTTATCAACCCCTATGGGCCACTTAATGCGGGAACCGACATATTTTGAACACAATTATATGCCTTTAACTAAATATATTTCGAACAAATTGTATGTCTTCATACAAGATGAAATATATTTTTGGTAATTCCACCCTAAAATATATTTATGATCATTTTATTATAAATATGTATTGTTGGTCATTTTGTATATAAAATATATTGCTGGTATTTTTACTATAAACATCTATTTATATACTTTCATAGATTTTTGTTTTTGTTTGGGGATTCGCTATTTCCCCATAGTTGGAAACCTAACAGGTGCTGCCACTTTGAGTCAAAGTGTACCTAGGAACAACAGCAATTAAGAGATGGTTCCACGCTCCTCAAAACCGCCACCCTCCTGATAAGAGGCCTTACTGTCGGGTGTAGTTTAACGTCATACCCAGGACTACGTTAGACACAAAGAAACGAGTACTGAACTGTTATGTAATATCGGTCTTCCTACATGACAGTGAATGCTGGACAATCTAATGAAGAATGGACTCGAGTCAACAGAAATGTGGTTCGGCATGAGAAGACCATGCCCTGATCAAGTGACCAACGATCAAGTTTCAGGAAAAATGGAAACGAAAAATGCAATTACACTTAAAAAGACTGTTGATATTTCCAGTTGACATTAACATTACTAAGAAAATAGGGCTTAAAAAATTTGACATTCACAGGATATACTGAAGGCAAGAGGGAAATCAGCGAGAACCTACAAAACGATCTTGTGTAAATGATGGTCAGAACAGGGATTAGGTGAGATAGCAAGACGACAAACGTTCCTTAGAACTGCAGAGAGCAGGAAATTGTGGAGAGCCATGACCTCCCAAATTCTGAAGAGACACACGACGGATCATCAGAGCAGGAATCAATTACGCTTTCTGACCGAGATATCTGCATAATAATATTAAAGAGGGAGGAATTTGGAAAAGGGATAGCGAAATGAAAAAATAGCGTGAAAGAGAAAAGGTCAGAGGTAAGAGATCAAAGAAAATAAAAAAATAAAATCAGGTGAAAAGAAAAATAGATATAAACAGGGAGAAGTGAATGCAACGAGGGAAAGACATAGAGAGACAGGGTTATTGGTTTGATGTCAAAGGATAATTGGAAAATTATGCAAAGACTATTAAGCAATGCATTAAATTTCTTTATGCAGAGACAAAGCAAAAGAAAGATAAAAGCTAGGCTGATGTAGATCATTTTCTTGTTACACAACGTTTCAATCCAATCGTTGTACCTCTCAGCCTTCATCAGGTGATTGTCGATCCGGTTAAACTTGCTACTTGTCACGCTTGACTGCACTCTTCACTGCTACTGTTATTTCTCTTTCTTTATTAATGACTCCCATATCGTATTTATTTCTAAACTAGGCCTAATAAGGAGGCCCTAATACTCTAGCATATGCGCTGATTCTTTCAAAGGAATGACTTTCCAGTGCTTCTCTCCAGTTTTTTTTTTTTTTTTACTTCTTTCCACAGGATGTGATGACAACATTTTTCTCTACATATATGATCAGCTATTCCTGGTTTTATTATCTAAATTTTAATTTATGCTTTTCGATGTTCCTCCAGGCTTAATTTTATGTGGCGTCTAGTTTCACATTTATATTATTTGCCATGCATGCAAGTATATTAAACACCATATTTAGTTATTTCCATCGAACCGTATGAATGATCGAAAAATCTTATTAGAAAAATATCCGGTATATTTTTCTAATAAGATTTCTCGAACACCCGTTCCGGTAGATAGAAATGAATAAATATGCTGTTTAATATATAAATAAAACTGGGCATCTATTCAAATATGGCTATCCGTTAAAAATAACGTTTAAGCAGTAAATTTAAATACGTCGGATTAATAAATGTAAAATCCATTCCTATATATATATATATATATATATATATATATATATATATATATATATATATATATATATATATATATATATATATATATTTAACAATAAATTTTTTATAAAAAACGCAGACGACATGCATTTAGCGGATGTCAGAATTTGTTGAAAAATACATCCCTACCCATCCCTAAACATAACCCCGCTTTCGAATGTAACTATTAACTGATACAACGAAAATTGAAATTGAACAAGCTACCACCCCTTGTCTAGATGAGTGGATTTCTCTGTATCCTTGGAAACACACAATTATGAATCTTTGCCGTCCCTTTAAAACTGTAAATTTAAAAAAATAAGTTACTCCAAAATTCGCTTGACGAGGAAATGATACTGTTTTTAATTTAATAACAAAATTAAATTCGAAGCTTTTAGCTTCCATTTTTGAAACATGGTTATTACTGTGTAGCGAAAAAAACATATTAATTTATAATATTAATGCTCTGTGAATTTACATTGAGCACTATTGTGTAAAAATAAAAATATCTATAAGAACACCGGATTATATATCTTACTGTTTTTTCTTTTATATATATAAATATATATATATATATATATATATATATATATGTGTGTGTGTGTGTGTGTGTGTGTGTGTGTGTATGTGTGTGTGTGTGTGTGTGTGTGTATGTGTGTGTGTGTGTGTGTGTGTGTGTATTCTTAAGCAATTCTCTAATTCTGGGCGTGTGTGTGTGTGTGTTTGTGCCCTATTCCATAAGTGCGATAGTAATCATGGATCTCTGTATTTAGTTATTTTCAACAATACTAGCTCCTTTATGGCCCTACTTTATTATATTTGTTTCGCCATCCATTTACTGAAAATATTTAAATAGGTTACTCCCTGCATTTCCTTGCTTTTCTTGTCTTTCAATGTACCCTGTGAATATTAACCTCTCCACGACTTCTTTTTTTCACTATATGTTCCATTATCTACTAATTCAATAAAATGTTTTCTAAACATTTTATTCAATAATAATTACGACAACCGCCACTATCATTTTCATGCAAGAGCCATATTGCGGTCATTATCAGGTACAAGGTGATTATATGGTCTTTTATGACTGCTATCTTGTCAGAATCTGCATAGTCCGTTTGCTGACCACTGTCGCATAACGAGAGACGCCATTCGTATTTAAGCTTTTCGTATGTATTTGGTGACTTTCCCAAGAGATAAAGTCGCAGAGCGTCTGTTGTCTCCCAGTGTTCGCGCCGGCTTTAATAACGCTGTCGGCTGCTTGGTTTCAATCCTTCCCCGGATTTACAATTCTTTTTTCTTTTCAAGACTCTTCAGGACAGTTCAAAATTCGTCGATAATAATGGATATATTCGGTATTTTCATCTTCTGTAACTTTCTACTTTCTCCGTCAATATCCAGATATTTTCAGTTCCATGGCCCGGTCTTTTAATATCAATATATAATCTGCAAGAACAACGACATCGATTATCTCATTAATCTTCTATCCCTTTACGTCGACCAGATCTTATTCCCTGGCCAAGTTTAGTGGATTAATTTGAATTTCAGTGTTCCACAGAATATTTGTTATATTATACAGCTTGTGGCCTGTAGCATATGTCATTATTATATATTGTCCATACCTTGTTGTTTGCACTATTTCCAGTATATAACTGTTTCTGCCCATTCATGTCTACGTTTGTACTCCTTCAGAACTACGAGGGCCGACTGAAAAGTTCATAGGCTAACCAAGATACTCTCATCGAATGTGACCAAATGAGGTTTATTTTTTAACATAGTCCTCCTTGCGGTCCACACACTTCTTCCGTTGGTTTTGCAGTGATTGCTTCCCACTGGTGAAAAGGATGTCATCCTGTTGGTTCAAAAGGGCAGCAACAACAGATATGTGTCATAAATATGGTTCTCAGTCAAGCGTTTTTCATGTTGGTGAATATATGATAGTCAAATCAGGAATCATACACACCGACCATTGAAACCAAGGACTTGTGTGCTGAAACATTGTCCTGATGAAACAAGACCCCTTTCGGCAGATGTCTGTTTACCTGGAAAGAAACAAAGCCATTATTTCACGGTTCTAGCATCACCCCTTCATAGACAGCCTATAAACTTTTCATCCCACCCTCTTACCTGGGAAGATACAATACTGTTATTAATAAGAAGAGTTGAAATGATTTTAATAAGGTTGTTATTTCAATTCTACTTCTGAGTTCCCAGTTTTTCTCAAAGTTCGTTTGATTCCGCCAAGCGCACCAGCAATGATGGGTACAGGGCTTACCTTCATATTTATAATATTATACCTTATTTGCAAGGTTCAGATAGATTTCTCTCGATTTTCTTCTATGGTCAGCTAAAAGCAGCAAGAGATGGGAACAGATGCCACACTTTGATCCTAGCCCGATCTCCATGAAATTAAAAAAGCGTAACTCGAGCAGCACTGGCTTTTAGGCGAATTCTGAAGGTTTCCTTATTAGGAAATGGCTAATATTACTATTAAGATTAGTATTATATCAAATACTATGACTTTCATGTTTATGTGTTTCCTCAATTCCTGGAGGATGTCTTAGAATTTTTATTTTTACCTTCTTTCGTCTTCATCCGATGATCTGTTGGTAAATCTACTTTTTATTTTTAAGGCACTAAGGGTTAATGCGTGTGAGAGAATATGAAAAAAAAAGTAAAAAACATCATTAACAATACAAAAAAGGAAATAAGAAGATAGAAGATAACGACTGGCATTGCATTTAAATTAATGGAAATCAAAGCTGACTGGGAAGAAAGAAGCCGGAAGAGAGTTCCACAAGTTCGACAGAAGAAACTGTTAGCATAGAACTTACGGTTACGTCTTCCTATTTCAACGATCAAGTCATCCCATAAGTTTTGTCCGTAATATTATATCTGTAATTTCATTAAAATTTTACAGTATTGTAAAATGTCAAATGATACTGATTGATAATCATATGAATATAGAAGCATATAACTTAATATAATTTCTTTTTCATAGTATAATTTGACTAAATTAATTACTCAAATTAGCCCCTCAAAGATGGAGGTATCGAAGGAGCATTTAAGGCACATAATGCTTTATGAGTTTAAAAGAGGGAACTCTGCAACCGAAGTGACTTGAAATATTCACTTAGTTTATGGAGAAGAATGCCTGAATGAAAGAACTTGCAGAAGATGTTTTGCCAAATACAGAATTGGAAATTTTAGCCTTGAAGATGAAGACCGAACAGGACGTCCAGTTGAGTTTGATTATGAGCTCCTTGTGGCATCATTTGAAGAAAATCCTGCAGTATCAATTGAAGAATTGGCAATGAAGCTTTGTTCAAACCATGCAACTGCTCATCATCATCTTCAACAACTTGGAAAAGTTTCTAAACTTAGAAATGGATGCCACATGAATTGTCTGAAGTCAACGGCAAATCCCGAGCTGACATCTACTACACTCTTCATTCTCGTGAAATCATCTCGCCCTTTTCAGATAGACTTATGACTGGTGATGAAAAATGTATTTTTAATCAAAATGTTAAACGTCGTAGACAGTGGATTGTAATGGGGAAAAGGGACAAACACAACCGAGAAGGGAACTTCATGTACAGAAGTTTCTTCTCTCAATTTGGTGGGATTGCAAAGGAATAATTCACTTTGAGTTGCTACTAACTAATGCAACAATAAATGCTCAAGTCTACTGTCAGCAATTAGAGCATTTGAATGCGGCTTTGAAGAAAAAAAAGACCTGTTTTAGTGAATCGAAAAGGAGTTTCATCAGGACAATGCACGACCCTACACTACGAAAATCACATCCCAGAAGATTGAAGAACTTGGTTGGGAAAGAATTCCTCATACACCTTATTCTCCTGACCTTGCTCCTTCAGACTACCATTTGTTCCATAGTTTACAGTATCATCTGGATGGATTAACTCTCAAAAGCCATGAAGAGGTCGAAGCTGACATTTCAGAGTTCTTCTCTTCGAAACCGAAAGTGTTCTTTATTAGTGGGATTAAAAAGCTTGTAAATAGATGGTAAGTCGTAGATAATCATGGAAACTACATTGATATATAAATTTCAATAAAATATGAGATTAGATCACTCGTTCTTTATTATTCGAAATCCGGAGATAACTTATGGGATGATCTGATATATAATGGCGATACCGTGCTGCTAGTCTAGTACCTCACTTAAATTCATAAAGTCTAGGTACCAAATAGGAAGACTTATAAGAAGAATTACCATGGAAGTATTTATAGAAACAGCAGGTGATACGTTACGGCGGTGGGAAAGTGACTGAAACGGAGATGCTAGGATTGTATCAATGTATTTGCATTCCCAAGCAAAACCTCTTTCGCCTGTTTACGACTATCAGAACCAGTCTTTGTTGGGTTTAAGGGGCAGTCTGGCTGTCTAGTTTATTTTCTACGATAGCGCCTGCTTTGTACTATAATTTCTGATATCAATATTTTTAACATTTATTTATTTAAAAAAAAAACATATTAAACTAGATGGTCGTTTAACTTTTGTCTTTAGTAATAATTATTATGCTATTATTGCTTCTCCTGTTGTCCTTTTTAATACGGTTACTATTTTTATTATTTGTCTGATTCTTTGTTTTAGTATGACTGAGAAGATAACGTTGTAAATAGTATCAATGAATGAATGTGTGAATGACTAAGCCAATGGACGGACGACCAACTGGCTGAATGAATAAATAACTGAATGAATGGCTATAAAGGGAACAGAAATAAGGAGGCACGTCGCAAAGGATGAATGGACGGGTGCTGATACGTCATTTGATCGTGTATCGCTTATATCAGTCGATACATCAATATTCGAGTGATTACGCTTTGGCTGTTTTCAATGTCCATGCTCAGTGTCTACTTCCTGAGTTTCATTGAAATAGAAATATGAGATTTATTATTATTATTATTATTATTATTATTATTAGTAGTAGTAGTAGTAGTAGTAGTAGTAGTAGTAGTAGTAGTAGTAGTAGTGTATCTAATCGACAGAGTGGAATCGTCAAGTCGAGTTCAAATCCCGGTCTAGTCTGTGCCTTTAACTTTCGCACAAAAGCCACTGGAAAATTACTAAATCCATCTCTCCGCCTTACAGTTATGAGTGAAATAGCAGGGTATACTGGTCTCTCTAGCATTGGGTAATAATCAGTCAAGGAGAAAAAAATACTCTGAATTCAAAATCGTCGAGAAGGAAAAGGGGATTCACTCCACTGTTTTGTTTTTGTTTTTGTTTTTTGGATAGTTATGGAAATACGCAGATAATAAAGAAACGGAAGCTGTTGGGTGTCGTGATCTATCTCTTTGATGCCTTCTCCCTTTAGGGAAAAGGCACCAAAATTAAACATTGTTTGTCAACTAGTAAAGTTCTATTAAAGTGTTTGAGAAAAAAATGACATGATCAAGATGTTGATTTTCCACACTACTTCAAACAAAAGTCTACGAAGGAAACTCCCATCAATATTGGAAAGAGTGATAACTACTGAACTTCAGAAACCTATTTTCTTGACAAATGATTTTAAGATAAAGATTTCAACCGACAGCAGCATTCAATGAATGCCGAATGTTTCCTTATAAGGAAATGGTTAATATTACCATTACCATATCTCAGATAGATAGAGAGAGAGAGAGAGAGAGAGAGATGTTAAGGTGTTTTAAGAGATGATGGAAAATGTGGCATACCGAAATCCGAAGGCGCAATGGGTTAACGAAAGATGCCTTCCAAAAGCTAAACAAAACATTAAGAAACAAGATAAATCAGAAACAACGAATGCTGAATTGCTATGAAATATAGACCCTCCTGTAGTAGTGTAGTGAATACCAGACAGTTTCCCCAAAGATGAAGAGAATAATTTTTGTACTTGCTTGATTTTGACATTTCCAATTTGTAGCTCGCAACCTGTGATACCCCTTTTGCTTACAACCATACATTGTCTTCTTACAATTGATGGTTAGTCCTTTCGTCCTACCTTCCTTTACTATCTCTTTTATAATAGTTTCTGTAGTTTTATTTTTGTGTCTATCATCAACACTGTCATCTGCAGTGTGCAAAATTAGCTAGAAGCCTTTTTTTAATTTTCGATCTGTTTATTTTCATAATCGTAAAATTAACAAAAAAATAACGAAAATTGTCAATAAAAATGAGTTAAAATGTCAGAAAATGAATGTCAGTTATCTTTCCATAGTTCTCCAGAAACCTGACTAAATATTTAAATTCTTAAGGATTTATTGGTTGCGAAGTTTTCAGCACGTCCTCGTACGTGCAGACGTATAAAACGCTTTAGAATCATAAAAGAATTGTGGTTCTTATTAAAAGTAATAGCACAACATTAACAATATAAGATACGCAGATGACACCTGTAGTTTTAGGAAATCTACAGGACCTCCACGACAAGATAGTAAACGAAAGGAAGAAGAAATGACTAACCATCAATTACAAGAAGACAGAATGTATGGCTGTCGGCAAGAGATAAAAATCCCAAGATGCGAACAACAGATTGGAGATGTAAACATCAAACAAGTGCAGAAGTTTAAATATCTGGAAAGTGTTTTAACAGAGAAAGGGAAATATGGCACCTAAGTCCGAAAGAGAATCCGATTAGCGAAAGAAGCCTTTCAAAAACAAAACAAAGTACTAAGAAACAGGAAAATTTCGTTAGAAGCAAAGAAAAGTCTGCTGGATTGTATGGCAATGAATGCTGGAAAATCTCCCCACAGATAAATAGAAAACTGGAGGTAACAGAAATGTTCTCCAGAAGTATACTGAGAATCCCACAGACGGATCAAGAAAGCAATGAAGAAGTCTTAAAAATAAAAAAGAACACTTATACTCAGAATCAGGAAGAAGCAGCTGAGAAAACTTAACTCTCAATGGGCATACCGAGGGTAAGAGAAACAGAGGAAGCCAGAGAGCTGCCTACCTGACAAGGCCATGTGAGATAGGAAGTTGTGGAAAGCCTTAATCACCCACATCCTGAAGAGTCAGGGCTCATAAAAGAAGAAAATCATTAAATTCAAACCAACTTTAATCTTCAACAATTTAACTGAAATGTCAATCGTTATCGACTGATTACTTTTTTTGAAAGATGCTAACGATATCATGGACCCGGCGTGGGAGCAACGATGAGGATTAGAGAGGTTGAAGACAAGGAGGGAATAATCCATTATTTATGAGGTATTGGCAGGAGATGTTAAACACTTTTATCTTCTCATCCTTCTTCTTTCATTTCTTTCTTCCGTCCTCTCTTTCTTTTTTCTTTTTTGAAGGATGCTGAGGGTATCGTGGGCCGAGTGTGTGAGCAACGATGAGGTCTTAGAGAGGTTGCAAACAAGGAGGAGGCTTGTACTTAATATCAGGAAGAGGCAGTTTCTGGGACACATAATGAGGAAGGAGGGCCTGAAGAATCTGAAACTCACGGGTCGAATAGAGGGAAATAGAGACAAGGGAAAACAACACGTGACATACCTGGCGGATTTAAGCAAGTGGATGACAGAACGTAGTCTGGGGGAGGGAGCAGAGGGAAGGAACTTGTTGAGAGATGCAAGCGATAGAGGGAGGTGGGGAGCCATGATCGCCTACGTCCTGAAAGGATATGGCACATAAAAAGAAAGACATTAGTAATGCTTCTGTTTCTAATTCATCCACACCTAATAACCCCTTGCGTCTTAGTGGCTTTATTGCCCTGCATGGGGTGAAATCGATTTTTTAAAAATAGCAGTTGTTTAGTTGTAAAATATATTATATGGAAATCGGTGTTTCAGGTAGAATTAAAGCATCCATTCAAAGAGAGTTGTTTTTTTTTACGTTATACTTGCAAGAGATAAAACAACTGGTGTAATAATAGACTAGCTTTTGTCTACAGTGGTTGTTGTTGTTGCTGTCGCTGGGGGTGATGATGACTGTGTCGTGAGGACTGTGGTTAGTTGTCAACGCATTATTTGTGACCAGCCGATAATCTCGGTTAAAAATAACACCAGAGACGACAGAGAGCGCCATGCTGAATGGAAAATAGGAAAATGTTTATGTTATTAATAAAATATTATGAAGAAGATGAATGATGTAAAAACGAATGAAAGGAGGAAGGGAAGAAGAAGAAGAAGAAGAAGAAGAAGAAGAAGAAGAAGAAGAAGAAGAAGAAGAAGAAGAAGAAGAAGTAGTTGCATGAGGAGAAAACAATAAATAAAAGATGAAGAGGCAGAAGCAGAAGAAAAGGAAGAAAGCGAGAAAAGAAAAAGAAAAAAAATGAAGAAAATAGGAGAGGGAGAAAAAATAAAATATTAAAGTAGAGGAAAATGATTTAAAAAGAAAAAATTGAAATGATATTGAAGGGAAAAGAAGAAGAAAGAAAGAAAGAAAGAAAGAAAGAAAGAAAGAAAGAATAGAAAATGACGATAAAAAAGATGACGATCAAGAAAATAGTGGAAGAGCGGAAAGAAGAAAAGGAGAACGAAGAAGAAAAAGATGAAGTGTTAAGTTGAAAAATATTTTAAAAGGAAAAAATTGTAGAAGAAAAGGAGGCAAAAACGTTAAAAGATGGAAAAGGGAAAGGAGAACAAGAAGAAAAGGAACAAAGAAGAAAAATACGAAGGAAGAAGGAAAAAACTAATATAGAGTCCATAAATTCCACTTGTCTCTTTTCGTGTGATCGAAATAAGTCTAAAGAGATAGGCACTTTGTTAGACTGATGATGAAATGCCCCTCCCTTGTTCAGCTTCTAATTATTTCTCCAGGATATATCAGAATAAAAAGAGAAAGCTCAACCACAGTGATAGAAGTTTGAGTTGCAATATGTCTGTCTAAGCGGGTATGTAGAACGTTGGCTTTCCGACAATGAGACCCGGGTTCAAATCTCAACCTGGTCAATACGTACCGAAATGGACTTTCATGATCTTATTGGCATTGGGAGGAGATCCCAACGTGCAGCAGGGCCACACTACTACTGGTTGTCCGACGCCTTTTTCAGTGAAATTGGGTAGACGAAACTGTTCAGAAGCTGTCGATGGTTGTGCTAGCCCAATCTCGCTAGAATACACGCTCTCCCTTAGAAACTGCAACTAAGGTCCGATCAGCACAATTGTCGTATAAACCGCAGGTGGGCTATGTGGGTGTTGAACAAAAGCTAATGTGCCTTAGCAGGCGTCTGCGGCAGGGATTAACTAGCCACCCTACCAGATGGGTGTGCTCGGAAATGAGTGGTCTGCCAATATTATTATTATTATTGTCTATATCTTAACAATTAAAATACTGACAAGTTAATCAAAGTTTATCTATATATACACATTCCGAAAGTGTGCAATCATTTAATATTAACTAGAAAATAACCTGCCGAAAGTAATTTCTTCTTCTATGTTTCTTGTCCCTAATCATGACTCTCCACAACTTCCTACCCCTTGTAGCTCTTAGCAATGTTTATGGTTTTGCCTTCCATCCCATCCAATGTTCCGCTATCCATTCACACTACAGGGTGTCCCATAAGTTTCCATACATATGTTTTTAACATTGTATTTTTTATATTTCTGGTACTCTAGAAGTTGCATTTGAATAAAGGTGCTTGGATTGGTCGGCGTGGTCCTGTGGAGTGGTTTCCCATACCCTCCGGCCTCACCCCACTTGATTTTTACCTGAGGGAGCATTTTAAGGCCTTAGTGTATGCAAAACATAAATCAGCTTAACTTATCACCAACGCCATTACAACCATAACTCCAGCTGTACTTGAACGTGTTCTTCAGCAGTGGACACATTTTGAAGAATGTTTTCAACAGAATGATTGTCATGTGGAGTATATTATATAGATAAAAATGCTTTTTCATATAAAATATATTTATTTTTCCTGTGTATGGAAATTTATAGGACACTCTGTAGTTCGTCAGGTAGGTGGCCCCGATCATTCCCTTTGGCTTTCAGTATGTTTTGTGAGCGTCAAATTCTCCAAACCACCCTTCCTAGTTGCCAACCAATTTCAATTTCTTTCTGATTTTGAGTATAAGTGTATTGTTTGCCTTCATTTTCTTAAGACTTTTTTATTGCTTAATCTCTCCGTCCATGATGTTTTTAGTAACCTTCTGTAGAACCACATTTCTGCTACCTCCAGTGTTGCCTTCATGTGTGAGGAGATTGTTCAGCATTCACTTCCACATCGTAGAAGTAATATTATAAAGCAGTTCAGTACTCTTTCCTTTGTTTCTAATGAAATGTTCTTGTTTCTTATTTTCAGAGTATTTCCCTTCTGAACTTAATTACCCAAAAGTCTTTCTCCTTTTTTTCTCAAATTTATTGATACTTTACCTAGCGAGACCGCCATCAATTTTTTTGTCATGTTCTTTATAATCGATTCCGTGGTGTGCAATATTTACCCATTAGCTTTGGGAAGAGGCAAAAGTCGTTGGAATCCAAATCGTATCTGTAAGCAGTGCCGTATTAAGGCACATATACTCTAGACACCGATTCTAAGCGCACTAAGCTATCGTATTCATGAATGATCTTTTAGTTTAATAGTAGAATGGATATTTATGAAACCCCGCCCACGAAAAACCTGAAAATAAATATCTTTTCTTGATTTTAATTACTCTTCGCAGTACTTGACACCTGAAAATATACTTTATATCTTCTGGTATTTTTTCAAGCTAAAACAAAGTATATATTTATTTAAATTGAAAATTTGGAGTTTTTAAAACCTTTAATTTTTTCGCCGTAATCAAATGAATGGATGATAAAAAGTGAAGATTCAGTTTTGTATTGTTCTTTAGTATTAATCACATCCCACATCCCATAGAACAGGGTAGTCCAAAAGTCTTGTCACCCGTCTACTAAAACGTAATGGGAACAATAGAACAAGCAATACAGTAATGCAAAGCACCTGTACTGGATTCAGTTTATTCACATTCATTGACGCCGTCGAACATCGTGAAGATCTGTATGAACGCCATCATTTTTGTGTTAGCGATCGGAAATAGAAAATTATGTTATGTAGGTGGTGACAAGACTTTTAGACCACACTGTATTATAATTTTCTGTCAATGACCTGTATATATCAGAGTTGAGTGAAACTTATATTCAGACAGAGATCTCTATTCCGGCTTAAAGGACCACACTTCTTCATCGCAAATAAATATCAGATTTCCAGAAGATCCCAACTTGAAACCGAAGGTGAAAAGAAGGCGAAGTATCTAATCTTTCCTGAGAATAAAAATAAGAAGTAATATGAAATCGACTATTGTATCCATTGTTATTAGAAATATCGGAAGAGTTACAGAAAAAAATACAAACAGACCTAGAAGTCAGCGTTTAAAATCGGCATGAATAATATTAAAACATCAATTTAAGAAACTAATTGTTAGCACCCACTGATTATAAAACTCGGCATGACAGAGTGAGTCAATATCTACACTGGAAAATATGCAACTTTTACGGGAAGGAAACTGGTATGAACACCACCCAGACTCGGTTGCAGAGATAGAACCTGTAACAATTTTATGGGACTTTACAATACACACAGGCAGGACCATTAAAGCTAATCACCCAGACATCGTGATTAGAGACCGCAAAGGAAAAGTACCTTCGTATTGACATGACAGTCCCTGCAGATTGTAATGTATCTTTGACGATTCTCAAAAAATATCAAAATGTAATGGAAATTTAAAAAATGGGGCACATGAGAACATCAAAAATTCTAGTTGTAGTTGGAGCCCTCGGATTGATTGAAAAAGGTTCCGATAAACTCATTAAATAGATTCCTGGTAGCCCATGCCTGAAAGAAATAAAAATTGCACTCACAAGTATAGCTCACATATTGCGAAGAGCTTTAAAATGTAAAATGTATCTGATATTAGTTTCTTTTGTTTTTGTTTTGCAAAAATTTTCAGTGGAAAATGTCATGAAGCCATTTCTGACCTTAGGTTGGGACTCGGATAGGAATGTGTAGAAGAAGAAGAAGAAGAAGAAGAAGAAGAAGAAGAAGAAGAAGAAGAAGAAGAAGAAGAAGAAGAAGAAGAAGAAGACATATGTGCACACAATTACCCAAAATAACGATGTAACTATCCTCTGGGAGATGCCAATCCAAACTAGCAGGAAAATAAAAGCCAACAGACCAGATATTATCATAAAAGACAAGAGATAATCAAGGAAGTGTATGCTTATTGACATAACAGTACCACCTGAGAGAAACATCCCCATGAAAAATTGTCCAAATACAAGAACCTGGTGATCGAGATTAACAGGATATGGGGAACACTGACACTGTAACAATAGTAATCGGAGCTCTGGGTCTTGTGTGAAAAGGAATGGACAATTTTACTAACAGTGCCTCAGGTATCATCAACATACCCAGAAGTTGCCCAGAAGATCGCCCTACGCGGAACATCACATATACTAAGAAAAGCACCATCAATTCAATGACAATTCTCCTATAGGGCCTAAGGACCATAGTTTTGGCCCGGCTCTAGTGAACACAAAGCAGGAAACATAACATACACAAATAATAATAATAATAATAATAATAATAATAATAATAATAATAATAATAATAATAAAAACTGTCAAAATACAAGGACCGTGAAATCGAAATCTCAAAAATGTGGCACATGGGAACATCAACAATTCCTGTTGTAGTTGGAGCCCTTGGACTGGTTGGAAAAGATTCCAGTAGGCTGATTGAAGGGATCCCTGGAAGTCCATGCCTCAAAGAGATACAAAAAATTGTTCTGACAAGTACAGCCCACACTTTACGAAGGGCTTTATCTATGTAATTATTTTTATTTTTTTTTTTTTTTTTTTGCAGTGGAAAGTGTCATGATGACATTTCTAACCTTAGGTCCCTGGGCGGGACCCGGAAAGAAATGTGTAAACGCCAGATATCAAAGGAAATAAAAATAATAATAATAATAATAATAATGGAAAACTGTTCAGAATTTAGTATCACGGGACATTGAAATGTAGCAAAATTCATTACTTGGTAGCTCAATATGGCAACCGTGTACTGTAATAATAATAATAATAATAATAATAATAACAATAATACTCTGAAGAGTGCGATTTCCAGAAAAGAAAACGAAAAGACACAGTGTTTAACAATGTTTCGACAGTATGTATGTATTCTTCAAGTTATGCAAAAAATCAAGAATGCAGATGAGTATTAAAAAATAATCCTATATACAAATGTTATAAAAAGATTAAATTATAAAAACGATGTTTTTATGCTTGTATACGTTCTTGTCTCATGCATAACTTGAATAAGACGGAAACTTGGAAACACCTTGAGTGAGAGAATGGTTGAGCGAACTGGGTTCTTCCCTCCTTTCTTTCTTTTTTCTTTCTTGAAGGATGCTAAAGATATCATGGGCTGAGTGTGTGAGCAACGCCGAGGTCTTAGAGAGGTTGCAAACAAGGAGGAGGCTTATACTTGATATCAGGAAGAGGCAGCTGACATTTCTGGGACACATAATGAGAAAGTGGGGCCTGGAGAATCTGATACTCACGGGTCGAATAGAGGGAAAGAGAGACAAGGGAAAATGACGCGTGACATACCTGGCGGACTTAAACAAGTGGATGACAGAACGTGGCCTGGGGCAGGATGCAGAGGGAAGGAACTTGTTGAGAGGTACAAGAGACAGAGCGGGGTGGAGAGGCATGACTGCCTATGTCCTGAAAGGACATGAACATAAAAAGGTAGACATTAGTAATGCTTCTGTTTCTAATTCTTTCACGCCCAATAACCCCTTGCGTCTTAGTGGCTTTATTGCCCTGCATGGGGGTGAAATCTATTTAAAAAATAGCAGTTGTTTAATAAAAACATAGCAGTTTTTTTCTTTTTTACATTCATTCATTTTCTCGCTGAAACCAAGTACTGTCACTTTCCTTCTTTCCACGCGATCAAAACGGTATCGTTCATTATTTATGAGGTATTGGCAGGGCGTAACGGTCATGTGAACTAATAAAGCGTAGGACAATCACAATAATAATAATAATAATAATAATAATAATAATAATAATAAATTTGTGCAAATGTTTCCGGCGGAAATCTATATTCTGTCTCGAATTGTTACAAAAGAAAGCTGGAAACACGAAGAAAAACTAGAACAAAAACTGAAATCTGTAGATATAGAAACGAAAGCCTGGAGAAGGAAGGAGACAGTGTTGGTGGTTAGTGTAGCAGTGACAAGTTAATTGTGTCCCCTATGGAGACAAAACACGCAAAGGAAAAAGATTTGAAAATAAATTTCATGCAGAATGGGGTTTTGAAAATGGAACAGCAATTACAAATCTGTATTTGAGAAAACTCTTTCTTTAAAAGAACTGTACCAGCTTTATCTATATGACAAGACATTTACTTTTTTCATAGGAGGTATTTTCACCATTTTTGTATTCTTTTATATCCTTTGAGCACATGCGTAATCTTGGCTTCCCACGCCTTCCTGTCTTTTGTAACTCTTAGCAATGTTTGCTTTTTCACTATTGTTCCCACTACATGTTCTACCATTCATTTACTCAAGACACCTCTCTTTGGGAAATTCCTAGCGGCCCTAATCAATGCTGAATTGGCTCATCATCTCTCACCACAGGGCCTTTTCTCAATATGGCTTTCGTTTCCTCGGGTCAACTGCTGATGTACTAACGATATTTATAGGGCATTAAATAAGTGTAAGGTCTCTATTCTTTCTCTCTTCAATCAACATGAGGTGTTATCCTCCTCTGCTGATAAAGCTGAATGCCTTGTCAGTAAACTCTACTCTTGACTCATCCGGAATATCCCTGTTTAACTTCCTTCCTAGAACTGAGTCTCTGTTGAGTGATATACATATAACTCCTTCCAAGGTTTTGCTACCATCTCTAACTTAGATCCCCACAAAACATGTGAACCCGATGGTATCCCTGTAACAGTCATTAAAAGGTGTGCTCTGGAACTGGCTCCTGTTCTCTCTAAACTGTATAATAAGTTCCTCGCTGCCTCCTCTTTTCCTATCTCCTGGAAGTCATCATCTGTTGTTCCAGTTTTTAAGAACTCCGGTGAGCCGTCCGATCCTTCCAACTATCGGATTATTAACCTTCTACCTCTTTTGGGAAACTCCTAGCGGCCCTAATCAATGCTGAATTGGTTCATCATCTCTCATCACAAGGCCTTTTCTCAGACAAGCAATATGGCTTTCGTTTCTTCAGGTCAACTACTGATGTAGCAACGATATTTGCGGAAAAAGCTTATCATTCTCTAGATAAAAACAGTGAGGCCCGGTATGTAGCCTTGGACATCTTTAAAGGTTTTGAAAGGGTTTGGCATGCATGTCTTCTCCACAAGCTGAAAGGTTACGGTGTCTGCGGATACCTTTTTGAGCTGATCTAGTCTTTCCTATCAAATCGTGAAATGAAAGTTGTCCTGAACGGCCACTCCTCTAGACCCTTTCGTACTAATGCGTGTGTCCCCCAGGGTTCCATCTTGGGTCCTACTCCGTTTTGAATTTTCATTAGCGACCTTTCCGATGGGATCAGCTTCCAACTTGGCATCTACGCTGACGACACAACCATTTACTCCTGCCTCCACATTAAGGCTGATCAGTCCGACAAAGTCAAAATGGCAGCCAGTGTCCAAAACAAATTCAAGTCCAGCGTTAACTGGGGCAAAAGATGGCTTGCCAATTTTAACGCGTCCAAAACTAAACTTCTCTCCATTAATCATCTGTGAGACCCCTCTCTGCCTTCCATCAGCATGGCTGATGCTAACCTCTAGGAAAGTGTCTCGTTCTCAGCTAACATAAGGTGGAAAGATATATTGGATCCATTGCTAGGTTAGCTGCTAAGAAGGTGGGTTCAATGTGTCGTGAGAGATACTTTCTCTCTCTGGAACCTATCTTCTATATCTATAAGTCTACCATTCATTCATGCTTTGAATATTGCTGCCGCATATGGTCCGGTGCGCCTGCTGTTTACCTTGAGCTCTTTGATAAAATCCAAAAAAGAATCAGCAATATCATCAGTCCTGATCTGGCGGCTCGGCTTCAGTCATTTGCCCACCGCCATAAGATTGCCTCTCTGCGCCTTCTTTTTATAAATACTTTCATGGTAATTGTTCGGATGAGCTCTTCGAGATGGTACCTAGACTCTATGAATTTAAACGCACTACTTGACTGACGTCGAGATCTCATCAATTTATGGTTGAGCTAGCTAGCTAGATGTAGCCGTAAGTTGTATGCTAGATGTTTCTTTTCTCGCAATTATCGCTTGTGGAACTCCCTTCCGGTTCTATGCTTTCCAGCCTACTGCAAAAATTTAAATGTAATGTCAATCGCTATCTACTATCCTTCATTAATTAATCTCTTTTCTCTCTCTGCTCGTTAATGTTTCTGTTCTTTATTCTTCCACGCCCAGTGACCACTTGCGTTTTAGTGACTTTACTGTCTTGCTTGAGGTGATACCGAATAAAAAAGAAAAGAAAAACGGTTACTGGAACTTTCCCTCTTGCCTTCAGGGTGTCCTGTGAATATGACATTCTCCTTCCGCGTTATGTGTCCCAGAAGTACCGACTGTCGCTTTCTGGTTCTAAGTACAGGGTGCGACAGAAATACCTCCCACATAATGGTAAGACTAGATGACTTAATGTCTTACCATTATGTAGGAGGTATTTCTGAGAGGTATATAGGTAGGAGGTATTTCTGCCGCACTCTGTGTAAGTATCCTTGTCTCTCAGTTGCGTCTCTGTCCTTGGACAGGGTGCGCTCAGGGGCTTCTCTGTCGAAGGGCAAAGGGGCAACTGAGAAGATAATACTGAGAGATGCCCAGCCCTGGGGAACAGCTTCCCGAGGCCGCGCCCTCCCATTGCACAAGGGGGAGGGATCGGTGCTCGCACCGAGGCCAACACAACCGACGGTTGCGGGGGCTGTGTGCAATTTTTGTCCCCGCCTGAGTGCACGCATTCGGGTCCCCACTTTAAAAAGACCTTGTGTCACATCTCATTCTCCTGAGGGAATGAGTAAACACCGTATAAGTATCCTTTTTGTTTCTACTTTTCGTAAAATTTCCTCGTTTCTGACAGCCCCCGTCCTTGGTATTCCCAGCATCCTTCTGGTAAACCAGATTTCTCTTGCCTCAAGCCTCGTCTTCATCTACAAAGAAATTGTTCCCTATTCACTGCCACGTAGGACAATTGATATTACATAGCACTTCAGCACTCTTTTGTTTGCTTCTACCGACACTTTCCTTTTTCTTAATCTTTTATTTTGCAGTAAAGTTCCCCCTGTACAAAGGCCCGAGGGCACTTGAGGTAGAGGGTTATGTTAGGAGGCAGTTTGTACGGATAATAGGGGAAGATAGCGGTTAACCCTAGACTTGAACATGTTATGGTTGTAGCGATCGGGAAAACATCCCCTGGCGAGTCGGTCCCGCAGAGCAATGGTTCACGAGAAGAAGCTGTTCGAGGGAAGCTTACTTCTCCCTGAGGAAATACGGGGTGGGGATTTGCTACAATGTAAGTGGCATTGCGGATCCTAGCCGTGAAAGTTATACTTGGCGGAACGAAGGAATGTAGTTCGTCCGAGGATTTTCCATAAAGGTTGCGATAGAGCAGTGTGAGACTTGCCACATCCCACCTGTGGGAGAAAGGTTGGAAGGACTCGGAGACGCTTTTTGAGACTGGGGAGTACGGTCTGGGCAACTAGCGCCCAAATATGACAACTGTAATTCAGTTTTTGCCTCATTTGGCTCTTGTAAAGGTAGAGGATAGCATGGGGAGTCTGGTACTTACTGTGGCGGAACAGGGAGCCGACCATCTTACCTGAACCTTTAACCATGGCTCGTATGTACGAGTTACTTTACCTTTTGGAAGGCATTTTTCGGTATTCCAACGCGTCTTCAGATTTCTAAGTTACATTTTCCATCGTCTTTCAGATTGTTGAATTAATATATTTGCTTGATTTTGACATCACCGACAGGTCTTAAGCTGTTCTTCTTGCTGGAAAACATATATTCTTTCTTTACTTATCATTGTGCGCATGGCAATGATTATTTTGAGGCCGTGTCACATACACTTGCTTGATTTTGACATCTCTGACACATCTTGAGCTGTTCGTCTTGCTGGAAAACGTACATTTTTTCCTTTAGTACATTTTTTAGTGGTCATTTTGCGTATTGCAATGATTATTTTGAGGCTCTGTCACATATACTTGATTGATTTTGACATGTCCGACACGTCTTAAGCTGTTCTTCTTACTGAAAAACGTACATTTGTTTCTTTAGTGGTCATTTTGCGCATTGCAATGATTATTTTGAGGCCGTGTCATATACACTTGCTTGATTTTGACATCTCCGACACATCTTGAGCTGTTCTTCTTTCTGGAAAACGTACATTTTTTTCTTTAGTGGTCATTTTGCGCATTGCAATGATTATTTTGCGGCCTTGTCACGTATACTTGATTGATTTTGACATCTCCGAAACGTCGGGAGATGTTCGTCTTGCTGGAAAACGTACATTTTTTCTTTAGTGGTCATTTTGCGCATTGCAATGATTATTTTGAGGCCGTGTCATATACACTTGCTTGATTTTGACATCTCCGACACATCTTGAGCTGTTCTTCTTTCTGGAAAACGTACATTTTTTTCTTTAGTGGTCATTTTGCGCATTGCAATGATTATTTTGCGGCCTTGTCACGTATACTTGATTGATTTTGACATCTCTGAAACGTCGGGAGATGTTCGTCTTGCTGGAAAACGTACATTTTTTCTTTAGTGGTCATTTTGCGCATTGCAATGATTATTTTGAGGCCGTGTCACTGTTGATCACTGAATAAGTGCTTGCAAAACAGGTGCCTTGAATTCTAATATACACAAATCTCGTCAGATGACGAGTTCAGTGATAACAGCTCAAATCAGTGTAGCCAGTGCGGAGAATTGGACTAGTTTCTAACTTTTGCACCGATGGCATTTTGACTTTCTCTGTCACACTGATGAAGTACAAAAATCGTCCATTTTAAATGTACTTTTTACTGCAATTTATACACGTGTATATCTTCTTCGTGCTTAACAGTTCAGGATGCTGGCGATCATCACTCTCCACGATTTCCTGTCTTTTGTAGCTCTTAATAAATGTCGTTCTGCAATCCATTTACAAAAGTTCATTAAGTAGGTAATGAGATGTATCCATCTGTCGCTCTTACCTTACTTATCTTCTGTGAGTGTCAAATTTTCTGTGTCTTCTTTCCTCATTATGTACTCTAGAAATGTCTCTTTGTTATGTTAAGTAAAAGCGTCGTTTTTGTTTTCCTTTTTCTCTAAAACTTAGTCATTGCTCACGTGATCAGTCCATGGTATTCTCAGCAACCTTCTGCAGAGCCGGACTTCTGTTGCCTGAAATATTTTCTTCATCTGTGAGGACATTCACTGCCACATAGGAGAAGTGATATTACAAAACAGTTCAGTACTCTTGTCTTCGTTTCTATCGAAATTTTCCTGTTTCTTAATACGTTGCTTTGCTTTTGGAAGACACCTTTCGCTATCCTCATGCACCTTTGGATTTAGGCGTTGCACTTTTCGACCTCATATCATATCCCAGATATTTAAGATGTTGCATTTGCTTGATTTTGGTATCTCAAATTTGTAATTTTCATATTGAATAGATTTTCTTATAAAACGGTGATTTGAGATTTGTCGCATGCAGATTGTACAATTAGGGTCCAAAGTAGCGTTTTCTTTTTAATATTTTATTTATTTATTTATTTATTTATTAGAAGAATAAATGCTTTTTCCTTACTCAGAACCATAAGCGTTTGGCTAGAAAGTTTAACGTAAACACCAGATGAACTGTATTAGAAACGCATTCCAAAAAGTTGTCTTTTTTCCTATTCATCAGATGAAAGGAGTTTAGAATTTTAAAAATAAATAAATAAACAAATGAGTGAAGACTGGGGGAGAAGAACTTATATGAAATGTGTGTGAATATATGTTATTGGTGCGTGTTTATATGATTTTGAATGGATGTGTGCGTTTCTGAGTGCGAATGTGTGTATAAAAGCGAGTTTGCGCATGCGTGTATGCGCGTTGAACAGAAAATACATCTCGAAATAAATATAGGAGACGTTTTAGTGTTTAATCAGCCGTTATAACAAATATACGTGAAATGAGAGCCCAAGTTCCAAACTCCGGGATACAAATAAATACATATCTTGAAAACGCATTAACTCCCATTTAGCGTGCTGCTCACTGATGTTGGCTGGCAGGGCATAATTAAGCATCATATATATATATATATATATATATATATATATATATATATATATATATATATATATATATATATATGCGCGTGCGTGTATAAATATATATATGTGTGTGTGTCTCTGTGTGTGTGCGTATGTGTGTTTGATGTCATATAGAGTGATATTTCGTGTTAGTCATGTTGTTCGGCAATTAAGCATGGCTAAAAAAAATTCAAGCCATTTCACCGATATTTTTTCATTGTAGCAAAAATCAAAGTGTGTAATAATGAAAGAACGATTACGTTAATATATTTCTTTTGATTTTAAAATAACGTAAGCCATACAAGAGTGTTATATGAATCAGATGCATGTAAATATATGTAATTAAACGAAGGAATTATAGATAGATAGATAGATAGATACTAGCAGTGCAAGATAGATAGATAGATAGATAGATAGATAGATAGATAGATAGATAGATAGATAGATAGATACTAGCAGTGCAAGATAGATAGATAGATAGATAGATAGATAGATAGATAGATAGATAGATAGATAGATAGATAGATAGATATGAACAATGCGAAATAGTGTTGTGGGGCTCTCCCCTTTTTACACAAGATGGACTCGTCTAAAGTATACTTATTCTGACAGAGTGGAGATACGTTGAGTACACAGGATGTTCACAAAGAGATACGTTGAGATAAGGTTGAGATACGAAGAGTCCACACAGAGAGAGATAATTACGGTTTCACTTACAGAGACTTGTAGATATACTATTCTACTAAACCGTATTCCTGGACTAATAATCTTCATTTCAAGTTTGTATTCTTACGTTCAATACACTTATTTTCCTATTTCAATTACTGGCGTTCCATCCCCGGAATCCACAACAGCTAGATAGATAGATAGATAGATAGATAGATAGATAGATAGATAGATAGATAGATAGATAGATAGATAGATAGATAGAATTATTTAACGTGTCAAAAGGTGCAAAAGTAATAAACTGTGAAATTTTACTAATCACGTTTGGGGAGTATATAGTGTATTCACTGGTAAGTCAAAAGATTATGATATAATGCCTAATAAAGTGTTCGTCCTCCACATGACCAAAAAATAGGTCCTACTCAATCTGGCCTAAATCCAAGACCTCTGAGATTTGGTGCGAGGATTTTAACTGCAAATTATATGATCCCTATTTTGTAGAACGAATTTGTATGTTCAACATTTCCCATGATGGCTTAATGAAATTCAGATTATGTGGATTTTGGTCGTCAGGTCAATAGACGGTGTCTACAACGGCCGAAATTTCGTGAATGCGACAATAAAGATAACAGTTCAAACAATGTAAATAGCGTAAATAGTCATAATACCTCATCTCGGAAATATAGACAGATATTCATCAGAGTAATTTTACTTTATCATATTATAAATTCATTGAAAATCACCATAGAATAACCAACATTTATGGTTTACCTAAAACCCACAATGCAGACATTACGATACGCCCCATTACACCAGGTATTGGTAGTGAAAAGCCATAGCAAACATTTTAACACCGCTCCTCGGAACAATCAGCTTATCACGTTAATAAAACAGGCAATCTGGTTGAAAAAATAAGGGGAATAAATATGCCAGATAAACTCGTGGCTAGTTTAGATGTCAAATCCCTTTACACCAACGTTCATGTTAATAAATGCTTATATCTAAAAAAAAATAAACGCATCAACTCCAAAGATAAACCTCTCTTAACTAATAGCTAAAATCATAAAAAAAATCTGCCAACTCATCAGCAATCAATAGTATTTCACACACACACACACACACACACACACACACACATGCACACTCACACACACACACACACACACACACGCACACACACACATGCACATGCACATGCACACACAAACACTCATATGCACATTTCTAGTTCGGAAACCTCGAAGCCCATATCTGCTAACTTTTTATTTTCGTATCCGAAACGTAAACAAAGTAATTTGGATGTAATTAATGGATTTTATTTATAACCCGACAATATTTCGTATCTTATTAAATGTTATATTTAGTGGATACACGAGATATATATATATATATATATATATATATATATAATGTGTGTGTGTGTGTGTGTGTGTGTGTCTGTGTGTGTGTGTTGTAGCATACATACGGACGATAATGGGTATGTTCCCATTCACATAAATACAGTAGTAAATACGTTATGTTGGTGTGCAGTTGGAGATTCGTCTCCCGCTGTACTGGTCAAACTCCCTCCCTCCGAGCAGAGAGGATCCCCAAACGCGGCTATGCCGAAGGACAGAGTCTCGTCTCGGGAAACAACTATCCGACCCCGTTTTATACGGGGTCTACGGTGAATTTTTGGCCGAGCATACGGGCTTGGATACCCCACATTAAATTCGGCCTTGTGCCACATTTGACCACATGAGGCGGTTGTTAGATATCCTGTAGTTGGATATTCATTGTGAAATTCACTTGACTGACTTCTAGCAGTTGACTACTTTTACGCGCCGCTGGCAAATCTTATGTGTTGTTCTTGTTGTAAGTATTATCGTTCATTACGAACCTTCGTGTGATTATTCTATTCAGTAACCTTCCCTCGGTTACAACATTTTGGCGACGAGGATTAACCAAAATTAGAACAGTGTGCGTGTGTCTGTGTGATGAAACAAAAAGTTGGTGCAAAAGGTATTCAATGAACAAAAAACATGAATTATAACGTAATCAATAACGCAAAAACACAAATAAAAAAAGTATTCAACTTAGGAAAAAGATGAATTAAAAAGTGTTTAATGAAGCAAAAACCTGAATAAAAAATATATTTAATAAAGCAGAAACATGACTGATACATGTATTCAATGAAGCAAAAAATGCGAATAAAAATGTATTTAATAACTCAAAAACATAAATTAAAAGTATTTAATAAAGCTAAAACATGACTCAAAAGTATTCACTGAATCAAAAACATGACACAAAAATGCTTTCAATGAAGCTAAATCATGAAAAAAAGTATCAATGATGTATAAACATGACTCAAAAATGCATTCAGTGAAGCAAAAACATGAATACAAATGTAATTAATAATGCACAAACATGACTCAAAAAGTATTAAATGAAGCAAACATGTATTCAGTTAAGCAGAAAAGTATTTAATAAAGCAAAACATGACTCAAAAAGTAGTCAGTGCAACGAAAAAGTAGTCAATGAATCAAAAAGCATTCAATAAAGCAAAAACATAACTCAAAAAATATTCAGTGAAACAAAAATTTGTTCAAGGAAGCAGAAACTTGAATAAAAAAATATTCAATGAATAAATAAACGGATGTAAAAAAAACACCAATTGAAAAGCCTTCCAAAAGCTGAATCCAAAATTAACACTTCTTAGAAGAATCTTCCTGTCAGTAACAATTAACTTCGAACACTTTCTGTTGGTCTTTTGTAGCATCCTTCATGTCAGATGTTCTTTCGTTCGGTCGAATTACTAAGCTGATGAGCATGGAAACAAATTTTCAATTGAGCTCCCGTCTCTGGACTAACTGCGCCATTTAAAAAAAAATATTTTCTTATTTTCAAACAACAATTTAGTCTCATTTGCAGTATGTTTAGGGTCGCTGTCCTGCTGAAATACCTATTGGCGATTCATTTTTAACGCGTTATCAAGATGGCCCAGTTCAGTGTATTTCGGTATATGTCACTTTTCATTCTGCCCTCGACTATGTGAAGTCGTCCTTTACTAGCTCCATATCATTGTATTGCCGTCTCCATGCTTACCAGCTGGGACGGTGTTCTCTGGCTTGAATTACCATTCTCCTTACCCCAAATCTGATTATGCGAGTTCAGGCCAGATAAGTCCATTCTGGTTTCATTAGACGAAGCGTATTTGCCAGTAGGTCAGCGCTTAGATGCTCTGTAGCAATCTTCAGACTCATTTCCATGCTTGATTTATTCAGGAGAGGCATTTTTCGTACTCGACAAGATTTAGGTCCATACAAAAGAGAAAATAAATCACTAAGAAAAAAATGCAACTAAAGTGCTCTGACCTCACACTTCTCTACGGTTAGCCATAGACCGGGCATATATACAATATCACCTATCATTGTTAAAGCATTAGGAACACAACTCCATCAGAATATTGGGAAGGCTTTTTTCTCTTTTCACCCCAAGAAAGGCGGGAGAGCCATTAGCACGCAAGGGGTTACAGAGAGTGAAAGTAAGAGGAAAGAGTGGGTATTGAGGAAAAGGATTAAAAAAAAAGAGCGGGGATCACGGCATCAGAAAATGTCGATTGACATTACATTTACATTTTTGAAGATTATAGTTATCAGGGAAGCAAATAAGAGGAAGGGAGTTCCACTGCCGGGAAGTGTGAGAGAAGAAGCTGTTGGAGTAGAAGAAGCGGTTACATTTAACTGTTTCGACAGTAAAAGGTTGGGGCCGAGATGCCAACCTAGTAGCAGTCGGGGCACCAGTGAAAATACTCGTCAGAGCAGTTGCCATTGAAAATATTTGTAGAAAAGACAGAGGGAAGCCACAGCACGTCTGTGAAAAGGTGACTGGAGTCGAGATCCCAAGTCAGGTCCGATCACATTGCATATCCATCGTTGGATTTTGTTGAGAACCTCGAGATGAACAGCGGGGGCACCATATATGGCAACAGTATTCAATGCATGGGCGAATGGTAGATTTGTAGATTTTAAGGATGCACTCAGATGAGAAAATCCTTCTGGTGCGACACAGAGAAACAACGTTCCTTACGGTAGCGTGAGACCAAGAAGACGCAGTGAGACGCTCTCGTGGAGTTGAACATCGCCCATGCTGACAGGAGGCAGGGAGTTTTCTCTATAATGGTAAATGAGAGAAGTTTCGTTATGGAGGCATTAAAATTTACAAGCCATTTCCTGCCCCAGACAACTGCAGATTGGAGGTCCATTTCGAGACCAACAGGCAGGTTAATTTTTGTCAGCAATGCCGGATATGCTAATGGGACAAGAGTAGGTAGTAGTGTCGTCTGCGTAGATGTCTACTTGAGAACCTTGTATTAAACAATGGCAACCCCGCCCAAAATAGGTTAGTTTCGGCCTTTTTGATTTTTACTTTTTTACGCCAATTTAACTTAGGGGATGTATGTTCAATGGTCACTTTTATTTTTTATCCCCATTTTTTTTTAGTTTAATTCCCCTGCCTAATTAGGTGACTAAAAATGTCAGTTCTATTTTTGGATATGGACATTTTTTGTTTTCCGATTGTGTTTTCCGTAATTGTTGTTGTGTCTGAATGAATGTGGTGTTGTGTATGTGGCTGGTCGAATGATTGGCTTTTAATTTATCCAAGTCCCGCATTAATATCTTCCAGTTAACTGATATTTCTGCCACGATTAATGATTGTTTTTTTTAATTTATTACTGACACAATTTTGTTTATTTTCTTGCACATATTATTTACATTGTAATTATTCATTGGGTATATATCTTTTTAAGTTGTTATTTTATTCCCCACCCGTCACAGAAAATTCTGCATATGATGACTAGTTGGACATCATAGTGGCTTTGATGTATTATGTTAGTTGTATTACGAATGGTAAGTAAGAATGTGGTATTTTGGCGCAAGGAATATTGTATAGTTTGTTTGGGTCAGTGATTGTGGATAGCTAAGTTTAAAATAAGACAGATGACGACTAGCTTTCCCCACACTGTTTTTCGCCTTGTGCCACATTTTTTTTTTTTGTATTTTTACAAAAATAGATATCATTAGTAGCACAATGCAACATATGAACTGTGAAAACAAGAGATATCTAGGAGTGGGCTAAATTTAAAATCCAGTAGACATTAACGTCTCATTTAAAATAAACAAATAAATATTGACACCTGTTTTAATAGTAAGTCTGATCGGTTCGATAAGGTTAAATTGGCAGCTGATCAACAAAAAAAATATCATACAATCTGTTGTTAACTGAGAGAAGGAATGGCTTTTTAATTTTAACGCCTCATTGCTCTCTTTTAATCATTTGAGCGAACATTTTTGCCTTCTATCAGCATGACTGATGCTAACCTCCTCATTATGTAAGTGTTGTAACATACCTACGGACGATAATGTGTATGTCTCCATTCACATAAATACAGTAGTGAATACTGTATGTTGGTCTGCACATGGAGATTTATTGTGGAATTCACTTGACTCATTTCTAGCAGTTAACTACTTCTATGCGCCGCTGGCGAATCTTATATATGTTGCTCTTGTCCTAAGTATTATCGTTCATTACCAACCTTCGTGTTATTATTCTATTCAGTAACCTTCCCTAGGTTACAACAGTAAGTCACTCACTATTTCTCTCTGTCCCTCTTTTTTTTATTATGTCCTGCGAGTGTTATATTTTCCAAGCCCTCTTTTCGCATTAATGTCACGGGAAATTAAGCTGTCGTTTTTTTTTTTAATTTTAAGTATATAAATCTTTTTTGTTACGAAAAACTTTAAGCTTTCCTGGTTGATCACGTGTTTGGTCTGTGATATTCTCTAAGTCTCTCTGTAGGAATACATATTTGTCATTTCGAGTCTCTTGTTCACCCGCAAAGGAATTGTTCAGTATCCAATGCCATAGCAGTTCAGCACTTTTCTAACGAAATTTTCCTGTTTCTTAATGCTTTTCTTCATTCTTAAAGACACCTTTCGCTGTTCATATGCATTTTTCGGCTTTTTGCGTCACATGTCCCGTCGACTGTTGTTGCACTCACCAGATAGTTAAACTTCTCTTCATGACAATAAACGAATCAAAATGTGTAGAACGCTTTCTTTCAAAACATTTATACAAGAGTAAGTTTCGGTATTCTTCTAGTGTTGGGTTTTGCTTTTTCACATGGCCTGCCCGTCGCAACTTCTTCAAGGATAAAGAAAATATCCTTGAAAATATGTTGCTTATAGTCCAAGTATAACAACTTTTGATGTATGAGTTTAAAAAGACACTGCAGTTGAAAAAAAGGAGAAATATGAATTTTGAGAAAGGGCTGATAATGAAAGAGTTAGAAAGAACAATACAATAGTGTTTACCGTTTGTTTTTGTTTTTAGTAGAAAAGGAAATCTTCCAAATAAGCCTGAAGCAAACCTCGGAAAGGACGTTACCGATGGACAATTGAAAATAAATTGTGGAAAATAACTCTCAAGAAGCATTTCGACATTCTTTAGCAAACCTAGGAGACGTCATTCATGACTGTTTCTTGTCAATAGACACCCATAAGAAAAACGAACAAAAAGTAAAATTGATTCCCTGAGAACTGACAGAAAATCAGAAACTGTGTCGTTTTGAGGTTTGCTCATAAATACTTAATCGTGACAATAAGAGATCGTTTCTGAAACTGTTCCATACAAGAGATGAAAACTGCATCTTTTACAATATTCGTAAATGTACGTTTTCATTAAAATTACGTTCCTTATTGTTTAAAATAATGTCTTTTATTTCCTACTGTTAGAAATCTATCTAAAACAAAATAATACATTAATTTTAAGGCTGTAAGTTCCGCTTGGCTTCTCGTCCCAATCAATAGCTGAGGGCATTGAAACGTTGCTTTTTTACCTTGGTGATATAGTAAATGTGAGTTCAATGTCTGGTAAGGGTAGTACAGACTCAAACTGAGTGGAAACAGGAATAGCTATCACTGAGCGACACTTAAGAAAAAAAAGAAGAAAACGATATATCCCTTGAGATGAGCAATGGATTAAATAAACGGTTCAGTTCCACATTCCCTGAAGGTTACCTGGAACAAAATGCACCTGAAGAAATCAAGTCAGCCCACCGTGATAATAACAACAAAGATGAGTACAACAGATAGATAGATAGATAGATAGATAGATAGATAGATAGATAGATAGATAGATAGATTGATAGATAGATAGATTAAATGAAAGAGAAGGAAATAAATACGAACAGACTGATATGACTATGATAGATAATTAGATGGACTGACTAACTGCGGGAGAGTGATATGAATAGATCGATAGAAAAAAACAGATTAAGATAAACAGATCAAGATATAAACAGACCTAGATAGATAGATAGATAGATAGATAGATAGATAGATAGATAGATAGATAGATAGATAGATAAATAGATAGAATAACGAGCTGAGAGGGATTAAGATATGAACAAATTGACATACAGGGGTTGGACAAAATAATTGAAACACTTGTTAAATTCAAAGAAAATTTATTTAATATGGAGTCGGTCCTACTTTAGCCTCACATACAGTTTTAATACGTCTAGGAATGGAATCATACAGATTCCTGACTTCATCCAGAGGAATTTTCAGTCATTCTTCCATTAAAACTCTCTGCAGCTCTTTACGTTGGAAGATAGCGGCACCTAACTTGTTGCTCCAAAATGCACCACAAATGTTCAATAATATTGATATCTTGAGATTCGGGAGGCGACTCCATGTGTTCTAGCTCACTTTCATGCTCTTCATACCAATTCTTAACCACTCGAGCGGTATGTATTGGAGCATTATCGTCTTGGAAGATGCAGCAGGGAATAAAGTCTGGGCCATTGAATGAACATCATCTCCCAAAGTGTTCAGGTAATGTTTGCTGTTGATTCTACCATACAAGGCAACTATTGGACCGAGACATTTCTATGATATGGCGGCCCAAACTATCACTAATTCACCTCCGTACTTCAATGTTGGAAGAAGGCAGTCAGGGTTGTAAGCTTCTTTGGGCTGCCTCCACACATAAACTCGCCCTGAAGTTTGGAAAAGAGAAAAACTGGACACGTCTGAGAATATGACTTGCTTCCATTGGTCTGCAGATCAGGCATTGTGATCTCTGCACCACTTCAACCTCTTCTGAATGTTGCGAGTGGAGAGAAGATGTTTCCTTATGGCGGCTCTTCCATGATATCGAGCCTTATGGAGCTTCCGACGAACAGTTTTAGTAGAAACTGGACTATTCAGATGATTATTCAACTCAGCAGTCACTTTGGCCGCAGTAGTCTGATGATTTTTTGCCACATTGCGTTTCAATCCACGTTGGTCTCTGTCAGTAAGTTTGCAAATACGGCCCGAATTGTTACGGTTGCTAGAGGTTTTGCCCAGTTTCTCGAATTGCGTCATAGTTCTTGATATGGTAGCATTTGAGAAAAAAAACAACAGTTCAGCAACCTTAGTGATTGAGGCTACTGCCATGCGAGCTCCAACAATTTGCTCTTTTTCGAATTCGGAAAGGTCACACATTTAGCTTAAATTTTACTAAATTCTAAAAATAAATAAGAAAAGAAAGTAATTTAGATAAATAAAAGTATTTACAATAGATATAACCTGCAATTACGAAGTTTTAGTTAAAGTTCTTAATATAATATATTTTGAAATATAGGAGTGGAATTTGCACCTGTTCCAATTATTTCGCCCAACACCTGTAGATAGATAGATAGATAGATAGATAGATAGATAGATAGATACATACATACATACATACATACATACATACATACATACATACATAGAAAGAAAGAAAGAAACAGAATGGGATAAACGGATATGAACAGACTCCAATAGATAGATAGATTAACTAGATGTGAATCTATCTATCTCTTGGAGTCTGTTCATATCCGTTTTTAAACACGAACTTTAAAGCTACAAGTTCTACTTCAGGGTTATCTTCTCACGCCGATTAAGCTCGGATGATTAAAGATGCATTTAGAGGCATTGTATTTTGAGTGTTCTGAACTGTGGAGGCAAGATTCGGAATTCTAGAGCAGGAGTTGAAAAAAAAAGAACAAAACAAAGATGTGTTGAGATATGGGACAGCAGAACGAAAACAACGCACACTTGTAGATTAAATAGAGTTCAGTTCGACACTCCCTCAAGGCTAGCCGGATTAACTGATACCTGAAGATGGACGAAATATACAACGGCCGAAACGTTGTGACAATGACAAGAAATATGGAGGCATTAATCTGAATGTAAACAGTAATTATTTCACAAACAAAAGCTAAAAATTAATATTACATATATATATATATATATATATATATATATATACATAAATATATATATATACACACACACACACAAATATATATATATATATATATATACATATACATATACATATACATATATGTATATATATATATATATTATATATTATATATATATATATATAGGCAGCAAAAATACATCCAAACAAGTTAAAAAGAACCGGCAAGAGATATAGTTTGAAGGTGTGTTATATTCATGAGATAAAGTGTTCAATATCAGAGATAGAGCGTATGTAAATATAAAAGTGAACATTGATGTCAGCACTCGGAGGCGACAGACTGTTTCATGCTAGACGCAGACGTCAGTGGGCATATCGACGTGGTGTAATGGTTAGGAAACTTCTTGCTAGATCAGTTACGATTGAGTAGTGAGTTCGATCCTCCCTAGCAGCCTCCATACTTTCCCCTTTGTGCCTCATCTGAGCTTAGTAGATCACCACATATGCGCTTCCAGTGCGATATATATATATATATAAGTATTTATACGTAACTTTTTGTGGATTCTCGTATTTGAATAGAAGGTTGCGTTTATTTATTAAGCAGTATATTTACTTATTTTCGTCTACTGGTCTGAATATTTGAGAAAACAGCATATTTTTCTCTAAATGAATAGTAAGGTTTCAGTGATATATATATATATATATATATATATATATATATATATATATATATATAAAAGGAATTTTGATTAAAAAGAACCGACAAGATTTTGTGGTGTTTCGTTCCCAATAGTGGTTAGACATGGCGTCACGCTCAACCATTCCAAACGTCCAGCTTCCCAAAGAATACCATGATACAGGCAAAGGAATTCTAACTACCACACAGACACCAAGTCGGTT
>OZ038481.1:94912714-94935214 GCA_964036315.1 Acanthosepion esculentum
AGTGTTGAACCACCTCTTAATTGCTGTTGCTCCCAGGTTCACCCTGAACCGGGGTGGTAGCTCCAGTTAGGGTCTCAACTACGGAAAAATAGTGAATCCCCAAACAAAAAGAGAATTACGAATGTATAAAAATACATCTTTATCGTAAAAATAACAGCAATACATTTTTATATAAAAAAATTCTCAACAATATCTATTTATAGTAAAAATTGCCAACAATGCATTTTATCTATAGTTGAAGACATACAACTTCGTGCAAAATATTTAGATTTCGGTATTAAATAACCGATAGAGGTTGATATGCCACTAAACAAAATCAACAACAACCGTAAAAAATATCTATAACATTTGGACAGCATCTTGTAAAAATAATGCTTATAAGATTACAAAAGCACTGGGATCCCTGAAGGCATAAAAAAAATTTAAAGAGTCCTTGGAGGTAAAACATTTAGGAATGGTTTTGTTTGAAGAGCATCTAGGTCTATTTTGAAAATCGAATTTATTTATTTTTTTTTTTTTTTCAACAAGAACAATGAATATTTTATTTCCTGTTCTATTCGAAAGTACTGGAATGAACTGTTCTTGCACTGCGTGCTCGGCGAATATTATACAAAAATATTCGCCTTTACTCTGAGCTAAAAGCGTTGCATTGTTCGCTGGAGTCTTGGATTGTTATTCTGTTTGTATCTTCATTTATTTCTTTAACTTTTCCTGCATTTGCGTATTCACACCGGGTACCTGAGGATTGTCGCTGGAACCTAAATGACCGCATGTCTTTTTATCTACCTCGATAATGGTTAGCTGGCTGCATGTTTCTCCTCACTTTTGAGTTCGATCCTCACTGGCTGACTCAAACATGTTCCAACTAAACAAATAGCCAAGACGAAGAATTTATTCCTATAATATCGGTCACCTTCCGTATTCTTCCCAGTCTTGATGATACTGTTGTCCAGAAGGCTTGAACACTTTCGTTCCGAATGATTATATTTGTTTCTTGAAAAATCTGTTAATTATATCCTGTTAATTATTCTGACACATAGTTCGCTACTCCTCTTATTCTTCTTCTTATATATATTTTTTTAAGCGTATCACCCCAAGCAAGGCTGGAGGCCACTATCACGCAAGGGGTTAAAGAAGGGTTGGAGGAAGAGCAGATAGGAGTGGTAAAGGAGAGGATGTGGAGAAAGAGAAAGACAGTGGGTCGATCAAGGCAAGGGGGTTACAGAAGATTTGGAGCGAGAGCAGATAGGAATAAAAAAGGAAAGGATGTGGAGAAGGGAAGTGGATAGATCAAGGCAACTGGAGATGTCGATTGACGCTGACGATCATAGCTCACCACAATTTCCAGTGCTTCGTGGCTCTCAATAAATTTTGTCTTTTTGTTATTTCTCCTAAACCCTCTTCCGCCATCCATTTGCTCAAGCTCACTATGTTATATGCTGTTTTCCTCTGTTCCTCTTGCTGTCGACTTGTCCTGTGAGTATCAGATTTTCCAAACCCTCTTTCCTCATTATGTACCATAGAAATTTCAACTGTCTTTTCCTGATGTTAAATAAAAGTTTCCTTTTTGTTTCCATTTTCTCTAAAACTTTGTCGTTGCTCAAATGTTCGGTCCATAGCTTCTTAAAAGAAGATAGATTTTTTCAGAAATTTTTTGGCACCCATAAACTTATTAATACCATTCTGTTTATTAATTTCGCACTTTTATTTACCATTTAAATGATTTTCTAACCCCTCCGTTTATTAACACCCCTTCTGTTTATTAATACCTCCCCCTCTGTTTATTGCATATTGAGAAAAAACGACATTCATTTGTTAGCCCCCTTATCTTAGGCACGTAAGTGTACGTAATAAAACTCTTGATGTATTTTGCCCACCCCTAAATTGTGTTTAAATATCTTTTGGTTCTAACGAGTGTTGCTTACTAAAGGTTTCATAAACTCATTAATATGTACAGTATTTACATTAGTCGGACTATTGTCCTCATCTTTGTCGCCATATTTGTCACAACGTTTCGGTCGTTGTACGCTCCGGCCTTCTTCAGGTGGTTGGAATTTCGAAGGACACATGGCACAGTGGATAAAGGCGTTGGTTAGATCCAGTGACAGACCCAAAGAGTGTGAGTTCAATACCCGGTTAAGGCAGTGGAGAACTTTCACAGGGAAAATTAGCAGGAGATAACTGATAACTGACATCCATCAAACATGGCTCGTGGAACTAGAACAGTCTACCCCAGTGATCGAAATAAAGGGTTCGGTTCGAAATTGCAACCACCTGAAGAAGGCGGCCGGAGCGTACAACGGCCGAAACGTTGTGACAAATATGGCGACAAAGATGAGGACAATAGTCCGACTAATGTAAACACTGTACATGATACCTCATCTCAGAAATACAGACAGACTCATTAATATGTATTTCTTTTAAACACATGAAATTCTTTCGCACAGAACCAGATCGAAAAGGTCAAATTTTTGTCAGTTTTTCTTAAGTGGGATAAAGATCATTCGAAAATGCAACAGTTATCCGTATTACTATTATTAAGTGAGATAGCCACAATCCAACATAGTAATGCTGCAGTACAAATAGACGAAGCTCGATGTACCCATCCACCCTGGTAAGGGTATACCAGATACATGCCTCACATCCAAATGTGCGCGATATATTCTTGTTCTCACTTAGGATTAATTAACATTAGTTATGGGAGTTATACTTTGTGTTATATTATTATTATTGTTGTTATTATTACTATTATTATTATTGTTGCTATGATCACCATTGTTGTTACCATTATCGTTGTTTTATTGTTGTAATTATTATTGTTTTTGTTATTAATGTTGTTGCTATTATTATTGTTGTTGTTTTTATTGTTATTATTGTTGTTGTTGTTTTATTGTTGTTATTATTGTTATTATTATCATTGTTTTTATTGTTGTTGCTGTTGTTTTTATTATTGTTGTTGTTATTATTATTATTATTGTTGTTGTTTTTATTGTTATTATTATTGTTATTATTGTTGCTATTGTTGTTGTTTTTATTGTTGTTATTATTGTTACTATTATCATTGTTTTTATTGTTATTGTTATTATTATTGTTCTTATTGTTGTTGTTTTTATTGTTGTTGTTATTATTGTTATTATTGTTGTTGTTTTTATTGTTAGAATTATTGTTATTATTATTGTTGTTATTATTATTGTTGTTGTTTTTATTGTTGTTGTTTTCATTGTTATTATTATCATTGTTTTTATTGTTATTATTATTGTTATTATTGTTGTTGTTTTCATTGTTGTTGTTATTATTATTGTTGTTGTTTTTATTGTTGTTGTTATTATTATTGTTGTTGTTTTTATTGTTGTTATTATTATCGTTGTTATTATTTTGTGCGACACGGTGATACAATCAATGAAAATTTTTTTTGGCGAGATAGTGTCAATGGTTTCTTGTTCAAAAATGTTGATTTCTTTTGTTCAAGATTATTTTAGTTGTACAATAGTCACTCTGTCCAGACAATCATTTTCTCAAAAGTTTTTTTTTCCTTTAGTATAGATTAAGTACCCCCGGACACGAATACTAGAGAGAGAAAAAAATTTTCGTTAAATGTTATAAAAGTTTGTAGGGTGCTTCAGTTTCCGTCGTCGTCGTCGTCGCCATCCGCTGGCATCCAAGCATCAGGTTTGTCATCCTCTCATCCTATTCCCTTCCTCGCCCTCTTCGTGGCGGTGGCGGTGGTGGAGATGGCTGTGAACCAAAGAGAATTGGACGAGGCCATTCAAGTTAATTTGATTTTTGGTGGACAACTAAATCTGCACGACGGAGAAGCCAACACACTTGGCCAGAAGAGCCTGCCTCGCAGCTCAAACGGGATTGAAACAGGCGAGATCTAGCAGACCTGGTTGCATCGTGCAGTTTCCTAGCAAAATTCATTGTAAACTGATACCCCTACAAAAGCCAAAACAAATATAATCAAACGAGGTGATTTTTTTTCAATTTTTTTTGTTTAATTCCCACTCTGATGTACTTAATCGATAGTAATATATAAAGAAAAGAACGTCAGATGACGAATTTAATTTTTTTTATTCAGTCAGTTATGTGCTATGCGTGATACACGCTTAGGCGATCATGTATCTTTCGATTTTTTCCCGCAATAGGTTGCCATTTCTTTCTGTGGTAGACCAGTTGCTATCCAAGGCTATAGAACCCAGTCTGTCCTGCTATTTACCCATGGTGGGAGTGAAAAAGAGGATTCATACTTTTCCCATGGGTATTAGCGTATCATTCAGTTATGTGCAATGCGTGATACACGCTCAGGCCATCATGTATCTTTCGATACATGACTGACAAGGCAGATTTTTCCCGCAGTAGGTTGCCATTTCTTTCTGTGGTAGACCAGTTGCCATCCAAGGCTACAGAACACAGTCTGTCCTGCCATTTGCCTATAACTGGGGGGGGGGGTGAAGAAGAGGATTCATACCTTTCCTAAGTCTATTAGCACGTAAGTAAATGCAATGGATTCAACTGGAATTTGAACTCGGCTCTCCGATTCCTCAATCCGAGCTGCTATCCATTACTCCACCGTGCTCTTTTTTATTACATTATCGAACTTCGTCGTCGATATGAGTTTTCTAATCATTTCGCTACAGTTAATGCCAATTTTGCTGTTTCATTGGGAATTAATGATAGCATTTATTGCTAAATGTTTGGTGACAATTATTTACTTGTGTTTATTTGTGGCTTGTATAGAGTGTAAACATATGTAGAATAAGTAGCCGTAACCTGCGAAGTGGATGCAGGTCAATTTAGGGACAAGATTACCAGTTCCTGCTAAACTAAAGCATGTTTTTGTTTATGCGATACTGCATAAATAGGAAGGGACCTAATTCTTGGGGTTTATGTAAATGTTTATTTATTTACAAAATAAATAGCTGGACAGGCTTTAAGTGGATGCATATTACCTCATTCAGAGTTTGCTAACTCTGAGTGAGGTAATATGCGTCCACTTTGCAGTAATACTCTCGAAAAAGGTTGTAAAATTAGCGTCACGGTTATAGGCACGGAAAGTGAAATCAAGTTCAATTTTAAGTCTGACTTGCTGCGTTCACTTTCACAGCAATGCCCTTGTGAAAGGCAAGTATCCATTTCTTTCTCCCACTAAATATGGGTTAAATAGCAGGGTAGAGCGTGCTGTCTAGTCTTGAGTAGCAGTCAATCTAGAAGAAAGGCACGTCTGTGATGTAGGCAACGGGAAATCTCTATCTTACCCAAGGAGTGATGACAATTCATAGATAATAAAGACAAGCTGGGGAGAGCCATGATCGCTTAACCTTACTCTATACAATATTTTCTGTCTGAATTTCTGGGATGAGCAGTTATTATTTACATTCAGACTATTGTCCTTTTTTTAGCGCAAACTTTCGACCGTTATGCTCTCCGGTCTATATCTGGTGCTCGTCGCTCCGGGTAACTGTCAAAGATTTCGAACTGAAATCATTATTTAGTTTACGGTGGTAGATTCTTCCAGTTCTACTATCCACGTCTAGGAATATCTCATCTTGTTCTTATTTCCTACTGCTCGGTTAGTGATAACCCTTTTTACGACTGGGTCTAAGTCTAACCGGTGATGGTGCAGGAAGGTTGCCCAGACCTACAAGCACCTGATGAAGGGCGTAGAACTCAACAGCCGAAATGCAGTGATAATAACGACAAAGATAATGACAACAGTCCGAATGTAAATCATATAACTAAGACGGAGGAGTAATGGATAGTGGCTCGGAGAACAGAGTTCGAATTCCAGTTGAATCCACTACATTCACTTACGTGCTTGGGAAAGGTATGAATCCTCTTCTCTCCCCACCCCCACTAGCTATGGGTAAATAGGATAGACCAGATGGCAATTGGTCTACCGCAGAAAGAAATGGCAACCTACTGCGGGAAAAAGTCTGCCACGTCAGTCATGTATTGGAAGATACATGATCGACTAAGCGTGTATCACGCATGACACATAACTGACTGAAGGGTCAGCAGTCAGTTATCGTTCGATACATGACATAGGTTGCCATTTCTTTCTGCAGTAGACCAGTTGCCATCCAAGGCGATAGAATCCGGTCCTGCTATTTACCAAGAGCTGGGTGGGTGAGAAAAAGATTCATACCTTTCCCAAACGTAAGTGAATGTAACGGATTCGAATGAAATTCGAACTCGGCTCTCCGATTCCTCAATCCGAGCCGCTATACATTACTCCACCGTGCGTTTGGAAGTTAAAAAATAATAATAATAAATAGCAGAAATCCGAAAATGTATTTTTTTATATTTGTTTTTGTTTTAGTTCTTATGTTTTTATTAAATAGAAGTTTGTTTGTTTTTTCAAAATGCCGATGCGTGTTGAAATCCCCACAGTATTTAATATTGTTGAAATTATCGCTAACATTTTATTGAAATTTACAAACTCCACGTTTCGTTCAATTTCGTAAACCAATCGATGAAATTTGAATAAACTGATTTGTCTAGAAAATATCTTTGACAAAAACCCTACGCGGTTTAATAATTTCTTTTAATTTAATTTAATTTAATTTTATATGTTTTCATGGTAATTAATATATTTTAAGAAATTTTGTTTTTTACCTTTTTAATAACAGCGAAGAATAAATTCATAGGATTTCTTACTCTTGAGCCTGCAGCATACAAGTGGCCATGTTTAAATATTTATTTCTGGAGCCAAATTCCATTTTTTTAAGCGTTTGGCCTTGCGATTTGTTTATAGTTCTTGTAGACGCAGGGCAAAATGGAAACTAGATTTTTGTATATATAAAACTTAATAAAAGATATGCAAAAAAACGATATTGCATTTTTATTAAATAAGTATTTGTTATTTTAATCATTAAATTGCTTCTTTTTTTTAAATAGTGGGAGTAATTTGTATGTTAAGTAATAAAACTTTTAATTTTTCAAAAAAATAATGAAAATTTATTGTAGTAAGCTATGCATCCTAGTAAAACCAATTGTACTTTGTGCCCACTTGACTGTTTGAACTTCTCCCCAAAATTTGGTTTCGATCAGTCAATGTTTTGGATATTTTAGAGGGTGTGGCGGACGGACAGACAGACTAACGAAAATCACAGAATTTTATATATAGATGTTTATGCTTTTGTGATACTTTATAATGTAAAACAGAATGCTTGTCTTAATTTCCTGAAAGCCACAATTTTGATAGAATCATATTTCCTTGACCAACTGGAGATTATCAGAATCGTTTCAAGTAACCGACACAAAGTGTAGGGAACTAGGGTAATTGTACTAATCTTAGATAATTATAAAGCCGGGCAATGCTGAGTGCTTCTGCTATTACTACGTTATTCTTAGCGACAAACTCAGCCTAAAAGCTTTACAAGCAGATTCTTCTAAAATGTTCGATACACAGTAATTAAAAACAAAACTGGTATCCGGTCTGTGACTAAAGGCTCCTTCTTCTTTTTTTCTGTGAACTCAAAATATATTAATATCTGGCAATAACAAACGTCAAAAAAATAAAGAAACAAACAAATGCCGAACACATCATTCTTTCATATGATTCGTCAAAATCGATCAGCCGATTGGGAATATTGTGATAGACAGACGAAAATAAATCTGATATTTAGCCTTAACAGTTGATAAAGGTCGAAGAAGTTTCCCCACTCCCTTTATTTTTCTCCCTTTCACCTTTTACGGAAATACTATATGAAAGTCACTTTTCTTCAAGTTGCTACCATTTTTATTCCTTTCAGATGCTCCCTATTGTCGCAACCATCGCTACAAATGATGTTGCTCGTTTGGAGAGCCTTCAAAACTTTCTTGATTAACTGAGGGGCATAATAGTCCCTCTCCAATTTTTAATGTGTTAGGGTGCTACATTATCCATCAGCAGGAAATATGAGTTTAGCCACTGATTTTTTTTGGGGGGGTAGGGATACATCTCTTGAGGGAAGGTTATTTCAAAGATACAAGGAAACACTTATAAAATTCGGAATTTGAATGTAATTATAACTTCCCGCCGCTATGTGTCGCGAGTCTCTCCTGAGCCAGACTGTGGCGTTTTTCTGGATTGACAGAATTCCAATCGAGTTCGTTACATTGACTTACGTTCAAACACCCTTGTGAAAAGTATGAATCTATCACTTTCCCCCAGTTATTGGTTAAATAGTAGGACATTTCCTCTGTAAAAATCGTCGTTATTATCAAAAAAAATAATATTCACTCGCAAGAAAAGAATTCTTTTAACGATCAAAACATTTATTTCGGTTTAGATAATCCATAAAGGGTTGATAAGCCATAAAAAATCAATCAATAATCTTCAAATGTTAAAAAAAAAAAAATTGAAAGTATAAAAATTTGAAATTTGAAAATTTGGATTTTTTTATCTATTACTCCAGATCACAATTTAAAAAAAAAATACATTTTAAGAAAACGTCGTGTGATAATATTTGTTTTGGCTTACGTACGATGATCGGTTCACAACGAATATGCATGGCAAACTACTCCCACGTCCTTAACTTTTATAAAATTTAATATAAAAATCTTTTTTTATAAATATATTTATCATTTTGAGTTCTTAATCCATACAGATAAAAATAATTCATGCCGAAAAAGATAATCCATACAGATAAAGATAATCCATACAGATAAAGATTTTGAAAAAAAAAATGATTATTTTTGGTGACAGTGTCGATTGTGTAGCTCCACCGAACCATATATTTATAAATACGACATGACATAAAGAATTTTGCAAATTATTTCGTATGCTGAGGATGCCATAGACCGAACATATGAGCAACGATGAAGTTTTAGAGAAAATGGGGAAAAAAGGTAACTTATGCTTAACAGCAGGAAGAGGCAGTTGAAAATTCTAGGGCACGTACTGAGGAAGGGGGCTTGAAAAATCTGATACTCACAGGACAGATTGAAGAAAAGAAGGACAGAGGAAAACAGAGAGTAACATTCTCGATGGGCTTGAGTAAATTGATGGCAGAACAGGGTTTAGGATAAACAGCAAAAGGTCAACATTTATTTAGAGCTACAAGGGAGAGGAAGATATACAGGGTTGTGATCGCCTACGTCCTGAAGGGACACGACACATAAAAAGAGAGAAAGAGAGAGAGGCCCAATATTTTTTAAAAGAAACCTGTAAAAAATGTATTTTTTTAGTAATCTGGAGTAATAGATGAAAAAAGAACGCCATATTTTCGAATTTTTTTTTGTTTTACATTTTAAGAGTGTTTGATTGATTGTTTTTTTTATGATTTATCGACCCTTTATGGATTATCTAAAACCGAAATATATTTTTGATCGAAAAAAATAATTCTTTTCTAATGAGGGAATATTGCATTAACAATTATTTTCAGAATGATTTTTACAAATGCAAATTCTACTATTTAACTCTTAGAGAGGCACAGGTGGATTCATACATTTCCCAATTGTATTTGCACGTAAGTCAATATGATGCACACGATTGGAATTCGAACTCGGCTATTCTATTTCTTATTCTGATCCGCTATCCATTGCAGCAGGGGGATCAATTTACAATAAATTTACATAGCAAACTGGACCCCCTATTAACTTCTATAAAATTTTATTAAACAAAATATCTAGTGTTTGAGATCTTAAGTGCTTAATCTATAGTATTAGCTTGTTCGGAAAATAATGCCCGATTTTAGAATTTTTTTTTTTTTAATTGTATTTTAATATACAGGGTGTTCCAAAAGTCTTGGGCACATTTTGACATTGAATATCTCGAAAACTATTAAGGATATGAAAACGCGCCTGACATATTCTGAAAGAATTTAGTCTCAAGTTTTACATGGAATCTTCAAAGATTTTCAATGTCAGCATCGTTGGTTATACGACACACTTCAAGCCGATAGTCCAATTCATGCCAAACGCGTTCCAGCATTGCGTTGTCGATGGTTGCAACAGCTTCCGTTATTCGGACCTTCAGTTCATCCACGTCTTTTGGAAGGGGAGACACATAGACCAGCTCTTTCACAAGCCCCACAAAAAGAAATCGCAGGGTCTGCGATCTGGAGACCTGGGAAATGCACGTTGAACTAATGTCCATGTTTCAGTTTTTGCAAATTCAATGACGCAAAATGCCTTTTCTGGTTGAGTGAACGCCATTACTGGATCTGAAAAATATGAAAAAATCATTAGCATTACAAAACTCTTAAGGAATTTAGCTTTAAAATGGTACCAGTTTCATTTTACTACCATTCATAGTTCAGCAGATATGAGAACTTGAAATGTGCCCAAGACTTTTGGAACCTTCTGTATTATTATATTCAGCGTTTAATTTATTATTATGACCTTTTACTATGTTCTGCGCATATACATGCACAGGTATAAAGAGATGGTCACTGATCATTTAAGCATTCTATATCAATTCTCAAATGAATCTGCTAATTGAAGATAGCGTTCTTGTTTTCCATCCCGAGGTCAGGTAATGACATTGTGATGCGGGTGGATATGCTGATAACATAGGTATTCATAAGAATGATCATGAACAAAAAAAAACAGCATTCTCTACCGAATGTGTCAAGAAGTAGGACTCAACCTTTTCAAAAACAGTGATCTTGAATTGGAACGAAATCAGTGATGTCATGTAGCGTGAATCCATCAGAAGATTTCGGCAGTAGAACGAATGAATACTAAACATTTCAAATACCTCAGTGTATGGGTCACTTATAGCAAATTTAGTATAGAAGATAAGGACATTTAACATTAATTAGGCTGCGGTGTAGGTAGTTTTGCCAAACATTGCAAATAGCCACAAAACATTAACCTGAAAACTCATGTTCTTAAATAGTTTCATCAGATTGAGACTTTCATTCCTAAACTGTCAGCTGTATACAACCGCTTTTTAAGATCTTAAAAATGGCTTTGAGTGAGCGAGGCCTGTGGGTGTTGTCGAAAAGCATACTTCTTTGAACCGTGTACATTCGTGCTACAGAATCACAAACAGTATTCATTACTGGCGGGCACAATCTTAACAACATAAGATATTATGAAATGGACAAAGTCCGCAATTATTTTAAGATCATTTTTATGTTTATACAATCTTTTTTATAGATACAAATATTTAAGTAAATGCTCTGTTTATAATAAACAGTATTAACAACGTTTACCGGCCTGAATGTCCGAGAAATTTTCATAGAAAATATGCGTCCTCTGACAGGAATCGAACCTGTATCCTATACGGAACCGTCATATAGCCTGACGTGCTTTTACCGATTTCGCCACAAAGGAGCGTTCGGTCAGCAAGGTCAATTTTACTGTTTTTAATCTACAGTTTTCCATGATTTTCTCACTTACATTCATATCTGCTCGATGCGTATACAAATGTAAACAAATGACGTCACACATAATGAAATGGATAAAGTCCGACAATTATTTTAAGACATTTTTATGTTTTTACATTCTTTTTTATAGATACAAATATTTAAGTAAGTGCTCTGTTTATAATAAATAGTATTAACAACATGACAATTTCTCGGACATTCAGGCCGGGAAATGTTGTTAATACTGTTTATTATAAACAGAGCATTTACTTAAATATTTGTATCTATAAAAAAAAGAATGTATAAACATAAAAATGTCTTAAAACGTAAGATATGCTGATCACACAAGTGTTGATTGTAGACAACAGAAAGGAAACTACAATAACTCGTACAGAAAATAGTGAAGGAAAGCTAGAAGAAAAAATTAAACATAAATTGCAAGAAGACAGAAAGCATGGTTGTTAGCAAAAGGAACAGCTCAATAAATTACAAATGGGTGATACGAAAATCAAATAAGTACAATTTAAAAATGTTGAAAGTGTTTTCACAGAGGACAGAAGGCGCATTGAAATAGCGAAAGATATATTCGAAAGGTAAGCAATGTAGGAAAATTTCGTTTGAAACAAAGAAAAGAGTACTGAATTGTTACGTATCTTAGTCCCTCTATATGGCAGTGAATGCACCTCAGAGATGAAGTAGAGACTGGAAGCAACAGAATTGTGGTTCTACAGAAGGGATGCTAAAAATAGCACGAATTTTAACCGAATATGTGAGCAACGACGAAGATTTAGCGAAAATTGAAACAAAAAAGACATATACTTAACATTAGAAAGAGGCAGTTGAAATTTCTAGGGCGCATAAGGAGGAATGACGGCTTAGAAAATCTGATACTCACAGGACAGATTGAGAGCAAGAGAAACAGACGAAAACAACACACAAACCTACCTGGCGTGCTTGAGTAAATGGATAGCAGAACAGGGTTTAGGAGAGATAACAAATAGAAAAAAATTTAAGAGCTACAAAGAACAGAAAATAGTGGAGAGCCATGATCACTTCTCGCCGGTCGGTCCTTTTTCAATGCTGGAGTTGAATTTGGTCGTTCATATCTGCGCCCTGCTCGGCCCCACGTTGTGTTGATTGATGACGGAACTGGCAAAGATCAAATTGTCATCATCAAATTTTCCCAGACTGATCTTGCTCATAAAATCAAAAATTTACCAGCTGCTTCCTCCGGTCAGTCACACCCCATCCTGCCAAGGTCATCGCACTCCAAGCACTGTAGGTTTGGATTCTTACATAAAGTAATTCTTTTTCTTCGATTTACAATTTCACTTTTTGATAGACAAAATCTTTCAAATTACCAATTTTTATCTCTCGATGTTTTCGTAACTTTTAGGCAGCGTCATCAATCAGCTGTCAGCCCAGCCTTGTCACATGGCCTCTGTGGTAATATTTTTCCAATAAAGTTACTTCCTTCAAGCCATCTCTGCTTAAACAAATGGAGTTTTAAAATTAAAAGAAATTTCGCTTCTTTCTCTCAGTCTGTCTATCGTTCTATTTTTAATTCTTTTTGTCTTGCTCCAAGCTTATATTAGGGGTGGTAGCACCTGTTAGGGTCCCAGCTATGAACAAATAGCTAACCCCCAAACACAGACGTTGTCTTGTCCTGGGTATGTCGTTAAACTACATCCGCGCCCTGGGTATGACGATAAACTAAATCCGCGTCCTAGGTATGACGATAATCTACATCTACGTCCTGGCTAAGACGATAAACTACGTCCAACAGCAAGGCTTCTGATAAAACGTTTTTGGAAAAATAATATTACTAGCTATACATTTTTGAGGAAAAAATATTAACAGAAATAGAGTTTTAACAAAACAAAAATATTACCAGAAAAAAAAAGGTGTCGGCATTGAATGATCCATTTAGGTCCATATGCCGTAAAAAAAAAAAAACAAACCAAACCAAGCTTATATTAACTTAACCCTTTTCTTTCCGTTTTCCAGTGTCGCATAGTATCAAAAACGCCCTGATGAAACATGACACATAGAAAAATATTGAGATAAGGTTGAAAATGTACAATTATACAAGCTATTCAACAATTAAATGAGACTCAATAAAAGAACAATATTGGACAGAGTAGAAACGACCATGAAAGGGAACAGCTTAAAGCAGGCTCGCTCCGCAACCGACGAAGAAGCAATTCTATGACAGAAACGACTTATTTTATTGCTTAATGATTCGTTTTCTAGGGCTTATCTACCCTATGCAGGTTATTTAAAGCCAGAAAATATCTATTATATTTCAAGATTTTTGTTTTATTTACAATGAGGTTCACCCTGTACAAAGCCCGAGAGCTACTCGAGGTAGACTGTTACAGAGTAATACGCACAGTTTATGTGGTAATGTGGAGAAGATAGAGGTTAACTCTAGACCTGGACTGGTTAAGATTTTAGTAATCTGGATAAACATCCATTTAGGGGTCGGTTCCGCAGAGTATGTTCCACAGGAAGAAGCTGCTTGAATAGAACTTATTTCTCACGAATGGAATGTGCGTAACATAGCGGTCTTAGCCGTGAAGGTTAGAACTGGTGGAACTAAGAAATGTAGTTCGTCTGAGCACTTTCCATGGAAACAGCCATAGAGCAGCCATAGCGGCTTGCGACGTTTGATTTTTGAGAAGTGGGTTGCAAGGCGGAAAATAATTTGTCACCCACAAGGACACAGAGACACCTTTGGATTATCGAAAATGGGAAGTGAGGACTGTGAAACTGCTACCCAAATATGACAGCAGTATTCTACGGTAGAGCAATGGATAGCGGCTCGGATTGAGGAATCGGAGAGCCGAGTTCAAATTCCAGTCAAATCCATTACATTTACTTACGTGCTTATACCCTTAGGAAAGGTATGAATCTTCTTCGTCTCCTCCCAGCTATGGAGAGGCCGGGTTCCAAAGCCTTGGATGGCAACTGGTCTACCACAGAAAGAAATGGCAACCTACTGCAGGAAGAAATCTGCCTCGTCATTCAAGTATCGCCTAAGCATGTATCACGCATGGCGCATGACTGAATTGATTCCATTTTAAGCCTAATAAAGGTAGAGCCTAGCTCGAATAAACAGGGACTTACTGCAGCGGTACAGAGAACTGATCATTTTTCCTGAATCTTCAGCGATGGATCGTATGTACGAGTTTCACCTGAGGTCTGGACTGAGTCACAATAGTCGCTTAAGGCACGCGTTTTCCCTGAGGGAGCATCCATTTAAGACTTAATGATACAAGTCCTACTAATTGGCTCATAGCTGGTGGGGAGAAGAGGTGGACTCATATCTTTCCCAAGAGTATCTGGGCATAAGTGAATATTACGAATCCAACGAGAAGCGGAACTCAGCTCTCCGACCGAAGTTAAGCAACGTCGAACCTGGTCAGTACCTAGATGGGAGACCGCTTGAGAATACCAGGTGCTGTAAGCTTTCATGTGCGGGTGGTGTAATGAATAATGGCTCGTAATTTTAATCGGAAATCCGCGTTCCAATTTCCATTTAGGTTCGTTATATTGACTTACGTGCAAATACCATTGGAAACGCTATGAATCCACTTCTTCTCCCCCATACTATGGGTTAATTAGTAAGAATTTTATCCCTAAATCTGTATTATCTCAAAATATTTCTTTCAATCTAAATAAATATTTTCTGGTTTTAAGCAATCCTCAAATGGTTGATAAACCAAAGAAAACGAATCAATCAATCAATAGCTTCTCCGATTAACAATTCTGAGTCATTAGCCATTAAACCAACAGCACATCTTGGGTTACAGTATCTGGTATTCCCAAGCGTGGCAGAAACGGGAGTGGAACGTTGCCAAATGTAGAATCCCGATGTTAAGAATAATCGAGGATGGAGAATTTGACAATCATCGGCCATATTGAAGGCAATAGGAACAGAGGAAATCATCGGGCAACCTACCTAACGTGGTTGATACTAAAAGAAATCTAAAAAAAAAATAACTGAAAGCAAGGTGTTAAGACACACCATCTTAGCACAGCTCCCTCTCTCTCTCTCTCTCTATCTCTCTATCTCTCTATCTATCTCTATCTCTATCTCTCTCTCTATCTATCTATCTATCTAGCTAACTATCTCTATCTCTATCTATCTATCTATCTATCTCTCTCTTCTATCAGTTCTCAAGGTGAAAGTTAAAAACAAAGAAAGCAGTGTTGAACTGCTATCTAAAATCACCAAAAATCAAAGACACATTGGAATTGCAAAAAATGCTTTCCAAAACTGAAGAAAGTATAAAGAAGGGGCATTTTGTTCAAAACAAAGCAAAGAGTGCTGGAGCAAAATGTAATATCAGTCCTCATATATATATATATATATATATATATATTAATCATTTCACCACAAGCAAGGTGGGAATGCCACTAGTACGCATGAGTTTGCAGGGAGCAAAAGTGATCTCATTAAATGAGCTACCTATTTTGTTATGGTTGTTTTTGTTGGAATTATTCAAGCGATGTGGTTTCAATTTTTGGGACAAGCTCTCTATGGATTGGGTCGTACATAGTGATTAATAATTTTCTTCTTGGGGACCTAAAGGATCCATTTGCATGTAGAAACTTTTAATCGTTGGTCTGAAAAAACGATTGTATACAGATGATAGTTTCTGAACATGTTAGGCGCCAAGCATGGCCTTCATATGAGTCGAGAACTGACAGGGTGTGAATTTTGAAGCGCATAAAATTGTAATTATTTCTGTTCCCGAGACTATTTCAATTTTGCTTATTCTATTGGTCTCTGCAGGGCTCCAAACTAGCTAACTGAAAAACATTTCCCCACCCCCCAAACGCCCAAAATCATTTTTTCTTCATTTATCATTTATAATTGTTAGTAGCATAAAATAGTAAATTTAGTCGTTTCCCTATAAGGAAACATTTGGCATTAATTGATCGAACAGCCAGTACTGCTTCCTAATTAAATTTATAAAATTTTACTCTTAAAACAATTTTTCAAGAAAATAGGGTTCTCATGTCCAGCAGCTGTTATCGCTCTTTCCAATATTGACATGAGTTTCATCCTTAACCTTTTGTGTCGAATTAGTGTTGAATGCCAGCATCTTGATTGTGTCATTATTTTCTCTTTGAGTTACATGTGCTCGCCATTATTATTTGTTGCTACTGTCCTCAAGTGAAATTGTTTGAGAAATAAAATTTAAAAAAATGCTAAAATATTAAACTTTAAAAAATGAATGAATACAAAAGCAAATCTAGTTATATTTTATTGTAATTTTTATTTATGTATTTTTTTATCATTTCACCCCAAGCAAGGCAGAAATGCGACTAGTACGCAGTGTAGGGGGTACAGGGAGTGAAAGTGAAAGAAGAGACTAAGTATAGGGAGAATTGAGAAAACGATAAAATATGAACGGGATTCAAGATGGCGATTGACGTTGCATTTAAATTTTTGAAGATTGTAGTTGTCAAGGAAAAGCAATTAAACGGAATGGTGTTCCACAAGCGGAAAGTGCGAGAAAAGAAACATTTAACTATTTCAACAGTAAATGGGTGGAACCTAGATGCCATGTAGTCAGGACACCAGGAAAAAAAACTAGTCAGTGCAGTTGCCATTAAAATATGACAAGAATGATTGATAGAATAGCGTTTATATGTAAATAACGGAATCTACGAATCGAGTTCACTTAAGAAAAGCATGAACCTATTTCATCTTTATTGTGTCACGCCACTAGATATTTTGAAAAGATGTCTCATCGCGAGATAAGGGAGTGAATGGATGATCATTCAAATAAATACAACTATTTGTTCAGGCATGGACAGGAAAATATTATTATGCAAGTGATGGGATTCATAGGTCCAGTAACGGTTCACGTGAACCATTTACTAAAATTACACAAGACTTTGTGTATTTCCTTGTTTGTTGGTTTATAAACAAAACCAAAAAGTTTAGTAATGTTTAGGAAAAAAAGAGCCTGTTCCTAATTTTTAAAAAAAAATCATATATGAAGAAAGGACTAATTCCAAATCAAAATGTGAATCCTATCAAAATGTGAATCCTATCATTAAGGATTCGTATGATTCGATCTGTTTTTACGATTTATCAACCTTTTATTAGTGATTTAAATCCGAAATATATATTAGATTATATATAATAATTATTATTATTTTGCGAGAAAATATTGCATAAACCATTTTAGACACGTTGGAGTCGTGGATAGCGTCTCGGACTTGAGGAATCGAAGAGCCGAGTTCGAATTCCAGTCGAATCCATTACATTCACTTACGTGCTAATACTCTTCTCCCCACAGATATGGGTAAATAGCAGCACAGACCGGATTCTAGAGTCATGGATGGCAACTGGTCTACCGCATAAAAGAAATGGCAACCTACTGCAGGAAAAAACCTGTCTTGTCAGTCATGTATCGGAAGATACATGATCAGCTAAACGTGTATCACGCATGGCACATAACTGATTGATTTTATACAAACTCTACTATTTAACCCATAGCTTGGATGAGATGTATTCGTATTTTTTACTAAGTGTATTTGTGCGTACGTGAATGTAACGAACCTGGTTGGAATTCGAACTCGGATGTTCGATTTCTGATTTCGAACCGATATCATTTGCACCACCCGCACCTCCACTAGTTTATTTGAAACAAATTCCCATAATTTTTTTTTAAATTGTTTATTGGTTTTTACCCTACGACGAACATTTTAGTGTTCTCTATAAAAAGAAGAGATAGCTGGTTCCTAATTTCAAAAACACTTGTATAAGAAAAATGAACCCGCTCGGAATTTATTTTTAATTTCACCTATATTACATTGACAGGTCCCCCCAAAAAAAGAGATAAAACCTGGAGTCATAAATATTGAACCAGCAATCTTGTAGCTTTCAGTTGGCCACAGAACCATTACAAGATTTGCGATTGAATAAGACTGAAAAGTTTTGAAGTGAATTCTCTAATGTGTTATCGTCTGCCTTCGAGTTTTCAATCAATCAGAATTATTTTGTTTAATTATCGATTCTTTGCTGATATTCGTTTCTCGGCTCCAAAATTGAAGGTCAGTTTCCTTTTTTTTTCTTTTTTGTGTTCTTTATTTATTTATCTATTTATTTATTCGCTCGGCTTTCAAATGAAAGGTTCCGGCAGCAGGAGTCTTCACTTCCTGGACAGGGGTAGTTCAAATGGACGGTCAAAGTACAGCCGAAAGTGGGAAGCTCTCAGCAAATGCCCTCCAGAGATGATGACGTGACGGCATGGGCCTTTTTCGAATGATTAGAAAGATAATCGATAATCGACCAGAGCAGGTTGAAAGGTCAAGTTATTAAGGGGAAATGAAGAAAACCAGTAACAGAACGGAATAATAAAATCTGTCTGGCTAATAATAGTTAGAGGTGTGCGTTGTGACGAAACTATTCAGTCGAAGCAATTTGTTAACGAATTAAAACTTTCTCACGATAACTTTGAAATTCAGAATAATAATAAATAATAGTGACATGTAATAACAGCAACACACACACACACACACACACACACACACACATATATATATATATATATATATATATATATATATAAAATTGGACACTGACGTCAACACAGAGCGACGAAAATCTGTTTCATGCTTGAACGCAATCTTTATGACATTCGAGCATGAACCAGACTGCTAGCGTTTGGTGTTGACCTCGGTATCGACTTTTATATTTACATACGCTCTATCCCTTATATTGAGCACTTTTACCCATTTATCTTTATCATACACACACACATACACACACACACACACACACACACACACACACACACACACACACATATATATATATATATATATATATATATATATATATATATATATATATATATATATATATGCAATTTTTTTATATATATTATTTATATATTATATATGCGCGGTACTTATTGGAAAGCGCTCAATATCAGTGATATTTAGTCGAAGTGAGTTTCACGCTATTGACGATCGCAGGGTCAAAAACTCACATCAATCCAACTAAATACACACACACATATATATATATATATATATATATATATATATATATATATATATATATATATATAGAGAGAGAGAGAGAGAGAGAGAGAGATAGATAGATAGATAGATAGATAGATAGATAGATAGATGGTTCATATCAGATATATTGATCGTCTTTTCTCTGAATTACCTGAATTACTTGCTTTTGCTAGCGAATGATGAAGCTCTAAGTGACGAAACGCGTCACCGATTTTTTTTTACATTTTGTCACACACACACACACACACACATATATATATATATATATATATATATATATATAATGTCGTAAAGAATCCATTCGTTTTATTTTTAATATTTTAAAATAGTTTTCTTACTAATTAATCAACAAATCCACTAATTCATTTATAAAACATATATATATATATATATATATATATATATATATATATATATATATATATATATATACGTACATATATATATATGTATATATATGCATATATAAGCACAGACACACACTCATATATATATATATATAGAGACGTATGAGAGTCAAGCAGCTCAGTTCATAGGAACCGACATCCCAGGCACCAGCACATATGGTTTGATTATAGTAGTGAAGGCTTTGTGCATAACCAACCACAATTTTTGAAGGGTCGAATACAGAGACCAGGGGCGCGCAAGGTCCCCAAACAACCATCCACAGGTTTTGGATTCAGAGTTGTCCTTGTCCTAGTTCTCCTAGACTAGTTGCTATCCAAAGCTATAGAATCTAGTCTGTTCTGCTATTTACCATAACTGGAGGAGAAGAAGAGTATTCATACCTTTCCCAAGGGTATTAGCACGTAAGTGAATGTAATGGATTCAAGTGGAATTCGATATATATATATATATATATATATATATATATATATATATATATATATATATATATATATATATATATATAGGTAACTATACTCGTGTCGAAAAACCTTCGAATTCTTGATTTAACAATAGCCAAATCAATCACCAAGGGAAAAAAGGTTTTAAAAAAAGAAAGAGCCAGGAACATAAAAGTCTGTCGAAAATAATCGCACAGATACAGGTTCAAGGCCAAAGAAAAAACCCCGATACGAGTAAACAACTAACTAAAGAGCTCGATACAAACGTAGAGCAAACCTAGTCAAACCTAATGAGCCAGACAAACCTACCAAGGTTTCACGTAGGCAGATCGTCAGGTCCACCTGACCCTGACGATCTGCCTAAGTGAAACCTTGATAGGTTTGTCTGACTCATTAGGTTTGACTATATATATATATATATATATATATATATATATATAAGGGTTTATCTTTAATCAGACATTTTATTACTTCAAATATTATTCTAGTGGACACATCGTATTTGAAATAGACGCCTCATTTTTATTTATTAAACAGTGTGGGTTACGTCTATCTTCAGAGAGGGAGTTGTCAGTCACAGAGTTTTGTTTAATTCTATTGAAAAATATTTTATGAATTAATCTGTTGATATTAGAAATTACAGCCTGGCGCTAATGTAATTTATCCCGACGTCATGTGACGTGGTTGACTTGCAGTTAACATTATAAACACTTGAATCATTGCTGGACTAAATCTTGTTTATTGATGATGCTCTTTGTTTAACTTACCGTGTGTAACAGCAAAATTTCCCAAATCATGTAACAGCATGCGATAATTGTCCATCCCACAAAATGTTAATTTAATATGGATGTAATGGAATAACTAGTCACCCCCATGAATGATTACACTATAGGTAGTAAGACGTACCTATAAAGTCAACTGTCTACGAGAGACTGGAGGAAGAGTGAGAGAGAGAAGACACAAGCACATCCGACCATCCAATTAGTGGCCCTCACTACTAGATTGACTTGTGTGTATAACTGTACCATATTTCATATTGTACTAGTTGTGTACAATAAACCTTTCTTCTACAGTGTAACCCGGATATAAGAGAGTTGTCAGGACCGGAGAAGAAGTATCTTATATCCGGGTTTCTCTTATATCCGGGTTTCTCTTATATCCGGGTCTCTTATATCCGGGTTACACTGTAGTATTCACCTGGTGTTAAGTATTTATTCCCCTAGCATGGAATATAACAAATATCTAAAAAAAAAAAATTTTAAAAAAACACTGAACTAATCCAGATCCTTTTTTCTTTTTTTTCATTTTTTTTTTTGAGGTTTTCAGATAAAATACTTGGCCATCTTGACACCATTTGTTGTAAGAATCAATGAAAAACCGTTTGAGTTATTCAGCTAGAAGTAGAACAGGTTAAAATAGCTTGGAGTCAACTCCACTGACTTCCCAACTAAGCAATGGTGAGGCGAAAAAATCATTCAGGTCATCAGTAATGGTACCAAGATTCATACTCTGGCTTTCATCTTCAAAGTCCATTCAAGAACCATCAAGAGAACGATGAATAAGTTTTAAAAAGAGCGAACAGTAGAGAGGAAAACTAGATCAAATGGTCACAACAAATGGATCATCATTTCAACTTAGAGCTAAATACATTCTTTTTGTTCAAAGTAGAGTCGAATAGTGTTATGAAAACGTCGGCGAATTCCAGTAAGATATCTTTAATCATTTCTAAGATACAACGGTTCAAAGTTTAATCTAGCAATTAGACAATTTTTCTGTTACACCCGGTAGATAGCTTGATCATGTACAATCTTAGTAGTGTCTATAAAGATCTGACGTAAATTATGAATGGCATTATAGTGGGCTGATTCGTTTTTGTTTTTTATGGCTTATCAACCCTTTGCAGTTTATTAAAGCCAGAAATAGTTTTAGATTGTAAGAATTTTTTTTAGATAATAAATGGTTTAGTGATACAAGTCTTACTAATAAGGTAAAGGAGAAGAGGTGGATTCATACCTTTCCTAAAGTTAGTTGCGCGTAAATGAATATAACGAACCCAACGGGACTTGAAACTTGGCTCTCCTATTAACAATTTCTGAGCCATCATACATTGCACCAACCGCGCATCTAAGCTTACAGCCCCTGGTTGTCCGAAGCGGTCTCCCATCTAAGTACTGACCAGGTCTGGCTTAAAGTTCAGACCTGGTCTGATGATTATATTCATTCTAGATTGCAATTATTATTATTATTATTATTATTATTATTATTATTATTATTATTATTAACCAAAAATTGACATTAGTATC
>OZ038481.1:94940214-95025214 GCA_964036315.1 Acanthosepion esculentum
ACCTTACTTTTGAGATGACCCCAAAGGAAGAAATCTAAAAGCGTCAAGTCGCACGATCGTGGTGGCCAATTGACTTCTCTGTTTCGAGAGATGATGCGACCTGGGAACTTCTGTTTGAATGACCATTTTAATAATAGGCTTCGATAACTTTAACACGTTGTTTGATTGTTAATCTTTCCACGGTTGAAATTGCCAAATACTTAAGTTGTTAAATGTAAAAGAAAAAGAAAAAAATCATTAGATGCTTAAACTTAATTCACATTTAAAATCGGTCCAAGTTATTGGAACACCCTTTATTACTTGAATGGAAAGGTATTTAGTGTGATATCAGTTTGCAATTCCAATGTAAAAAAATGTAAACTTCTTATTATTAATCTCATGCTGAATTTGTTCTAAGTAATATTGGACAATGTGAATAATAATAATTTTTACTATATTGCAAATACAAATCAAAATATGTGTAATTAATAATATAGTTGATCATATAGTTAGCTCATCATTTTATATCATGAACTGCTTTGAAAAGAAAGCCAACGGATTTATGGATGATCTAGTTATTCTTATCAACATCAGTTCTATGACAGGATGTGATCGTAGGGTCGTTGTACAGCAGAGCACCTAATTCACATTCCCTCTCTACGCAATGTGTCTTCCACACGTAAACCTGATGGATATCATCCCTCTTCAGATCAGAACACAGCCAATGTCCTCCGACTTGAAAGCCAGCCTTGATTTACGGACATGCGGACATTGATTCCTGAGTTTCGTGCATCTAGTATGATACTCATTGTTGTACCAAACGGTGAGGAACAATATATATATATATATATATATATATATATATATATATATATATATATATATATATATATATATATATATATAAAATCCGTAAGTGGATAGGATAATCCAAGTAGGTGTTTTTGATATAAAATATTAAAAAAGATAGATCAATAAAGAGAGATCGATGTATATTATACAGACCAATACGATATCAAGGAAATATTTAATGCATCAAGGAAATAATTAATGCATCATCGAAAACGATTATAAATTATAATTTATTTCGGCAAGTTTTTAATACTTGTCTCATCAGATCGACATTTCAAATGGTATGATTTTACAATATGCATTCATTTATATTGACAAATTTAAAAGATTTTGTAAAATTATAAGTGGTATATTTGTAATTTCGATCTGATGAGATAAGTATTAAAAGCTTACTTGCCGAAATAAATTATGATTCATAATCGTTTTTGATGATGCATTACGGATTATATATATATATATATATATATATATATATATATATATATATATATATATATATATATATATATACTTTCATACTAGATGCAATCATCGTGGCCTGATTATTGGGTCAAGCATGAAACAGTCTGTCGCCTCTAAGTGTTGACTTCAATGTTCACTTTTATATTTACATTAGCTCTATCTCTGATATTGAGCACTTTATCCCATATATATATATATATATATATATATATATATATATATATATATATATATATATATATATATATATATATATATATATATTGTTCCTCACTTTTTGTGCAGCACTGAGTATTATGCCACATGCATGAAACTCAGGAAACTCGGGTGTGGTTGTAGTGTCTCTATGTAACCGAGCACATGATCATTTCCTTACATATATCTAGGTTGAAAATCGGAGAGGTTTTCGTTTATGCATAGCGTGTCTTTGGCAAGTAGACCCGGCGAACCTCATCTCCTTCCAGATCAAACCACATTTGATAGCTCGGGTCACGGATACACACCCATTGATTCCAATTATTTGTAATAGTTTCCTTCAGTTATTTATTTATTAGTAAATAATTATCATATAAAGTTAACAAATAGAAAATGACGTTATATTGAGCTTAATGGGTGTATGAATATTATCATCATTATTATTATTATTATTATTATTATCATTATTATTATTAGCATTAATTATATTGGCTTTCATTCGTCCTCAGGCAGATTTCAATTGCCAACGTCAGCACTGCATTATTCTGAGTAAAATGCTGTAGCCCAACTCTATTCAAACGGAATTTCATTACGGAATATTTGAATCTTTAATCCTAAAGAGCAAACGAAAAAAAGGCAGATGAAAAGCTAGCAGTAAAAAGGTCGTGCGTATTTGCTAGGAAGAGGTTCAAATACGTTAAAGCTTTGGTCACACAGTAGACACTGACGTCAATCTCGTTTTTGAATTCTTTGAATTGAAAAAGTGGAATTCTCTTTGTTTTGTTTTTTGTTGTGTTTTTCGTTTGCTTTGTTTTTTTTTATGTAATTGTTGACTGGCAACTGATACATTGACACACAACTAAACAATGGCAGGCAGCATATTAAATTGAGCATTTTTACATTGCAATTATGAAAGATATTTCTTTCTTTTTTTCAAAATAATGTCTATGTTAATCTCGGAAACCTTTAGTAGAGCCTACTGTAACTTTAGATTGTTTACTCCGCACACAGGTAGATAGAGTATATATTATGTTGTAACCTAGGGAAGATTACTGAATAGAATATCAAACGAAGATTTGGTAATGAATGATAAGACTTAGGACAAGAACAACACATATAAAATTCGCCAGCGGCGCGTAGAAGTAGTATTCAACTGCTAGAAGTGAGTCAAGTGAATTCCACAGTGGATCTCCAACTGCGGGATATCTACCAACCGTCCCACGCGGTCAGATGTGACAGAAGGTCGATATTAATGTGCGGTTTCCGAGACCGTACGCCCGGCCAAAAATTCCTCGTAGACCCGGTATAAAACGGGATCGGGTAGCTGTTTCTCGAGACGAGACGCTGCTCTTCGACATAGCCTCGTCTGGGGATCCTCTCTGCTCGGAGGCATAGAGTTTGACCGGCACAGATGGAAACGAATCTCCGACTGCAGACCAACATACAGTATTTACTACTGTATGTATGTGAATGGAGACATACCCGTTATCGTCCGTAGGTATGCTACAACATATTATATATATATATATATATATATATATATATATATATATATATATATATATATTTGTCATTCACAGACAGACTGTTTCGCTGTTTCACGGCTCATCAGTGTGGCTAGACGTCCGGTTGCCTCTAGCTAGGATCGAAACCCGACTGAATTGGCGTCAGTCGGAACTTCTACCACTAAGCCGTCGGCGCACGGCAGGGATGAAGGTGAATTTTAGCGTGTTTATTTTTAGATTTAGATAAACACACAGTGACTGACAGTGACTCAATTCTGCCGAAGAGTCATGCTATATTAGCTTTAATAGTCACTGTTTACAAACGCAAGCTTCACACCCATTCACTCCATGTACCTGTATGGATGCTTCACTATGAAGTAATTATTATCAGGCAGATAAATTACTAATTACTAGTGAGGTCGATCATCAGTGGTTGTTCTATACTAATATTTCCCAACCGATAGCCACGTGTCCATAATGGTCCATGGCAAATTTCAGCTGAGCCAGAGAAATTTCATAATTTTTAATGGGCCACAAAATGGAATTAATTTTTTACACTATAATAATTACATGAGCCACAAAAAATGTGGTGTCAAAGTGGGCCATGAGCTACAAGGTTGGGAACCAATGTTCTATACTTATGGCTTTGTGTTCTCCAATAAGAAATTTTTTTATTGTAAAACAAAGAGTGTGATATTTATGCAGAGAATGATATCAGAAAGAGCAAATACAAATGCAAAGGATATATATATATCTATGTTTTATGGATTATGCAAAATCGTTTGACAAAGTACAAAAAATGTTGGAACTGCTAGCTAACCTTGACCTATTTGGGAAGGATACTAGAATAATCCGGAACTACACTTGCCGCAAACCGGCTAAATACGAATAATAAATGAATTCAATAAACATACAAAAAATAGAAAGGAGAGAAAGAGAAGGATGGTCTTCTCAGGGGACTTATTCAAATTATAGAGTGAGGCGAGTCTGAGAGAATTACTGGCGGCTATCACCTTAACAAAATAAGATATGCAGATGCCACAGTGTTTATAGCAGAAAGAAACTACAAGAACGCCACCAGCAGGTAGTGAATGAAAGCGAGAAGAAAGGACTCAACATCAATGGCCAGAAGACAAAATGCATGGTTGTCAGCAAAAGGAAGCGCCCAACATGCAAATTACAAACTGGAGATAAATGAAAGAGGCTCAATGATTTAAATATCTGGGAAGCGTAAGAGAGGACGGAAAGGCATATTCTGATAGTGAAAGGTGCCTTCCAAAAACTACGCAAAGAAACAGGAAATTTTCATTAAAAACAAAAGGAATATTACTGAACAGTTGTGTAATATCAGTCCTCCCATATGGCAGCTGGACAATGTTAACACAGGTGAAGAAAAGACTTGAAGCAACAAAAATGTGGTTCTACAGAAGGATGCTGAGAATACCATGGACCGAACCTGTGAGCAACGACGAAGTTGTAGAGTCAATAGAAACAAAAGGACACTTTTACTGGGCATAAGAAAGAGACAGTTGGAATTCCTAGGGAAAATAATGAGAAAAGAAGGCTTGGAAAATTTGATACTCATAGAACAGGTTGAAGGCAAGAGGAAGAGGGGGAAAACAACGCATAACCTAGATAGTTTAGGAGAGATAACAAAAAGACAAAAATCTATTAAGCGCTACAAAGGACGGGAAAGTGTGTGGAGCCATGATCGCCAAAGTCCTGAATCGACACATCACAAAAGAGAAGAAGAAGCTTAACACATCGTAAGCCAATGGTCTCCTGCGTCTGGAAGAACATTTAATACGTGACTCTTACTAGCTATAACTACTGTCGTGAGCTCATGATTCACCAGGCCCTCTTCATGTGTAGCGTTACGTTGTAAGCTTATTGAATAACTTTAGGGAAATATATACACGGTGCGATGCATGAATTGTCGTCTGAATTGCGCAAAAATAAATATAACACTGACATCTCATTTTAACAAATTTTAATAAATATATTTACCAAAATTGCACACAAATATCTTGAAATACTAAAGAATAAATCTATTAAATAAAATCGTCATTGGCTTCAACCTCAGCCTCCAGACGACTTCGGAATCACCTGCAACTTTTCTGGGCAGTTTACTTAAACAAAGTTGGTGAATGCTGCCATTATCCTTGGCTTCAGTTTTTCTTTGGTGTTACAAAGAGTTTTGTTGGTCTCTCGCTCCACGTAGCACCACACATAATAATCAAGGGCGTTGCAGACTGGCGAGTTAGGTGGCCAGATGTAAGGGGTGATGTGGTCGTAGAAATTGTCTGACAACCATGACTGGGTTCTTCTGCTTGTATGGCATGCTGCAGAAGGCTGTTGTCAGACATAGGATCTTCCAGCAGCTACACTCTTAGGCCAGGGAAGCACGACCTTCTCAATACACTTGATATAGGCCTCTGTGTTGAATCTGGGGTCCCCACAAAAAGATACGGGAGTTTTTTTCTTATCAAAACGATCAGAGTGAGTTTTCGGAGCTGCTGTACATTTGTAATCGCCATTAGACTCATCCACCTCTTTCCGAATCCTCAGCATTTTCGTCCGATCGACATACAAAACCACTGAAATGTTCGTATTAGAGATTCCGGCGCGAATGCTAAGCATTACAGCATGCCGTTCCCAAATTTTCGGCGGAGTAAATAGCGTCATGGCGCAATTTTTCTAGCATACGGTGTACAAATGATCCTACTGTACTGTAAATTAAAGGCAAGATTAAAAATATCAGCTGGCGACAATTTACCCATCGCACATTGTACACACACACACACACACACACACACACACACACACATATATATATATATATATATATATATAAGATGATATATATATATATAAGATAAGACACCGTTGAAACAAAATGGCTATTTTTGTAGTGATTTTATAACATATTTATGCTATAATTTTTAAATAAACAATTATATATATATATATATATATATATACAATATTATATATATTATATATTATGTATATTATATATGTATATTATATATACATATAATATGCATATATATTTGTTTATTATATATATAATATATATATTATATATTATATGTATTATATATAATATATATTATATATTGTATGTATATAATATATATATGTATATATATATATTATATATATATGCAATATTACATATAGTATATATATACAATATTATATATATTTTCTATATATTATATATACATATAATATACATATATATTATATATTATTGTATAATATATATTATTTATTATATGTATTATGTATTATATATAATATATATTATATATTGTTTATATATATATATAATATATATATTATATATATATATATATGCGCCTCTTCAAGCATGTAACAGATTGTCGCCACTTACCACTGAACTTAGTGTCCACGTTTATATCATATGTGTGTACATATATATATATATTTCGTTTAATTCCTTTCCAGTTATATGTATATACAGAGTAACCCGGATATAAGAGACCCGGATATAAGAGAAACCCGGAAAGAAGGGAGATTTTCTCTGGTCCCAAATTAGAGCCTGTGTTAATGTATATATAATAGACCAAACCCGGATATAAGAGAAACCCGGATATAAGATACTTCTTCTCCGGTCTCGACAACTCTCTTATATCCGGGTTACACTGTATATATATATATATATTGTTTAAAATTTTTAATATTTATATTTATAGGAAAAGAGTGCTTAATATCTCCTATATTAAACACTCTTCTTCTATAGAATGCGTTCATCTATATAAATACGGTGTTGATTTAAGAATAAACACTGCATGGTGACTCAATTTTCCTCCTAAAGTTTATTGATTGATTCAATCTTTCATTTTCTGCGTCTTATCAAATCATTTGCAGGTTATTTAAGGCCAGGAAATATTTTTAGCCTGTAAGAATTTGGCGGGAGGCTGCGATAATAATGATTTAGTGATACAAGTTTTACTATTAAGCCCTTAATTGAGGGGAGAAGGGGTGGATTCATTCCTTTCCCAAGAGTATATGCACGTAAGTGAATATAACGAATCCATCTGGAATGTGACCTCGGCTCTCCGATTAACAATTCTGAGCCATTATCCATTACACCACCTGCACATCCAAGCTTACAGTACCTGTTATTCCCAAGCTGTCACCCATCTAAATACTGACCAGGATCGACGTAAATTTCAGATCTGGTCATAAGATTGTATTCTTTCTAGGCCAACAAGCAATTATGATTATTATTATTTTGCATTTTTACCTCATACATCTGGTGATTGTTATCCGGGGATTTTGTAACAGGGTGTTTCTTCCCATGTTCACCACCTTCCACAGTTTTCTTCCAGGTCCCAGTGGTCTGCGTATCTCTATTATTAAACGAATTTCTAATTCACCCGATCTCAATGAGCTTGTTTTTGATGTGGTTCCGAGTACGCCAGCTATTATGGGGATGATCGCATCCTTCAAGTCCTTATTATTATTAATAATGATGATATAATAACAGGAACGATTTAGTTACTGTGAATTACTACCGTTTTTATTAGCCTCTTTTTAATATCTCTCGGCAAATATTATCTGTCGCTGTTTATTTACTAATGTTACTAATGATTGCTTGTTGTGATTGCCTTTTTTTATAAGCCGTTCAATTGATCACATCCGTAGAAACGTCTTAGCATGTAATTATACAATTTATATGGCGACAATTACTGCTTTCATTCACACCGGGAACACAAGCGCCCTACAATCGAGCATTACGTACATGAAGCGTCATTGCTGCTAATTGTCATCGAATAATTGTCATCTGCCGCTCTTCGTCTTCGCTTCCCACCCACCCCCCGCTCCCGGATGACTGTTTTCCTTACATTTTCTACCCTTCCCCGTTTCTCTTCCTGAAGGAACCAATATAGAAATAACAATAATAATAGGTACCAGAGATCTATATGCGGATTCTTTATATGCTACATGGACGTGTGTGTTCGGGTTTGATTTGATTGCTTTGTTTTCTACAGTTTGTCAACCATTTGCAGGTTATTTAAAACCCCAAAAATATTTTTTAGGTTGTAATAATTTTAAAAAAATAATAATGGTTTAGTGATACAAGTCTTACTATTAAACTATTGGTAGTCATGGGGAGAAGAGGTGGGTTCATACCTTTCCCAATCGTATTGGCGCGTAAGTGAATATAACGAACCCAACGGGAATTGGAACTCTGCTCTCCGATTAAGAATTCCGAGCCATTATCCATTAGTCCGTCCCATCCAATCCTTCAGCACCTGGTATTCCCAAGCGCTCAACCACCTATGTACTGAACTGGATCGACGTTGCTTAATTTAGCTGTCCGTAAGGGAACCATTGTTTCAACGTGATAGAATGCGTATGAGATTTTGCCTCTCTCTCTCTCTCTCCCTCTCCCTCTCCCTCTCTCCCCCTCTCCCCCTCTCTCTCTCTCTCTCAAAAATATTAAACTGATTTAATTAGCTTTGTGGGACCTTGGAACCATGACTAGGATCCGCTGACTTAGTGGTCACCATGGCTGGGAAATTGTCCAAAGGGTCCGTGGCTCTCTGTTTGGGAATAGTTATGTCCATTGGTAATACCCTGGTGGTCTAATTTTGATCACAGTGCACCTCCCTCTCACCACGCAATGGCCGTTGTCTGTCCTCGAGTTTGCGACCCCTGCTGCCCAGGTATTGACTGATAAATAAAAGTATAGCACATCCACTTAAATTATGACAACTGCTAAACTAATTACAATTAAATACTAAAAAATTCAGCTAAGAAATGTTCGCATAATGAAAGTTGTTATGAACGGCCTCTCCTCTAGACAATTTTGCATTAATATGGACGTCCGTTCTTGGACCCACTCTGTTCCTTATTTTTTATCAACGACCTTCTTGATATCAACAGTTCCCGACTCTGGATCTATGCGAACGACGCAAAGATTTACTCTTGTCTTAATACTAAGTGTGATAGGTCCAATAAAGTCAAATTGACAGCTGATCTCGAAAAAAACTTACAATGTGTTATAAACTGAGACAAGAAGTTGCTTGTTAATTTTAACGCCTTCAAAACGAAACTGCTCTCATCATCAGGAATCTCTTTTGCCTGGCACCAGTATGGCTGATGCTAACCAACAGGAGCTTAACTCATTGCGTCTTCTTAGTTTTACGTTTTCCGCTGTGAAATTAACGACTACCACTAGGAGTGATCGAAAGTCTTATTAAAAAAAAATGCACATCTTATCTGTAGAACAAATAAAAACATGTAACAATTATTCAAGCTAAATAATCCTATTTAGATTCAAAGCCCAAATAGGCCTTTTCAAATCTTCATTGCTACGAAGAGATCTTCAGGGAATTTTACAGTTTGAAGGTTGTCTTGAATGCCCACTCTTCTAAATCTTTTTTCATAAATGAAGGTGCTCTGTACTTGAACCGCTATACTTGAACCTATATTTTTTTCTAATTTTAATAAATTAACTTCTCGGTGTCATCAGTTCGTACACCCATCAATTTTGAATATTTTTACCCATTTCTCAGAATCTAATGACCGTATGATGCCAGGTTTTTCATGTATCAATAAACACAAAAAAGAAATATAAAAATCAATTTTCAGAAGTTAAATACATTATATTATATTTTGCATAATTCGCCTGTTAATTTTTTTTTTTTTTTTTGCAATTAACCTATAGTTCTGAAAATTGAGTTTTATATTCCTTTTTTGTGCTTATTAACCTATAAAAACTATAATCATCCGGTCATTAGATTCTGAGAAATGGATAAAAATATTCAAAATTGACGGATGTACGAATAATTCCGACGGTGATTGTATGTTGATGACACACCTATTTACTCCTATCTAATCGGTTCGATAAGGTCAAATTGACAACTGATCTGAAAAATTACCTACAATCTGTTATTATATGTGACAGGGAGTGGTGTGTTAATTTTAACGCCTCAAAAACTGTTGTAGAGTTAATTCCTTAGTGGAAACTGTATTTGGACTAAATTCGTCCTAAATAGGTTCAACGTACAAAAACGTTAGAAACTTGTAATAATAAGTATTACGCAGAGTAATCGAGTTGTGGTAGCTGACTACTTTTCGTATTCGACTCACGTCGACCCTCACTGACTCCTACTTATAATGGATGGGAGAGTCTATTATCTATAGACTAGGTGTCTTTCACCATAACAAAAACGAAACTGCTCTCTCTCTTAATCTGCGATCACCTTTTTTACCTTCCACCAGTACGCAAGGGGCTACTGAATGTTAGAAAATACGATAAAATCTACTAAAATCTATTATTAAGGCGAGAGAACTATAAAAGAACAGGAATTAAGAAGACAGGCGATAACGATTGACATTGCATTTACATTTTTGACGATCAGTGTTGACTGGGAAGCAAGAAACCGAAAGTGAATTCCACAAGCGAGAAGTGCGACAGAAGGAACTGTTAGAATAGAACTTATGGTTACATCTCGCCATTTCAAACGTAAAACGATGAGACATTGCCACCAGTCTAGTACTGTATTTAAATTCATAATGTCTAGTTACCACAGAGGAAAGTAATATTTATTTTGAAAAATAGAAAAATGTAGCACAATCCCTAAAAGGAGATGGGGAAAGCTTGTTTTCATTCTGTCTTATCTTCAACTTAGCTAGCCACGATTACTGACCCAAACATACCACAGTATTCCTTACTTCAAAATAACATATTCTTACTTACCATTCTTACTACAGCCACCATAATACCACAAAGTCTCTATGAAGTCTTAAGTAGTTCCTATATGTACAATTTGGGGTGGGGAATAAAAGTAACATCTTTTAAAGGAAAGTTCATCAGAACAATTACCTTGTAAGTATTTATAGACACATAGAAGCTACGTTATGACGTAATGTATTGATATATTTCATTAATATATGTAATTAAGATATATTCCATTAGTTATTAATGATATAATCCCGTCCATTCTGTAAATTAATCCCTCTGGTGTAAACTTCAACAATAACAATAACAGCACTTACTCACTTTTGTTTATTAGGCATTAAATTATATCACTTAGCATCTTCCATAGTTTACCTTTCTTTACATGTTTTCGTGTAAAGAAACGTTAAATATCAGTTTTAACCTCTTCACAATTAATAAACAGTTTTCCCAAAAAATGTTGCAATGATCTGAAAGGATGGTAGATGGATGAAGGTGAGGAAAATATGGAGGATGAGGCAAATTTATCATGTTTAGCAACACAATGATGGGCGCTCTTTCTGCAAATTTTGTGTAGTTCTTTTAATTGAGGACAATACTCCGCATTAAAAGCTTCATTTATTTTTATCACTTTGAAAAACGATAACTTTGAAATTCCACCAAACACGGAACATAATTTGTCTGTGTGTGTCGCCACCGAATGAAAGCGTATTAGTAAAGAAATATTTTTATCAGTAACTTTAAACCAATACTCAATCTATTGAATAAAACAGTTATGTCCCTCAAAATAGATTCTACCATATTTCCCTTACCATAAGCGACACAAAACCAGTTACTTCCCTTGATGTTTTCATTTGTTCAAGGCATTAGCGACAACACGTGGGAATATAAAGATTTTCAAAGTTTTTGAAAAGCTAAACGCGAAACCGCTTAAAATAAAACTTTTTTTTTTTCTGAAAACCCACTTGTAAGTAAAACAGTTTTAACATTTCTCTGTAAAAATACATGTATTATAAATATTACATATAAATATTAGCTATTTTCCAAATCATATTTTCTCTATACAACAAGTTTTTGTAGACAATTTCACATTTTTACATACACGCATACACATATGCATACATACAATATACTGTGTTCGGAAAATAAAACATCCCTGTAACTCTAGAAACATACACACAACTCATACACCCAGTTAAAAAGCAAAAATAAAATCATCCTTGATAATGGCTAAAAGTATAGCCGAAAGCACTCAGAATTACATAACATTGGGACAGTTTCTGCATACTCTGTACCCAGAAAAGAAAACACGTTTTCGAACACAAAACAATTAAATAAAAAAGCTTAATCGCAGTACCTTGTCTGTCGTCTTTAATGAAACATGTATACATACATATATATATATGTGTGTGTGTGTATGCTTGTGTGTTTATGTGCGCGCGCGTATGTGTGTCGGTGTGTGTGTGCGCGTGTGTGGCATCCGTCGGTCTGGAGAGACCTTGGATCTGCGTCCAAAGAGTTATGCGTCACCGACCTCTCCAGAACTGAACACTGGACAGGGTTTGATGAGAGATCGGCGGTGGGCCATGCAGAGCGCCACTTCTCTCCAGGTTAACAATGTTGTCCAAGGGAAAGACAGAGGCCAATACGGCTTGACACCGGCGTCGTCGCAGTAGTTACCAGTACGAAATACAACATAACATCGGACTGTCTTAGGTACTACGGCTCTGGATTTGTCATCAGGGTTTAGTACCGAATGTTTTCACATCATTGGGTATGGCCGCCAGACAGCAGAGTTTTAAAATATGAGATTAATTAAACTGTGTTGTTCTAGACATTTTATTCTCTCCGGAATCTATCTTTCATATCTATAAGAGTACCATTCGTCCATGCTTAAAATATTGCTGCCACATTTGGTCCGGTTCTCCTGCAATTTACCTAGAGCTCCTTGATAAAATCCAAAGGGAATCAGCAATATTATTGGCCCTGTTCTGTCGTCTCGACTTCAGTTTCTGTTTGTTATGGTGACCTCTCTCAATTAGAATGAACTCTTCCTCCTTCATAAATACTAACCTGCGAGACTTCCTAAGCAGAGGCAGTCGGGACGCAGTGTAACCTGATAGTTCGGACGCACACTTCTATCTGCTGACTAATAACCCGCTTATTTTGTATATATGTTCTGTTATTTCAATACACTTGTTCAACCTACCTTCTTCTTTTCGTGTCTTTCTTTCTGGCCCCTAACAGGCCACAACATGTCCCACCGCCGTAAAGCTGCCTCACTGTGCCTTTTCTATGAATACTTTCATGGCAATTGTTCGGATGAGTTCTTTCCTACAATGCCTAGACTCTTTGAATTTAAGCGCAGTACTAGACTGACGATGGGGCCTCATAAATTTACAGTGGAGCTGGCTAGATATTAACGTAAACTCCATGCTATCAATTTCTTTTATCGCACTTCTCACTTGTGGAACTCCCTCCCGACTCCATGCTTTCCAGTCAAATTTGATCTGAAAAAAATTAAATGCAATGTCAACCGCTATCTACTGTCCTCTTGATTACTTTTCTTTTTCTTAACAATGTTTCTGTTTTCTAATTTTGCCGCATCAAGAAACCTTGTGTCTCAGTGGCATTACAGCCTTGCTCGGGATGAAACCGATTAAAGAATCTATTAAAGATCTATAAAAGGTTAATGTTGTGAGACCAATACTTCCCTACATCATGGATTCTCCCAGTACTATATTATTATGTGAATGATAGTATCATGGGAGTAGGACCAGTAATGCGCAGCCGCGTACGATACCAATATCGGACACCACTGCATAGTAAGCTCTGCTTACACTATTCTTTGTAACCTTTCTGTTTAATATATCTTTCTTACCTCTAACCCGTGTTCCGTGTTTTCCTTCCGTGGCCCCTACTTCGGGTCCACATCAGTTAATTATTCCCCGAGGGGGTTAAGCGTCAAAAATGTTTAGGGATCCCTGGTCTAGTAGAAGTCCATAAGGTTAAAACTATTAGTAACCTGCTAGATGAGCTTCTTAAGCATTACTCGATAGCAAAGCATTTTCGTAGTTATTTCGTAAAACTGTCTCGAAACGAACGCATCTCCAAGACACCTACATACATCGAACTCACAAAGGCAGTAATATTCCGCGAAGTTTTTTTTTCTCACCGTTGCAGTAAAACGAGGCCCTCGACTATATGCTTAGCTCACTTACAGTTATAAGTACGGAGTACTGAGGATTAAAATGCTAGTTAACCACTACTTGACATCGAGATGTGTATCCTTTCTTCATTACCAAAAGGAGAACCAGTCAAGTATTGTCATCAATATCCCAATATTCACTGGACGCCATCAACCGCTTTCGGCACCAGCAGTTTTTTTGTTTTGTTTTTAGTACCAGTATCAAAATCATCATCATCAGTGTCACCTTTGTTTATTGCGGTGACTATTAACTCTTTCGCCAATTGTCGTCCTCATCAAAGTCAATGTTCTATTCTCTTTGGGGCTGAACATTTAATTACGTCCCCTTGTCATGTTTCTAATTTTCTAATAATTAGGATTCTCTGGGGACGGACCGAACATTATAATTAAAAACAATATTCACGCGCGCAGGAAATCAGGTGAGCCTGGCTTCAAGCTTGACTTTGTGCATCAATGAGAATTTCCAACTGTTTCATTGTCTTCTACCGTAACACTCATTCATAGTTTTTATCATCTTCCAGCACCTTTTGTTAAAGTCTTTTGTCCTCGCCTTCATTTTCCACTTCATTATTCTTTCTTTCTCGTTTCCACTTCGATAATTTTTTGTTCTTTCTTTTCCACTCATAAGTCTTTCTTTCTTTTTTTCTTTTTTGCCTTCTTTCTTGATTTCTCGTTTATAATTCTATAATCGCTCTACCTTTTCTCTCATTTCTACTCATAGCCATTTTCTTTCATTCTTTTTTCTTTTACTTTCATTCTTTCTTTTTTTCTTTCATTCTTATTTCTTTCTTTTTCTCCTCTCATAATTTCTCTGCTCTTTCTTTCTTTTCCACGCGTGACAATTTTTCTTTCTTTGTTACCTGATTCTACTGCCATAATTTATCTGCTCTTTCTGTTTTCTACTTGCAAACGTCATTCTTTCTTTCTTTTTTCTGTTATTCTTTTTACTTCATTTTTTACACTTCCATATGTTGTCTGCTCTTTCTTTCTTTTCCACACGTAACCATCTTTCTTTCTTTCTTTATTTCCTTCTTTCTTTTTTCTTTGTTTCCTGATTACACTGTCATAATTTATCTGCTCTTTCTTTCTTTCTTTTCCACTTGTAATGATCATTCCTTCTTTTTTCGTTCTTTATTTATTTCTCCTTTACACTCCAAACATTTATTTGTAACGCCTTACTTTCCTTCTTTCTTTCTTTCTCGCATATTTTTCACCTTCTTTTGCTAATCATCTTTTTCTGTCTTTCGTTGTTTCTTTCTTTCTTTCTCCCACATCTTCACTTTCATATTTTTCTTTTCTAGTCATCTTCGTTGCTTACTCCTTCCTCAATTTATTTCCTTTCTTTTCTCTTCCTTTTTTCATTCATCATTGCTTCACTCTTTTTTCCTTTAATCCCCCTTTCTTTCTTTCCTTTCCTTTATTCACGCCTTTTCTTTCTTCCTTTGCCACCTCTTCCATACTCTTTTGAAGCCTTTTATTCATTTCTCCTCATTGTGACAGTCAATTTTTGTTTTCATTTTCTATCTGTGGCCTTTCATTATATCTTCGATAACTTCTTAAATTAATGCTTATTTTCTTGTATCAATTCTTACCAATTCCCAGAAACCATAACCTTTGCAAGAATCACTTTTGCTGCAGTAGTTAGCAAACTTGTCTCGCAGAATTGCAATGAGTTCAGGCCATAGTGGGTGCTCTGCAATTGCCTGTTTCTTTGAGATCGTTTCACTAACCACTGTCCCACAGCAAATCGATCTTTCCACTATTAATATTTATTCAGCTTAACCTATTCTGGCACAAGACCTCGTGCTTAAAGTATCTATTGAACATCGACTTTAATGCAACAGGCATGAAGTCATTATGATTAGCTCAGCACAGACTGTGGGGTACTATATGAAAACTGAATTCATCAGTTTTGCAGTTGATGTAGAAAAACAAGTCAGTCGCCGGAAGGCTTCACCTATCAACTGAGAGAGTAGGAAAACATTGACAAATCGCAACAGAAACGGAAAACCTTCCCAAATCACAGCAGACAAGCAAACCTTCCCAAATCGCAACATACAAGCAAAAGTTTCTCAAACCGTAGCATACAAGTAAAACGTCCCTAAATCACAGCAGACAAGCAAACCTTCCCAAATCGCAACTTCCAAGCCAAACCTCCCCAAATCGCAGCAGACAAGAAAGCCTTCCTAAATCAAAAGTTTCAAGGAAAACCATCCCAAATCGCAACAGACAAGGAAAATCTTTGCAAATTGTAACAAAAACGGATATTCTTCCCAAATTGTAACATACAAGCAAAATCTTCCCAAATTGCGGCAGACAAGCAAATCTCCCCGAATCGCAACTTCCAAGGAAAACCATCCCAAATCGTAACAGACAAGGAAAATCTTCCCAAATCGTAACAGAAACGGAGAATCTTCCCAAATTGTAACAAAAACGGAGAATTTTCTCAAATTGTAACAGAAACGGAGAATCTTCCAAAATCGCAACATACAAGAAAAACCTTCCTTAATCACAACTTACAAGGAAAACTTTCCCAAACCCCACCAGACGGGTTCGTTTCATTCACTTATGCGCAAGTACTCGTAGGAATGGCATCAATCCATCTCTTACCCTAGCTATGGTTTAAAACGCTCTTTACAATTTTGTAATTAGAAATGCAGAAGATAAAGGGATGCTTTGCTTTAAATTGTGTGCGTCGGGCGTGTCTAGATGCACAGCTGAGCTGAGTTCATTCAACTTTCTCTCATTTTAGCTTTATTTTTAAATATCCCGAGTTTTAATAGCAGTAGTTTTGTTAAGGGAAGCCGATATGTTGCATGACCCTGCATGTAAATTTACTGTGGAAGATCATTGTTTTTCATTATACCCCCCTTGATTCTCACCACCTATCATTCGTCTAAAGTTTCACTACTCTGTGGACTGTTATAGGTGAAACTCCACTCTCACGTGCCAAATGTCTTATAGATTGAGTTGGATATTTTCTCATTGTTCTCTTTAGCACTAAGTTGAAATGATGATTGTTGTGACTTCCTGATCCAGTTTTCCTCTCTACTGTTTCGACTTTTTTAAACTTATTCACTGTTTTCTTGATGGTTCTTGAATGATTTTGAAGATGGTAGCCAGAGTATCATTAATTAATCATAGCTACGGATAGGAAGCTCATGAAGGACTGAAATAACTTTCAAATATATATATATTATATTCCAGGATCATTTTCCAACTTATTCAAGATGATCTTTGCCCTCTCTAACCTTCTAACTTTCTGTCCTGAAGTAACACGGTGCCTCACACGTTTCACGTACGATTTTATATTCAAGTCTTTTTTCAGTGCTCTTTGGACTGTCATAGCTGAAACTCCTCTCTCAAGTGCCAATTGTCTTATAGATTGAGTGGGATCTTTTCTAATTGATCTCTTCAGCTCTAAGTTTAAATGATGATCGTTTTTTTCTGTTGTGACCTCCTGATCCAGTTTTCTACTCTACTTTTTAAACTTATTCACCGTTGTCTGAATGGTTCCTGAATAGAATATAAAGATGGAAGCTTGAGTATGAATGTTGGTACCATTACTGAAGGCATGAATGATCTTTTTCCTCTCACATTTGTTCAGTTTGGAAGACATAGTGAGGCTGAGACAAAACGATTTTAACCTGTTCTCTTTCTAGTTGAATAACTCAAAGGTTTTTTCAGTTATTCTTACGACAAATGGGATCAAGATGGTTAAACGTCTTATCTGAAAACCTCAAATAAAGAAACTCAATTAGTTTATTGTTTTTTAGATAGTCAACATCTTTTCGGATGGCCAATTATGCTGTTATACGGTTGCACCCCGTATATAAATATATATATATATATATGTGTGTGTGTGTGTGTGTGTGTGTGTGTGTGTGTGTGTGTGTGTGTACATAAACGTATAAATACAGTTTCGATAAACTCATTTCATTTTACCGACTTCAGAATTTGACGTAATTCCGCTCTGCAGGATCAGTTACTTATGTGGCATGATTGATATACGCTTAGGCGATCATGTATCTTTCGATACATGACTGACCAGGCAGATTTTTTCCCGCAGTAGGTTGCCATTTCTCTCTGCTGTAGATCATTTGCCATCCAAGGCTATAGAACCCGGTCTATCCTGCTATTTGCCCATAGCTGGGAGGAGAGGAAAAGGATTCATACCTTTCCCAAGAGTATTAGCACGTAAGTGAATATGATGGATTCGACTGGAATTCGAACTCGGCTCTCCAATTCCTCAATCCTAGCAGATGATCCGATAAATGGATTTTTTATTTTTAATACGAGATATTCTTATTACTTAAAACGGATACCCGTATTTAGTAAATGCACCATTTATTTTAAGCAATATTTATTTCGTCTACCGGCTCATGTACTCTAGAAAACTTATATATATATATATATATATATATATATATATATATATATATATATATGTGTGTGTGTGTGTGTGTGTGTGTGTGTGTGTGTGCGTGTGTGTGTGAATAAATATAGTTTTAAGATGTGCTATATTTATGGGATAAAGTGCTCAATATCAGAGATAGAGCGTATGTAAATATAAAATGAAGATTGAAGTCAACACTCAGAGCCGACGGGCTGTTTCATGCTAGACGCAATTATCAGGCTTGATGATTGCTTGATATATATATATATATATATATATATATATATATATATATATATATATATATATATATACAGGGGTTGGACAAAATAATTGAAACACTTGTTAAATTCAAAGAAAATTGATTTAATATGGAGTTGTTCCTCACATACAGCTTTAATACGTCTAGGAATGGAATCATACAGCTTCCTGACTTCATCCAGAGGAATTTTCAGCCATCCTTCCATTAACACCTGCTCCAGCTCTTTAAGACACAACGGTAGAGGATAATGGCTCCTAACTTGTCGCTCCAAAATGCAACACAAATGTTCAATAATATTGATATCTGGAGATTGGGTAGGCCACTCCATGTGTTTTAGCTCACTTTCATGCTCTTTATATCAATTCTTAACCACTCAAGCAGTATGTATTGGAGCATTATCGTCTTGGAAGATGCAGTCACCATCAAGGAATAAAGTCTGGGCCATTGGGTGAACATGATCTCCCAAATTGTTCAGGTAATCTTTGCTGTTGATTCTACCATGCAGGGCAACTGCTGGACCGAGATATTTCCATGGTATGGCGGCCCAAACTATCACTAATCCACCTCCATGCTTCAATGTTGGAAGGAGGCAGTCAGGGTTGTAAACCTCTTTGGGCTGCCTCCACACATAAACTCGCCCTGAAGTTGGGAAAAGAGAAAATCTGCACTCGTCTGAGAATATGACTTGCTTCCATTGGTCTGCAGACCAGGCATTGTGATCTCTGCACCACTCCAACCTCTTCTGAATGTTGCGAGTGGAGAGAAGAGGTTTCCTTACAGCGGCTCTTCCATGATATGCAGCTTTATGGAGCTCACGATGAACAGTCTTAGTAGAAACTGGACTATTCAGATGATTATTCAACTCGGTAGTCACTTTGGTCGCAGTAGTCTGATGATTTTTTGCCACATTGTGTTTCAATGTACATCGGTCCCTGTCAGTAAGTTTGCAAGTCCGGCCCGAATTGCTACGGTTGCTAGAGGTTTTGCCCTGTTTCTCGAATTGTGTCATAGTTCTTGATATGGTAGCTCTTGAAAAACCAAACAGTTCAGCAACCTTAGAGATCGAGGCTCCTGCCATGGGAGCTTCAACAATTCGCCCTTTTTCGAACTCGGAGAGATCACGCATTTAGCTTAAATTTTGATACATTCTAAAAATATATAAGACAAAGACAATAAATTAGATAAATAAACGTATTTACAATAGATATAACCTGCAATTACGAAGTTTTAGTTAAAGTTCTTAATATAATAGATTTTGAAATATCGGAGTAAAATTTGCACCTGTTCCAATTATTTTGTCCAACCCCTGTATATATATATATATATATATATATATATATATATATATATATATATATATATATATATATATATATATATATATATATATATATATATATATATATATATATATTAATCCAACAGATTTTTATCACTTTTAATGTTATTTTTAGTGAACATTCTTATTTGAGTAGACGCTCGTTTTATTTATTAAAAAGAATTTTTTTTTGTCTCCGGGCCTGAACATTCGCGAAATCTAAACAAAGATGCTCTATCCGGTAGAATTCTAACCTGCGCCGACGGAATCCGTCCTTAGATCTGACCTACCTTAACCGACTCTGAAACGTAGACGCATTTTCTTTCATGAGATTTCTGGAATAATCAGACCAGAAAATAAATAAGCATAATAATATAATATAAATATAAATAAAGAAGCATAATAATATAATATAAATGTAAATAAAGAAGCATAATAAATATAAACAAATGAGCATAATAATATAATATAAATGTAAATAAAGAAGCATAATAATCTAAAATAAATAAAGGGATAAATACAACAACTGTCCAACACTGCCTCGGTTGGAATTTGAACTCGGCACGCAAACCACGCATTCAGTGACGATAACCACTACACTACCCACACTCGCATATATCTGTGCATGCAAAAAAAAAAAAAAAAAAAAAATAGATCATTTATTTTCGATTTAAATGACAAATATAGGTTCTATCTAAATCCGTTTTCGAGCGGATATGCACATGTAAATATAGATTCAGCCAGTTTTATAGTTCAACGCGTTTTCCTGTCTCATGGAGAGAAAAGCAAACGAAGGAGACGTGTTGCATTACAAAAGGCTTGCAGGGACCTGCCACGTTCAAACTTCTATAAACAGAAATGACATTTCATGAAGGCTGTGTCAGTAAGTCTAATGAACGAGTTAGAAATATAATTTTAAGGTTTCATTCTATTTACTTTCCGTTCGTTTGAACGATAGGTCTGTGCCTGATTTGAAATCCATTTACTGATGGATGTTCATCAGTAAATGTTTCGTTGTATGATCCGTATTATTCTTTTCCCTTTCTTTTCTTTCTTTTTTCCTGTTTCATAATCCTAAACAGGGATATGCAGCAATGGCTATGGTTTTAAAACTGCTTATAAACTTGAGAAAATATTGTACGCGGTCTTTAAAGTTCAAACAGTTTTTTTTCTATTGTTGATGAACCAACAATAGATCATATATGCTTCGAAAACGTCTGAATTTTCTTCTTTTCAAGCAGACGCCATTACAAACATCGGAAGCTTTCTTGTCAGCCTTGCAACCACGAAGTACACGAACACAGCTCGTAGCAGAGAATTTTCCCCGGCAACAAATGCAATTTGATGGGCATTACAGCATTCTATGTAATGATCGAAAATGCAAACAAGCTGTGCAATGCGGACGTACAGCTGCTTGTTTTCAAGAACACGAATACCTTCAATCTTTTCAAAGTATGTTTCGGTAAAATTTTACGAACTTCTCTTGATATAGGACATAGAGTTTCAAACAAAAGTTAATAAAAAAAAGTCACGCAGTTAATATGAACAGTGCTGCGTTTTCTTTTTTTGTTTTTTGTTTTTGTTTTCTATTTCGAATGACCACGCCTAAATTCAGTAAAAATCTCAATAACAAATGCAGCCGGTCGATAAGTGTAAACCGTTTTCAAACAAGCAAAAATAAATGGCAGAAAAGGGAAAATACTTCCAACTGAAGTTTCTGCTTTCAAGATATTAACCCGTCTGAAGTTCTGCAAAAGCATTTCGTAAAATTAAACTTACAAAATTTAAATATCTGGAAATAATTTTTTTTAAATGACGGAAATATGAGACAGAAATCCGAAGAGACATCGGAATAGCGAAATATGTCTTCCAAAAGCCGAACAAAATATGAAGAAACAGGAAGAATTCGCTAGAAACAAAGAAAAAAGTGCTGAACTACTATGTAATATCAATCTTTCTTTGTGGCTCTAAATGCTGGACAATATCTTTACAGATGAATAGGAAATTCGAAGCAATAGTAATGTAGTTCTATAGAAGGATGCTGAGAATACCAAAGATGGAACATATGAGCAATAAGGAAGTTTTAAGGAAAATGATGGTTGGTTGGTTGGTTGGGTGTTTTTGGTTAGCGGCATATCAACCTCTATGGGTTATTCAATGCTGAAATCTAAAAATTTTGTTTGCAATTTTATGGCTTCAACGATGGATATTTTGTACATAATTTTACACTTTCAGGATAAACGTATGTTTTATTTAGATATAGTTTGTACATGATAAAATGTATTGCTGATAATTTCACTACAAATATATAGTGTTGGTATCTTTTATAAAAATGTATTGCTGGTAATTTTACTATAAAAATGTATACTTGAATTGACTGTGTTTATATTTGAGTCTATAAGTAAATGTTGGTTGGGATTATATTTGATTCTATACGAAGAGTTTGGTCTGGTTCATACGTGATTAAGTATTGGTCGTAATTCTACTTGAGTCTATAGATAAACATTGACTGGATTTATAATACTGGATTTATAGTCTATAAGAAAACATTGGTCGTGTTTATATCTGAATCAGCAAGTATCTACCCGGTAGGTGTCCCAGTTTTGTTTTCATTTTGATATGTATTGATGGCAGACGAATGCGGGTGGGGGGTAATGTCTTACTCAGTTGATAGGATTAAATGGGTTAGTAACAATTTTCTAAAATCACACAAGTTCGCAGAACATGATTATTTAGTTGTTTACCGATTTATAACCAACGACAAAAACTTTAAGGATCTAAAAGATGGAAAATAGAACCAGTTCCTAACTTAATAAACAGCAACAAGAAATGGGAATAAAAAGAAGATAAAACCTATTCGTAAAAAGACTGAAATCCCACCACCGGTCTTACCCTTCCTCGGGGCACAGAACCGGCGTATTCTGGGTTTCGCCAACAGGTAAGCTACCGAACTGATTTGCGAAACAATCTCGCATACCATCGCTCTCCGACAGGCGCCCAACCCTTGGTAATCCAGAAAAAATTTTTTATGTTTTCTAACGCTTGGTAGCGCGAAAGATAAAACTTTTGTTTAGTAATGGTAACAGTAGCAATTTCCTCATATATATATATATATATATATATATATATATATATATATATATATATATATATATATATCTCAAATATGTGGCGCAGTTCAATTTATATTACAATGAATCATTCATACAAAAAGTAGATTATTAAAGTTAATGATATAAAATGGCGAAATCCTTTCGCAAACAAAATTTTGAAGTTGCATTAACCTACGAACCATTCGATGAATGTTATGATCCTTGTTTTTAATAACTACAAGCTGTATAAGGTTTTTTTTAAATCTGCAAGTACTTTCAACTGTACATTCAGTCATCCTCAGGCATGGAAATTATTTTGTTTTTAGTAAAATCCAGGTATCATCAGAGACGAAAAAATTAAATGCGAATCGAAATACGTTTTTGTTTTTTTAGAAAAACGCACTCTCTTAAATTTTCAAAAACTTCAACCTTAGTGTTAGGACTGCACGCTCCAAAAGTTTTTTTTTTCCGTTAACAATAACACATTTCTAAAAAAAAAAACATATTTCGATTCGCATTTAAGTTGAATTGAGGCCGTTCAACCCACTACAAGCTTTACCAGAAATGTACAATCGTATGAACTAGAAAGACCCGTGAAATTTCACGGTTTTCCTATTTTAATTTTCTGATGATAATGTCCTGTGAGTGTAAAATTTTCAAACACCTCTTTCCTCATTATGCGTCCCAGAAATGTCTGCTGTCTCTTTCTGATTCTGAATATATATTTTTTCCTTTTTTTGTTGTCATTTTCCTTAAGCCGTCTTCATTGCTTCCGCTTTTCGTTATTCTCAGTATGTTTCTGTAGAAGCACATTTCTATTGCCTCGACTTTTCTCTTCTGCTGTCCAGTATCCATTAAAACATAGAAAAACTAATACTACATAGCAGTTGAGCACTGTTACCTTTGTTTCTATTGAAATTTCCCTGTTTCTTAATACGGCACTTAGCTTTTAGAATGCATCTATTGCGGATTTGATTCAACTCATAACAAAGAAAAAGGCGAAAATGTTTTTAAATATAAAAAGATAAAATATTTTTATTTTCGTGTTTTTACGACTAAACTTTTCTCAACGTGTACAGGTTTTCAAAGCTCCTTGTGTGTAGTTGTTTGCTAAGACAGAAAGGAATGTGATTCATTCACGTGCATGTGTGAAAAAGAGAGACAAGAAAGAAAGTGTAAATATCACGTAGCATGGTGAAGAAGAGTGTAAGTGTCACGTAGCATGGTAAGGACGAGAGGTAAATGAGTAGAGGAATCTCTTTGAAGCCGCCGTCGTGAACTGGTGTCGAATGTATCCATCTCTATCTCCTTACTGGCTTGTCTGATCTAGAAGTTTTGCTTATATATTCTTCAATGGAAGGCACCTCGAGGTGGTGTAATGGTTGGCAAGCTTGTCTCGCTAGAACAATTACGATTGCGTAGTGAGTTCTATCCTCACTAGGTGTCCCCTCCTTTCGGCCTTGTGCCACATCTGAGCTGATGATTGACTGCCTTGGTGTTTATTTCTATCTTTGCTGAACACATCTTTTGATATACCAATGTTTGTTCGGAGTGGCATTTACCATCCTCTGTTAAAACACTTCCCAGATATTTAAACTTCTGTGCTTGACTGATGTTGACATCTTCAATTTGCAGTGCGTATTTTGTGTGTGTGTGTTTTTTTTTCTTTTGTTGACGACCGTGTCTTCTGGGTGTTGATGGTTACTCCTTACTTCTCGCTTTCTTTTTCTACCTTGTCTCGGAGGTCATTTGGTTTTCTTTCTGTGTCTGCTATCAAGTATCGTCTACGCATCTCATATTGTTAAGATTGCACCCACCGATAAGAAAACCTGGCAGAGTCTTCAGCTCCAAAAGGATTGAATAAATACTGTGAAAAGATATATCCTATGAAAAGGAAGACCACAATAAGGTATTAATTGATTAATTAATTAATTAATTAATTAAAAAGACCTCATCATTTATGAACGATGCCCAGTGCGTTTTTTCTCAAATTTATGAAAAAAATCGAAACATATACGCAAAATAAAAAAGCGGTCCGGGGTTAAAGATCATCGGAAAAGACATTTCACATTTTTTGTTCGATTTTTAGAACATTGGTTTTTCTTTACAAGAAAAGTAGTTCCATACAAGATAAGAGTCTGGAAAACCATACATGTGAGAAAGCTATGATTTTACAAAATAAGTCTTTATAGATTTAAAAAAAAAAACTATTTGTGTATCCAAAAGAATGACTAAAAATGTTTTCAAATAAAACATATCCGGAAGTAAAAGTAACTAAGAAAGAAAGAAAGAAAGAAAGAAAGAAGCAAGCAAGCACTCTGCATTACTTCGTTGAATATCAAAGTGGAATGTACCCATCTAAATAAGCCATCGATGGTTCAAGGTAAACATTTTAAATAATTATTTTTATTACAATTTAAATCAGAATATGATTTTAATAATTATAATCTAAATCTGGAAACTAGGTAAGGTTTTCAAAACATTTTTTAAAAGTTCGATCAGATTTGATCCAGTTCGAAAGAGAGTAGCTTTATCTGAACAAATTCAAAGCAGAGTTGTCCCTTTAGAGAGATTCCGCAAGGATTTTCGGAGCTAAACGTGAACTCTACACAATTGTCAAGCGATTCAGATTTCTAAGGGAATTTTAAAAAATTAAACGAATTCTTTTATTTCTTTCTCGCAGTTCTACCGATTGTCCAAAGAGATTTTGAACGCCATTCTTTCTTCGCTGGCGAAGCAAAGAAGGTAAGCAGTTTTCTTTTTCTTTGCTCTTTTGACTGCGTTGCAATTTTTTTTTTAAATGTCTTTGTCTTCGGATTTTTGTATTTTTTTTTTTTTACGCGAAGTGGGGCGGAAAGGAGAACAATATTATTTTGGTGTTTCAACAAAAACCCACTTCTCCAAAAATAACTCTTTTTTTTTTTCCAAACTTTCTTTTCATATTACTAAAGCGTTAACTCATCAGATTTTGTATGGAAGCCTAATTTTACAGAACACAAAATAGTAACGATATCCGTTAAATAATATGACTATTACCTATTTTACTTTAACTTAAAATTTATTGAAAGTTTTATAAGTTAAAATATGCTTGCCCAATTGGTATATTCATATTTTTTATTTGTGTAGGGGGAAGATCAATTTAAACTGAATTTAAATAGCAACCTGACCGCCATTTTTAAACTCTACAAACTTAAAACCTTTTTACTCTCCCTCATTTTCTTATACGTGTAATATTTAGTGTTTATTCGATAGCTACATATTAAAAAAAAAAAGATCAGTATTACATGGATAGGTGCGTTTCTGTAAAAACGCCCTATTTTGATCTATGGAGGTTTATAAAAATAGATTTGCGATTTTAAATCTCTCTGCCAACATATGATATTCAAAAAGTTTCAAAAAAGATAAATTTCAAATTTTGTTCAGTTAGTGTTTTGGTAGGTTTAATTTTTCTATGACTACAAACTGATTGAAATTTATTCACTAGAATACAGTTTTGTCTTATTTATTTATTAGAACTGTTCGATTCTTTTATTCTTGGAACGTTCAGCCATTATAAGAGTAGACCTCGTTGATATCATCAGATATTGAATTTTGTTTATACAAATTGAATATTTGATACCTCTGCTTTGAACAAGTTGATTGCAGCATTTTTTTTTTCGACCTCAGTTCATGGCTCTATCATTTTTCTTAACTCGCAATATTTCCAATGTATCCAGTTCTATTCAACACACTAGCGACTACAGTATAATGTTAACAAAACTTTTTGTACACTCTGAACACAATATAATTCCTGTGGCTCGCTTTATTGCGATAGTCAAAAACCTATCACGCAATATCTCCGGGAGTTTATGGTTTATTTTTAGATAAAATTCATAAATATATCTTTTTAGCGCAAATACTTTTCTTTTATCCCCAAAGTGGTTGTTCGTTGTTAATAAATCACAACTTAGTACTATTGTTCTTTGAAACAAGACAAAACTATTTTATCACATATTTTAAATGTTTAGTTACACCTCGTAGTATAGAAAAACTTCAAGCTAGACATTTGCGAAATTTTTGGAAAAGTAACACAAACTACTGGCGATTTTTAATTAACAAAATGATTTCTGTCATTGTTTTAAAGTGAACAAGATTATACAATTTAAAATAACTTGTAATTGCTCAAATATAACTAGTGTCTTTTTGACACTAATTTAAAATTAATATTTCTGTAGCTGATTGTGCTTATGTTTCCAAATAATTTTATGATTTGGGTTTGATTTTTTTCTTCTGCAGCATGAATATTAATCATGTTTGATGACGATTAAGCAGTATACAGATTTTGTAAACTTATTTTTTCGTGTTTGTCTTGTATTTACTAGATAAACTTTTAACCGAAACACTTCTCATCCCTAAGTTTTGTTTCCTCTACAGATATTAAAATGTTGGCTCTAACTACTTTTTCAACAGAAAAGTCGAGGAAAAAAGGCATTTTCATGAATACCTTTAGTTTTTATATATCATCAGTGCCAGATTTATATATTGTATGGGATGCAGTCTGGTGGGGGCAAGACTAGAGGGTCCACAAAGGGCTCTCTATTTTTGAACCCCCTGATAAACTAAAAAATAAAGATATGAAAACAGGAGATTTGTTTATTTTTAGATTTAATGGGGGCTGCTTTGAACTAATTTAAAGCAATTTAGAGTATTTGGGCTCCTAGTTTGAGTGGTTTGTTTAAATTCGATGGGAACCCCTTCAACATTTTGATGCATCGTTTTTATCTACATATAGATTTTTGGTGTAGCTATTTTTAGTTTTGCAAAAGTTTGTCTACTTTGCTAAATTTTTACTTAATTTTACATAGATACCTCCCCGAGATCGCTAAAAAAGAGCATAGCATGATGAAAAAGACGCCAAACTTGACGAAAACAAAATTTTATCGTCTAAATATTTGTTATTATTAAGAGGAAAGATCAAAGTTTATTTTAATTATTTAAAAAAAAATTTCCTCCTTTTTAGAACAATCTGAATTTTCATTTAAAAATCCTTGTTTCTCTTTGTATCACCGGAACTAGTAAAATAACAATTTTTAGCACGTTTTTTTTTTTTTTTTTTTTTTTTTTTTTTTGTATGACACACGTTAATTTGGAAAATCTTGCAAAAATAAAAATAATTGTCAGATGTTAATGAAGCTTTCAGAAAGTATTCACAGATGATCGAAATTATTATAAATATGTTTTCTTTTATTAAAGTCGTGGCGGAAATATTTCTTTATATTTATTACCCCCCCCCCCCAACCAACTAATTTTATGAAAACGCTAGAAATTCGATCGCGTCACATTTAGTGATTACAATAGTTAAAAGCACAAGGCTTTGAGGAATGCAAATCATTTTTTTTTGTTTTTAATTAGATCCCCCCTACCTGAAAATCAGCTTTGAATTGTAACATACAAAACTCAATAAAACAAATATTATTTAATTTCAAATGCTTTTATTTGCTTTTATGTATATGGACAATATTTTCGGAAAGGAAAAAATGTTTCGATGAAAAATGGATTTTTAATACAATTGTTATTTTTTAATTATAATAGATTTTTACATTTAAGTTGTTAAAATGTTATAAAATTAGTTAAAAGCCGCATCAGGTTTTGTAAGTGTCCTTATGAGATAGATCTTTTTTAGTGCGTTGTAAATTGTATCGTTTTGACTCATCAGAAGATTCGCAGTAATTAAGAAATGTAATTTTGTATTTATAATCGGGCTCTAATTATAAAGTACGTAAGACCAACCAGAATACAATTAAGTTGCGTTATTTGACTTAAGCATTGTTCTCCGCTGTTAAGGCATTTACTTTTGCGAAACACGCAACTTTAATTTCAACTGAGAAGTGTACCTAAAAGTATCAATATCATCTTATGAAATTTATGATCTTATTTTTATATTAATCTCAGTTATGACATTTTTCCATAAATGAAATATCAAAATTAATAATAAAATGAATGGAAATACAAATAACACAGTAAAATGTAGTAAATGTACATAAAATTATAATATTTTATGTACACTTTAAAATTTCATAAGAAAGGTACCTATAAATTAATTAGATACCTTTTTATGAAATTTAATCTCATTCGTAACAGTCTTATTTTAATTTCTTTATAATATTTTGCATAAAGCATCGTAAACCTGAAGGTGAAAGCTAAGTACAAAAAATAGTAGCACTGAAAGTTTCCTTAAAAATAACGAGGTAAATAATTTGTTGACTTAAATGTAAAATATTTCCTTTTTCTCCTTCCGTCGAACAAATTCTCCTCACGGAATCCGTCACTATATCATTCATCTTCTGTCAAGTGACGCGAAAGTTTATGACCTGCTTTGTTTTATTTTCAAATTACATCTTTTCGGCGCAGAAGCTTAGCTAAGTTAAGCTTGGTTCAAGATATTTTAAATAAACATTATAATTTCTGATTTTCTTAAAATAAGTTTTGAAAAAAATGATAATTGATATTTAAAAGAATTTCAAACTTCCATTTTTATAAAATGGAAAAAAAATTGTTGCCATCTGTCAATTTTGCTGACTCAAAAAAAAAACAAGATTTTTAACGAAATTTTAGGACGTGTTAGGAACGATTAATGTAAAGAAAAATATCCCCAAAATACTTTGATCTTTTCTCTTAATAATAACATAAACATTTAGACGATAAAATTTTGTTTTCGTCAAGTTTGGCGTCTTTTTCCTCATGCTATGCTCTTTTTTTAGCGATCTCGTGGAGGTACCTAATTTTACACTTCAGCAAGTCAGAATGTTCCTTCTGCATCCTTTTTAGGATTCCTTATTCGTGATTTTGAGTAGTACAATTTCAGTGTAATACAGGTCCTTCATTTTAGATATTTTTGTAGGACGTAAAGTTCGGATAAAAATATGAAGTTCCTAATGAAATAAATTGAATGGGTTCCAAAATCATGAAATATTTTAGTTGAAGTGTTTTATGTTTCTTACCAAAACAGCATCTTTTTCTTTTTTATATATATATATATATAATATATATATATATATATGTGTGTGTAGGGGGCGAATATACGTAATAAAGGGGACACAGAATTCTATTAGCTTAGGGCCTAAATATGGCTTTGTATATCACGCATCTTTTTCTAGCTGGACTTAATCAATTTAGGGTCTGACAACAACTGTTACTTTTACTTTCCGAGCCGTGTAGGGCAGGGATTTTATATGTCATTTAATAAGGTCTCTTGTTAACTACTTGTTACTGGCAAATAGTCTATCATTCGGAGATATATATATATATATATATATATATATATATATGTGTGTGTGTGACTACTAGATTTTAATTGAACCCATAATATCACTGGTAGGATTTATTAAACAAATTTTACCCATTGGCTTATGTCACATCACTCACCCTGTGCTCCTTGAACTATCGGGTCATCGGCGATTAAATAGGTTCTCCCACTAAGCTTTTTCTGGTGAATAGGCTGGCTAGACACTCCACAGAATTAAAAAAAGACCTGTCGAAATGCTTGTGAAGCTTGTTTGATAAACGACCACCTAGCCCAGAGGGGTAATCTGGGCTCCATAGCTATGGATGAAGTCAGTACAGTGATGACACTGCATTTGTGAGGCTGGGCATCCCCAAAATAAGGTTTGTAGTAATAGGAAATCATGTCAGATAAAATGTCTGTTTATTTCTTAAAAATTACTTTGTGTTGAATATAAAAAATGAAGCGATACAACCTTTTAATAAGATCCGAATAAGAGGATGTGTATTCGTCAAAATTATATTTGAAAGTTGCTGGGTACTGACACTCTTTGTGGTCATGCTGTCGAAAACATGCTGGATCAGGTGATGGTTTCTCCCACAAAGGTTGATTAAGGTTCAACCTCCTGCCAAAGAGCACGTTTTCTTTATGCAGTCTCTTGAATATGCAAACCGGTAGACGTAAGTAACACTGTTCAAACATGACTAGACACAAGAAGTCTGAAGCACTGGGAACTAATATATAAGAGGTGGCGTGATAGAATCTTCCTTCAAAATCCATGAATGATTAAAATTGATGATCAGCTATGGGTTTTCAAGAAGATCTAAACAAGAGGATGTATATTTAAAAAATAAAAGGGTAATTGTATCTTGCGGTGCCATAACGCTCTCGATGTCCAAGCAGTCTAAAACACACCTCATAAGACGTGGAGATGTTGGAAATATATAATCACAAAGTCTCTAATCTTGTGCTCATATTAACATGTTCGTATAAGCTTTTATCATTCTGCTTCCGTTTGATTGTATTATATTATTATTTTCTATTCAGCGAATACTATTGGTCGAAAAAGATTTCAGTGCATTTTCTATGTAATAGTTTCTTTCAACGGCAAATTTTGTATAAACTAAACACCAAAGTGGATCACAGAAGCATTGAATAAATATTTAATTGTACTATGTACTATATGTGGCACAAGGCCAAAAAGGGGGGTTGGGGAAAAGGACGGTCTTCTTATGTCTTAATTTCTAAACTTAGCTCGCCACAATCACTGACCCAAACATACCACCAATAATCCTACCACCAAAACAACACATTCTCTCCTACCTTTCTTACTACATACACCATAATACCTCAATGTCTCTATGAAATCCTAACTAGTCCCCATATGTACATTTCAAAGTCTGTAGAGGGAGGGGAATACAGAAGCCTTGAATAATTCTCCGATTTCTGATTGGCTAATATATGTGAAAAACATTACAACGCCTACGCAGTTGTGCTCAAAGTCAATTTACCGCCAAAATCTGGTTACGTGTTCTCGAGCCTACCACGTGATCCACATTAATTATAAATAATTGGACACATCTTCACTCTTCCGCTTTTCTCCTTCTCGGACCCACAGCAATGTTGTTCAGTAGAGAAGTTGCGCTTTCTCCCTTAGGGAAAAGCGCTGTGAAACGTCATGACACGCACACACGTACGTAAGATCGCACATCTACGAACATTTAGGACTATCTACTCCTTCAGTCACAAGGACAGAAACACTTAACATAACCTTGTGACCCATTATGAAATGGGCAAAGTCCGACAATTATTTTAAGACATTTTTATGTTTATACATTCTTTTTATAGATACAAATATTTAAGTAAATACTCTGTTTTTATAATAAACAGTATTAAACAACATTTACCGGCCTGAATGTCCGAGAAATTTTCATAGAAAATTTTCGTCCTCCGACAGGAATCGAACCTGTATCCTATACGGAACTGTCATATAGCCTGACGTGCCATAACCGTTTCGGCCACAGTAAAATCAACCTTGCTAACCAAACGCTCCTCTGTGGCCGAAACGGTTAAGGCACGTCAGGCTATATGACGGTTCCGTATAGGATACAAGTTCGATTCCTGTCAGAGGACGAAAATTTTCTATGAAAATTTCTCGGACATTCAGGCCGGTAAATGTTGTTTAATACTGTTTATTATAAAAACAGTGCATTTACCTAATTATTTGTATCTGTAAAAAGAATGTGTAAACATAAAAATGTCTTAAAATAACCTTGTTAGTAACAAACTATTTAATTCTCTTACAAGTAACAGTACATCTTACTAAAGCTTTCCAAACTCGCACACTTTTTAATACACATCAGTTTATCAACACACATTTTCCTCACTCAAAATTCCAAGAACAAGTAAATTTCAGCATTTCAAACACAACTGAATTCCTCTTTTGTATAATTGTTGTTATGCATATATAAATTCCATTTACTTATGCAACTTTTCTTGTTGTTATTCTTTCTTGTTTGCTTATTTCTTGTTAATACATTTGTAAAGTAAAAATAGTACGGGTTGAATTGAGGCCGTTCAACCCACTACAAGCGTTACCAGAAATGTACAATCGTATGAAATTTTCACGGTTTTCCTATTTTATTTTAATTTTCTGATTAACCTTAATTCTTAAGTTGATGATTGATTAAGCTCATGGCGAATTCTATGACAATAAAATAGCCGTAGAAATTCCCCTATGACGTTTTTGAACATTTGAAGAAAATTTAAGAAAATATTGCAATACCAATCACAAATGATTGCTGATGGTTATTTTAAAAAAGTGAATACAAATGAAAAGATTTTGAAATTGTCAACTTTCCCATTTCACTTCTTCTATTCATTTTCTCAGCAAGTAACGTTTCAGATATCATTTGACGGAATAGTCCATTATTTATAAGGTGTTTGCAGTAGATGTTTTTCCACGCGATCAAAACCGGATAGTCCATTATTCATGAGGTATTGGCAGGACGTAAGCACAATTACGATGTTACAACACTAGTTTATATCGCTTGAAGACTTTAAGGAGACCACACAAACAGATAAGAACGCAAATGTAATCCTTTTTGGCAATCTCTATATTGCTTATGCTGTCAAGTTGGTTTCATTCGTTTTTTTTTTGTTTTGTTTTTTTGTTTTTTTGTTGAAAAATGATATTACGGATTTCATGATTAAAAACCACGAACGCTATGACTCTGATTTTAACAAAGGATGCATCTAGGGTCTAATTATGTTGTCATATATACATATTGGATCAGTGAAACCTGTAACTAGACAAGGCACAAGTTGTCTTGTCATGGATTTCAGTGACCAAATTGGCTAAGACAGGAAAGACAAACTCCCATTGTTCTGGTTTCTAGCGTTAACAGTTGAAGTTTATTCACAAAGAATATTATAAATATTAAGACCAAGTAAACGAGTAAAAATAGGACATTGTTCAATTCCCCCCCCCCCAAAAAAGCGAACTTTTTCATTTTTTTTATATAAAATAAGCAAATATAAAATTCAAAACAGTATTGTTAAAATATTCAATCTAAGTCTGTTATCTGAAACTTCACTGGCAGCAGAAGATCAAATTTCAAATCTTAATTGTTTGTCCTTTTAAAATATGACATTTACCATATATACTTGACTGTAGTACGAGTTTTTATGGTCAGTTTTTACGCAAAAAATAGGGGGTCGCACTATAGACAGGTATTTTTTTTTTTTTTGTTAGGTTAAAATTCATGCAAAAAAATATCAGGGATCCTACTATACATGAAATCTATTTGTACATTAGTATATATGGTATTTTATGGGTGAGTGGTTGGAACGTTCGCTTTCTGACCATGAGACTCTGGTTTGAATCCCAAGGTAACTTTTTGATGTTATGGGTCTGACGAAGGCAATCCCAGCGTGTGACACTTTTGCCTTAAAAACATACCACAGGTTAACCCAAGCCTTATGAGTGAAATTGGGTAAACTGAACACTTAACACGAAATCACAAGTCATCGTGACTGGGAGTTTGAGAGTGCTGGCCTTGTTCAGATTGTTGATTATGCTATATAACACGATCTCTTTCAGAAATTCTAACTAAGATCCGCTCAGCTAAGTTGCAGTATAAACCACAGATGGGCTGTGTGGGTGTTGAACAATCACAAATGTGCCTGAGCCGGTGTCTGCAACGCAGATTAGCTAGCAGTAGACGGGCATCCTCAGATACGAGTGGGCATCGACTAATATATATATACACACACACACACACACACATAAAAGTGAACATTGAAGTCAACACTTGGAGGCAACAGGCTGTTTCATGCTATAACGCAGTCATCAAGCCGTGATTGTTTTATATATGGTATTAGGAAATATATTCAGCTTAGGAGTCATAAAAACGACTTCATTGAACAGACTTATACTTGATGTATTAACCTACAAATATAAAAATATGGAAAGCGTTAAAAAAAAAAAAAATGCATTAATGAATTATTCCTGAAAAGTCTAAAGAAATCTTTTACTGATTTTTTTTTTTTTTTTTTTTTTTTTTTATTTACTTTTTTTCCTACTTTTATTTTTTGTTCTCCCAGGGTGAGGGTTGTCCAGACTGAGCAGAAGGAGAATATATTATTACATTAGTCATACTTCAAACACAATCAAATTATGTGCATATTAAATATCACAAACACATGTAAGACCCATGTATATACACTACATAATGGCTGGGTACTTTATATATATATATATATATATATATATATATATATATATATATATATATATATATATATATATGGTTATTAACTGTTGTTGAATGAACATAAGAGGAGGAAGTTAATGAGGACATGTAGGAAAGATAATGGTTAACCCGACTCTTGATGCTTTTACTGATCACTACAATTTTAAACTCTACAAGAGTCAGGTCACACACACACACACACATATATATGTGTGTGTGTATATATATATAACCTTTTCAATTTTAATCACTTCAAGAGTTGGGATACACACACACATCATCTCAGTCATGATGAATTGTAACTTCATGCTAGCACAACCATTGAATGGTTCTATCTACCGAATTTCACTCACAAGACTTGGGTTAACCTGTGCAATGGCCTTCAGAAAACACTGCACACTGAAAACACTTCTCTTGGGTTGATATATAATCAAGAATTTACCTCCCTGACAGATTGACTATGATGAGATTCAACCCCAGTTCACATGGCCTGAAAGTAAACAATCTAACCACTTGGCCACACACTCATACATTATATACACTCACTCAGTGTGTGATGGACAAAGGGTCAGATTTTTTATAATAAAAGCTATATAATTTTAATTAACTGCTGTTACAGATGTGAAGACAAAACCAAAAATGCAAAGATGTCTTTCAAGTAAGGTTGACGTTGGCAATACTAGGTAACCCTGCTGAAATCTATATAAAAACCATTGAAGCCTGGCACTATAATTACTGCTCTTATATTGAGACCGTGAAAAACACGTTTTAAATATCAAAAACATAGACGCCTTATTAATTTTTTTTTTTTTTTTTTTTTGTTTATGCTTTTTGCTCACCCTCCAGACACACGCATTTGTGTATGTCTGTGCGTTGTACTGACCCTGTTTTGCTTAATTTGAGCTAATGTGTCCATATCAGTCTTTTGTGGAACCCCCATCAACTAACATAATGAAACACAAATAAGGAAATAATTCAAGTGGTTTTTCTCTCTCTGGATAGTGTGACATTTTATTACAGTTGCATAAAGGGAAAAAAGTCTCCTTTTATATAATTTTTTTTTTTTTTTTTTTGTAAATAAAAAAAATCTTGCTTTTAAAAGAAATTTTCTTTTTATATAAAAAAAGTCTGTTTTTCAAAAAAAAATAAAAAGTTTAAAAAAATCTGATATTCTTAGACTCTTGAATATGAAACAATATTTAATACTTTCCACTAAAACTCTAGCTCAGAATTCAAGCCAAGCAAGCTGAAAAGTAAAAATTTGAATGTGGATGTATACCCTCCACCCGCCAAGGCAAGTAGATCCTCTCCCCTTGACAATCTTCCTTGCCTGCTAATTTGCCTCTCTTCAAGACTAAGCTTACTGAATTTTGGTTAGCAAGCAAAGAAATATTCTGCAAAATACAGTGATATGCCCTGTGGAAATTTGGAAAAGGATTAGATTTTGCCATGTGAAGTTCTCATGGCTTTAAAGATTTAAAGAAGATTTAACTGAAAATCCCATTAGAATTTTAGGGAAAAGGAAAGAAAAAGATTTTAGAATTGAATGAATATTGAACAAGAAAAGTCAGCATTATTTTTAATTTGTTCAATAAGAAAAATCATTCTCTGGTTTTATCATGCGTGTGAAAGTTTCTAGTGTACAACTATTTAAAAAGAAAATTCAACACAGGATAACATTTTTAAAAATGCTTGAGACTTTTACACAAATCCACCATTGATAGTTTCTGAATTTTTATTTAAAAAAAAACTTCTGTTAATTATTTCATGTAAATTTTTTTTTTTTTAATTTTATTTCGGACAATCTTTGTCTTTCATGACTGCAATAAAAGTGTGTCAAAAGGATGGCTTTTCCCTTGATACCACTATTATTTTTTTGTTTATTTACAAAAATTTAATCTTGTCAACATTCCAAAAACGCAAACAAACAATGCAATGTTTATCATTTATCAATTTATAAACAAATAAATATCAAAATGTTTAACAAATTTATAAAAAATGTCGGACATGAAAAATTTAAATAAACGTAAGTAGTAACAGTAATTACAAATTTTGAAAAAATATGTTTTCCAGGCATTCCTTTCATTTAGCAATTCATTGATATTTCTATAAAACTATGTATAAAAAAAAACAAAAAAACTTTCATACTAATTTATAAAATGGTAAATAATAAATATTGCATTGCAGATGGTTTAAATTTTTTTTTTAATCGGTGAAGTTTAGAACTAGTTGAACTAAAGAATGTAGCTCATCTAAACACTTTCTATAGAAATGGCTTTGGAGCAATGGGAGACGTGATGTTTTGGCTGTGGATAAGGGGTTGGAAAATAATCATCTACAAAAACATAGAGATGCCTTTGGGCCCTATTGAGACTGAAAAGTGAAGACTGGGAAGCACCTGCCCATATATGGCAGCAGTACTCGATTATCGACCTGATCCGGGTTTTCAAAGTCAAGCAGATATGTAAATTTAACTCTGTATCAGAGAAAATGATATTTAAATTTTTATATATCAAATCAATGTTATTGTTTTCTGTTTAAGTGAACCCAGAATTTCTAGCTATCAATATTTATATGAAGAGGAAAAATACATTGAAAATACATTTAAGCCCCTTCAATACCCTAATTATTTCATATTTAATGTGAAATAAAAGGCTTAAAGATAACATATCAACAAAAAATATATTAAAATAATTGTTGGACTTGGTCCATTTCATTTTATATATATATATATATATATATATATATATATATATATATATATATATATATTGAAACAGCCATCCAGTGCTTCTCTTTATTCTGATGAGGTTTCTTGACATGATGAATTATTATGGAAATTTATTCAAATCCCAAAAATTTCTATTAACTTATATAAACGTATACTAGATCCAGCTTCTAATCTTCTGGATGGGGTAGCTTGCTGAAGGAAGTTGTTGCTCTTTGGCCCTGTCCTGTGGATTATGTATACTTGGATAAGTATCACCACCAGAAATAGGACTAGCTACACTATATTATGTCTAGTTATTTAGTTTCCTCTTTGTCACTGAGGCCCACTGACCCAATGGTATGAATGCTTGCATTGTATCGTAATGTTCCGGGTTCAATTCTTGGTAGTGGATGCACACTGTTGTCACCAAAATAGGATGAAATGGCTGTCCAGTGCTTTTCTGCATTCTGTTGAGGTTTCTAGGTCTAGACATGGTGAATTATTATGAAAAAATAATAAAATCTCCAAAATTACTATTCGTATATATATATATATATATATATATATATATATATATATATATTTTGGAATTGGACATAGTCCGACAATTTATTTAAAGACATTTAATATAAATGTCTTTAAATAAATTGTCGGACTATGTCCAATTCTAAAATATATGACATCATTTGTTTACATTTGATACGCTAGAGCAGATATGAATAGAAGAGATTCATGGAAGATTTAAGTTTAAAGATAGTAAAATCGACCTTGCTAACCAGACGCTGCTCTGTGGCCGAAAGGTTAAGGCACATCACGCAAAATGATGGTTCCGTATAGGATGCAGGTTCGATTCCTGTCGGAGAGCGAAAATTTTCTATGAAAATTTCTCAGACATTCAGGCCGGTAAATGTTATTTAATACTGTTTATTATAAAACAGAGCATTTGCTTAAATACTTGTATCTATAAAAAGAACGTTAAACATAATATAAATGTCTTTAAATAAATGTGTATATATATATATATATATATATATATATATATATATATATATATATATATATGTATATATGCAGCAACCTTTTTCAAACATGTTTCATTGAATAAGACAGACAAGGGAAATTTGAATTTTTTATTTAGTTTTTCTAATATTCTTACATTTTTTTTTGTTTTAGTGAGAGTAAGGGAGTATAAAAATTGACCATAGTGTTTATTGTCCCAAGTACTTTTGGTCACTTTAGTCATTTTCATTGTTAAGTGGTGTTAATTTCTTTTTGTGGTGTCTGTATAGTAGTAGGTTTATTCAGTGGCTGGAATTCTATTTTAAAATACCTTTTGACATAACCATTTCCGCTATTGAATAAGCTAATAATAATAGGGTGCCAGATGTTTTATGTAAGGAGCCTCTCTCACAGTGAGTTTTTTTTTTTTTTTTTTTTGTTTTTTTGCAGTAACAGGATTAGCATCTTACATAGCCCTCATCTTGCATCACATGCCCCATAACCCATCAGTGTCGTAGTGACACAACAATTATATGCTTAGTACGAAATAGCCTAAGAGATCCCATCTTTCTACAGGCTGGTTTTGAATTCAGTTCTTCTCGTAGACTGGTTTCCACCTCCAAGTCAAGAGAAACCTGGTTAACCTTCTATTTAACCCATAACTGGGGGGAGAAAAGTTTCCCAATGTTACTCCTGTATTCAATCAATAAACTGAATAACTTTTTTTCCCATAATTGTTTTAATAAATCCCATGTGTGATATCACAAATTACATAAACTGCTGGTGACTAAAGAAAGCTTTGATATTTAACTAAAACTGAAGATTAAAATGGCATTACATTTAATCTTCTGTTTATAGTTTTCGTAAGTTGAGTATGCAAATTTAGTATTTAAGATTTAAGCCATGTTTCTCTGGAATTCATCTGGAATTAATATGCAGACATTGTGTGCTTGCAGACTTATGCTTGCATTTATATATTAAGTTTATATACAATCTGAATATGTGAGGAGGTGCTGAAAATCTCTTAGCTTGACTCATTACCTTATATTAGTTTTCTAATGTTTAGTCAATTGAAATAATTCTCTCTGGAAGTGGGTCGGAATGTCTTTCTTGAGCACAACATGTAAAATAGCATATCGGAAAAAAAGTATGCTTATATTTCAGGCAAAAAGTTTGTAGCCACCCGACATTTCTTTAAAAATTTTTTTTTTTTTTTAAATAAAAGAAAATTTCAGAAGCTACAGAATCTTTGTTTTTATTTTGACAAAAAATGAGCATTTGACTATAAAAAAAAAAAAAAAACCCATACAACAGCAGCATATTCTGATTTTGTCAATAAAACCACCACCTGCCTTAATTACTGCTTTACAAATTTTTGGCATTTTTTTTCCAATCCTTTAGCATCCTCTCTTGTATTATTAGTGTCCTTTTATTTGAATTTCATTTACTTCCTATTGCAACTACTCAGACTGTCATGCAATGGTAAGTTTTCGGAATTAATAAATCAAAAGGTTTGTGCAAGACTCAAACTGTAATCTTTTTTTTTTTTCTTAGAAAATTTGCCTTGATGCTACAGCTGCTCAACTGCAATAATCTAGGAAAAGGCAATGATTTTAAAAAACCAAATCTAACCAGAAAGTTCTTGTTTATTTTTGTTTTTTAATCATTTAAAGCTATTGGCTTTCATAGCAGTAGAGAATTTGACATATCAAAACTGGTTCCCTGAAATGGCATTGAGAAAGTTGCCATACCAACTCCTTGAGGGTAGAAAAAAAAGAAGAAAGTTACCCTATCAGGTTTGGTTCCTCCATGGTTGCAAAAAAATTTTTTTTAATTTGCCTTTTTTCCCAGGGGTAGGTGGGGATAATTTTCCATACCAAGACCTGTTTCAATAGTTGGTGGAATGGTAAAGTTTCCATGCCAAAGTGAGGGCAGGAAAAAGTCTCCCTAACGTTTACTTTTCAAGTTGTTGTGGGAAAATCAAAGTTAAAGTGTAAAAAAATAAAAAAAAAAAAAAAAAAATAAAAATAATTGTGAAAAATTAATATAGTCATGTTCAAATTTATAGTCCAGTAACAAAGACTTGTTAATCATTATTTACATTATTCGGACTATTGTCCTCATCTTTGTCGCCATATTTATTACAACGTTTTGGCTGTTGTATGCTCCAGCCTTCTTCAGGTGGTTGGAAGGTCGAACTGAACCCTTTATTTCGCTCACTGGGGTAGACTGTTCTAGTTCCACGTGCTATGTTTAATGGATGTTGGTTATCAGTTATCTCCTGTTAATTTTTCCCTCTGAAAGTTCTCCACTGCCTTAAGAAGGCCGGAGCGTACAACGGCCAAAACGTTGTAATAAATATGGCAACAAAGATGAGGACAATAGTCCGAATAATGTAAATAATGTACATAATACCTCATCTCAGAAATATAGACAAATATTGTCAATCATTATGTTTCAGCCATCTTTATTTCTTTACTTGTGCTGAAGAGAATCTTAGAAAGTGGGGTGGAGGAGATTTAAACATTAATCAATACAACATGCATTTGAGGTAAGCAGGAGAACTCACCAGAAAAAGTTTGATTGAAACAATATTGATAAGGATTTGAATCCAGATTTATCAAGTAATCTCTAATTTTTCCTGTCTGTAAGCCATTAATGATAAAGAATAAGGAGTTTTAAGTTTCAAAATTAGTGCAACTTAAGTGCTAAATGTTTAGGACATTTTTCTGAAACATCCTAAATATAAAATTGTTTGGAAAGTAATGTCACATTTTTTATTTTTTTTATTTTGAAATTGAATAAAAAAGAAAGAAAAAGACCCATTCACACCCAAATTTATTTGTCAAGAACATAATCTTCATTAACAGTAAGCTTTGATATATAATTCCTGTTGACAGAATCTAGGTTTCTGGACTAAAATAATTCCGAGAGTGCTTATTTAATTACAGAGATCCTACTCATGAGTGTTCCAGTGAGCGGAGTAAATGGAAGTTTTTAAGTGCTATATCTGCCAAGTCTGAATATGGTAAAATATTGTAGCAGCTTGCTCCTTTCTTCAGATTAGTTTTTGATTATTGGTATTTTTTATCATCATCATCATCCTATTTTCTGTTGTATACTCATTTCCTGCTGGGTCCTAACAAGAGACCTAAGTTCAGAAATGGCATTAAGACACTGAAAAGTTTTGAAAAAATAAAAAATTAAAACAACCGAAGAACTTGCATTTTATATAGATAAAGCCCTTTGTAAAGTATGAGCTGTGCTTGTGAGAACAATTTTTTTTTTTTTTTTTTTTTTTTTTGTATTTTTTAAGGCATGGGCTGCCAGGGATCCCTTCAATGAGTCTATCAGAACCTTTTCTTATGCAAACCCATGATCTCAAACACAACTGGAATTAAGGTTGTCTTCATGTACCACATTTTTGAGATTTCCACTTATTACTGTTCCAAATTATACTTTCTGTAGAGGAAAGATTTTTATTTTTTTTCACCCTTTATTCTTATTTGGTTAAGATATATGTCATCTCTATTTTTGGCTAATATCAATGTCATCTAAGCAAACCAGAAGAGACGTATTAGAAGAATTACTCAATGATTTGGGAAATTAACTTTGGTAGAAAATAATCCGGAAAAACTCAAAATTCCCACATTTTTGAATGAATGAATGAATCTGAACAGTTTCAGATGTTAAAAGTCAAGGCTTTCAGTAATCATTTCAGCTGTTAAGAATACAAGCTCTGCATTTGAGAATATTTCTGCTAAAGAATAAACTAAGATTTAAGAATTTGTTATTTAAATTTGGACTGATATCCTCATTTTTGTTGTTACTATCACATTCGAGCTGTTATGCACACTGGCTTTCTACAGGTATTTGTCTATCTGGGTAATCTTCAAAATTTTGAACCAAACTCTTTAGTCTACTGAACGAGCTTATTCTTGTTCTGCTGTCCATGTTTGGGTATTGCTCATGCTGTTTTTGTTTTGTTGTTGTTTGTTTTTGTCGTGTTTGTGTGTCTCGTGTGTGTGTCTCGTTTTTTTTTTTTTTTTTTTTTTTTTTTTGTTTTTTGGATTGTTTTGGGGTTTTTTTAGTACGCACTGCTCAGTGTTTCCATCGAGTCTGTCCTACCTGGACCAATAATCATGAATTCATTCCCTGAGCCAGGTGATATCAGTTCAGTTATATGCCATGCGTGATACACGCTTAGGCTATCATGTATCTTTCAATACAAAACTGATGAGGCAAATTTTTTCCGCAGTAGGTTGCCATTTTTTTTCTGCAGTAGACCAGTTGCCATCCAAGGCTATAGAACCTGGTCCTTCCTGCTATTTACCCATAGCTGGGGTGAGAAGAAGAGGATTCATATCTTTCTCAAGAGTATTATCACATAAGTGAATGTGATGGATTTGACTGGAATTTGAACTCGGCTCACTGGTTCCTCGATCCAAGCCACTATCCATTACTATACCATGCCTCCTAACATATAGGTGATATAGATTCTCTTAATGCAAACAGAGTAAGCAATAACTGAGTGGTAATAAAAAAAATTAAAAATTAAAAAGAATTAGGCATCCCAAGACATGGGCAGTAGAACAAGAAAAAATTTACCACTGTTGATGAAAGGGTCCAGTTCAAAATTTCTTGAAGCTTATCTGGATCAACACACATCTTAAGAAGGGTGATAAGTACAATAGCTGGAATGTTGTGATTATGAAAATGAGGACCTTGTCTCAAAGTAATGTAAGTAATAATGCTTCCTACAGAAAATCAGAACAAAAAGATTTTATTTTAAAAATTAACAAGTGAAGAATTTGAAATTTCCAAAATCAAAAGTGTGATGAGTGAACACGGTCATGAGCAGACAGTTGAAACAAGAATAGCTTTTACACTCATTGTCAACCTTGACAGGAGAAAGGGATGATGGAGAGGTGGTGTCAAATGATTTTGAAGTATCATCATTAAGTCATTGGTAACTATTTGTCCCTTTTGTTTCTATCAGTTTAATATGGAAATCATTTATTTGTATTCTGTCAAACATAAACAAGAGAAGCAATACAGTCATGTCAAATATTCATGATAAATTCATTATTTGATGGCCTGTTAGTTTTCTCGTTTTGTTTGTTTTTATGTATTTCTCTTGTTCAGTTTTGTGATAACAATGGTTTTATTGTTTCTTCTCGTGTTAGATGGGGAACCGCTTGGGAATACTGGGTACTTTAAGCAATCTCCTACAGTCAAAATTTGTGTCAGCTTTAACTTTCTCCATACCTCATTCGCTCATAAAGTTTCAATAAAAGTGAAACTGGTTAAATTTTTAAATGTTCCCTATTTGTTCTTTATCACATATACAGGGCTGGCTGAAGGTACTTTCAACTCCGGCAGTCACCTAAGGTGCCATCATGCCATTGGGATCTTCCAAAACTAAAGTTTATAAAAACATAGTTGTGGTTGTCCATGACTTAACAGAAAATGTTGTAAAGAAGATAGGTGTAGAAAGTGTCATGAAAAGATTTGAAGATCTAAAGGTTAGAAAAAATGTTTTGTGTAGGATAATGAATGTTTTCTTTAGCTTGTATTAAGTTGTCTATTGTAATAAACTCATTTTTCTCCTAGTAAAATTTTTTAAAAATTATACTTGTAGGGGTGCCAAAGTTCAGCTTGCTCTGAGTGCCAGCAGCCCTATGGCCGTTACTGCATATGCCAGATGTAACAGCGAAATTGCAATATTGTTAGATTAAATTTTGAATCATATCTTAGAAAGGATTAAAGATATCTTACTGGAATTTCCCAAGGTTTTTATAACACTATTGGACTCTACTTTGAGCACTAAGAATGTATAATTACTCTACAGGCTTAACAGAAGAACTGTGATAAAATTGATCATAAACAAAAATGACATGTACATCATTAATTAATCATAGCTAAGGATCGGAAGCTCATGAAGGAGTGAAATAAAGTTCAATGTATTATTCCAGGATTATTTTCCAACTTATTCAAGATCATCTTCACTCTATCTAACCTAACTTTCTGTCCTGGTGATAGAGTTGGATCTTTTCTAATTGATCTCTTTAGCTCTAATTTGAAATGATGATCACCTCTTGTTGTGACCTCCTGATCCAGTTTTTCTCTCTACTGTTTCCTCTTTCTTAAACTTATTCACTGTTCTCTTGATGGTTCTTGAATGAACTTTGAAGATGGAAGCCAAAGTATGAATGTCGGTACCATTACTGAAGGCCTGAATGATCTTTTTCCTCTCACCATTGCTCAGTTGGGAAGACAGTGAGTCTGACACAAAACGATTTTAAGCTTTCTCTTTCTAGCTGAATAACAAAAGGGATTTTTTTCAGGTTTTTTTTTTTTTTTTTTTTTTTTTCAGTTTTTAATGGTATGAAAATGGCTAAACATCTTATCCAAAACCTGTGAAAACAAAAAAGAAACTCAATTAGTTTAGTGGTTTTTCAGATATTAATTATGCTGTAACACAATTTAGACAATTTTGCTGTTACACCATGTGTGTATGTATATATATATATATATATATATATATATATACACATATATATATATATATATATACACATATATATATATATATATATATATATATATATGCACGCACGCATATCTCTGATAACCATTCCCCTAAGCTGAAAAAGCAATATAAAGTTTCTGCTTTAAATAACCAACAAAGAGTTGATAAGTTGTAAGAGAACAGACCAATCACTTCTTTTTAGTATAGTAACACTAAAAAATTGCAGAATTTATATATGGATTGATGCTTCTTCCTATAAATCTTCACCCAATACAAGGCTTAAGAGTCACTCAAGCTCATGGGTTACAGTCAAAATGATAATTCTGAATAAGATATACTCAAGTTGCTTAAAGATTTTAAATTTGCATCTCAAGATATTTCAATGTAATTAAACTGACATAATTGATAGAAATCTTGGATAGAGTGTAAAATGTATTTGGTAACTTTTTAATTTTATGCCTTTTTTTTTTTTTTTTTTTTTTTTTTCAGCTGCGTCATATCAGTAGTAGTAGTAAGGATTTAGTCAAATTTGCATACAGTTCCTTATGCAAATTTAAACATCAAGTACACATCACCTACTTATAAACTCAGAGTAGCAATATTGGCATTTACGCCATGACAAAATTATTATTGAAAAGGACATTTCAGCAATTGTGCAAAATGGATGAAACCAAAATATCGTTGAAGCAATTAAACGATGTTGCTGAATTTTAGCCAGAAACATTGATGGATAAGTGAAAATGATACGCATATTTAGACAGAATTATATGAAATGATGTCAAAAGGAAAGTGATGTACTCTCAAAATAAGTCAGTTATTTAAAATGTTTAGTCCTGGCTATGACGACAAACTACATCTGGCAGCAAGGCCTCTAATTGAGAGATTGGAGGTTTTGAGGAGCATGGAGCCACCTCTTAATTGCTGTTCACTGGTCCAACCTGACCTGGGGTGGTAGCACCTGTTAGGGTTCCAGCTATGGGAAAATAGTGTTTTGATTTCTGTTTGGTGGTTCACTAAGAAAGTATTAAAATACATTAGGGCAAAAATACCAGCTATATGACCAGTTGTAATACATCTTTATAGTATACACAGCAATACATTTTATCATTTACAAACAATATATGTAAAAAAACATGTTTTCCCTCAAAGCATAAAATTATGTGCCACATATCTGTAATTGAAGCCATAAAATTGTGTACAAAATATTTAGATATTTACACTATTCAGACTGTTGTTCTCATCTTTTGTTGTCATAGGTATGATGTTTAGGCCATTATATGCTCCTCCCTTCTTCAGGTGATTGGAATTTTGAACTGAACCATTTATTTCGTCAAATGGGGCAGATTATTCTAGTTCTACTTGACATGCCTCTTCCATATATCAGTTTTAGTTATTTCCCTTTTAATAACTCAACTCTCCCATTTTTTTTTTTTTTTTTTTTTTTTTTTTTTTTTTTTGTCCACCTCTGCTGTGGTCAGGTATTTTGATTTCCATATCAAATAACCCATAGAAGTTGCTATGCTGTTAAACAAAAACTATCAATCATTTATAAGGGTAATATTAGCTGTTTTCTTATAAGGAAACATTCAGCATTCATTGACCAAGCAAAAGATGTTTTACTTCACTTTATGGATATTGTACTGGGATCAAAATGTAGTGTTGCATCCTTAAAGATGCTACAAACAGACAAAGGTGGTACTCGAGTGAAGGAACAGCAACACGCATGTAGATGATAGAAAGTGAGGTTTATTGTAAAAGAGAATACACTACTGAAAGACAGGGATTTGGGTAGCAGACTAGTAATTCCCAAAGCAAGCCCCCAGGTATATCCTGTGCTCACTATATATAGTTACTTATATAGTCAGTCTACATAGGCGATAGTTAGTGTGGAACATTCCATTACAACATGTAGTATCAGTTCTCATTTCTAACGGTAAACGTAATATTAGTTCTTTCGTTAAAAGGAAACAATTGGCATTCATTGACCAAACAAGCAGTGCTATTTTTAGTAAAAATTATATGATCTTTCTATTCAAAACATTTTTCAGAAAAATAGGTTTCTCAAGTCTGTTATTGCTCTTTCTAACATTGATGAGGTGGGGGCATCCTTATCATTTTGTTTGTAGTATAGAACATCAACATCCTGAGTATATCATTATTTCCTCTTTGAGCTACATATACTATCCATTTTAGTTGTTGCTGCTGTTGGAAATTCTCATATGTGGTCTGTTATTTGGTACAGTTCTTTGAGATTCTGTAGTGCCAGTCCCTGAGGTTTAAAGAAGGATGTTCCTTGCTGAGATCAACAGGCTTCTGTGGTAAAATAGAATCAAGGATTTCTAACTTACCCATGCCTAAGAGTCCACAATGTCTCACCTGCCGGGTTGGAGCAACCATTTTCAAGTTAGGTAAAGCACATGCATGGTTCTAGCTTTCTTAAAACTATTGCTAATTTGCATATGTGGTCGAAAACCTGAATAAAAGGTGGGCTATGCATATGAGCAGGGATTTTTCCTACAGTTTGTCCTGTGCTTGACCAGGCTCACTGCAACTATCAACTACAGGCTATTTCAGCAGATTGAGTTTCTTGCCTTTCATCATGGTATAATATTCGACTATCAAATAATTCCAGTTTGATGGTGCCAAAACGTGGAAATAATCGGAGACCTTCATCAATTACAGCTTCATTGACTAGAAACCCTTTTCAAACATTGATCTGAGAAGGTGGTTATTTTCCTCTGACATTTTGGAACTGGTTAGATATCCTGTATTAGTCAGTTATGTACCATATGTGATACATGCTTAGGGGATCATGTATCTTTCGATACATGACTGTACAGTATATATACAGTAGGTTGCCATTTCTTTCTGCAGTAAACCTTTTGCCATCCAAGGCTATAGAAACCAGTCTATCCTGCTATTTACCTATAGCTGGGGGGGGAGAAGATGAGGATTCATACCCTTTTCCAAGGGTGTTAGCACATAAGTGAATGCAATGGATTCGACCGGAATTCGATCTCGGCTCTCCAATTCATCAATCCGAGCCGCTATCCATTACTCCACTGTGCATCATGTATAACATTCCTATTCTATTAATGTCCTAGATTTAAGGACATGACAATACTGTTGCTTATACAAATTTAAAAATCATGTACACATTACGTACTTGTAAAATCAGAGTAGAAATATGGACATAATAAAAATGGGTACATAAAATTAGTATTGAAAAGACTATTTCTGCAATGGTACAAAATGTATTAAACAATTTCACTTAAGCAATTAAACGATGTTACTGAATTTCACTCAAAAACATCAATGGCTAAAGGCATGACTTTAGCTTTTAGGTTCATGTTTTGATTTTGTAACATCTTGCAGTGTTGGACAAAACTATTCCTAGCACAATTTATTCTATATTCAGTATATTTATCTCTGGTACTAAATTTGTTCTAACTAAATCATACACAAAGACCATTTGAAGTGTTTAAAAAAAGGATACATTTTTCCAAAAAGTACAAATTAGTTCAGCAGATGATCAAAAGACAAGTGTCATAAAAGTCAGAAAAGAGTAGACTTATCATTTGATATATGACTTCAGAGTAAAAAGAAAAAGAAAATGTCTGTCTTATGTGTTTACAATGGTTACAAGTAATGGATTTGAAACTTTTGCCTCTGGTGAGTAAGTTGTTTAATTTTATTTTTAGTTCATGGGAGCTTATTAAAATTCTTGTTTTGCTGTAATTTAGTAGGAAAATATGTCTGCATTTTGTCCGTAAAATTTCATTTTCAGAAATGCAATAGAATTTACATTAATGTTATTTAAGTGGAAAAATGTACAAGATTTTAAGTCAGTAGACTAGTATAGATTTCAGTATTTAGTCTTTCTATGCTTAGTAAAGGTGTTAGAGAATTCCCATGAGTGTAAATTAGAATCACCTCAGTATATAAGCAGCAGTAAGATTTTCAGCTATAATTGACTGATCCAGTTGGTATAAAAACAATTTTCTGGAACGTTTTTGCTTTTAGTTTGTTCATGTTTTGTTTTTTTTTTCTGTGTTTTTTTTTGTTTGTTTGTTTTTGCTTGGAAGTTTTTGTTTTCCTCCCAAAATTTATAAATATTGAGGTTTTATTTTGATTATTGTATAGCAAGTTCAGTCACTTCATTGATGGCAAGATGATCAAATTTCAAATCTAAATTGTTTATCCATTTGAAATACATCTATTAGAAAATATATTCATTTTAAATGCAGGGTTTATAAAAATGACTGCATAGGTCTGCACAGTTTGGCTTATACACTTTTCCTGTTACCCAGCGATTGTTGTTAGCCGATTCAGGACAGATGCCAATTTCATTCAGATTGGGTGTATGCTTCTATATTTGAACTCTGACGGACATAAAAGTACGATAAGTAATCACAGCCTCCAAGAGAAGTTTTGCAAGTGAGTATAGAAACTATTTGGAGCCCCAAGGCAAGCAAAGATTTTTTGGATTTGTGTCCAGTAAATCTACATGTAAACTCTTGTAAATGCATTATTTCCATGCTCAGATATAACATAACATAATAGAATATAATCAATTAATACAGCAGCAGTATTTATGGTTACATTCACCAATCGCCTTTTAGATTTTGCCATAAAGAAATGCTTTTTAAATGTTCATATCTTTAACTTTCTAACAATTGCAATACATAAAGTTCTTAGTTTTGGTTTGTTTTGTTTTAAGGCATATCAACCTCAATGTGTTATTTGTCAAAAATCTATTTCTGATAATTTTTTTCCTTCAGAAATTTATTGCTGGTAATTTTTTACAAAGTATTTCTGGTATTAAAACCCATTTTTACACTTTTATAATTCTTTTTACCTCAGTTTCGGGGTTACCTATTTGTCCATAACTGGGACCCTAACAGGTGCTACCACCCCGGGTCAGGGTGGACCAGGGAACAGCAATTAAGAGGCGGTTCCATGCTCCTCAAAACCTCTTGATCAGAGGCCTTGCTGCTGGATGTAGTTTATTGTCATACCCAGGACGCGGCTGTAGTTTATCGTCATACCCAAAGTTCTTGCTAAACAAAATATATAAAGGCACATAATGATACAGAAATTCTGGTGTGTGATACTCACATCATTATACTAACTGACACACCTAGGCTTTTACCCTGAGCTGTAGGTAGATGGTCTGGGTGTTATCACATGTTTATACAACTAAACCTACAATAATTAATAATAAATACTAATAAAAAAAAAATGTGGTGTGATGTTTGAGTATGTGAATGTATATCAAGCAGGCGTAGCAGAAAGTGCTTGTTCTCAATATGGGGGGTATTGCATGGTTGCTGTGGGGACCTTAGTTCTTGGGTATAATGAATGTCCTCAAAACAAACGCACATTATGTGTGCCATTTTCCAAGGAAGAAGTGTAAAAGCCAGAAGAAGAATGAGAACAAGAAATGTGTACCTGAGTAAACATTCTACATATGTCCAAAAGAAAAATGAAGCAAATGGACTATGTAAACTCTCATTTTCAGTGCGAGTCTCAAAGGATATATAAATTCTGAATGAGGTTAACATTGCACTATACAAATTAGATTCTTTAAAATGGGTAACTTGATTGCAGTATTGACTGAACCCTCTTCTCATAGGCCCTGTCTACAAGAATATTAAAAATAACTCTATTAACAAACAATTTCTGGAAAGATCACTAAAATCTTATAATTATCTGATTATCTAATTTTTTTATATCCAGTTTTTATTTTATTGCTCAACCCATGGTAAGGGCTGTACAAACTGAGTGAGAAAGGAATGTATTATTCCATTGTCTTATACACAGGCATGTACATAACATTTGTACATGAGAGAGAATCAACTGTTCTTTTATAGATTTGCAGGCTCTCTCTTGAAATCTGGTTGTTATTACTGGCTTCAGTACGTTACTCAATATTCCCACAAATTCCAATCATTATTCTTCCTTAAATTTCTATTCTAAATTTCATGTTATCCATTGACACTAAAATGGATGATTACTGGTCAGGAATCTATACAAGAATTACTAGAATAAGAATGAAAATGTTTTATATTTATATTAACTTACTATCCCCTACATCTGGATTCAATTAGTGGTTAGAGAGGAAATTCTCTCTACTTGAAACTAATTAGACATACTGACATCATTGATTGTGAAGTGGTCTTACTCCAAATATCAAACTTTAGCGTCTCATGATAGATAGGTCTCCATGTGATACATATATGACTCTACTAAAAAGGCTGACGGCATGCAGTGTTCTTACTAGAAGCTAAAAACTACTTGCTTGATTTAACACAAAACAAAAGTGACTAAAACTGATGAAAAGAGTTCATTGTGTCTTTCTAACAACCAAAGAGGCCCTGCCTTCTTTGAAGGTTAGTATCCTAACCTATTAAATGATCTTGAACAGAATGGAAATACAAAATCACTTTATTCTCAAGGGATGCCACAAGGAGTAGGTAGGTTCACCTATCATCCTGTTGATACTCTTCTCCAGTATTTTGAACAGGAGTAAAGGTTTATCCTTTGTTTCCTCTTTAAGATTGGGTTTGGCATACGGTCATATCACATTGAAACAGGAGTTCCTGTACGATCACTGAAGTTAAGCAATGTTGAGCCTGGTCAGTACCTTGTTGGGTGACCACACAACTGTCACTACATTTGATATTAAAAGTTGAATTATTTACCCCATTTTAATTATTTTATTCTGTTTTTATTAGGTTGGTGCAAAAATAATGTCGTTTCTTGACGTTCAACTTCATGTGAGAAAACGACATTATTTTTGCACCAACCTAATAATAACTTTAATCCCATGTGACTGCAACTTAAAGCCTTATACAATAAATAGCATTACAGAACTTCATACACAATCACCGGAGGCTCGAAACTGTATCATGTTGAAACGGCAATCCCCGTACAATCACCAAAGTTAAGCAATGTTGAGCTTGGTCAGTGCTTAGATAGGTCAACACTTCAAAGGTGAACAGATCTTCAGGGTACTAATAGAGTAGTACCTTGAAGCTCTGTTATGTGAAACCTTGTTAGTTTTTTTTAGATTTTGCACTACTTAGTGTATTGACCACTTTTATGTTCTTACTTAATTTACTCTGTTGGTGATTTTTCTTTTGACTAGGCATTGCGATGCTGATTTTTCTTTTGACTAGGCATTGCGATGCTGATTTTTCTTTTGACTAGGCATTGCGATGCTGATTTTTCCTTTGACTAGGCATTGCGATGCTGATTTTTCTTTTGACTAGGCATTGCGATGCTGATTTTTCTTTTGACTAGGCATTGCGATGCTGATTTTTCTTTTGACTAGGCATTGCGATGCTGATTTTTCTTTTGACTAGGCATTGCGATGCTGATTTTTCTTTTGACCAACAACCTTTTTGCTGAATATTTTTTTTCGATATCAGTTTGTTCAAATATATTATTTATAAATTGTATTATCCAGGTTTTTTTTTTTTCACATCATCAGAGTATAAATATTAAAATAATACACACACACACACACACACACACACACACACACACACATATATATATATATATATATATATATATATATATATATATATATATATATATTTTAAATAAAAACAGATTACTTTAAGATTCCATATAATAAATTATTTCACCACAGCCCTTTTAAAGGACAGTGAATCATCAGATTTATTTCCAAATGTTGAAATGAAAAAATGAAAATAAATTTACACATTTATGATGGGCAATAATAAGGAAATTAACGAAGTGGGAGCAGTGTAGGGGTTAGAGACATTTCTATTGTTTCAAATTTAAATTTTCGCTGAAATCTAGACATTGACATGTTAAATCTGTTAACGGAAGTTATATCTTGATATGGGAGTGGGATATATAGTGTATATTTCGGCAGCAATTTTTCATTAATGCATGTTTCATTAAATAATACAGACAGATATTTTGTCTGTTTAATTTAAGTAAGTTCCTTTCATATTGTCTGATAAGCTTAATCATATTATCATTGAAAGACAAAAGGAAAACACCATATTGATACATGTTTAAATCCAATCTAAGCTTTCAGCTTAAAGCCATTATTAAAGATGACAATTTCAATAAGTCAAACAACACACCACAAACTCGCTTTCACGGTACTTAACTCTACATTTGAATGATAACTCTAACATTTTTAGATATTTAAAACAACATGCCTGCCTGAATACTCAATTCTGGAAAATCCTCGTCGAAAACACAACTATACTGAAACATGAAAACAAACAAAAACTAAAAATTCTTGAAGCTATATACATAAAACAGTTGAAATTTAACCTGAACAAAATAAACTATGAAATCTCCACAAATATTCTTAAATGCCTATAATTTATAACAGAAGTCATCAGTTTATACCAATGGCTTTCCTTACTTAATACTTCTCGTTTTTCACTCTCGTGTGGTTATGTGTGACGGCACGAGCTGCAATGCGATTTTCGTTTCCTTGTCTCGTATATACGAGTTTGTTGTTACTTTGAACTTATTCAAGCAGCAAGGGCGGGCGGACTATCATTGTGGTTTCGTCCGTGTGTTGTTTGATTTATTGAAATTGTCCTCTTTGATAACAGCTTATGCAATCCGAAAGCTTAGATTGGATTTAAACATGTATCAATATGTTGTTTTCCTTTCTTTTTTCAACGATTTATGTGATTCAGCTTATCAGACGATATGAAAGGAACTTACTTAAAATAAATAGACAAAACTTGTCTATATTATTTAATGAAACATGCATTAATATATATAGATACACACGCACACACACATTGAAATGTTATTGGCTCAACCAAGAATGGATTAAAGACATTTATTTTTGGTCATATTTCCTGAAGTGGGTTGAACTTTTCACAACTGCCTTATATACAGCATGCATTCCTCTTCATTCAACCATCCTTGAACAAACATTGTTGAATGGTTAATCAGTAATATTTTTCAGTTACAATCCAAGCAAAGGTGTCATGGTTAGCATCTGGAGACTCTGCTAAAGTTTGCAATATTTCAATTCAAGAGATGATATCTCCTTTCTATTGACAGTGACATTTCTCTGCCAAGCAGATGTGAGCTGAAACTCTGCAACACTGTCAATGTACAGGCCATCATCTTTTAACACCTTTCTGCATTCCAAGGGTTTTTTTCTCTCTCTCTTTTTTTTTTCCTTTTATATTAAATGGTCCTCAATCTAATTACTAACCAAGCTCCATACTGCTTAACTAAACATTAAGTCACAACCAATATTTTCAGAATGATTTAACCATAAATTTTTATATGCTCAGAAAATAATTTTATATGACAATGATGCTAAAATACTAAGTATCAAATGTGCTCAGTTTCAAAAACCTTTCAAAAAATAATATTAAAAATATAATCTTAGCTCTCTTCAATAACAACAGAAACTCTGGTCGTCATGGAATAAACAATTCCTGGAATTATGACATGAACACAGGTGGACAAAGAAGATATTTGAATTATACAGTAAGGAATATCTGACAAGAAAATGTATAGCAATATGCAAATAGTTTGCAAAACGGTTATCTATTTTTTGTTTAATTCTAGGTTGAATTTTTTTTTCTCCAAACCTTAAGAATGGAATAATTTTATCACTCGGATAATGTCTGACCAAAATCTCAGTAATTTGAATTACCCCGGAATTCTCAACATTTTTGTGAAAATGGTTATGAATTCAAAATTGTCAGCCATTGTGGATAATTTAAAAATTATTTTTGTGAGAAATGTTTCATCATGGATATGTTTTGAATGAGATTGAAAATTTGCTATTGACCTCTGGTGATTATTTAATTCAATTTGCTATTGACCTCTGGTGATTATTTAATTCAATTTGCTATTGACCTCTGGTGATTATTTAATTCAATTTGCTTGACTCTTTCTTTAATATTTGTAAAGTCTCTCAATTCCAGTAATTTAAAAAATATATATCTTGTCAGTCAGTTTGGCTCGAGAATATGCCAACTTCATCAGCATACAGAGGGTGAATAATTCCACAAAAGTGGGGAACACCCGTTTCCTATATGTTTACTTTTTTGATTCTGATAAAATTTGGGCCTCTTGTTTGTGGGCTGTTACTCTGCTGGAGTGAGCATGAAACAGTTTTTTCGTTTTTTTTTGGGGGGGGGGTTACTCTACTGGGGAAATTCGGCTTGACTTTTTGTTGTTTGTGTTTTGTTTTTGTTGTAGCATACCTACGGACAATAATGTAAATGTCCTCATTCACATATTTATAGTAGTAAATACTGTATGTTGGTCTGCAGTTGGAGATTCATTGTGGAATTCACTTGACTCAATTCTAGCAGTTGACTACTACTTCTACGTGCTGCAGGCAAATCTTATATGTGTTGTTCTTATCCTAAGTATTATCGTGCATTACCAACCTTTGTTTGATTATTCTATTCAGTGACCTTTCTAGGTTACAACAGTTTTTTACTCTGATGTAGAAACTGAGCCTTTTTTTCGTTGTTGCTTGTTTTTTTGTTTTTTTTTGTTTTTTGTTTCTTTGTTGTTGCTTGTTTTTTTTTTTTTCGTTGTTCGGGGGTTTTTTGTTGTTGGGTTTGATATTGTTTTGTTGTCAATCTATCATCAAAATGACACAATCCAGCATTAAATAACCTGGAAAAAGTTGATATGCCAGAAAAATGGATATTTATATTATTCAGTTTGCATATATATATATTTATATATATGCATATATATTTATATCATTCTGTGTGCATTATATATATATATATGCATATATATTTATATCATTCTGTGTGCATTATATGTTTATATATATATATATGCATATATATTTATATCATTCTGTGTGCATTATATGTTTATATATATATATATGCATATATATTTATATCATTCTGTGTGCATTATATGTTTATATATATATATATGCATATATATTTATATCATTCTGTGTGCATTATATGTTTATATATATATATATGCATATATATTTATATCATTCTGTGTGCATTATATGTTTATATATATATATATGCATATATATTTATATCATTCTGTGTGCATTATATGTTTATATATATATATATGCATATATATTTATATCATTCTGTGTGCATTATATGTTTATATATATATATATGCATATATATTTATATCATTCTGTGTGCATTATATGTTTATATATATATATATGCATATATATTTATATCATTCTGTGTGCATTATATGTTTATATATATATGCATATATATTTATATCATTCTGTGTGCATTATATGTTTATATATATATGCATATATATTTATATCATTCTGTGTGCATTATATGTTTATATATATATATGCATATATATTTATATCATTCTGTGTGCATTATATGTTTATATATATATGCATATATATTTATATCATTCTGTGTGCATTATATGTTTATATATATATGCATATATATTTATATCATTCTGTGTGCATTATATGTTTATATATATATATGCATATATATTTATATCATTCTGTGTGCATTATATGTTTATATATATATATGCATATATATTTATATCATTCTGTGTGCATTATATGTTTATATATATATATGCATATATATTTATATCATTCTGTGTGCATTATATGTTTATATATATATATGCATATATATTTATATCATTCTGTGTGCATTATATGTTTATATATATATATGCATATATATTTATATCATTCTGTGTGCATTATATGTTTATATATATATATGCATATATATTTATATCATTCTGTGTGCATTATATGTTTATATATATATATGCATATATATTTATATCATTCTGTGTGCATTATATGTTTATATATATATATGCATATATATTTATATCATTCTGTGTGCATTATATGTTTATATATATATATGCATATATATTTATATCATTCTGTGTGCATTATATGTTTATATATATATATGCATATATATTTATATCATTCTGTGTGCATTATATGTTTATATATATATATGCATATATATTTATATCATTCTGTGTGCATTATATGTTTATATATATATATGCATATATATTTATATCATTCTGTGTGCATTATATGTTTATATATATATATGCATATATATTTATATCATTCTGTGTGCATTATATGTTTATATATATATATGCATATATATTTATATCATTCTGTGTGCATTATATGTTTATATATATATATGCATATATATTTATATCATTCTGTGTGCATTATATGTTTATATATATATATGCATATATATTTATATCATTCTGTGTGCATTATATGTTTATATATATATATGCATATATATTTATATCATTCTGTGTGCATTATATGTTTATATATATATATGCATATATATTTATATCATTCTGTGTGCATTATATGTTTATATATATATATGCATATATATTTATATCATTCTGTGTGCATTATATGTTTATATATATATATATATGCATATATATTTATATCATTCTGTGTGCATTATATGTTTATATATATATATATGCATATATATTTATATCATTCTGTGTGCATTATATGTTTATATATATATATATGCATATATATTTATATCATTCTGTGTGCATTATATGTTTATATATATATATATGCATATATATTTATATCATTCTGTGTGCATTATATGTTTATATATATATATATGCATATATATTTATATCATTCTGTGTGCATTATATGTTTATATATATATATGCATATATATTTATATCATTCTGTGTGCATTATATATTTTGGTGAGAATTCTTTATTTGAACCAAAACAACTGAGTAAAGTGTGAAAAAATATTACAACTTCTACACAATATATGACAAATTGCACCCACCCCACCCGTCTTTATTTCTTTATATCTCAAAATAAGTCTATACTATTATAGACAGTGAAGATGAATATAAACAACTACTTCTACAATAACAATAGGAACAGTTTTGGTATCTTCATGGCAAGACACTATGCCTGAATGCCAATCTCTTGAAATAATAGTGCTATTAAGATTCAAGCGTGGGTACTTAGTGAAAGAAACTGAGAAAACATTGCTAAAGAGGAAGGGCTATAAAAAGTCAGAATTCATGAAGTCAGAAGCTGATGATTGATGTTGCATTTAAATTTTTGAAGATCCTAATTGACATGAAAGCAAGAAACTGGAATAGTTCCACAGGTGAGAAATGTGAGAGAAGAAATTATTAGAATAGAACTTACAGTTACAACTCGCAATTTCAACAGTAAAAGGATGAGACCTAACTGCCAATCTAGTCACTTAAGTTCATGTAGTCAAGGTTCCAAAGAGGAAAAGCTGATCAGAACAGTTGCCATGAAAGTATTTTTAAAAAAAAGGTATGGGGAAGCTGTTACAGCTATGGGAAATTTATTAAAAGCTGCAATGTCAAGACAGATGACCATTGCAGATTCTTCTTTGGATTTTGTCAGCAATCTCTAGCAGACCAGATACAATTTTCAATGCACTGATGAAGAAAAACTTCAATGTAGATTCTGACAAGAAAAGTTAACTAGCACGACATAGTCAAGTAACTTTCATAGTAGCAAATTATTTTTTTATTCTTGTTTACAGTTAAATTCAATATTCAAAGACAGTTTGCTATATGGTCAAATTTAAAATAAGTAACAAAACTAATCCAAGTTTGTATTAAGAAAAATAAAAGAACAGGGCAAAATATGCAAAGCAAATTAACAAAGTCCGCAAACTCAGAATTGGGGTTGACACAGAAAAGCAAGTTCGGACAAGTGACTGTAGAGTTGTGACTTCAAGACAGACCAGAATTGAGTCAGATGAAACTGAGAATACCCCTATTTTACTGGTTAGAAAAAAATCCCAGCATGCATTTGTGTGCTTCTGCTTGTAAAATAGGGAGGGGACAAGCGTCTTTCAATCATTCCTAATTGGATTGAAGCCAAAGACTAAATTAACAATAATTGTAATAAAAATCAAAAAGATGAAATTTATGTGAGAGTGAAAATACTTAACTAAATACATAAACACATCTTATATTAAAATGTGACATAGTAAAAAATTTAATTGCTTTGAAATCTATTTTAAGGCTAAACATTTGGGATTTTTTTGTGTTTGTGCATTGAGATGGAGCTGTTTTTAGTTTCATTTTAATAACAATGTTAATCCAAAGTGAAAATGAAATGTTTTTGTTTGGTTTTTAAATTAAAAGCCTAAATTAACCTCAAAATTGTCCTGACATATCTGGAATTTATTATTATAAAGTCGGCAATAGTTTCCTTGCTTGCATCTTATAACCAACCAACCAGCCAAACAGACCCTGGAGCTAAAAATAAGTTTATGTGGATAATTTTACTCTCATGTGAATATGGAATAGGTTACTCTGGCCTTTGAAATAACTAGAGGTCAATACAAGTCAAAGGAAGGTCAAGTGTTATTTCCAGCCAAATGACAAAGGATACCTTTTTATGTAACAGCATGTCAGATCTTCCCTCATTGCAAGTATCTGTAAAAAAAAATAAAATAAAAAAATCATTATAAAATAAACCAGTGAATGAACTGTTGGCCAAGTAGTTATCAAGGGAGATGAATTCATAAATCAAGGTTGTCATCTTCCATGTCCCTTCAGGAAACTGGTGATCCACATTTCCCTGCCCTTTGTAGCTCTCAGCGAATTTTGTCTTTTTGCTGGCCTCCTCTAATCTCTGTTCTACCATTTATTTATATAAGCTCATTAGGTAGATTAGGAGCTGCTTTCCTCTGTTCCACTTGCCTTTAATATATCCTGTCAGTGTCAAATTTTCTAAGCCCTCTTTCCTCATTATGTGCCATAGAAATTTCACTTATCTGATGTTAACTATAAGTCTCGGTTTTGTTACCATTGTCTCTGAAACTTTATCATTGTTCACATGTTCAGACTATGGTTTTCTAAGCATCTTCCTGTTGTATTACATTTCTGTTACTTCAAGTTTCTTCTTCCTCTGTGAAGAAATTGTCCAGCATCCCTATATGATGGCTGATATTACGTAACATTTAAGTACTCTCCTCTTTGTTTCTAATGAAGTTTTCTTGTTTAATACTTTGATTAGCTTTTGGAAGGTATCTTTCACTATCCCAATTTTTTGAACACAAAAGATTAGAAACTACGTTTGGATAATTTAATACTTTCAAGATGTAGTGAATGAAATCGAGCCAGGAAGAAAAGAATGATTAGCTGTTAGTACGGGCCACCTCACATACGAGCCGCAAATCATTATGAATACACCTTCAGCATGAACCTATATTGGTGTGGGGTCTTAGGGATTAAAATGAACAATTGATTCGTGCACACCAAGAAGATTAATGGAGGGTAATAAAGGAATTTACAAATTTACACACTTGTAATGCCAGTAACTTGTATCCGTAAAATAAATCCAGAAATTTTTAACGCCCATAGTTCTAACAAATTGTCATGAAGAGAAAATTTTCATGTAATTGAGGAAATGATCTGATACAAAATATTAAAAACATTTAAAACAAAGGTTAGAGTTCATTATTCAGAAGGGAATTACAGTTGCATACATTCAAAAGTAGCCAAAGATAGTTTTAAATACTTAGCTAGCTTGCATTGTTGAAAGAAAATTCTTTATGTTTGGTTAAAAGGTTGATAATATAACTGCCGAGTAATTTGACACTGGCAAAACTTCAACACTGGATGCATTTAACATACACAAAACCTTTCACATGACTTCAGAAATTTCTCTTTTTTTTTTTTTTTTTTTTTTTCTTTAAGCTTATCACCCCAAGCAAGGCTGGAAGCCACTAGCACACAAGGGGTTACAGAAGGTTTGGAGGAAGAGCAGATAGGAGTGGTAAAGGAGAGGATGTGGAGAAAGATAGTGGATCGATCAAGGCAAGGGGGGTTACAGAAGATTTGGAGCGAGAGCAGATAGGAATGAAAGTTGAAAGTATGTGGGGAAGGGAAGTGGATAGATCAAGGCAACTGGAGATGTTGATTGACGTTACACTTAAATAGTTGGAGATTATATTTGTCAGGGAAACAGGAATAAGGAAGGGAATTCCACAGGCGAGATGTGCGAGACATGAAGCTATTGGAGTAGAAGAGACATCTACATCTAACAGTTTCAATGGTGAAGGGGTGGGAACGGGATGCCAGCCTCGTAGGACGTTTAAATTCATGAGGCCTAGGAACCAGTGAAAGCAGCTCATCGGAGCAATTACCATGAAAGTACTTGTAAAAAAGACAGAGCGAGGCAACGTCGCGTCTGTGAGAGAGTGACTGCAGACGAGATGACAGATCAGGGCGAATTACATTGCATATCCGTCTCTGGATCTTATCAAGAACCCTGAGGCAAACAGCAGGGGCTCCAGACCATATATGGCAGCAATACTCCATGCAAGGGCAAATGGTCGATTTATAGATTTGGAGGATCGATTCCGGGGAGAAAAATTTCCTGGATCGGCACAGGGAGCCAACTTTTCTTGTGGTGGATGATGCAATTGACTCGATGTATTTGTTCCATCTCAGATCAGCGGACAGCGTGAGACTGAGCAGCCACAGAGCTCTTAATTTAATTTTTTTTTTCTTCATTTTATATCAAAGAATTTCACATAGGCTTGCTATTTTCTTTTCTTAAAGGCTAATTTCTGTGAAGACAAGGTTTCCATTGGTCCAAAAGCAATTAAATAGGGTTATGAATTTGTTTCCATGTTTTTCTCAGCATGCTGGCCAATATCTGCAAGGGCAAGATTTTGATTGGTCAAAATAAAATTTCACATATGCTTGTGAATTTCTTTCCGTCTTTGTCCTCGGCTTACATATTTGAAGGGAGTGAGTAAAGGGAGTTATTTTGTACTCACTACAAGCTTAAACTGCTGCATTGTTTGCTGGGGCACAACTTTAAAATGATCATGAAATGAAGCAAACTGATGTCTGATTTACAAATTGCACAGTCATGTGTCTGGACATGAACTAATGTGAATCATACCATTATAAATCAACTCTGGAAAATCTGCAAGTGAACTGAGGAACTGCCTTGTGTTTGGAATAAATATAGCAAAATCACTTGCATGGATGACAGAAAGTGTTGTGCCTCTTAGTTTTTCTATACAAATTACATGTTGACTGCCTGACGGCTGAAAGCAGACTATATAAATACATTTTCTGTGCATCTGCTCCACACATACATCTGCTTTAACCAAAACAAATACTTAGAGCCACAAAACCGAAACCTTAATTTTGAGCCAACCAAAAGCTTTATATACCCAAATTCAAACAGACCAGTGTTTGATGTCAACACCAACACACTGAGAGACAAACAGCACAGACCAGCATTTGATGTCAACACATTGAGAGAGACTCCAGTGATAACACCACCGTCCATTTCATTTCTAATTTCATCACCCACTCCCCTGTTGCCTTAGCAACAACAAAAGATAGAAGTTACCAGTCTTTCTATATATGTAAATAAATTATACATTTATTTACCCCTACTCAATGTCTTCCATTGTCTGACAGTTGGATTTATGTTTGCTGAGGCAGAGAAGGAATTAACCACCCCAACAATAACAAGGTTTGTCTTCCAGGTTACCCACTTCTACCTCTGCAACAAGGGGAGTCTTCTTCTGCAACAAAGGATGCTAAATACTTGTCAGCTATTTCCATAAACTGCCATGATAAATGCATGATAATTAGTTGTTTTACCATATACTGATTTAATGAGTCTGTGATGGGATGATAGCATAAAAACAAAGAGGTATAGTAAATGGTCAAAAAAAAGTCCAGGAAGTTGTAGGGAGCCAACATCACATAAAAGAATGAAATCAAGTTGAAACTTAGACTGAGATAATTTCCATTAACTTTGCACTTATACACTTGGAAAATGCATGAACAGAAATGCATAAATGATGCAAATGGCATGGGGAAAAAAAATTGGATTAAAATGAATTTATGAACTGCAATTATATAAATTAAGCTATTTACATAATTTATGTTCACACTATTATCCTCATCTTTCTTATCACATAATTTCACTCATTATGTTCTCCAGCCTTCATCAGGGGATATTAAACTAGATTGTTGCTATTCCACTAACTGTGCCTAGGGATATGTCGTCTAGTTTCTATAGCACAAAAAACAAGTGGATTAAAGTGTTGGTTCATAAAATTTGGTGACATAGTAATTGGGAGTTCAGTTCCTTTACCTGGTGGTGCAGACTCCGTAGAAACAGAGCAAGCAGTAACTGAACCTAAATAAGAACTACTGGATTAGATTGTTCTTGTTCCACTGACCATGCCTCGGGATATCCCATCTAGTTCTTATTTAGGTTCAGTTACTCAATTAAAGCATTCAGTTCAAAATTCCATGAAGGTTACCTGGATCGACAAGGGCCTGATGAAGGTCAGAGGGTATAATGACCAAAATGTTATGAAAATAACAACAAAGGGGAGAATAATGGTAAGAGCATAAATAAGGATAATTACTCTGCCCAGAAATTAAGTTTTTGGAAATAAATATTTTTGACCTTTCCCCACAACCTTTTGAAAAATGCCTCCATAGAATTTAATTTTAGGTTCTAGATTTCTTTGTTTCTGAAAAATGTTTATGAAAAGAAAATAGAATAATGTTTTTTTAATTGTTTGGCAGTATCAATTCTGAAAGAATCAACATTTCAGGACCAACCAAAAATTCTTAACATACTTTCAAGTATTTAAGACAAAGCGTCAACTCATGTGATTAAATTCTATTCACTTTAGATATTCAGAAAACCTAGCAGCAATGTTTAAAAAAAAGTATACACACACACACACACACACACACACACACACACAGGGTATAACAGCAAAATTGTCCAATTAGATTAAGCTTTGAACCATTGTATCTTAGAAATGATTAAAGATATCTTACTGGAATTTTCCGAGGTTTTTATACCACTATTGGACTCTACTTTGAACAAGAAGAATAAATTTATCTCTAAGTTGAAATGATGATCATTTTTCTGATATGACCGCCTGATCCAGTTTTTGTTTCTACAGTTACCGATTTTTAAACTGTTCTCTTAATCATGCTTGAATGGACTTTGAAGATGAAAGCCAGAGTATGAATGTTGGTACTATTACCCGAAGGCCTGAATGATTTTTTTTTCCTCTCACCATTGCTCGGAAGACATAGTGGGACTGGCACAAAAACGATTTTAAGATTTAACGATTTAAAAAAACAACACTCGCGTCTGAAAAATTTGATGAAAAGGCTGCTGAATATAAAATAAATAGCTGTTTTTATGTCTACAATCTGTCACTAGCCTAAGAGATATATATATATATATATATATATATACATACACATCTGTCTATAAAAGGCAGGATGTGTGTGTGTGTGTGTGACGAATGCACGCCCGCAATTTTCGACGGATTTGCACCAAAATTTACATGAACATGCTCCAAGTTAGTGAATAGGCCAAGACCAACGTTGCATTTCCCAACTCCCATCGATAATGGAAATAATCGATTTTTCATGCTTCTACGGCAGTTTTCATGTAGTGTGCGGCCATTTTCTACTGGCCAAAGTGAGAGCCTATAGCGTGAGAGCCAACAGCTCACCGACACGAATGGTAACTAGCATGCTAGCATGCAAGAAAAAAATCGATAGCTGCATTCGTCACAAGTGGGAAAAATTTAAATCTGCATGGCACTTTACTCCAATTGGCTCATTCGCTTGCTTAAACTGGGTTGGGTGTGAAAATGTATTTGTTGTTAACATTCTTTTTTCATTTGTTTTTTTCCAGTTACGTGTCCTTTTTTAAAGCTGATCGTTTTGTGTTCATTTTGTTTAGTTCTTTTTTCATAACAGATTTAATGTTTATTATACAGCTTAGAAAAAATTCGCAGTGTGAGAAGTAAGGCATGTAGCAACATCAGCACGGCAAAGGGCACTCCTTTAAAGGCAAGAAAGGGCAAAAATATTTTAAGTCAAGTGATAGCGATTGCTGTATGAGTTGTACGATTTTTTAATCAAGCACGGGCAATGCCGGGTCATGCTGTTAGAGAGTGTGTGTGTGTGTGTGTGTGTGTACATATACACACACACACACACATGGGAGACGTGAGGTCAACACCCAGCTGTGACAGTTTATATTCAAGCGATCTGAAACACTGTCGCCGTGCAGAGTTGACCTCAGTGTCCACTTTTGTATTATATACTCATCAACAGACTGTTTTGCTGTATCACAGCTCTTCAGTGTGACTAGACATCGAATTGTTTCAAGGTGGGATCGAAACCTGATTGATTTGACATCAGTTAGAGATCCGACCCCTACATAGCGTTGTGAATTTCTTTCCGTGTTTTTCTCAGCATGCTACCCGGCAGAAAGGGAAATTTTAACGTTTTTTATCTAAAATACTCCATTGGCACAGAGAACTGCATATATATCTATATGTATGCAAATAACAATCAATGAAACCCAAAATAATTACCCCATCCAGTTGGCCCTTTCATCCTCGGGTTTGGTGGGGGGATTTCTCTGGACTTGTCAATACAAATACATTTGTTAAAAATTTGTATTTTTTTTTCTCCAACTATGAAATAGCCATCTGAATGGGGTAATTTGGGTTCCACTTTTTGGAATTTACTTATATACTCTATAATAAAAATAATATTGAGCTCCCTTTTGTGGATCCGTTTTAATACTTTTTATTAATAAGATCTACTTTGATTATGTATCCCCAGATTTTTTTACCTGTGTGTATGTGTGTGTTACATATATTATAACACACACATAATTTAGGTAATTCTATTTAATTTATTTGATTTAAAAAGAAATATAGTGTATTAATAATCAAGGGTAAAAATAATTTTATAATTGTAGTTCAATATAACCTATTCTAACCCTAACACCCCTTTTAGAAAGAATTTTTAAGTATACAAGTACGAATTTAATGGAAAAAATGCCGAAAAACTTTGTCGTTGATAAAAAAAAAAAATTAAAAAGACGACAGTCAAAATTCGTTGAAAAATGCACCTCTACCATCCCTAGACTTTTTCGAATGTAATTCAAAATTGATACAGTAATAGTTAATAAAAATGAGCACCCTACCGCCCCTGTCAAAATGATTGGATTTCTCTGTAACCTTGGAAACAAGAAATTATGAATTGTATGTGCGTTTAAAACTCAGTAAATTTAAAAATAAGTTATTACAAAATTCGCTTGAAGATGAAACGGAACTAATGCTTTCAATTTAATTATATCATTAAATTTGAAGTTATAGCTTCAGTTTTTGAAACATTGTCATTCCTGTGTAGCGAAGAAACCATATTTTAAATGTTAATTTATAATATATATGGTCAAATCAAAAATTATCAGGACTTGTGCTATAAAAAGAAAATTACAACACCTATCAATTCAACATTTAATCTCCTTTGGAAATAGTCCTCTTCTGAAGCTACATACTTTATCTTCTGGAACTCCTTTTTTGGGGTAGTTAGCAACTACGTCATAGAATTCTCTTGGATTTCCTTGATGTCCTGAAATCTTGTTCCTTTCAAGTGGAATTTGGTTTTTGAAGAAGGAAACTGACAAGGGTAATATAGTAGTTGTCTTACTTGAGGAATATTGTCCCTCAACAAAAGTTTCTGCACAAGCACTGATGGAATCTCTGGTGAGACGACTAAACACCGCTTCTGTTTCAAGTGACTTACCACTGCATACTTTAGTTCTATTATCATAGCGACAGTCTCAATATTTTTTGATCAGGTGTCGTATATATCAAAGTAGCTTTAGTCTAATAAGAGTTTATATAAACTTAATGATGATTTAGTCAACATAGAGGGAACTGGTTAATTGGTAAGTCAATCTTTCAACTTAATATGTGTGTGTTTTTAAGCTCGACCTGGAAAATTCCAATTGCCAGATTTCTACAAATTCTGTACGATTTTAATATACAACTGGCCTATTTCAGTTTATTGCTTGTTCTTAATAAATTAATACTGAAACCATGTAGAATACATAAAACAGGAAGAAAAGAAAATGGAGTTGTAATTCGTTAAAATTTCTGTACTGATTCAGTTAAAGTTAAAATCAGGTGTTCAGATACTTGAATCCCATTCTGTCATGATAATATGGATTTTGTTTTAGCAAAATGAAATTATTTTCCTGATGTTGGTTCATTGGTGAAACATTTCAAAGTAGAAGTTTTGCAAATTGTCTTCTATTTTTACCAAATATAAAGCTGTTTGTTTTGTTCCTCTTCAATAATATCATTTTTGGGTTGGAATCAAATATTCTGGACTTTTTAAAATGGATGCATGCCAGTTTTATTGACTTTCTGCTTGTTTGTATTTAGGTATAATTCTTTTGACTTGGTCAATAAAATTATTGTTGTAGTATTGATGAGTAGGGGTGGAGAGACACCACAAGTGTCTTTGAACATATTTTTGCATTAAAGAATTTGATTATATTTGATGGCATGTAACTCTCTCTCACTCTAAGACATATGAATGCACCCAATGACACGCATGCGCTCACTCTCTACACACACACACACACACACACACACACACACACACACACACACACACACACACACACACACACACACACATATATATATATATAAGAGAGAGAGAGAGCAAGCGTGAAGGATATATATATATATATATATATAAAACCTTAAAACAATCACATCAACACCTGCAAACTTTGTCAAGAAGAGAAATTAGATATAACAACATTTTCAGACAGAAAAATACTTTCAAACCAGACACTATATTCATCAACATGCCCACGTGTGTCAAATGTGGCACAAGGCCGGTTTAATGTGGGCCTTCTGAGCCCGTAGGCTCGGGCAAAAATTGCCCGTAGAACCCGTATAAACAGGATCGGGGTGGTCAACCACCTCGAACGAGGCTCTGCCCTTTGGCGGAGTCTCGTCCGAGTTCCTCTCTGCCCAAAGGCAGAGAGTTCCCCTCTGCCTCAGAGGCAGAGAGATCGACCGAATAACTGAGACGTCCAAAAAGGAATGGATCTCACACTAGGGAATTAAGAGAAATTTTTTAGCATGAATACAATGAGACAATTTCCTTTCAAACCAGACACTGGAAATTGTCTCATTGTATTCATGCTAAAAAAATTCCTTTTGAGTTAATTTGAAGTAGAATAAAAAGAATGTATGTATGTATGTATTTAATCATTTAATCCCCCTGCCGATACATTTCCAATACACTTGATTTTCCCCTGCCTCACCTTCTACCACACCTCACGTCGTGGGCTTATTTATTTTTTTAAAATATATAGCATTCATAAAATTTTATTTTTAAAAAATAGTGTTAGGAAATCAATTGACTGAAATCGCCTGATGATACCAAAAGTTTGAAACCAAGAAAGCTGAATTGGCTGATTTCCTAATTTTCTAATATAATTATTTATTATCTGTGTGTGTTTGTGTGTGTGTATATATATATATATATATATATATATATATATATATATATATATATATATATAATTCCCAAGAGGATAGAATCCAGGTAGAACTCAATATCCAGGGCAGAGTAAGAATATAATATAAAAGGCTCAAGCACTAATATTCCATGGTTATAATGTATTACATTGGAATCGTAATCACGGCCCAAATCATCAGACCTACAAATTCAAAAAGCTTTTGAATTTGTAGGTCTGATGAATTGGATCGTGATTACAATTCCAATATAATAAATTATAGCCATGGAATATTAGTGTTTGAGCTTTTTATAATATATATAATCAATACTTTTACTTTAATAATTTTATCATATTTGTAAATATGTGCAGGTTGGTGTGGTGTTGAATACTAGATTTGAAACCATCACGTTTTCCAAGGTTCAAAAATTTCTTTTCTTTTTAGGGCAGAAGAGTGAAAGATGGTTTGGTTTGTTTGGGTTTTTTTTCCTTGTAATATTTTGTTTTGTCAAAAATCTATTTCTGGTAATATTTTTTCCTCAAAAATGTATAGCTGGTAATATTATTTTAAAACATGTATTGCTGGTAATATTTTTTTTTCAAAACGTATTGCTGGTAATAGTTTTTTTTTTTTCTTCCGGCAACAATTCTTTTACAAAGTATCTCTGGTATTAAAACTCATTTTTACACTTTTATAATGCTTTTTATGTCAGTTTTGAGGTTAACTATTTGCCCATAGCTGGGACCCTAACAGGTGATACCACCGCAGCTCAGGGTGGACCTGGGAACACCAGCAATTAAGCAGTGGTTCCACGCTCCTCAAAACCTCCTGATCAGAGGACTTGCTGTTGGACGTATTTTATCGTCATACTCAGGACGCGGATGTAATTTATCGTCATACACAGGACGAGTGAAAAATGGAAGAAAAAATCTCTCATGCAAATTGTGTTAATAAATTGAAAACTTATTTTAAAATTCTAAATACTTGTTGTAAACTGTGTGCCTAGTTAAACACCTCAATCTTTTGGTATGGATTTGTTTTCAATCTCCATTATTTCTTCTCTGATTTTTTGTTTTTGTTTTTTGCATTTTTTGGTTTTTTGAATTTTTTTTTTTTTTTTTTTTTGCTTGTAGTTTCAGCTTTTGTTTTTTTTGGGGGTTTTTTGTTTGTTTTGTTTTTGCTTTGGTTTTTTTGGGGTTTTTGCTTTTGTTTTTTTTTTTTGTTTTTTTTTTTTTTAGGGTTTCTCCTGCCTCTCCCTTTCTCTGAAATCTGTCTACTCTGGATAAATGAACAGAAAATCATTGACTTTTTAACTAAATTCAAAAATACATCATCTTTGCTTATCTAATATAACAGAATGAATTAATTAGAAGGCTGTAAGTCAATATGTTGCTATTGTACTGCCTCCTTTTGTTAGTTTGCAAAATATTGGACGATAAAAGTTGTGATTCATTATTGAAAAGAAAAAATATATTGAAAATACTTCCCTCATTTTCAGGAAATAAATTTTTGAGAATTCAAATATATTTCTTTTCTTATTTGCACAAAATAATGGAAATATTTTGAAAATAAAAATGTTTGATATAGAAATGTATATAGCCACTACTCATTTAACAATTTACCTGCTTAATCACACACAATTGTGTGTGTATGTATGTATGTATGTATGTATGTATGTATGTATATATATATATATATATATATATATATATACACACACACACACACTAAAAGATAAAATGCTGAAAGAATCCAATCAGTCAGTATTGTACATTGTACGAAAAATTTGATTGCCTGTGGTTGGGGAGGGTATTATTTACATTTTTTTCTTTTTTAAAATAAAACGAAAAATAAATCAAAAATTTACTTGTACTGTATTTACAGTATATGAACCAAGATAATGTCCAGAATATAGAGTTGATTTTCTAATTAGTTTATATTTACTGTACAGTATACTCGTACATAAACATTTAGAAATAAGTTAGAAATGTTACAAATTGTGTAGAAAAAAAATTACATTAACCCTTTGAACTTGAGCCAAGGTATGCCACCCAGATTCAAAAACAACAGGGCCCCAGGATGGGAAATCCATACTCATCAGGAGGTCAGAGTTCAAAGATTTGGTTGACACAAACCCATTACACACATAATATGCTTGGAAGAACAGTTGGGTACAACTTCACCATTAGACTCGGTTGTTAAGGATTGGCTCTTATAGTTTTGCCCCCTTTTCTTTCCTAAGGGAGGCAAATACAAAAATGTTTTATACAATTTTTTAAATTTCACTCTCCCTTTTTTTTTTTTTTTTGTCCGGTGTGTTGTCTTAAGTGGCATTGGAAATTCTTGACTTAGAATTTCCTGCAATCTTTTAACAGTATATAGAAATATGAAGTTATTTTATATGCCATTTCTTTTCAGTAATTCTTGCTTCTTTGTCCTGGTTCTGCCATCTGTTCATTCACACTTATTATGTAGGTTATTTGCTATTTACCCTCCATTTCTTTTAATTTCAGTGTCCTGTGAATGTCAAATTCTCCAAACATTCTTTCCTCATTATGTGTCCCAATTTCAGTTGCATCTTTGTGATTAAATTTCATTGTAGTTTCTTTTTTCTCATGTCTTCTGTCCATGACATTCTCAGTGTTTGTTGGTAGATTGCTTCTGATGTCTTCATCTGTGAAGATGTTTAGCATTTATTGCTACATAAATCAGATATTGCACAGCAGTTCAGCACCCATTTGTTTATAAGGACAGTTTTCTTAGCTTTTCATATTATCTAGTTATCTGAAAGGTATCTTTTACTAATCTAATATGCCATCAGATTTCAAATCTTTTTCATTGTTGTCCATATTTTCCTTTTGACTTCTCTTTACTTGTATCTTCTCTCAATGGTATTTTTAGTTTCTTCTTCATCGGTCAGAAAATCCTTGCATTTATTACCATATAGTAGGATAGATGTTATATAGCAGTTGACTAATACTTTTCAGTTATATTAGAACATCCCCTCTCTCGCGCGCGCACACACACACACACACACACACACACACACACAAGGATAGTGGCTATGTGTTACGTAAAATGTATATTACACAATATGTAATTGACAATGACTTGGATTGAGAAAATGGCAAGTTAAGTTCCTTATATTCCTTTACTCACAGATTTGGGAAAGAAATTAATCTATCTCTTCTACCTCCAGCTATGGGTAAACAGACTGGGCCTTATAGCCTTGGTTGGTAACCAGTCTAGGAGGAAGATGGCTCTAAATTGAAAACCTAAGGATGGGAGTTTCAAATTCATGTGACAGATTATGTGCACCAGTGACCACTTTTGGTTCTTCTAAAATTTGTGGTTGGTTTTGCACAAGCCTTCACCACTATAATTAAATTCTGTGAATAGTTTAGCTGTTTAGTTCTAAGAATCAAGGACTGGTTAACTTGCATGGCAGGTTCTAGCTATGAGGGAGGTCTAAACTGGTGGCACAAAGGTATGTAGCTACCGTGAAAATAGTAATAGTGAGAGGCTAGCAATGTTATATCTGTGGGAAAGGGATTGTAGGGTGAAAAAACGCTGTCAAGGCTGGAAAGTGAGGATTTGGCATCTCTCACCAAGATATAGTAGCAATATGCCGTTTTTGGTTGATCTAACTTGTCTAAACATAGAACATGGCCAGTGGAATCAAGTGCTTTCTGAAGTGAGATAAGGAACCAACCATTTTTCCAACCTACTTTTAGCAATGGATCATAGATACAAGTTAAGCTTCAGGTCTGGTTGTGAAGTTCAGTCCCAACAGACGTTCAAAGCTAGGAAAATGTTGATTTATTTGATAATTGTTCAGAATAGGCTTCTTGTTTTGATCACTTTGTTGAGATAGGGTTATTTAAATAATAATAACCATCTGATAAATATAAAGCAAAGGATATTAAGTAGGATTTATTAAACAAATCAGTTAAAACTTTCAACTCTAAGCATTCTTTATATACAAAGAGGAAATTCTCGGACATACGTGGAAATTTATTGTCTTTGTCTGTGTCTGTCGTCTTTGTGTCTGTCGTCTTTGTGTCTGTCGTCTTTGTGTCTGTCGTCTTTGTGTCTGTCGTCGTCTTTGTCTGTCTTTGTCTGTCGTCTTTGTCTTTGTCTGTCGTCTTTGTCTTTGTCTGTCGTCTTTGTCTTTGTCTGTCGTCTTTGTCTTTGTCTGTCGTCTTTGTCTGTCTTTGTCTGTCGTCTTTGTCTGTCTTTGTCTTCGTCTGTCTGTCGTCTTTGTCTTCGTCTGTCTGTCGTCTTTGTCTTCGTCTGTCTGTCGTCTTTGTCTTCGTCTGTCTGTCGTCTTTGTCTTCGTCTGTCTGTCGTCTTTGTCTTCGTCTGTCTGTCGTCTTTGTCTGTCGTCTGTCTGTCGTCTTTGTCTGTCGTCTGTCTGTCGTCTTTGTCTGTCGTCTGTCTGTCGTCTTTGTCTGTCGTCTGTCTGTCGTCTTTGTCTGTCGTCTGTCTGTCGTCTTTGTCTGTCGTCTGTCTGTCGTCTTTGTCTGTCGTCTGTCTGTCGTCTTTGTCTGTCGTCTGTCTGTCGTCTTTGTCTGTCGTCTGTCTGTCGTCTTTGTCTGTCGTCTGTCTGTCGTCTTTGTCTGTCGTCTGTCTGTCGTCTTTGTCTGTCGTCTGTCTGTCGTCTTTGTCTGTCGTCTTTGTCTGTCTGTCGTCTTTGTTGCAGTGGGGGTTCATTTGTGTTGTATCTATTAAATGTCTATTGGTATTTTGTATATTGTGTATCGTAAATCAGGAATTAATGTGATGTGTTTTTTGATAACTTCAGTTTGTACTCTACTGAAATGCACTGATTTCCTGCTGACTTACATGATTTGTTAGTAATGACAATGGTAAAATTGAACGTCAATGTTTTCTCTATGAAAATGGATAATTTTTCCAGACTGCTCTCAGTTTATGAAATTAAACTGAAGTTTACCAAACATATTTTAGCATTTTTCTAATATTGATGTTAGTTTACTTCCATGTTTTTTTTTGTTTGATAGTGTGAATCTTGATGTCATTATTTTCCCTTCTCATTACATGTGCTACCCATACTGTTGGAAGTATTCAAGTGATGTGGTTATTTGGACAAACTCTTTGTGGATTGGGCAATAGGTTCTGATGAAGGATTTTGTTCTTGAAGACATAAAGAATTTTAAAAATTTAATAGAGCTGTTTTGTAAACAATAAAAAATACATTACTCTAGTAGAATAACAGGATATGAAAATTTAAAATAAAACTTGACACATTTAATGGCATTTTGAATACAATAATAATAATGATGATGATATGAGAATGAAGAAAGTCCTTTTAGTAGTTAAGTCTGTTCGAAGACTCGGCTGCACTCGTGGCAATCAAAAAATTCAAAAAGTCAGCAAGGAAATGTGCTACTAGTTGTTTGATCAATAACCTACTCAAGAGTAACCAAACTAATAATAGCCTTCAATACTATCTAAAGTGGCTGTGGAGCTGAAGGTATTGACCTACACACAGGAGCAGTATTTCATTGTCAATCTAACCTTGGCTTTTATATTCTACTGATTTTGATGACATACAAATTAGGCAAGAGACGTTACTTGGAAGAAAGATATATAAAGGAAACAAAAATCTATAATGGCAAAAAGATATCTGCATATAAAATTTAGGAAAAATGTTCAGATTTATGAAATCAACATTACTTCAAGAACAAAGCAACTATTTTTTTAAATTTTTTTTTTAGTTGTTTTTTTTTTCAACTTTCATTTTCTAGTTTTTACCCTTTTCTATCTTTCTTGCCTTTTTCTTTCTATCTTTCTTGCCTTTTTCTTTCTATCTTTCGTTGCCTTTTTCTATCTTTCGTTGCCTCTTTCTATCTTTCGTTGCCTCTTTCTGTCTTTCGTTGCCTCTTTCTGTCTTTCGTTGCCTCTTTCTGTCTTTCGTTGCCTCTTTCTGTCTTTCGTTGCCTCTTTCTGTCTTTCGTTGCCTCTTTCTGTCTCTTTCGTTGCCTCTTTCTGTCTCTTTCGTTGCCTCTTTCTGTCTCTTTCGTTGCCTCTTTCTGTCTCTTTCGTTGCCTCTTTCTGTCTCTTTCGTTGCCTCTTTCTGTCTCTTTCGTTGCCTCTTTCTGTCTCTTTCGTTGCCTCTTTCTGTCTCTTTCGTTGCCTCTTTCTGTCTCTTTCGTTGCCTCTTTCTGTCTCTTTCGTTGCCTCTTTCTGTCTCTTTCGTTGCCTCTTTCTGTCTCTTTCGTTGCCTCTTTCTGTCTCTTTCGTTGCCTCTTTCTGTCTCTTTCGTTGCCTCTTTCTGTCTCTTTCGTTGCCTCTTTCTGTCTCTTTCGTTGCCTCTTTCTGTCTCTTTCGTTGCCTCTTTCTGTCTCTTTCGTTGCCTCTTTCTGTCTCTTTCGTTGCCTCTTTCTGTCTCTTTCGTTGCCTCTTTCTGTCTCTTTCGTTGCCTCTTTCTGTCTCTTTCGTTGCCTCTTTCTGTCTCTTTCGTTGCCTCTTTCTGTCTCTTTCGTTGCCTCTTTCTGTCTCTTTCGTTGCCTCTTTCTGTCTCTTTCGTTGCCTCTTTCTGTCTCTTTCGTTGCCTCTTTCTGTCTCTTTCGTTGCCTCTTTCTGTCTCTTTCGTTGCCTCTTTCTGTCTCTTTCGTTGCCTCTTTCTGTCTCTTTCGTTGCCTCTTTCTGTCTCTTTCGTTGCCTCTTTCTGTCTCTTTCGTTGCCTCTTTCTGTCTCTTTCGTTGCCTCTTTCTGTCTCTTTCGTTGCCTCTTTCTGTCTCTTTCGTTGCCTCTTTCTGTCTCTTTCGTTGCCTCTTTCTGTCTCTTTCGTTGCCTCTTTCTGTCTCTTTCGTTGCCTCTTTCTGTCTCTTTCGTTGCCTCTTTCTGTCTCTTTCGTTGCCTCTTTCTGTCTCTTTCGTTGCCTCTTTCTGTCTCTTTCGTTGCCTCTTTCTGTCTCTTTCGTTGCCTCTTTCTGTCTCTTTCGTTGCCTCTTTCTGTCTCTTTCGTTGCCTCTTTCTGTCTCTTTCGTTGCCTCTTTCTGTCTCTTTCGTTGCCTCTTTCTGTCTCTTTCGTTGCCTCTTTCTGTCTCTTTCGTTGCCTCTTTCTGTCTCTTTCGTTGCCTCTTTCTGTCTCTTTCGTTGCCTCTTTCTGTCTCTTTCGTTGCCTCTTTCTGTCTCTTTCGTTGCCTCTTTCTGTCTCTTTCGTTGCCTCTTTCTGTCTCTTTCGTTGCCTCTTTCTGTCTCTTTCGTTGCCTCTTTCTGTCTCTTTCGTTGCCTCTTTCTGTCTCTTTCGTTGCCTCTTTCTGTCTCTTTCGTTGCCTCTTTCTGTCTCTTTCGTTGCCTCTTTCTGTCTCTTTCGTTGCCTCTTTCTGTCTCTTTCGTTGCCTCTTTCTGTCTCTTTCGTTGCCTCTTTCTGTCTCTTTCGTTGCCTCTTTCTGTCTCTTTCGTTGCCTCTTTCTGTCTCTTTCGTTGCCTCTTTCTGTCTCTTTCGTTGCCTCTTTCTGTCTCTTTCGTTGCCTCTTTCTGTCTCTTTCGTTGCCTCTTTCTGTCTCTTTCGTTGCCTCTTTCTGTCTCTTTCGTTGCCTCTTTCTGTCTCTTTCGTTGCCTCTTTCTGTCTCTTTCGTTGCCTCTTTCTGTCTCTTTCGTTGCCTCTTTCTGTCTCTTTCGTTGCCTCTTTCTGTCTCTTTCGTTGCCTCTTTCTGTCTCTTTCGTTGCCTCTTTCTGTCTCTTTCGTTGCCTCTTTCTGTCTCTTTCGTTGCCTCTTTCTGTCTCTTTCGTTGCCTCTTTCTGTCTCTTTCGTTGCCTCTTTCTGTCTCTTTCGTTGCCTCTTTCTGTCTCTTTCGTTGCCTCTTTCTGTCTCTTTCGTTGCCTCTTTCTGTCTCTTTCGTTGCCTCTTTCTGTCTCTTTCGTTGCCTCTTTCTGTCTCTTTCGTTGCCTCTTTCGTTCTCTTTCGTTGCCTCTTTCGTTCTCTTTCGTTGCCTCTTTCGTTCTCTTTCGTTGCCTCTTTCGTTCTCTCTCTTTCGTTCTCTCTCGTTCTCTCTCTTTCGTTCTCTCTCGTTCTCTCTCTTTCGTTCTCTCTCGTTCTCTCTCTTTCGTTCTCTCTCGTTCTCTCTCTTTCGTTCTCTCTCGTTCTCTCTCTTTCGTTCTCTCTCGTTCTCTCTCTTTCGTTCTCTCTCGTTCTCTCTCTTTCGTTCTCTCTCGTTCTCTCTCTTTCGTTCTCTCTCGTTCTCTCTCTTTCGTTCTCTCTCGTTCTCTCTCTTTCGTTCTCTCTCGTTCTCTCTCTTTCGTTCTCTCTCGTTCTCTCTCTTTCGTTCTCTCTCGTTGCCTCTTTCGTTCTCTCTCGTTGCCTCTTTCTGTCTCTTTGTGTCTCTTTCGTTGCCTCTTTGTGTTTCTTTCCATCATCATCATCTAAAAGTTTGAAATTAATACAGAATTTTAAGATTTAAAACTTCGTAAATTTTCATAATTCTTAAAAAAAATACAGTTCTTGTAAAAATTCATTATTCATTGAAAATTCAATTTTTCTTATGACAGTAATGTCCTTGATATCATATTTGTAAAATCAATTAAAAGCTTTTCTAAATAAATGTCAGTTTTCTTTGGGGGGGGGGTTACAATTCAGATTTTCGGTAAATGTGGTTTCTGTTTGACAAAAACAAATTGAGGATTTAAATTCTCCAATGAGTCCTGCTTTTAACTAATACAAATATGAAGAGGCTGGAATTTTTATTTCTTGAAATTTATGTAGGGATAGCGGGTATATTAAAAAAAAAAAATTAAATATATTTTTAACAAGATTTTCTAAGAGAAAAAAAAAAATTAAAGAAATTTCATTTCATTCCTTTTTGTATATGTTCTGAAAATGTCATTAAAATTCAACAATTATTTGATTTTTGCAAGAATTTCCAAAACAATGTGATTTTAATGACAAAAAGATGTTACAATTTCCAGTACTAATTTTGACCCACCTGCTGATGCAAGAAAAGCAAGATTTTTAACCAAAATTTCTAACTTACTAGAAAGGATTAAAAAATAGTCTTTCTTTTTAATAATGACAAACATTTTGACAATAAAACTTTTTATCTAATTTAGGGCCTTTTTTTTGTTTGTTTGTTATTTTTTTATGGTATGCTCTTTTTTATAGTAACATATACATACATATACACACACACACACACACACACACATTTATATATATATATATATATATATATATATATATATATATATATGAAACTGAATAAGTCCGGCATTTAACTTAATATATTTTCTGGTTATGTTATTTTTATAGATACAAATACAGTTTATTATAAACAGACCATTTACTTAAATATTTGTATCTAAAAATTATGTATAAACAAATATATATATATATATATATATATATATATATATATATGAGAGAGAGAGGGTGTCCATAAAGTGCACATGAACTTTATGGACACCCTGTATATATAAAAAAAACTGCCAAGAAGACTGGTTCACTGTGTCATGCAAGACAATTTTTCTGTCCAGTGTTCGTTACATATCTATAAATCTACCATTGATCCATGCTTAGAATATTGCTGCCATATATGGTCGGGTGTCCCTGCTATTTACCTTGAGCTCCTTGATAAAATTCAAAGAAAACTCAGCAATATTATTGGCCCTGATCTGGTGTCTCGGCTTCAGTCATTTTTCCTCTACCATAAGATTGCCTTCCTTTGCCTTTTTTATAAATACTTTCATGGTAATTGTTTGGATGTGGTCTTTGTTATGGTGCCTAGACTCATTAGAATTTAAGCACAGTACTATTCTGGTGATGAGGTCTCACCAATTTAAAGTTGAGTTGAATAGATGTAACCATAATTTCTATGCTAAATTTCTTTTCTTGCACTTTTAGCAAATGGAACTCCCTTCCGGCTCCATGCTTTCCATCCAAATTTAATCTGCAAAAATTTAAATGCAATGTCCTGATTACTCTTTTTTTTTTTCTCGTTCTTTTTTTTTTTCTCATTCTTTTTTTTTTCTCATTCTTCCACACCGAGTAACCCCTTGCATCTTGGTGGCTTTACTTCCTTGCTTGGGTTGAACTAGATTTATTAAAATATTTCAGTTGTCTGAAGATCATGTGAAACTCTGGTTAGGTTTCTGGCCATCCTTTTATAGGAATTAATGTTAAGTGTTTTTTCTTTGTCTAGGTAATCTAGTTGTTGATCACTTTACTGAGTAAGTTGGTATTTTCCTCTGTCTTTTTCTTTTTGCCTTTCCTGTTTGAGATTTTCTCTTTATTAATGGTATTTAGGTCTTTTGGCAATATTTACATTATTTGGAGTATTGTCCTCATCTTTGTCACCATGTTTATCAACATTTCGGCCGTTGTACGCTCCGGCCTTCTTAAGGTGGTTGGAATGTCGAACTGAACCCTTTATTTCACTCACTGGGATAGACTGTTCTAGTTCCACGTGCCATGTCGTGGCAACAAAGATGAGGACAATAGTCCGAATAATGTAAATAGTGTACATAATACCTCATCTCAGAAATATAGACAGTCTTTTGGCAAGTTGTTCGTTAGTTCCACTTCAATAATAAAATTATATGTATGAATATAGACAAAAGCAAAATTTATCTTAACTGATGTGATTCATCCTTTGATATATTTTATCAAGGTTAATGTAATAATTTTGCAACAATTATTTACAAGCAAAAGTAAACTTGCATAAAAAATGTATCTTTGAACACAAAAACGGATCTTACACATAATAATTTATCAAATGCATTAGTTATATAAATAATAAATTCAACCACAACTTTGATCTAAAGAATGTCACATTTGTTAAAAGAGAAAGTAACTTTCTTAGACGGAAAATTTTTGAGTGCCGCTATTGAATTTTATCAAAAATATAAATCTGTGCCCCAGATGTTTTAAAATATATTTGTTCTGTAAGAAATAATCCCTTCTCAAGCCAATCAATATACATGACATTATTGTCATGTATATTGATGTCAAGAAATTAAAAGCAAACTGTAAAATTCATAACCTCCTTTTAATTTAAAATATATAATATATAAAACATGTACTAAAATAATTTAAATATTAATTGCATAAATCATTTACTCACTTTTGTTTATTAGATATTAGATTGTCACTTTCCATCCTCCATAATTTACGTAGATTTTTCATTAGATTATGTTACTCTGCGTCCTCCATAATTTACGTAGATTTTTCATTAGATTATGTCACTTTGCGTCCACCATAATTTACGTAGATTTTTCAATAGATTATGTCACTTTGCATCCTCCATAATTTACATAGATTTTTCATTAGATTATGTCACTTTGCATCCTCCATAATTTACATAGATTTTTCATTAGATTATGTTACTTTGCATCCTCCATAATTTACATAGATTTTTCACTTAACCTGATAAATATTTACGAGCATCTCTTGTATTTGAAAAATTTTTAAAAGCTAATATTTTTACTTTTCTTTATAAATACTTGTTGCAAAATAAAATCCTTACATTTGCCTTGATAAAGTCCATCAGAGGATGAAATACGTCAACTAAGATAAGTTTTCCTTTTGTCTGTATTCATAATGTACTTTTACAAATATATTGAGTTATATCTGAAATTTTACACACCTCTCGTGTATGTGTGTGTGTGTATATATATATATATATATATATATATATATATATATATATATATATATATATATATATATATATATAATCCCTGCTATACTATGTTAAAATTTAGTACATTTTTGTTTTTCATATATTTATTTGTTTTAATAATATAACATTATAGGGAGTCTGCAAATTGAATTCTTTTAGGTTCTCTGTAGCTAAATTGAATTCTTTCCCACCCACCTGTTTAAAAGGAAATGCTGTTGATTTACTTTTAATTCTAAAGTTGTTAGGTGAAGCTGAGTTGTTGTCTTCTTGATTTGCATATATACAATTGTCTTTATTTTTAGATTTGTGGGAGGTCCTTTTTATGCAAACTTCAATTGTTTCTGAATTCTTTCTTTTACTTTTCTACACAATAGAAACTGAGAAGATGGCAGTCAGGGATGAGGCTCCTTCCTGATTGCATGTATGAATACTGCCAGCAATAATTAGTTTCACATGTTCATCACTTGCAAAGGGTATTCTTTCTGGCAAAGGAAGTAAAAAATAGATCCTTCTGTCTCCTTTGTGGGAGGTGACAAAAGGAAGGAATTGTTCTATGAATATTTGTTTGCTTACCATCACAGAGCTAATAATCCCTCTTGGAATCAGTGGCGATTGTTTTTCTGAAAAGTAATTTATACTTGAATTTTCTTTATACAATTCAAGATTGCATGTAAAATTAATTGAATGAAGGAACTAAAATTTGGAGGTAGAAAAAAAAAAAAAAAAATATATATATATATATATATATATATATATATATATATATATATATATATACACACACACACACTCTTCTGTATTCGCTTTTCTCTCTCTCATATATCCAGGATATCTTTCTCTTCTTTTCCTTTACCCTTTTTCTTTACCGGCTTTGTTATTCTCCTCACACTTACCCTCACTACTCATTGTTTTCTTTTTCTTTCTTCATCTGCTTTCTTACCATTTTCTAGCTTTTCTTTTCCCTCTCCTTCTTTTACTTCTACTGTCTGCTAATGGAAGAGACAAAACTTGTGAAAAACTCTGTATTTAACAAAAGTAACAAATGTTAAATTCTACAGAATGAAGAGAGCATAGGAATAAATTTTTGCATCTCATAATATTTTGGCTAAAAAAATCAATTTCTTGCTGACTTAAAAATGTTAACTTTCTTCAAATGAACTATGCACATTATATAAATATAATCAATTTTTTTATCTACTTTCTCTTTGCTTATTAAGTTTTTTTTTTTTTTTTTTTTTTTTTCTGTTAGCAAAATTATCAGCTAATTTGTGATGAAATAGAACACTCATCCGGTGTTGATGAAAGCTGACAAGATTCTTGTGCCATTATTTTTATTGGTTAATTGACTGGGAGACGTTCAGGAAATAATCCAGCGTAGCCTGTAGCTTAAAACCTAACAGAATTTTAAAGTCGGAAAGAAACAAACTTTCGAATACAATGCAGCAAAGTATTATTTTTAATGTAGCAACAGTTTTAGGCATAAAACTGTCTATGTAGAAAGAAGTAATTAAGTTTAACAGTTTTTTATGAATGTTTAAATTTTTGTCTTGTCAGAATTGTCTAGTTTTGTGAATATTAAAATAAAAACATTTGGTGTAAGATCCTTTTTGTGTGTGTACAAACACAATGGGAGCAGCAATCGTTTTTGAATGTTTTATTGAATATTACAGGTAAGGAATATTTCAAGTTTTTTTTGTTTTTTTTTTGTAGGTGTGTTTTTGTTTGTTGGTCAGTTTTTCTTCTGTGCTTGGAATTTTACATTTTAAAGAACAACAATGTAGCACAAGTGTCTACAATTACCATCCTTTAACCATTTTCAATGTTTTTTAATTTTCATGCTGACAGATTATTAGCATATTGGTGTTTGCTATACTATGTTGAGTGAGAGTATCAGTAATTTCATTCTTAGTGGAGGCTTTATTTTTATTCAGTTCCAAAATATAACCATGATATTTACATTATTCGGACTGTTATCTTCATTGCCATATTAACAAAGTTTAAATTGTTGTATGCTCTGGCCTTCTTCAGGTGATTTGAAATTTCAAACCAAACCCTTTATTTTGTCCACCAGGTAAGATTTTTCTAGTTCCACGTGCCATACCTCTTCCGGGTGTTTCAGTTATTTCCCTTTAACTCTCCAAGTTTTTGCTCACCACTGGTATTGAACTCAAACAACTCTTTGGGTCTAGTCAACCGATCTAACTGACGTCTTTATCCACTGGGCCATGTATTGTAAATAATATAAATAATCATAATGCTTCATCTCAGAGATATAGACAGATAACCATGACACTTGAGAGACATCAAAATAAGCATTTTTCTGGGTGTGTCTAGTGCTTGTAATTAAGAGTGCTTTTAATATCTTCTAATATATTTTTGACAGTGGATTTTTTAAATCTACGTTATTTCTTATTACTACAAATGTTTTATTTAGTTGGTACATTTGAGTTGACATTCATGTTATTTTTAACAGTGAAATTCATGTCAACCAGCCTAGAGATTGAGAAGTCCTGCTGAAGAAAATGTGCTTCCCAACAGAAATAAAATCTGTATTCTCTTTTCCCATCAAGCAAATCGCTTTTATGACAAAGTGTGCCCTACCGATTAAGTTAAAAAAAAAAAAAAAAAAAAACAGGAATGTCAACTCGCACATGTGGACATAAATATGTTTATGGTTTATATATACAAGGTGCAATGGCTAAATTGCTACCATTTTTATACTTTTAATTTTGCGCATACATTTTATTGATTCTGTTGACTGCACAGTATAGTAGGGTCAGTTGGGTACTGTCTGTGAGAAAAAGAGCACCATGATGCAATTCATTCCTCCAGACCTTTGGGAACAGAATGCTGTACTGCTTGACATTTGTTAGAAGCTCCAATACGAACATTTTAGTGTTTGGGTGTTAATCTGAGGACAGTGCAGAAGATTCAGAAAGAGATGAGTTTAAGGGTGATTAAGAAGATACAGCAGATCGGAAAACTCACTCTGCTTGTTCTAAGAAAAGAACTGTTGAATTTGTTGATGAGAGCCTCAGACTTAGCACAGAGGCCTACATCAAGCACCTTGAATAGGTAGTGCTGCTCTGGGTAAGAGGCTGACTGCTGGAAGACCCTATTTCTGGCAACAGGACTCTGCACCATGCCACACAAGCAGGAGAACCCACAGTCATGGCTGCCAGACAATTTGTGTGACCATAATATCACCCCTTACATCGAGCCACCTAACTCCCCAAGCTGCAAGCCCCTTGAATATTATGTGTGGGACACAATTGAGCAATAGACCAACAAAACTCCATGTAACCCTAAAGATGAACTGAAGGCAAGGATTATGGCAGTATTCACCAACTGTGAACTCCTCAGAAGAATTGCAAGAGGATTTGATGTCATCTGGAGTCCATGGCTGAAGCCAATGACAATTGAATAAATTTACTCTTTAGTATTTAAAGATATTTTTGTGTAGTTTTGGTAAATATATCTGTTAAAATGAGATGTCAGTGTTATTTTCATTTTTGCATAATTTAGAAGAAAATTTATCTATTGTACCACAAACTTGTGTGTGTATATTGAAGTCAGTGCACACAGGTGACAATGTTTCATACTTAAAAGAAATCTTCAGGCCATTGCGTTTTAAGCATGAAACAGACTGTCACCACTAGGTGTTGACCGCAGTGTCCACATTTATATTTACATACATGCTAGCCCTGACAATGAGCACTTTAACCTATAAAGATAGCATACCACAAAACTGATATAACATAAACCCCATAAATAATATGGACTGTTCCACTATTACAACAGTCCAATATATATATGTATATATATTACATGAATCATTCATACAAAAATAGATATTGAAGTTAATGATATAAATGGTGAGAATACATCTTCACATACAAATTTAATAAATGACATTAACCCCGAACCTGTAGATGAATGTTATGATCCCTGTTTATAAATTCCAGTTGCATAAGGTCTTTTTTTATTTTTTTACAAGCTTTCATCTGTGCATACAGACATCATCAGGTATGAAAATATATTTGTATTTTACATTCAGGTAATAACAGGACAACGAAAGAATAGATGTAATCCGAAATGTTTTTAGAAATGTGTTATTGTTAATTGTAAGAAATTTTGGAGCGCGCGGTTGCAACGCTGAGGTTGAATTTTTAAATTTTAAGATTGCACGTTTTTGTACTAATATGGTAATAGGAGAATTCTTTTGTACTGGTAGGATTTTGTCATTTAGTTCATGCCACATTGACTAAATACCTACCAGTACAAAAGAACACATTTCTAAAAACATCTTTTGGATTACATCTATTCTTTCATTGTCCTGTTATTACCTGGATGTAAAAAAAAAAACAAATATATTTTCATACCTGATGATGTCTGTATGCACAGATGGAAGCTTGCAAAAAATAAAAATAAAAAAAAGACCTTATGCAACTGAAATTTATAAACAGGGATCATAACATTCATCTACATGTTCGAGGTTAATGTCATTTAATAAATTTGTATGTGAAGATGTATTCTCACCATTTATATCATTAACTTCAATATCTATTTTTTGTATGAATGATTCTTGTAATGTAAATTGAACTGCACCACACACACACACACACACATATATATATATATAATCTCAAAATTTTAATTTTGTGACTGTC
>OZ038481.1:95030214-95037714 GCA_964036315.1 Acanthosepion esculentum
AATGAATTGTAGCTCCAAATAAATATTAGGTGATTGATATAAATAAAAATAAATATATTTGTGACTTTACCCTGCAGTTTTTTTTTTCATCCTTGGAAAGCCAAAACAAACTGTTATATTTAGACCATCATTTTTGCACCTGTTCTTTTCAACATTCTCTCAAAGGAATTTCTAAACTCACAACTGTAAGAACAACATTTGTTAACAAAAGAGACTCCCAAAAGTGTGATATACAAACTGGAGATACCCATTCAACTTCTGTGCCTGCTAGATTCTCCTTGGGTCATGTAGTAACGGACAATGATATGGATATCTAAAGGTGTATTGTAATGGGGAATGATACATTCTACAAAATAAACAAAGTGTTATGAAATAGGGAAATTTTGTCAACAGACTTTGAATTGTTACTATGTCAAATTGATTCTCCGACACGGCATGAATGCTGGACAATTTCCTCACTGATCAATAGATTTTAAGCAAGAGTGATGTTTTCTGACAAATAAAACCTTAGGCTGAACATTTGAGCGATGAGGAAATCTGGAAAAAAAAAAAAAAATAATAATGACACTTGTACTTAAAATTTGAAAGACAGCTGAAATTTCTGAACCATAAGAGAGTGCTTGTGAGATTGATACTCACCTTTTATATAGTGAAGGCAAGAGAAGCAAGAGGAAATAGTCATTAACAAGAGTTTGGGAGAATGAATGGCAGGGCAGGGGCAAATGATGGTAAAGAGTGAACTGTTGCTTAGGAAGATGATACTATGAAAAAAGTGGGGATACTATTAATGTATATTTTGTGGGTTCAACTAAAATAGATTGGAGAGAATGGAGATCGGGCAACAACAGGGCAACTGTAAAAAAATTAAAAAAGAGATACTCTGTGAGATATAAAACCCAAACAATTTTACTGAAATAAAAGAAACATTTTTAGTAAATTTTAGGGATGCAGAAATTTGGTGGATTGTACACCCAGTAATTTATTTTATTCTAAAATAAGGCTCAATGATAGTTATGGGGGAAAGTTCAAGTTTATAATCAATATAATCAAATAACATAAAATATCATAAGAAAAATGCTAGCATATACAAAACCATGCAAATTACAAGTAAAAAGTTACAGTAAAATGGTTTCAGTATGGTCAACCTCAGTTAAAAGTGGTATATTTACCTTGAAGGTATAAAATGTGAATGTTCTTAATAGTTCTTGTGAGTTGTTGAGGTTCATGACAGAATCCATTTGTAATTTGAGTTTAGTCCTCAACATAGGGCATTGTTTTGAGAACAGTACTTGTTCTCTATCATGGAAACGACTATTTTGTTACAATAGTTGGGGTGAAAATAAGGCTTAATTCTGTCATGAAAAATGACAAATTGGTTGTCAAAACTTTAAGGAGTGGGTTTCTTTGCGTCAATGCTTGGTCGGGTTTTCAGGTTTTTTGTGGCATCACATTTATTACCTTCATCCCTTCCCCCAAACTACCAAGAGCCAAAATTTACTTGATGGAAAAATATAATTTTTAACAATACATGACAGATGAAAAAACTGTCAGTTCTTCCTAATGATGCCAATCTGTTTCTCAGTTGTGTTGGTCTATATTTCTGCATTATATCTGGAATTTAATTCTTGAATTTTTTCAAGCCAGATTAGCTTTGAATGCTTTTATTCACTTGGTTATTTTTTAAACTCATATTATATGTAAATACTAGTTATCGCCTATAATTTCATAACCCCCCCCCCCCTATAGTAGGCAGTTTAGGTATGGAAAGGTATGATTCCTCCTATTCTCCCAACCAACTATGGGTTAGTTAGTGAGATCAGTATAAATAATCTCCCTCTAAAGAATTCATAGTATCTTAAAAAAAATAAAATTTTTGACAAAGGGTTGAGAAGCCATAAAAAAAATGAATCAGTTGATTGCATTTTGTCTGACACAATCACCTGCCAGTTGGCATTGACTCCCTGTTTGACACTGCCTCTTGATTTTCCTCCTCTTTATCCTCTTAACTTTGTTCTTCCTGCTAATAACAATTTTATTAGTGAGTACTTTGTTTACTGCAAAAGCCTAAAATAAATACTTTTTTGTTAGATAATTCGTAATTCTCATTGATCTGCATTTTCTCCCAAAGTATTTTCTTCCTTTATCTTCTTCAGTAGAGCAAATGCATGTGCGTATCCTTGTGTGTGTTTCTGTATTTGTGTGTGTGTAAATAAGTTTGAGGTTTAAATTCCCTGAAAGTTACCCCCAATCAACAAATTTGAAGAAAGCTGGAGGGCACAATATTTGAAACGTGATGACAACGAAAACTGCAACATTAGTTCAACTGTAAATAATAGCTCAATTCAGACAAATAAAATTCAGACTCTAGCTATGAGTTAAATAACAGAGCAAACTTGACCCTTTAGACTAGGTTGATAAGTCAGTCTAGGAGAAGGGCAACTCTGAATTCAGAACCTACATAGTATTGAAACTACATCAGCAGCACTTAGTTGTGGCTCTATTCTCTACAAGTGAGATGAATTGAAAATCACTTTTAAGCACAACATGAGACACACCTCTGGAGGCATAATTCAAACATTAGATGACCTAATTCAATTATCTACTGATGGCTGTTTTATTGAAGGAGAGGAACGACCAGTTTCTTTGCAACTGCATCTTATCACTGAAAGAAAGTGGAATTACTGAATACAAATTAATGTTTTGAGTTTCTGTACAATTTATTAAAAAAGAAAGACCATCTTGTCTAACTTGAGTGTTGCTTGTCTGTTGATGGTCTGTCCTGTTGGTAGGGATGACAATAGGCTGACTGCATCACCTACATTATAAACTCAAATATAATTCAAGAAAAATAAACTGGTATAATATAAAATAACAAGTCATAAAATGAACGAACCCAGCCCATATCATGGGGAGTTAATGTTGGGAATATTCTTTTGTCAGAGTGGGTAATACAAGAATTTATTTTTGGCCATTCATACTTCAGCAGTCCCAAAAGATGTTCATAAGTTTGAGTGGGCCTTCATAAGTTATGTGGTAAAAAAAAATGCAAAATCTAGTTAAGTAACCAGTTTTTATTGAATTTCTACATTTCTAAAGCAGCTGTTTGATTTTGAAACTTTCTTATTTTGGTTTTGACTTTTTTATTTTGGTTTTGATTTTTTTCTTTTGGTTTTGACATTTTATTTTATTTTTTGGTTTTGACATTTTATTTTATTTTTTGGTTTTGACATTTTATTTTATTTTTTGGTTTTGACATTTTATTTTATTTTTTGGTTTTGACTTTTTTCTTTTTTTTTTTGGTTTTGACTTTTTTCTTTTTTTTTTTGGTTTTGACTTTTTTCTTTTTTTTTTTGGTTTTGACTTTTTTCTTTTTTTTTTTTTTTTGGTTTTGACTTTTTTCTTTTTTTTTTTTTTTGGTTTTGACTTTTTTCTTTTTTTTTTTTTTTTGGTTTTGACTTTTTTCTTTTTTTTTTTGGTTTTGACTTTTTTCTTTTTTTTTTTGGTTTTGACTTTTTTCTTTTTTTTTTTTTTGGTTTTGACTTTCTTCTTTTTTTTTTTTGGTTTTGACTTTTTTCTTTTTTTTTTTTTTGGTTTTGACTTTTTTCTTTTTTTTTTTTTGGTTTTGACTTTTTTCTTTTTTTTTTTTTTTTGGTTTTGACTTTTTTCTTTTTTTTTTTTTTGGTTTTGACTTTTTTCTTTTTTTTTTTTTTGGTTTTGACTTTTTTCTTTTTTTTTTTTTGGTTTTGACTTTTTCCTTTTTTTTTTTTTGGTTTTGACTTTTTTCTTTTTTTTTTTTTTTTGGTTTTGACTTTTTTTTTTTTTTTTTTTGTCTTGACTTTTTTTGGCGGGGGGGTTGACTTTTTTTTGACTTTACCAAGATTTTCTAAAAAAACAAAAGCATTTCTGAAAATTCCATTAAAATCTGATTTTGCATGATTTTACAACACAAAAAAGACGTAAAAATTTCTCTTCAACACCCTCTGCTGACAAAAAAAAATGATTTTTTTCAACCAAAATTCTAAAAAGGATAAAAAAATATATATAATTTAACAACCAATAAATACTGTGTTTTTTTTTTTTTTTCTTCTGAGAAAAAATTTAATGGTAGAAATTTATTTTTTTTTTTTTTTTTTTTTTTTTTTTTAAATGAATCTTTGGAGGTAGCTACTTTAGTCCAAAAAGATAAAATGCATGAAAGTGTGTGTGTGTGTATATATATGTATATATGCAAATATAATATTTCTAAGGAATCAATGGATTAATTTTTATCCAAAATAGTTAGGAAATATTTATGTGACACTGTTTTCTATCTAAATTTGTAATGCTATGAAATAATGCCCTTGGGAAAAATAGGAATCCATCTCGTCTGCCAACTTTGGGTAAAATTATAAGAGTGGCTAAACACTTCCCTTTTAGAAATGCAGCCAGTCTAAGTGAAGAAAAATAACTTCATCAATTTTATTGGTTTTAGGTGATATTAACTAAAAACTATATTTCCAATCATAAATGAAAAAGTTTACTACAATTCAGACACCCCACTCCACCAACAAATATTTTTTAAAGAATTTTGAATTTTTTTGTGTGTATAAATGTGTCAATTTTTGTAAATATGGAAATTCATACATGACATTATCAGGAAATAAAAGCAATAACTATAGTAATTTAAAATTAAAAAAAAAAACATGACATTTCAAAGACCATTTTCCTAAATTTTTGAGATTACTGGGTAGTTAAAAAAAAAATTTTTGAAAAAGAGCCATTCACATTATATTCCTCAATTGTTAGTTAACCTGTCAACACCTTAAATAAACAACTACTACAGTGTTAAAAAATGCATTTCTGCAATATTTTAAACAAAAAATAATATTTGTTTCAAATATCAGCTAATATTCCTCAAATAAAGTTTCAAGAAAATGTATTTTATTTCTGAAAGATGTTTTTAATAAGGAGGATTACATTGTGCTGACAGATGACTAAAAAATGGCTCTGAAAGCAGCAACTTTTAGCAATTTTTTTTTTTTAACTCCTTCCAGTCAATTTAAATTAGCTTTGAAATATAGCAAAGTATTTGACATTTGAAATATTAAATTTAATCTATTAGCTTGAAATTAAAACTAAAACACTTCAAGATTTTTTTTACTTTAAGCCTTAGGTATCAAATTTCTTTGGAGGTATGTAGACAAAAGTGATGTTGATGTGATTACACATATGCAAAAAGGAGAGAGGACACTGAAATTTTAAATTTAAGATTTTTTTTTTTTGTCTATAGTCTAATCAATTTCATTTAATTTCTTTTTATTTTTGTGTTGTCTTTATCACTTTTGTCATTAAACTTCCTAGAATGTCATGATAGATCTCCTCTGCTTTGTGTGCATGTCTTCTTGATATATGAAAAATTTATATATCTTTTTCCCATGCACAAAAATGCTGTTTTTTATCCTTTGTCTAATTTCATTAAGAAAAAAAAAACGAATGTTCACGCCCTAAAATGTTAAAAGGATATTAAATAATAAATTAAATAATAAATTAAAGTGCTCTATGCCAAAAAATACGGTAAATTCTTTGCTAAATAGGGTTTTTCAAAAACTGCAGATTTCTAAAACATAACGAAAACAAACGTTAAGAGACAGAAACACACTTAACACATTACTAGATAGGAAAAGGTTCAACATTATTAAAATAAATGGAAATTTTTTTTGATCTTGTTTAAATACTTTTTTTTTTCTAGATTTTCTATAAATTAAAATTGTTATAATTTGTGTCAACCCTTAAAATGGCCACACCAAAAGAAAGGTCATATTGTGTACTGCAATTTGCGATGTGTAACCTTGAAATGATAAACTTTGAACCTTTTCCTATCCAGTAATGCGTTGAATGTATTTCTATCTCTTGGCATTTGTTTTTATGAAACTTTTGAAATCTGCTTTCTTCAATGTTATATATAACTGAAAATAAGTGTCGAAATATACCATTTCAAAATGAGACACCACCATTCAAGTGAAGTAAAGCAAATATAGAACTAAATGAAATATAAAATATTTGCTGACCCCCTTAATATGATTTCAGTTTCATCCAGAATATGGCAAAATAATATTTTGCCTTTTTATTTACTATATATGGATATGATGGTTCAGTAAATTCTAAGTATTTACTGAACAATCGCACCAAGTGCAACCTTGGTTCTTGAACATCTTGTATGTCGAACAAATCTGTTTTCAAATGCAATATTTGAGATGAAAATGCCTCGGTTCTCAAACAACATTGCCGAACCGAGTTAACCCGAATGGAACCATTTCTTAGTCGACCACTATGTTGCACACATTCGTGTCTTGTATTGTGCTGTGCTTTTCTTTTCCAATTTTATTGTACTGTGCCTTTTTTTTCTCTTCATTAGTCCTCAGTCATGGCTCCAAAGAAAGCTGGCAGGGATACTGGTAAAGGAAAGAGAAAAACAATTGTTGATGATATTGTCTCTTCCTACCCAGTTTCATATGGCAAAATTAATGGTCTATTTTCTTTTTATATGCCATGTTCTTTCGGGACATAGGCGATCATGGCTCTCCACTTCCCTCTATTTCTTGCAGCAGCAAGTTCCTTCCCTCTGCCACCTCCCCAGACCAAGTTCTGTCATCCACTTGCTTAAGGCCGCTAGGTATGTCATGGATTGTTTTCCCTTGTCACTCTTTCCCTCTATTTGACCCATGAGTATCAGATTCTCCAATCCGTCCTGTCTATTCTTATAAATAAAGAGCTGATGTCTTTCTTTCCCTTTTCTAAACAATAACATCTCTTTCCTTCCCCTTCCGCTTTCATCATCAACTCTCATATATGCAGGTACAGTAAAACTGAAGTGTTTGTCTGTATTTTATCTGTTTATTATTAGGTTTTTGGGGTTTTTTTCTTAGATTTAATGATTTTCATTAGTTTTTATGTATTATATGATTTTCATTAGTTTTGTGTATAAACTTGTTCACAAAGTACTGTTGTTAACGTTTAAATAAGCAACCATCTTTGGACCAGGAACGGATTGATCCATTTTACATTGATTCTTGTTGGAAAAATAGTTTCAGTTTACAAACATTTTGGATTATAAATATAGACAGACTATGAATAGGCCTCAGGAACAAATTAAATTTGTGAACCGAGGTTCGACTGTACCTTGAAAATGCACAGGTGTTTTCCATCATAACACCATGTCCTGTAATGGTGCACTAGACGTCAGTTGATGCTGCAACTGCAGGATTTTTTTTACTTATTTTTTAACTTTTTTTTTTTTTCCCCAACTCTCAGTTGCATGTTGACCTCTGGCTTACAGCCACATCATGTTGGAACACAAGTTCCCATACAATCACATCATGTTGGAACACAAGTTCCCATACAATCGCATCATGTTGGAACACAAGTTCCCATACAATCGCATCATGTTGGAACACAAGTTCCCATACAATCGCATCATGTTGGAACACAAGTTCCCATACAATCGCATCATGTTGGAACACA
>OZ038481.1:95045214-95062714 GCA_964036315.1 Acanthosepion esculentum
TATCATTCTTATTACTTTTTGGTATGGGGTGACCAGACCTTTGGACCACTCTGTATGTTAATCTGAAGTATGTGAATTTTGAGGTACCCCACTAATGTTGCAAAATGAGGCACTTTGATCCAATGGGTGGAATATGGGCTTAAACCAAGTGATTTTGCTTTTTACCACTGAAAGAATTTTTTATGTATTTTTAAAAAAAATACATAATCACATGACTGATAGTCTTTGCTTTCATTGACTTATTTTTAAATATTTTACATTTGAAGTGTACCTTCTGTGGAATACACGTGATTATGTATTTTTGATTATGAATGAGTATAAAAGAGTGACCATACAATGTTCACTCTGTACAAGAGCCACTCAAGGTAGAGCTGTATTGGGTATGAAGATAAACTACATCTGCGTCCTGGGTAAGACGATAAACTACATCCAACAGCAGGGCCTCTGATCAAAAGGTTTTTCAGGAGTGTGTAACCACCTCTTAATTGTTGGTGTTCCCAAGTCCACTCTGACCCGGGGTATTAGCACCTGTTAGGGTCCCAGCTACGGGCAAATAGTTAACCCCCAAACTGAGGTCAAAACACTATGAAAGTGTAAAAATAATATCAGAAATACTTTGTAAAAAAAAATTATTACTAGCAATACATTTTTGAATAAAATATTACCAACGATATATTTTTTAAATGAAAAATATTGCCAGTATTACATTGTTGAAAAGAAATGTTACCAGCAATAAAAATCTTGTCAGCATTAAATAACCCATTGAGGTGTTGATATGCCATAAAACAAACCAAAACCAATCAAGGTAGAGGATTAGAGTAAGAGGTGCAGTTTATGGGGAAATGTGTGGAGGACAACAGTTAACCCGCAACTTGAACAGGTTAAGATTGTTGTGATTGGGGAAGCATTTTCTTGGGAGTACATTCCACAAAGCAGTGGCTTGTGGGAAGGAGCTGCATGGTCAAACTTGTATCTCCCCACTGGAATATGAAGTGATTCACTGCAATGTGCGTGGCATGGCAGTTCTTAGCCATGAAGGTTAGAAATGGTGGAACTAAGAAATGTAGTCTGACCTCTTTCTAAGGAAATAGTGATAGAGCAGTGAGAGGTTTGTGATGTTTCACCTGCAGGGAAAGGGGTTGTAGGGTGGAAAATAATTCGTCACTTTCAAGAACATGGAGATGCTTTTGGACTCTATTAATTCGTCACTTTCAAGAACATGGAGATGCTTTTGGACTCTATTAAGACTGAAAAGTGAACACTGCAGCTCCTGCCCATGTATAGCAGCAATACTCCATTTTATGCCTGACCTGGCTCTTATAATGGTAGAGGATAGCAGGAGGAATCGGGTACTTATCTGAGCAGTACAGGGAACTGGCCATTTTAAACAGCATCTTTAGCAATGGATTGTATGTGTAAATTCCACTTGAGGTGAGGGTTGAGCTTATGTCCAGACATTCAAGGCATCTGATACCGTAACTGTTTCCTTAATTGAATTTACAATGGGTACCATTGTTTTCCAATCTTATTTGTTCTCATGTTAAGAATGCTGACCCGAGACCTTAGCACACAATCCTGTGATTCTGTTTGAGAAGATCAGTGAGAAAATATTTTTATAAATTTACATAAGGCTAAATTTTATCTGTTTCCCCACCTAATATCAGTAATGCAAAACGGCCTTCTTTGTTAACACCTAATGAATAATAATCAACCTTTTTATTTATTTATATACATATAATCTCCTAATATACAGCCAGTTACATCAGGGCTACAGGAATGTAGGACACCCATGGCTAAAATACAAAGACAAGCTGAAAAGCAACTTGTCAGCTGTCAATATACCACATAACACCCTTGAACGCTTAGCCTTGGAGCGGATAGAATGGAGGTCAATGTGTTTGAGTGGACTCAGCAGTTTTCAATCTGCGTGTCTGAATCATCAAGTGAGAGCAAGATCTAAAAGGTCAGCCAATCTAACAGTGATCTCATCTCACAATCCTCGCTCTTGCTCCATATGTGGCCTCCTTTGTAAATCACTAGCGGGTCTTAAGTGCCACTTAAGATTATCGCACAAAATTTCATAACTGAATCAATTAAGCTGTCAGATTCTCATACATCAAAACTGACAGGAGAGTCTATTATATATATATATATATATATATATATATATATATATATATATATATATATATATATATATATATATATATATATATATATATAATAACAATAGCTGGCCACTTGAGAATACCAATCTACTAGGGTGGCCTTCCAATCCCTATTGCAGACGCTCGCTCAGGCACATTTGTGTTTATTCGACACCCACGAAGCCAACCTATGTTTTATACTGTAACTATGCTGAGCAGACCTTAGTTACAGTTTTTCGAAGAGAATGTCTTATCTAGAATCTGAACAACACCAGCACACTCAAACCCTTGGTCCCAATGATTTATGACTTTGTGACAGCACAGCTATTCATGGTCCCAAGTGTTCCATCTACCCAATTTCACTCACAAGGCTTGGGTCAACCTGTGGTATGGTTTTCAAGCATTTTCCAAAGGTGCCACACACTGGGATCGTCCCCACTCCAGACCGATAACGTCAGGAAGTATCCTTACTGACAAATCGACTATGGTGAGATTCGAACCTGGGTCTCATGGTCAGAAAGCAAACATTCTAAACCCTCAGCCAATATATACGAACAAATCCCATTTACAATATAATCAGTATTTCTGTTGAGAAAATTTTATTTCTATATTCGTGTTTGCATAGAAAGAATTTGTATCCGCTTTGTCAAAATTCAAGCATAACATAAAAAATTCTAGTTTTCATAATAAGCATTGTTATTGCCAGCCATTTTGCATTGCCCCACATTTAATCAAATAGAGCAGGAGGGCGAAAAAATTATGAAATTCTCTAAATAAGTCAAAATAATCTGTTTAATTAAATTTTCTTAAGTGTATCAAATTATTTTAACACAAGAAAAAATATCAAGTTTGCTGAATTAATTTTCATTATTAATAATAAATATAAAAATTTGAAGTATTCAAATGTTTCTCTCATAGTCAGCTCTATGTAACTGTTCATAGCAGGCAATTCATGTCAAAAAGAAATTTATAAAAGACGTCATGCTGAAAATGTTGTTTATACAGTAATTTTAGAGGCGTAAAAGAACTTGTATGACAACTTTTCTGACAACTTTTCTTTGCTCTGAGGATGGATGGTATTTTTTATCGATTCTGTTCACCCGATACAAGGCCCAAGGGTCATTAAAGGTAGAGGCTTCCTGTGAGATATTGTATGAGCATAAGAAAGGGAAAGATTTCATGGGGATATACAGGAAAGATAATGGTTAACCCTAGTCAAAACTGTAGTGATTAGGGGGGGAAAATCCATCTGGGAGTTTATTCCACAAAGCAGCAGTTCTTGAGAAGCAGTCTGAATGGAATTTACTTACTACTGGAATACAAAGAGAATTGGGATGATTCACATTTGTGTACATGGCATGGTGGGTCCCAGTTATAAAAAGTCAGGGGTTCTGGAACTAAAAACACATGCTATGGCTATCTTTGCAAGAGTCTTGAAATATTTTATTTATGGGGAAAGGGATGTAGAATGGAAAATGATACATAAGCTTTTTAGTGTTTTGAACTCTATCACAACAGGTGAGTCAGGACTGGGCAGTTCCGATCCAGATATGGCAGCAATATTCCATTTTTGGTCTGATTTGGCTCTTTGTAAAGATAGAGCATATCAGAGTGAGTCAGATACTTACTGGAGCGGTTTAATGAACTAACCATTATACTAAATAAATCTTAAAAGCCATTAACAAGAGTTTGCAGGAATAATCTTCAAGGAACATTTAGTAGAATGAGGAAATAGCCAGTAATGTTTGATACTACTGTAGGTTACCCCCACTTGGTTTTGCCAAAAACACTTGTTAGTGTGCACTTTATAAGTCTATAAAAAGCCAAAACGTTCTCTCTCTCTTCCTCTTTTTAACACATGCTTCCAGATGTAGTCGTATATATGTAAAGTGTCCCCCACTGAGGTATGTTCGTTTTCATTGCTCTCTGTTGACTGAACTCTCATGCACACATATCACACAAGCTTGTTACACACACATTCTTATAGCTAGTTTCAGTGTTTTTTACCTTTTATTTCTATTGTGTACACATGCTATAATACTTTCTATTGTGTACACATGCTATAATACTTTCTATTGTGTACACATGCTATAATACTTGTGTACACATGCTATAATACTTGTGTACACATGCTATAATACTTGTGTACACATGCTATAATACTTGTGTACACATGCTATAATACTTGTGTACACATGCTATAATACTTGTGTACACATGCTATAATACTTGTGTACACATGCTATAATACTTGTGTACACATGCTATAATACTTCCTATTGTGTACACATGCTAATATTTTTGTTAATGCATGCATTAATTGCCATTTGTTTGAAATTCATTTTTTTGCCCTCTTATTTTTACCCAGATTCACATGAGTTCACCAATATTGTTTGTAGAACAGATATTCCAGGAGTTCATAAATATTTACTATAAAACATCAATACACACACATGAAAAGTGTAAAATCCAACAACAAAGTGGTAACTTATGTGGTGAGCCAAACATCATAAAATCTCACAACACTACATAGCTTTTAAATTTGCCAATGACTGTAATTATAGACTTGATTTTTAGTAAACAGAAATACATGAAGCTAACAATCTAATTGACACTAACAATGTCTATCAATTTAGTGGGACTCAAAATGCTATTTGAATGGAGAGGAAAGCAGAATAACATTTCATTTTTGTCTTGTAACATTTAAGTTTGTTTTGCTAGCACTATGAATGACAGAAATTATGTTTAATCCCAATAACCATTCCTCCTTCATACAGAGGAAAGGTTGGTTGGATTTAATATGCAGAGTTTCAGACACTCTTAAATGGTAGGCTGACTATGCCCTGGTGACAATGGTAGGCTGACTATGCCCTGGTGACAATGGTAGGCTGACTATGCCCTGGTGACAATGGTAGGCTGACTATGCCCTGATGACAATGGTAGGCTGACTATGCCCTGATGACAATGGTAGGCTGACTATGCCCTGATGACAATGGTAGGCTGACTATGCCCTGATGACAATGGTAGGCTGACTATGCCCTGATGACAATGGTAGGCTGACTATGCCCTGATGACAACTGAGATTTTTTTCACGTCTGAAACACTTATAACGGGAAGTTGCTAGGGAAGGAATATTCTTTCTTCCGTTTGAATTTTCCCCATTATAGGCATTATTATATCCATGATATAACACCCTACTTCACTGGTGCAATGCATTGGCTGAATAGAAAAAGAATGACAACCATACTTAGTTCTCAGAGAGATACATAAACAAATGGGGAAACTATTTTTAATATTTCCCAAAGGAAAAACTCTAGTGCTTTCTCTATTAACCTGGCGGTCACGTGGTTTTATACTGTAAGACCTGCCGTTGTGGGCTAGAGACGTCGTCCTTCTTGATGCTCTACATCACAACTGGCATTAGTTGTCCTATCTGCTAACGCCATTTTCCGGCCATTGCACTATCGGCTGACGCCATTCACCAGCTGTCACATGATTGTCATGACTATCTCAATGAAAGGAAGATAATCCCATTTGTATTCCTACACACCTAATAAGATTTACGTGTCATTTGCCAGATTTATTTTCTCAGTTGTCAGCAGTACACACTCCAACTACCACTTGAGAGTGCTTGAGATTCTTTACAGGGCATGTCCCTTAAGTCTGGGCACATAGGCAAATACAGTGGTACCTCAGTTAACGAATTTAATTCATTCCTGAAAGCCATTCGTCACCCAAAATGTTCATAAACCAAAACTATTTTTCCAATAGGAATCAATGTAGAGAAAAAAGTCACAGTACAATAAAACTGGAAAAGAAAAGCACAATGCATGAATGTATACATGGCAGTGGACTCGGAAATTATTCTGTTTGGGTTTACACAGTTTGGCAGTGTTGTTCGAGAACCAAAACTTTGATTGACAACTGAGGCATTTTCATCTCAAATTTTCTGTTTAAAAACCCAATTTGTTTGACATGTGAGACATTCAGGAACCGAGGTTGCTCTGTAAATATTTTCAAGAAATGAAGTTATCAACAACATTTTATTGAATTGGAATATTAACTAATAACATCTTCAATATCATTTCCATTATTTGTCCGTCCTGGGTAAGACGATTAACTACATCCTACAGCAAGGCCACTGATCAGGTGGTTTTGAGGAGCATGGAACCACCTCTTAATTGCTGGTGTTTTCAGGTTCACCCTGACCCGGAGTGGTAGCACCTATTAGGGCCCCAGCTATGGGCAAATAGTTAACCCCAAAACTGAGATAGGTTTTAATACCAGAAATACTTTGTAAAACAAAATATTACTAGAAATAAATTTTTGAAGAAAAAAAAATTTTTACCAGCAATATATTTTTGAAAAACAAATATTACCAGCAATATGTTTTTGAAAAAAAAAAAAAAAATGTATTACCAGCAATACATGTTTTAAAATAATATTACCAGCTATACATTTTTGAAGAAAAAAATATTACCAGAAATAGATTTTTGACAAAACAAAATATTACCAGGAAAAAATGTTGTCGGCATTAAATAAGCCATTGAGGTTGATATGCCATAAAACACAACAAACCAAACCATCATTTGTGATGCAAAGATTGATGTCCTTTGCAAGATTCACATGAACACTATGCAGTAACTCTACATTGCATAAAGAGTGAATGTGCAAAAATTGACAGCATTCAATCATGTGTTGCATCTGTGATTTTCATTGAGTACACCTTCTCCTTTAGCATTCAATTCTTTCTTCTTTTGACAAAACCATGTTTAATTTGTGGAGGTAAAAAAAAAAGATAATGAGATTTTCTATGTGTCCAGACTTTAGATACACCCTGTATATTAAATCCAAGCAACCTTTTCTCTATAAATAGGGTGAGTGGTTGCTGAGATCTTGTCATCGCAATCGTCCATAGTTCTAACGAAACAGGGTCGATGGTTAGAATGCAAAATACAAAAATTGCGTTGTGTATTGTATCATTTATAGGTCTGTACACTTCAGAAAACTTAATAAAGGAAATGTGTTCTCTGACAGGGTTTGAACCAGTGTCCCCCTTTGTAGGTTTAGACCACAGGACCACAAAGAGCATTGTAGCCCACCTAACTTTTATTTACCCTTTTAAGGAAAGCACCCCACCCCTCATTCTCTCAACTTTCATGTCTGAAATGTAAACAAAGAAATTTGTAAAGGGTTCAATGGATTTATTTTTAATCTGATATTTTTATTACTTCAAACATTTAGTGGTTACCCATGTTTGAAAGAGAAAACCCATTTTTTTTTAATTTATTTTATTTTTTTTTTTTTTTTTTAAATTTAAAATTTTTTTTTTTTAAATTTATTTTTTTGTAAAATTTATTTTTTTGTAAAATTTATTTTTTTTTTATTTTTTTTTTATTTTTTTTTTTAAATTTATCTAAAAAAGAAGGTACAAGCTTCAAGAAGACAGATGACAATTGACATTGCATTTAAATGTTTTTAAGATTCTAGTTATCAGGAAAACAAGAAATTGGAAGGAATTCTACAGGTGGGAAGTGTGGTGGTGTGGGGGAAACTTAGAGTAGAAATGATGGTTGCATCTACTTAGTTCAACAGTAAAACAGTCAAACATGAAAATATTTGTAGAAAAGATAGAGGGAAGCCACGTCATGTTGGTGAGAAAGTGACTGGAGACGAGATGTCAGGATTGATTGTATTGCAAACACTTTTCTGGATTTTGTCAAGAATCTTGTGATGAACAGTAAGATCATCAGACAAGATATGGCAACAGTATTCAATAGACAGACAAATGGTAGATTTAGAAATGTGCAAGATGGATTCCAATGAGAAAAATTGGGGGCTCAACACAGTGAACTAACCTTCCTTGCAGCAGGCAGTAATTGACTTGAGATAGTCTCTCTACTACATTTCCGTGAAAAACATGAGGCCAAGAAGGTGTGGAGTGTTGCTCCCCTGGAGTTTGGTATCTGCCATCCTGATGGTAGGCATAAAAAGTTCTGTGGTGATTTAAATGAAAGCAGTCTTGCTTCAGTTAACCACTGATTGGAGATCCTTTTCCGGAGTAGCTGCCAGGTTTACTTATGTCAGATCTGTTGGATTTGCTACTAAGTAAATGATAGTGTAATCTGTATAAATATCTAATTAGAAACTGATGACATCAGGAAGTTCATTCATGAAGATCAAAAACAGTGTAGGTCTAAGGTTAGAGCCCTGGGGGAACCCTGTATTAATATGAAATGACCTGGAAGCATGCACGTTCAATATTTCACAGATCAAGAGTTTTAATTTACACTATGTAAAATTAAAAAAAAAAAAAAAAATTGGGCCTATGTTTTAAACATGGATATCCACTAAGATAAAAAATATATAGGCACATGGCCGAGTGGCCAGAATGTTCACTTTCTGACCATGAGACCCAGATTGGAATCTCACCATGGCCGATTTGTCAGGAAGGTGACTTCTTTGTTATCTGTCTGTAGGAGGCAATCCAAGCATGTGGCATCTTTGGAAAGTACCTGAAAAATCCTACGACAAGTTGACCCAAGCCTTGTGAGGGAAATGTGGTAGATAGAGCCATTGATGGTTGTGCTAGCACAAAGTCACAAGACATTGTGACTGAGGGTTTGAGCGTGCTAGCCTTATTCAGACTGTTGATCGCACTAGATAATGTGATCTGTCTCGAACTCTAAAGTCGGCTCAGTATAGTTGCAGTATAGACCACAGGTGGGCTTTGTGACTGTTGAACAAATACAAATGTGCCTGAGTAGGTGTCTGCAATAGGGATTAGCTAGCCACCCTAGTAGACTGGCATCCTTGGATTTGAGTTGGTGCTCCATTTACCTTTATCCACTAAAATTAATGTCTGAAGGGTTATTAAGTGATCTAAAACAAATCGATCATTGTCAGCTTCAACCAATTATTTATTTTACTGAATGAAACACTTCCCACAAATTCAAGATATTAAAAATTCCTCATAAAGTGTCCGTGAAGCCTGGAATATGCTGACTGCATCCCCTGTAGAGGGTTATGTCTCTTCCCCCACCAAAAAGTAACAACTTCTAAGTAAATGCTTATATGCTCAAATATAAACAACCGATATTTACCTATTTCTGAAGAAAGTAAATGCTTATATGCTCGAATATAATCATAGAAAAAAGATTTGCCAAAAATAAACCAGCAGGTATTGACATATCATAAAATCGACTGACTTAAAGCATTCTTATTGAAGTCATTCACTCGGAACTTGAGCTGTGTTTCTTTCATGATGAAATATGTAACTTAAAGGCAGTATCTCCTTTTCTGCACCATGTTCCTTCTGGATGTGAGCAATCATGGCTCTCCATGCCTTCCTGTCTCTCGTTGCTCTAAGCAGCATTTAACTTTACCATCACTCTTTATCCCTGCACACAGTCATTCACCAAAACTCATCAGGTTGATTACTCAGTTTCTCTCTCTCTCTGCTTTCTTATGATTTATGTCTTATGAGCATTGAATTTTCTAAGCCTTCTTTCTTCATAACATCTCCCAAACTTTTAAAATCTGGAAGATTTTAAGTGTTTGTCCTTCCAGATTGGATTTTCTTTAGAACTTCCTCATTGCTCACATGTTTTGTCGGTTATTTTCAGCATCTGTCTGTAGAACAAAATCTCTTTGCCTTTGAATCTCTTGAAGGAAATTGTCTAGTATCCACTGATATACAGGAGAATAGATATAACATAGTAGTTCAACAGTATTTTCAATATTTCTAATGAAATTTTCCAACACCTTGATACTTAGTGAAAGATGCTTTCCAGAAACTGAGCCGTTGGGATGCACCTTTGTTTGGATTTCTGTGTCTTGTTTTTATGGTTTTATTTGTTTTGTTTTTTTTCTTTTGAATTTTTTTTTTGTTCACCATTTTGTTTTTTTTTTGTTTTTTTTTTTGTTTGTTTTTTTTTTACCTGTTTGTTTTTTTTTTACCTGTTTGTTTTTTTTTTACCTGTTTGTTTTTGTTCGTATTCACCTTTTTTGTTGGTTTTTGCTTTTAGGTTTTTTCAAAAATTTTTTAGATATATATTCATTTTTTTTAGATATAATCATTTTTTTACTTTGCTGATTTTCATGAAATATATATGTACGCCATTGAAATTTGAATGGGTAATATGGTACATTTTTTAAAAACATTACCTAGGGATGGCTGCACTAAAGGGTTGTATTATACTCAAGGATGTAATTTATTCCATTTTTGGCTTTAGAAACATGGCCTCATATTATATTAAATTATACACAAAATATAGTAAGCCCCAAGATTTTTATAAAACATTCATTCGTGAAACAAGAAATTGTTACTTCTTTATTCACATGATCCAGCGTCCTTTAAAAGGGCTATGATGAAATAAATTATTACATGGAGCCTTAAAGTAGTCTGTTTTTCTTATAAACAAAGCTAATAAAATAGATTTTCTCGAACAAAATACATAATAAATATCTAAATATGTGTGTAAAACTTTTTATTCTGTGATTTTACTTTATTTTCATTTCTTTACCGATTGCTTTGTAAAGAATTGCTTGATAGAACAAGATGATTGCATTGCCATGTGCAATCAAAGAGCCAGGAAGTCTTTGAATGGTTCTGTGAAGTTGGCATCAGAAGTTCCCATGATTTCCATTAACATATAGGTTAACGATGGTCCCAGAAATACTAACAAGACTAGCACTTTCCTTTCTTTCTTTGCTAGCAAAGGAAAATGTTTACGGTTACCATTACTCATCCTCTATAATGGGCAGGGCAAAGTTACCAATATTTTCGTCATATACGCTAAGCTTTGGAATGTTGAGTGTCATTTCCACAATAACAATTTTTCATTCTTTAATTTAAATAAAATTTTTAAAGACAAATGATACTGCCATTTATATCACTCTCCGTAACAAACCACAGATAAAAAAAAAAAAACAGTACTCAAACCATTACTTAGTAAAATCTGTATACACCAAAACCAAAACTGCCTGTTTATATATATATATATATATATATATATATATATATAATGTGAAAAAGAGAAATAGATTCTATATCAACTCAACTAGTGGCCTCATGGGCACCATCCCAAATTTCAATTAAATTTTAGCTTGTACTCATCAATAAAAAATTACAACCATACAATTTTAGCTTCTAATCAAGGTCTACTCAGTGGTTACGGAATTTTACTAGTTTGTTTTTGGAGATTGTTGTAATGATGAGAAAAGTGCCGCTCACCACCCCATTGAATAAATTCCTATTTACTATGCTATCTGTAGAAGAAAATCAGAATACAAATTGAGTTGACTTTAGTAAGCCTCAAAATTGTTCGTGATTCCATACCAATCTCTACTAATCACAATCTTTCTTACCCCAATAAAAGAATGTTACTTCGGATGACAAGCGAGGCTCTTGTCACTTCAAGAGTGAAGAAGTTGAAATTTTTTTTGTGTCTCCCATTTTTTCTTTTCTTTTCACTTTTTTGTTGAAATTATCAGCAATCCATTTTTATAGTAAAATGAGCAACAATACCCTTTTTATAACAGAATGAGCAGTTATTAGCACGGTGAATGGAATTGTTGAACAAACTACGGCTGCTAACTTTTACTAAAGGCAAGAATTCACTTATTGTGCACTCTCTCATCACTGAATGTTTTGACAGAGATCTACATTGGCCTTACACAATGGGTGACTAAGAAATATGCAGACAATTTGGGAAATTTTGTTTCTCTGCAACTTTGTCATGGAGCAAGCACAATTGCACAACTGTTCTTGCCCTCTGAGTCTAGCAAGATATTTTGATCTTTTTAATTTTGTAAAACCAACCAAAATAGTTTACTAATCTGTTGGTGGGGCTTAGTATAAGCTGACAGCATTTCTTGTCAGAGGTAAGACTCCTCCACAACTCACAAAAGAAGCCAGCTTTTGGGTGTTTACTTGCAGACTCTAGTATAAACCCAAGTTTGAGTGTAAACTGGGGCTTTTCTGTTAAGAGACTTAAGTATAAGAAGACATTTTTTTTTTTTTTTACGTTACATAACCCAACAAGGTTTATAGTAGGATGAAAGTTATCAACTCTGTTGTTTTTGTCAGCCATTTTGCCATCAGGCCAACTTCAGGTGTCTGCCAATCTAGGTTTCCTTTTGGATTTTTCAACTTAAACTCTTTCTTTAATCTATTGGGGCAGATTAAATTGCCTATGTATAGGGATCAGAAAGCTGGACAGTCTGCTCAAAGGTGAAAAGACTTGAAGCAACAGAAATGTTGGGCTACAGAAGGATGCTGAGAATTCCATGGACTGAAGAGTAGCAATGTCAGAGTTCTAGAGAAAATACAAACAAAAAGGATACCTATGCTTAACATCAGGAAGTCAGTCAGTTAAGTACCATGCACGATAAACGCTTAGGTGATTATGTATCTTTTGATACATGACTGATGAGGCAGATTTTTTTCCCCACAGTAGATTGCTGTTTCTTTCTGTGGTAGACCAGTTGCCATCCAAGGCTATAGAAGCCTGTCTATCCTGCTATTTACCATAGCCCGGGAGTGAAGAAGATTCATACCTTTCCCAAGGGTATTAGCAGGTAAGTGAATATAATGGATTTGGACATCAGGAAGAGACAATTGAAATTTCTCGGGTAAATAATGAGGAAAGAAGGCTTGGAAAATTTGATACTCACAAGACAGATTGAAGGCGAGACAAAGGAAAACCAGACATAACCTACCCAATAAGCTTGATTAAATGGATGGTTTTAGGAGAGAGAACAATACCTAAATTTATTAAGAGCTATAAATATAAAAAAAAGGAAATAGTGGTAAGCCATTTGTTGCCAGTGTCCTGAAGGGACATGGCACATAGAAGAATTAAACATAGTTTTTGATATATTACTATGTCTTAAAAACTTTGACGCTGATTTGGCAAACTCATTTGTATCTCAAGTCTGATGCCATGGTACATTCTTTGTTTCGGTCTATTTGTTTACAGTTATATTTCATTGTAAAAGGGAGTGACTGCTAGTGATAAATGATTGCTAAAGACATGAAAGCACTAAAAAAAAAATATTTTTATAGAGCTTTGTGAACAATGTTATATTCACCTTATTAAATTTTCTCCACTTTATTTTGCAATGTCACTCTGAGTGTTTTGCAGTTAGTTTTAAATGATTTAGTCGTCAGTCTGTGTATCAATCTTAATTCATTTCTTAAGATTAATAGAATGCTTAATAAATTCATTTCTTAAGATCAATAGAATGCTTAATAAATTCATTTCTTAAGATCAATAGAATGCTTAATAAATTCATTTCTTAAGATCAATAGAATGCTTAATAAATTCATTTCTTAAGATCAATAGAATGCTTAATAAATTCATTTCTTAAGATCAATAGAATGCTTAATAAATTCATTTCTTAAGATCAATAGAATGCTTAATAAATTCATTTCTTAAGATCAATAGAATGCTTAATAAATTCATTTCTTAAGATCAATAGAATGCTTAATAAATTCATTTCTTAAGATCAATAGAATGCTTAATAAATTCATTTCTTAAGATCAATAGAATGCTTAATAAATTCATTTCTTAAGATCAATAGAATGCTTAATAAATTCATTTCTTAAGATCAATAGAATGCTTAATAAATTCATTTCTTAAGATCAATAGAATGCTTAATAAATTCATTTCTTAAGATCAATAGAATGCTTAATAAATTCATTTCTTAAGATCAATAGAATGCTTAATAAATTCATTTCTTAAGATCAATAGAATGCTTAATAAATTCATTTCTTAAGATCAATAGAATGCTTAATAAATTCATTTCTTAAGATCAATAGAATGCTTAATAAATTCATTTCTTAAGATCAATAGAATGCTTAATAAATTCATTTCTTAAGATCAATAGAATGCTTAATAAATTCATTTCTTAAGATCAATAGAATGCTTAATAAATTCATTTCTTAAGATCAATAGAATGCTTAATAAATGAGGAGGTAGAGTAATGGATAGCGGCTCGGATTGAGGAATCTGAGAGCTGAGTTCGAATTTCAGTCAGATCCATTACATTCACTTACATGCTAATACTTTTGGGAAAGGTATGAAACTGCTTCTTCTCCTTCCAGCTATGGGTAAATAGCAGGACAGACAGGGTTCTATAGCTTACCGCAGAAAGAAACGGCAGCCTACTGCAGGAAAATATTCTGCCTTGTCAGTCATATATCAAAAGATACCTGATTGCCTAAGCGTGTATCATGCATGGCACATAATTGACTAAAAGATTAATAGATAACTCCTTTATTTCCTGATATTTCACAAGAAATTTTGAAGATTTTATCTATCATGTTACAAATTCTGTTTCTATCATATTACAAGGTTTAATGACATTTTGTTACTTTTCATCTCAATACCCTTGGCTGATGCATTCTTTTAAACAACATTGAAATTTGAAATAAAGATGGTTTTGTGTGAGTGTGTGTGTTCTGTAACTCGTTAGGGTTGCAAAATCGCCTCATTTACTGCAGTCATAGCAGCAGTGGTATGTCTGTGGCAAGATAGCCTGATGCAGCTGAACTCTTTTCAAGCTGGTTTTAAATTCAGTTCTCCTTCTCTTGGGTTGGTTGGTGCCTCAATGCAAAGAAGCTCAGTCTGCTCCGCTATTTAGCCCATAGTTGAAAAAAAAATGGATTCATGCCTTTTCAAAGGGCATTAGCATGAAAGCAATGATCCATCACACTATCTGTGCCTCCCAAAGATTTTCTAGGAGAAATTAAAGCCCATAGCTTACAATCCAGGAGCCTCCCTGAGTACAAATATGTAATACTTTTTCTACCCCTTCAGTTTTTTTTTTTGTTTTTGTTTTTTTTGCATTTCACCCCAAGCAAGGCAGTAATGCCACTAAGATGCAAGGGACTATTGGTAGTGAAAGAGGATGAAAAGATTTTAGAAGGAACCAGAAACCCAATACTAAACAAAAAAGAAGGGATAGACCTCTACTCCTGTTGAATAGACTGGGGTGGAGTGTGAACTGAACGATAGATTTTTTTTTTTTTTTTTTTTTTTTTTTTTTTTAATGGGTTGATAACTGCTGTGACACATTTAAGCCCCCCCCCCCCAAATCTGACAATAATTCTATAAATTAAATTAAAACTCTGGTATTTTCAGTTAATTTTTTAAAAAATCTTGTATTAGGAGTTACTAACTATAATCCGTTAATATTCACTAATTAGAAAGAGGCAGATGAAATTTTTAGGGTACATAATGAGGAAAGAGTGCTTAGAAAAACCAACACTCACAGGACATTGAAAGCAAGAGTAACAAAGGAAAGCAGTGAATAACCTACTTAACAAGCTTGTGTAAATAGTTAGCAAAGTAGAGCTCGTATGTATGATCCATTGCTAAAGATGCTGGAAAAATGTTCAGTTAAGTACCCAACTCCTCGTGCTATCCTCTACCATTACAAGAGCTAGATTAGACCAAAAATGGAGTATTGCTGCCATATATGGGTAGGGGCTGGCCAGTCTCCACTTTTCAGTCTCAATAGAGTCCAAAAGCATCTTCCTGTTCTTGTGGGTGATGAATTATTTGCCACTCTGCAACCCCTTTCTCATAGAGATGTTGCAAACCTCTTATTTCTCTATTGCTATTTTCATGGAAATTGTTCAAACTAAATTCCACCAGTCATAACCTTCACAGCTAAAATCCACCATGGTTTTTACATTGTTGTGAGTCTCACTCAATACATTTTTGAAAGCCAAATGTTACAGCAATGCATTTTTGAAAGCCAAATGTTACCAGCAATGCATTTTTGAAAAACAAATATTACCAGCAATATATTTTTAAAAAAAAAAAAGAAAAATATATATTACCAGCTATACATTTTTAAACAAGAAAAAATATTACCAGTGATGCATATTTGAAGGAAAAATATTACCAGAAATAGATTTTTTGAAGGAAAAATATTACCAGAAAAAGAATTTTTGAAGGAAAAATATTACCAGAAATAGATTTTTAAAAAAATATTACCAACAATAAAACTTTTGTTGGCATTAAATAACCCATTGAGGTTGATATGCTGTAAAACCAAAACAAACCAAACCATTAGTGAGATGTAAGTTGCACTTGAACAGCTTCTTCCTACAAACAGCTACTCGGTGGAACGTACTACTGTTGTATACCTCACTTCATTCTGGAGAGGTCTTTTGGTTGACTGGGTTGATTCCATAATGAAGCTGCAGTCTTCTCTCTTGGCCGTCTTCTCCCAGTTGGGTGATCCCTAGTTGGTTTATTCGGAGATGAAATGAGAACTTCAACAAAAGGGATTTTGACTTACTACTTTATTAAACATGTTGACGTGTACATTTTTAACTAGCCAGTGAAATTGCTATCCCATCAGACTGGGGAGCAAGCCTCGAGACACAATTTTAATACATTCACATTGTTCAACATGCAAATCTTAACTCCCTGAAAACTCTATCTCTCTAATATTCCCATGTTCAGCTCAGCCAATCAAAATCGACATCCCTATTTTGTCTACCAGCTGACCCAAGGTCAGTCTCAGAAGGCCTGAGCCAAATACACTGCCACTAAAAAAATAATTGTTTTTTTCACTAATCACAACAACCATAACATGGCCATATCTAGAGTTACCTGTTGCCTTCCCCACATATCTGTATAAACTTTACAGGAAATTTTGAACAGCCATGATTTTCCACCTGTTCTGGGTATGACGATAAACTACATCTGTGTCCTGGGTAAGACGATAAACTGTGTCCAACAGCAAGGCCTCTGATCAGGAGGTTTTGAGGAGCGTGGAACCACCTCTTAATTGCTGGTGTTCCCAGGTCCTCCCTAACCCAGGGTGGTAGCACCTGTTAGGGTCCTAACTATGGGTAAATAGTTAGCCCCCAAACTGCGGTTAAAACACTGTAAGTGTAAAAAATAGGTTTTAATACCAGAAATACTTTGTGTAAAAAAAAAAAAATTTATTACCAGCAATACATTTTTTAAGAAATTAAATGTACCATAATGTCCCATAACACAGGTATAGACTGCTTTTGTACTACTATCACATGGATTGAGTGCTTTGTTGGTGGGACATAGAATACACAGAATGCATTTTCTGCAGATAGGTATCTCATTTAGGTGTGTGTATGTATGGGGGGGTACTCATCAAGTCGGTGCTTATGAACTTGAATATAAACAAACAATATCGACCTATCCCTGAACCAAGTCAATGCTTAGACTAAAATATTATTTTAAATGACTTCAGTGTTAATAAGCTAAAACAGGTTGTCGTAAAGTCACCCAACCAACCCAAATCTGGGTTAAATAAAGCATTGGTTCAGTTTTAAATTCCTGATGGTCAGC
>OZ038481.1:95067714-95080214 GCA_964036315.1 Acanthosepion esculentum
TCTCTCTCGTCCTCTCTCTCTCTCGTCCTCTCTCTCTCTCGTCCTCTCTCTCTCTCTCTCGTCCTCTCTCTCTCTCTCTCTCTCGTCCTCTCTCTCTCTCTCTCTCTCGTCCTCTCTCTCTCTCTCTCTCTCGTCCTCTCTCTCTCTCTCTCTCTCGTCCTCTCTCTCTCTCTCTCTCTCGTCCTCTCTCTCTCTCTCTCTCTCGTCCTCTCTCTCTCTCTCTCTCTCGTCCTCTCTCTCGTCCTCTCTCTCTCTCTCTCTCGTCCTCTCTCTCTCTCTCTCGTCCTCTCTCTCTCTCGTCCTCTCTCGTCCTCTCTCGTCCTCTCTCGTCCTCTCTCGTCCTCTCTCTCGTCCTCTCTCGTCCTCTCTCTCGTCCTCTCTCTCGTCCTCTCTCGTCCTCTCTCTCGTCCTCTCTCTCGTCCTCTCTCGTCCTCTCTCTCGTCCTCTCTCTCGTCCTCTCTCTCGTCCTCTCTCTCGTCCTCTCTCTCTCGTCCTCTCTCTCTCGTCCTCTCTCTCTCGTCCTCTCTCTCTCTCTCTCTCTCTCGTCCTCTCTCTCTCTCTCTCGTCCTCTCTCTCTCTCTCTCTCGTCCTCTCTCTCTCTCTCTCTCGTCCTCTCTCTCTCTCTCTCTCGTCCTCTCTCTCTCTCTCTCTCGTCCTCTCTCTCTCTCTCTCTCGTCCTCTCTCTCTCTCTCTCTCTCGTCCTCTCTCTCTCTCTCTCTCTCGTCCTCTCTCTCTCTCTCTCTCTCGTCCTCTCTCTCTCGTCCTCTCTCTCTCTCTCTCTCGTCCTCTCTCTCTCTCTCTCTCGTCCTCTCTCTCTCTCTCTCTCGTCCTCTCTCTCTCTCTCTCTCGTCCTCTCTCTCTCTCTCTCTCGTCCTCTCTCTCTCTCTCTCTCGTCCTCTCTCGTCCTCTCTCTCGTCCTCTCTCGTCCTCTCTCTCGTCCTCTCTCGTCCTCTCTCTCGTCCTCTCTCGTCCTCTCTCTCGTCCTCTCTCGTCCTCTCTCTCTCTCTCTCTCTCTCGTCCTCTCTCTCTCTCGTCCTCTCTCGTCCTCTCTCTCTCTCGTCCTCTCTCGTCCTCTCTCTCTCTCGTCCTCTCTCTCTCTCTCTCTCTCGTCCTCTCTCTCTCTCTCTCTCTCTCGTCCTCTCTCTCTCTCTCTCTCTCTCGTCCTCTCTCTCTCTCTCTCTCTCTCGTCCTCTCTCTCTCTCTCGTCCTCTCTCTCTCTCTCTCTCGTTCTCTCTCTCTCTCTCTCTCTCGTTCTCTCTCGTTCTCTCTCTCTCTCTCTCTCGTTCTCTCTCGTTCTCGTCCTCTCTCGTTCTCTCTCTCTCGTCCTCTCTCGTTCTCTCTCGTTCTCTCTCTCTCGTTCTCTCTCGTTCTCTCTCGTTCTCTCTCTCTCTCGTTCTCTCTCTCTCGTTCTCTCTCTCTCTCTCTCGTCCTTTTCCCCTCTCTCTCGTGTCCTTTTCCTCTCTCTCTCGTGTCCTTTTCCTCTCTCTCTCGTGTCCTTTTCCTCTCTCTCTCGTCCTCTCTCTCTCGTCCTCTCTCTCTCGTCCTCTCTCTCTCGTCCTCTCTCTCTCGTCCTCTCTCTCTCGTCCTCTCTCTCTCGTCCTCTCTCTCTCGTCCTCTCTCTCTCGTCCTCTCTCTCTCGTCCTCTCTCTCTCGTCCTCTCTCTCTCGTCCTCTCTCTCTCGTCCTCTCTCTCTCTCTCGTCCTCTCTCTCTCGTCCTCTCTCTCTCGTCCTCTCTCTCTCTCTCGTCCTCTCTCTCTCGTCCTCTCTCTCTCTCTCGTCCTCTCTCTCTCTCTCGTCCTCTCTCTCTCTCTCGTCCTCTCTCTCTCTCTCGTCCTCTCTCTCTCTCGTCCTCTCTCTCTCTCGTCCTCTCTCTCTCGTCCTCTCTCTCTCTCTCTCGTCCTCTCTCTCTCTCTCTCGTCCTCTCTCTCTCTCTCTCGTCCTCTCTCTCTCTCGTCCTCTCTCTCTCTCTCTCGTTCTCTCTCGTCCTCTCTCTCTCTCGTTCTCTCTCGTTCTCTCTCGTCCTCTCTCTCTCTCGTTCTCTCTCGTTCTCTCTCTCTCGTCCTTTTCCCCTCTCTCTCTCTCTCTCGTCCTTTTCCCCTCTCTCTCTCTCTCTCGTCCTTTTCCCCTCTCTCTCTCTCTCTCTCGTCCTTTTCCCCTCTCTCTCTCTCTCTCTCGTCCTTTTCCCCTCTCTCTCGTCCTTTTCCTCTCTCTCTCGTCCTTTTCCTCTCTCTCTCTCTCGTCCTTTTCCTCTCTCTCTCTCTCGTCCTCTCTCTCTCTCTCTCTCGTCCTCTCTCTCTCTCTCTCTCTCGTCCTCTCTCTCTCTCTCTCTCTCGTCCTCTCTCTCTCTCGTCCTCTCTCTCTCTCTCTCTCTCTCGTCCTCTCTCTCTCTCGTCCTCTCTCTCTCTCTCTCTCTCGTCCTCTCTCTCTCTCTCTCTCTCTCTCGTTCTCTCTCTCTCTCTCGTCCTTTTCCCCTCTCTCTCTCTCGTCCTCTCTCTCTCTCGTCCTCTCTCTCTCTCGTCCTCTCTCTCTCTCGTCCTCTCTCTCTCTCTCGTCCTCTCTCTCTCTCTCGTCCTTTTCCTCTCTCTCTCTCTCGTCCTCTCTCTCTCTCTCTCTCTCTCGTCCTTTTCCCCTCTCTCTCTCTCGTCCTTTTCCCCTCTCTCTCTCTCGTCCTTTTCCTCTCTCTCTCTCTCTCGTCCTTTTCCCCTCTCTCTCGTCCTTTTCCCCTCTCTCTCGTCCTTTTCCTCTCTCTCTCTCTCGTCCTTTTCCTCTCTCTCTCTCTCTCGTCCTTTTCCCCTCTCTCTCGTCCTTTTCCCCTCTCTCTCGTCCTTTTCCTCTCTCTCTCTCTCTCGTCCTTTTCCTCTCTCTCTCTAATCAACTGAAAACAATGATTTTCAGCCTTTATCTCGCGCTTCAATTATGATTTAAAAAATGTATACTTTTTATTATATAATAATTAAAAATCTTAAAACTTGCATTTATTTTTGTTTATTATAATTTAACATTTATTGAGATATCTTCTTTTTAAGGTTAAATTATCGACAGGCATGCTCTTAAATCTATTTTCAAAGATTCTAACCATGATCGTTTATGTATACATTTATGTATTGCATCAATGATATCCTTGTATAATCAATTTCAATGGGTTTTACTTTTGATATGTTCACTTGCGTTTTGGTCACTTTCAAAAATAACTTAATGACCCACTAGTTGAAACTCACTCATTTAGAGAATGTCTGAAAGTGACTTTAAAAATGCATGATGTTATATTTCAAGTTTTTTACATTATATATGAGAGATGACCCTCATAAATTATTTTTGGGGTTTAGAAAAATAATGGCGGCTGGTTTTTGTTTTTTTTGGGGTTTTTTTTTTCCTTTATTTTCTTTCCTTCTTAAGTGGGAAGGAGGAATGTCAACGCAAAATGGTAAAAAGTAAAACATTTGAAACCCTAGGGTTACCTGTGTAGCTAAAATCTTGCAACAACAAAAAAAAAAAAACTTTTACGAATTTCAAGTAATCATCACTTCTTGGATGTTTTTAGTCATATCTTGATAACACCTTTGATCAACATTATTCTTGAAACCATTGATCTGGGCTCCTTTGATACCATTATCCTTGTTGACTCCGCAGCTTGCATATTATTAGCCCAAAGATCTTTTCTGCTTAAGATGGGTATCACCATTCAAGATAAGGACGTGAACTTTCAAAGCAGTTGGTTTAGAAGATCTCAAAAATAGTAATTAAAAATGAAAAATCTTAAATAGAATGATCTTTTAAAGGGAAAAAGTAACAAAGAATATTTAAGCTCATCAAACCCCAAAACAACTCTAGAGTTGTTTAACTTGATAACCATAGTGATTCCGTTTGTCACTGGTTGGTCTCAGCCTCTGGTCTTGTGAAAAGACCAAGTTTTATAAATAGTTTTAACTTAGTTCAATTATTTATAGAGTAGTTCAGACGCAGTGGAAACATGTTTTGTGGAACAAGAACTATATATCCCTGTAGGTTAAATAAAGAGTACAGTTTGAAATTCCCTGAAAGCTCTCAAGATGGCTAGACAAAACATAATGACAAAGATGAGAACATTAGTCCAAATGAAAATTATGATCCTTCTCTCTCCCAGAGGTTAGCATGTATTGTGGCAGAAATAAGTGGTCTTTCAACTGGTACCTAAGCAAAATCTGAATGCTGATATTTTATTTTTCCCTCAGGTGTGACGGACACTCCAATTTGAATGATGACTGTACTAAGTTAAACATTGTAGATAATTCTAATGCGTGGATATGTCTTTATTTACATTATTCGTACTACTGTCCTCGTCTTTGTCGCCATATTTATTACAACGTTTTGGCTGTTGTACGATCTGGCCTTCTTCAGGTGGTTGGAATGTCGAACTGAACCCTTTATTTTGCTCACTGGGGTAGACCGCTCTAGTTCCACGTGCCATGTTTAATGGATGTCAGTTATCAGTTATCTCCTGTTAATTCCCCTCTCCAAGTTTTCCACTGCCTTAACTGGGTATTGAACTCACACTATTTGGGACCTGTCACTGGATAAAGGCGTTAGTTAGATCCTGTGACAAGACAACACCTTTATCTCAGAAATATAGACAGATACTGAGATATGTCTTTAATTTTAATAGAAAGAAATAACTGATCAGTTCTTAAACTGAGAGAAATTTAGTCTTTCTGTTACTTGGCTTTGCGGGCATGAGTCAACTTATGCTTTTATATGGTGGGCATGAACTGATTTTCACCTCCGTATTGTGGGAATGAGCCAACTTTGGTTTTCATTTTGTGGTTGTGAACTTGGTTCTCATCCTTTTTGGTTTCCTCACTAAATTTTGTCTTAAATTTCGTAAGAATCCATGTCATTATTCTAAGAGTATTCTCATCCATTTGTTTCTTCATTTTTCTTTATTTCCTTGCCTTCAATGTGTTCTTTGGCTCCTTAGATGTAGTGATTATATCGCCGATAATGTGCCAGCTTGGTCAGGTCAGTGGGGAAGCCTCTGCTACTGGTACCATGTAACCCAGTACAACTTACTGTATAAGGGTAGATGGGGTTCTTTAGCTTAGGCAACCCATCTAGGGGAAGGAAAACCATGATATTAAATCTCTGCTGCCTTGTGAAATACCTCGTCATAGGAGTCTTCAAGAGCTAACCCTGATGAAAATTTCAGAGTTGGAGCCCCTAATGTAGTTTGTTGTTGATTTCAGCCTCATTCTGGAAGCTCCTGCAATGATGCATATGCCAAACTATAATGGCCCTGCTGTTCCTTTGGATCTATCGATGACTTCAAGGGTGGGAGACATGCTGCATGGGCGACATCTTGTCCTCAATATGATACTGCCCAGGCTTGATCCTACCCTATGCCTAACACTGGAGAGGTAGTTAAACCAGACATCAAACTGGAGAGAACACTCCAGCTTTGCCATTGGTGCTGACACAAAATGGGGAGTAGCAGTCTACTGATTATAAGTCATAGCTCAGTTGGCATAGAGCTTGGCACCAGGAGTTGCTCCTGACAGTGGGAGGGACTCTCAAATCCCACTGTACATGTGCCGGCCCCCAGCCAGAAAGATATTGTCCTGCCATAGTCTGCTTTCCTCGTTGAGTGCATGAAGATTGAGAGGAATCTGGCAGGCATGACTGAGAATTTTTCACCAAGCAAAAAAACAGCTTTGTTGCAACCTAGGAAAAGGTTACTGACTAAGAATAACCAAAACGAAGGTTGGAAACAGAATGATAATATTTATAACAGAAACAACATACTACATGCCGCTGACGAATCTTGTAAGTAATCAACTGCTAGTGGTGAGCTAGAAGTGAATCAAGGTGAATTGTAAGTGAAGATGTTCACTAACCTCCCCACATGGTCAGATGTGGCACAAGGCTGAATGGGCGGGTAGCTGTCTACCTACCCCAGACAAGACTGCCCTTCAACATAGCCTCATCTGGGTTCCTCTCTGTCTGGAGAGAGAGTTTGACCAGCACCCTTGGAAGTGAATCACAAGTGAATCCCACATACAGTATATCCCACTGTATTTATAAGGTTTAGAACATAGTCCATAGGTATGGCATAACACTCTAAAACTGGGAACTTGGAACCATGTTGACAGTCCGTACAGAAAACCTCAGAGACATTGGCAATGCCAGGAAGATAGCCATTATAAATGATTAGCTCAAGAGACTAAACGTGGATATAGCCACCCTTCAGGAAACTTGTCTTGCTGAAGTGGGCACACTGAAAGAGAGACAATACATTCTACTGGTAGAAGAGCTTGGATGAACCCAGGGAACATGGAGTGTTCTACACCATGAAGAACACCTTTGCCTCAACACCACTGAAGGTCCCCTTACTCTCGTCAGTGTGTATGCACCTACCCTAACGGCAACACCTGAGGCAAAGGAGGAGTTCTATGAGAACATCACAACCACAATCAGAAACATCCCCAGCACTGAATATTTAATCCTCCTAGAGTTGACACTGATCATGACTTTTGGCCATCTTGCCTTGGACAATTTGATGGAGGGGAAAAAAATGAATGAAAACACTCAGCAGCTGTACTGCGTACTTTGCACAACCTGTGCATCACTAACTCATACTTTATGACAAAACCCCTAACACAAGGCTTCCTGGTGGCATCCATGCTGAAAGCAGTGGAAACAGCAGGACCTCATTCTTACTCAGGTACACTTTACTCAAGAACTACCAGAGTGCAGACTGCAATACAGAATATTCTCTGGTGGGTTGCAGAACCAGAATGCAGCTGGAGAAATTCTCCCGTGCCAGACAGCAAGGAAAGATATGAGTAAGATGTCCAAAACAGAACTCGTGGAGGAGTTTGCTGCCACCTTCAAAAAGGAATTTGGCACATTGCAGTCCAGAGTGTCTGCAACACAGAAGTGGGAAGAGTTGTGAAACCTCATCTATCGCACAACCCTGGTCATTTCTAGAAAGAAAACCTCTCAATTCCATAACTGGTCTGAAACAAAGTCCGTTGAGATGCTACCCAGAATTGCACCCAAGTGCTGAGTACAAGAACACTCTCTTAGAACTGCAAGGAGCAATGTTCAACAGATGGCTCAACACTTCCCCAGTGAGTACTGGACCCAGCTCAAAGACGACATCTAGACTGCTGCAATGAAGAACATCAGATCAATGTACGATGATATGAAGAGTGCGTTTGGACCAGTCCAAACTAAGTCAGCTCCCCTCAAATCTTCCACTGGGGAAGTAATCACTGACAAAAGCCAATATATGAAGAGATGGGTGGAATATTATTCTGACCTTTACTTCAAATGGAACATGATGTCTGTGTCAGACCTCAATGCCATTTGACAGTCTGTCTGCAGGAAAGGCACCAGGCAGTGATGAACACCTGACCCAATCAAGAACTGCAAGACAGCTCTACTGTCCCAATTACATGAAGACCCTGCCAATGCTGGCAAAAGGGTGTTGCACCACAGGTTATAAGGGATGCCAAGATTATCACCCTCTACAAAAACAAGGATGAGAGAAGTAACTGCAACAACTACAGAAGAATCTCTCTCCTCAACATTGCTGGCAAAATATACACACGTGTCATTCTTGTTCGATTTCAGAAACTCTCAGAATGTGTCTACCACAAATCACGGTGCTGCTTTCATGCCAACAGATTGACAGTAGACATGATGTTCTCTCTGCCAGCTACAGGAAAAATGCAGGGAACAGAACATTCCCCTGTACATCACTTTTAATGATTTCATGATGTCGTTCAACTTGGTTAGCAGAGAAGGTCTATTCAAGATCCAGCCTAAAATAGGATACCCACCAAAACTACAGAGCCTAATTGAATCTTTCCACGTCAACATGATTGGGACAGTACAGTATGATGTAAGCAATTTGGAGCCATTTGACATACTCAGCACTGTCAAACAAGACTGTCTCCTTACACCAACACTCTTCAGGATATTATTTGCCTTGCACTTGAAGCACACCTTTCACACAACAGGGATCTACCTTCACACCAGATCAGACAGCAGGCTGTTTAATCTCGCATGCCTCAACTCCAAAACAAAATTACAGGAGGCTCTGATCAGAGACATGCTGTTTGCAGATGCTGCTGCAGTCACAACCCGCACACAAAAGGAGGTCCAAGATGAATTGCTTCTCTGAGACCTGCAGGTACTTAAGGCTGACTATCAGCCTGAAAAATACATACATCCTAGGATGCAATGTAGACATGCCACCAATCATCACCATTGACGGCTATGAGCTGGAAGTTGTGAACCAGTTCCCGTACATTGTAACACCCCTGGACACAGAAATAGACAAGAGGATTGGAAAAGCAGCAACCACATTCACTTGCCTCACCATGTGAGTGTGAGAGAACTCCAAGCTTTCTGTCAATGTTTTCATCATATCCGCACTTCTCTATGGGAGTGAGACATGGATGACACATGTTAAAAGGAGAAGAGGCTGAACACTTTATTTGCAGTTTATCCACTGCATCCTGGGCATATCATGGAAAGACAAAGTGTGCAACACTGAAGTTTTGTCTCATGCCCCGGCCTGACAAGCATGTTCAGTCTGCTCGCATGTTCCAATGGCTGGGTCATATTCTGTGTATGGACAAATTCCAAGAGATATCCTCTACAGGGAACTTTCAAATGGCAAAAGAGACACTGGTCGCCCTCAGTTGAGAAACATAGATGTCTGTAAGAGGGACATGAAGGCACTTGAGATCAACAGTGATCACTGGGAGGACCTTGCACTGATCGTTCTGGGTGGAGAAGCACCCTGACTAAACAACTAATGTCAGGAAAGGAGAAACTGAAAAATGCACAGACAGTTCAGCCACAGGTGGTGATGTTCCAGAGGAGCAGGTGAGCGGGATTACATCTAGGGACTGGCGGAGTCCTATAGAGAACATATCAGTATGTGACCCCATGATATATAGACTTAGTGTTAAGTCATGTACTTGAAGATGAAATGAGCAACAGCTTTGGAAGAAAACATGACACAGCAAACTTTACTATTATATTTAATATCCCATGAGAAAGAGAAATGAAGAAAGTGTTTATAGATAATAAGCGTCTGCAGACTTAGTAACATGCCTTTTTCTCCTAAGCTATTTTCTTAAGGTTGTTTGCTCTGTTCTTTCATAACTTGATACCACTACTGATGAAGGGAGCCACCTTTCTTAATGTTGCCTAAATAATGTGTTGGAATGACCCATATTTTTTTTTAATTATATATTTTTATTTATTTTTCATTGTTGTTGAAGGAATTTTAGTTTCCAAATTTTAATTTACACTATTTACATTATTCGGATTATTGTCCTCATCTTTGTCGCCATATTTATTACGTTTTGGCCATTGTACACTCCAGCCTTCTTCAGGTGGTTGGAATGTCGAACTGAACATTTTATTTTGCTCACTTGGATAGACTGTTCTTGTTCCATGTGCCATGTTTAATGGATGTCCGTTAACTCCTGTTAATTTTCCTCTCCAAACATGGCACATGGAACTAGATCAGTCTACCCCAGTGAGTGAAATAATGGGTTCAGTTTGACATTCCAACCACTTGAAGAAGGCCAAAGATGAGGACAATTGTCCAAATAATGTAAATAGTGTACATAATACCTCATCTCAGAAATATAGACAGATGCTGACATTTTAATTTATTTTATTTATTTATTTTTTTTTACTATTCCCAAGAGTCACTAAAGGTAGTGGGTTACTGAATGCAGTTATTTAATAGACATAACAGTGGGGGTAAGAAGTGAAGATTATAAGAATATGTAGGATAGATATTAGCTAAATCTGGATGTTAAAACTGTAGTGATTGAAAAAACATCCTTTGAGGAATCTTTTCCACAAAGCAGAGGCAGCTCTTGGGAAGATGATGACCAAATTGGACTTCCATCTTACCAATAGAATACAATGGGAATGAGAATGGTTGGCATGGTAGGTTATCTGTAATTGTTTGAACTGGTGGAACTAAAGAATATAGTGTCAGGACATGGCAATAGTGTAGTGAGAGGCTGCCAACACTTTGTCTATGGAAAATGAGCTTTAGGGATAAAAATAATTCATTATTAACAAGGACTGCTAGATGCTTTTGAATTGCCAAGGCTGGAAATTGAAGATTGAATAGTTCCAGCTGAGATCTGGCAGCAATACTCCAATGATCTGACTCGTGTAAATATAGAGCTTGGTAGGTTTTTTCCACCTCTTTAGCATTGGAATATATATAACTTCCATTTGATGTCTTGGGTAAACTTCACTCTCAATAGATGTTCAATGGAGTATTTTCTTAAATGCAACGAAAATCTATATAAAAGCTGATAATACATTTCTACAACGCAACATAAATAAAGGAAGCATAAATGAAGAAAGGAAAACACAGTTTGCAAAGATCTCTGTAAGAAGTATATAAGGTATGTTACTACATACGCAAAAAAACTGGCATTAATAAAGTCATGAAAACTGTTAGCAGTAAGTATAATAAGGGTTATAATGTTAGAAATAAGCTTTTGCCATTGTTAGCAAAATCAGGTTTTGCCCTTTTTATCATCCATAATTCAGCTGTTCCATGAGATTCTCATAAATCTGAGTTTTCATGACATGGTTAAGGATCTCATCTTGGCTTATAGCTACATTATGCTGAAAGACAGACTCCTGTATGATCACCAAAGTTAAGCAACATGAAGCCTGTTCAGTCACTAGATGGGTAATGACTTGGGAATACAAAGTGCTGTAAGTGTGGGTGGTGTAAGGATAATGGTTCAGAATTGTTAGTCAGAGAGTTAAGTTCCAATTCCAGCTGGTTTCATTTTATTCACTTAGACACAAATACCTTTGGAAAAAATATGAATCGATTTATTTTCCCTCCAGCTATGGGCTAATTAGTAAGACTTGTATCATTAAATTATCTGCCAAAAAATAAATTCTTACACTCTAAAAACATTTTCTGGCTTAACTTGTAATGGGCTGATAAGCCATGGAAAACGAATGAATTAAAAGTGATCTCAACTTGATCGTTTAACTAAGTTAACATATAATACATTCACTGTATGTCATGCACCTTGCAAAACAATACATTTGCTTATATATATATATATATATATACATACATGCATACATGCACATATATATATATATATATATGCATATATATATACACATGCACATATATATATATACACATGCACATATATATATATGTACACATGCACATATATATATATATATATATATATATATATATACACATGCACATATATATATATATATATATACACATGCACATATATATATATATATATACACATGCACATATATATATATATATATATACACATGCACATATATATATATATATATATATATACACATGCACATATATATATATATACACATGCACACATATATATATATATATATACACATGCACATATATATATATATGCACATATATATATATATATATATGCACATATATATATATATATATGCACATATATATATATATATGCACATATATATATATATATATATATATACACATGCACATATATATATATATGTACACATGCACATATATATATATATATATGTACACATGCACATATATATATATATATATATATATATATACACATGCACACATATATATATATATATACACATGCACACATATATATATATATATATACATGCACACATATATATATATATATATATATACACATGCACACACATATATATATATATATATATATATACACATGCACATATATATATATATATATATATATACACATGCACATATATATATATATATATATATACACATGCACATATATATATATATATATATATATACACATGCACATATATATACACATGCACATATATATATACATGCGCATATATTTATATACATGCATATATATATATATATACATGCATATATATATATATATATATATACATGCACATACATACATATATATATATATATATATACACGTGCACATATATATATATATATATATGCATATATATATATATATATATATATATATATATATACACATGCACGCACATATATATATATATATATATATATACACATACACACACACATACATGCACACATGTACATATAAGTATGTTTCTTCCTCAAGTGTTGTAAATACAGTGCTCAATGTTGTGAGACAGAGCTAGAAGTATATATTAGTGAATACAATGTTCCACACCTGAAGATTGCAAGAACTGCATGAAATTCAGTCATGCTATCGATGTTGGATATTTTATATATAAAAGAGGGAGAGGCAGACCTCGCAGAAATTTTGACTAAAGAAGGTTGAATGAGAGACTTATCAAATTTGTATTTTAATGACGAGGTTTGCAAATTGAAATAAAAATGAACTTCTTTGTTTTTTTAAACATGGTTATGTTAGGAGGCTATTTGCGTGTATAGGACTGGAAGATACCAGTTAACCCTA
>OZ038481.1:95087714-95120214 GCA_964036315.1 Acanthosepion esculentum
ATATTAATATAATAATATCAGGGAAGCAAGTAAGAGGAAGGGAGTTCCACAGATGGGAAGTGTGAGAGAAGAAGCTGTTTGAGTAGAAGAATTTGCAAATGGGTACAGGGAAATAGACTTGTCTATATTATCAGAAATACTATCTAGCACACAACAGTCATGAGAGGAAGGTGAACAGCAGAGAAAGAAGAAATAGCTAACTGGGTTTAAGAGAGAGAGAGACAGACAGACAGACACACACACATGTAAGAATGGTCTGGAGATTTAAGAGAGAGAGAGAGTTCTAGCCTGCAGGAAATATTTGTGGACATAAACTGCCAAGGCCATGCATGTGGACATTAGAAAGCTTCCTAAAGAGAAGATAGCCAGGAATTGAGAAATCAGAGGAAGGGGATGAAAAGTTAAGATTAATTTCACAGAGAGCTAGGATGTCTGAAAACTTTTTGAAGAGGAACGATTTTACACTGCAGAAGCTTGTACAAAAAGGTTGAGGGTAGTTGTTGTTTTTTTATTTTTTTTTGTTTTTTTTTGTTTTGTTTTTTTTTTGTCTTTTTTTTGTTTTTTTAAGCTGGTTTATTTTTCATTATTTACATTATTCGGACTATTGTCCTCATCTTTGTCACCATATTTATTACAATGTTTCAGCCATTGTACGCTCCGGCCTTCTTCAGGTGGTTGGAATGTCGAACTGAACCCTTTATTTCGCTCACTGGGGTAGACTGTTCTAGTTCCACAAAATCTGTTGTATACCAATGCACTATCTCATCCACTGAGAGTCCAAACACTGAAAGGATATACATTGGCTCAATGAAGAATGAATTTAAAGTTGGATGGAGACAACACAAAAGCTCCTTCAATAATACTGGAAATAGAAATCAGACATCTCTATCCAAATATTTTTGGCATTTAAAAGAAATGAATAAAACACCAAAAATGAAATGGGAAATAATAAATAGAACAAGAACTTGTAAATCCTGGGATGACTCATGCCATTTCTGCTTACATGAAAAACTACATATTAAGTTTCTAAATAATGAAAATTTATTAAACCATAGACATGAGTTAACATTTTTTTGCCAACATCAACAAATTTTTGCATTAAATAATTAGTTTAGCTCTTCTACTATCCCTTATTTGTTAATAATGTTTAGTTTCCATGTTTTATGTTGTTCAAGCTCAATTTATGGTTGGAAAATCTTTGTTTGCATTCTGTTTCTACTGAACCCCAAAATTATTTCTACTGGTTAACACATTTTATACTAACTGTATGAATAATGTGACTGACTAATTACTATTATTTATATAGCTAAATCAATTCAAACTTTAGCCATTTTAACTATCCCTACATATGAACAGCAGAATGGTAGTATAAGCCATTTCTTTTATAAGAAAATATTTTGCATTCATTGATCAAACAGTACACATACAAATTTTTAATTTATTGTATTTTCAACTAATGAATAAACATACTTTCATATAATTAACTGTACACAGATGCATAATAACTAAATATGCATAGAAAACAGAAAAACTTTGATATAATAGAAATAAATCCCATTTATCCATTTTTAATGGGTGAAAAAAGTATTCGTACAATACAAAAAAGAAAACCTAATCTTCATTTAATATTTTGTAGAATAGCCATTATTCACTTCTGCAGCAACCAATCTCTTGTAGTTCTCAATGATTTGCAAAATTTAGTTGGTATTTTGTTCCATTCTTCAGCTCCAGGATGTTTGTTGGAGTTCTCAATTGGATTTGAATTTCCAAACAATGCCACACATTCTCCATTGGGTTTAAATCTGGGGACTGAGTTGGCAATTTCAGGGTATTTACATTATTTTCAGCAAGCCATTTCTTCATAGATTTTGCAGTGTGCTTAGGATCATTATCTTGTTGGAAGATTCAATCAAGTTTTTTTTGCCATTTTCTTTTGTTTCCTATGCATATTTAGTTATTTTGCACCTGTGTACAGTTAATTATATGAAAAGTATGTTTATGCATTAGTTGGAAATACAATAAATTAAAAATTTGTTTGCATACAAATGTTTCCCCCACAGTACATATAATATATAGATATTTAGATTTATTTATTTAAACGTTTTTAACTTTTGCCTGTAAAACTTTTACACAGTAAGAGTAGCATGATAAATCTCATTTAAAAGCACACACACACAATGAAAATTTCCTTCAGACTTGATGTTTCAAAAAAATTTTATTTGAACAGAAATTACAGATTTATAATATCAAAATATAAGCAATGAACAGTAAAAAAATTTGATTTTAAAGATTATTATAAATCCACATAATCTTTACCAGCCTATCATTGAATGCCAGAGGGAGAGGCATGTGGTTTGCAAGTTTCCATGTGATATTAATCAACTCGGTTTAAAATATGATATCCAAAAATGTCATCTGTTCAGAACAGGGTGTGTCTCGGTCTGTTAGCATTGAACTCCTATAAATATGATTGAGTTATGAATTAATCAGATTAATTGATTTAATTGACATTTTATGCTAATGTTCACCCAATACAAGCCCCAAGTGCCATTCTAGATAGAGAATCACTATGTGGAATTTTATAGACATAAGACATGAATTTAAACAGGTGTTGTGGACTGGTGTATGCATTTCCCAACTTATTGTAGGCATTAGTAATGTCTGTGTTTGAAATTAGGAATAACATGTGTCTCCTGAAAATACCCACAACAAAATGGTGGACTCAGGATGTGAGTCCATGTGAAAAAATTGAAAAGAAATGGCAAGAACCAATATATATGTACAAACAAATGATAATGTATTAACAACAAAGCTATACAAATGATGAAGACAAAGATGTGCGTATCAAATGAATGTGAAAACCATTTGGGTTCTAAGTATGTGAAGTGGTGAATGTGCATACATACATGTGTGTGTAATGTATTGTTCATGCATTTCCCAAAGGGAAGAGCATTCTCTGTGAGAGGTTACATGTTGACGAATAAGCAGATAAGGTAAGAAGAGGATGAGAAAAAAATATCACCAAGTATTTATAGTCTGGAGAGCAGCTTTGAACATTAGGAGGAGAGGCTAACTCGACACAGGAAAGACAATGGTTAACACTTGACTTGAAGAGATCAAGATTGTAGTTATCGGGAAAAAATCCTGCCAAAAACGCTGAGCCTGGTTGATACCGTGATAAGTTACCATTTAGGAATGCCGGGTGCTGTAAGCTACAATGTACAGGGGATGTAATGGATAATAGTTCAATTGTTAATCAGAAAACAGAGTTCCAATTCTCATTGGTTTCATTATTGACTTATGCATAAATACTCTTGGGAAATTTATTTCTTCTCTCCCCTCAGTTATAGATTAATTAGTAAGACTTTTATCACTAAACCATTATTATCTCAAAAAAAGGAAAAAAAGAATTTTACACTAAAACTATTTTCTGACTATCAATAACCTGCAAAGGGTTTATAAGCCATAGAAAATGAATCAATCAAGATGTTCCATGAAGCAACAGTTTTTTGGGAAGAGCTGACTGAATGGAAATTACGTCTTACTCATGGAGTACAAAAAGAATGGAGAGTATACATGAGGAGTGGGAGCAATTGCTGAAATCAATCTGTTCAACATTGTTTAAAAGATTTTTTTTTTTTTTTTTGTCTACATGTTACCATTAATTCACTTCTTTTATTCAATAAATAAACTTGTGTATGTGGCATAGAGGTGTGGGAGAATGAAACTAAACTAATAAATAATAATAAAAAAATAAAGAATTTCATTTTCCCATAATGCAGAATGTAACCAAAAAAGCCCATAAGTCATGTGTGAATTTTACGACACCACTTCCGGAAAGGAGATGAACAGTCTCTTCTCACTTCCCAACCATTGTTTGGTAGCTGTCTGAAAATAAGGGTGACTCACTCACCCTGATTCAGTGTCAACCATTATCTATACTTCCACATCTTGTATCTACATGTGTCAAACATTGGCCATTCATTTTCTAACCAAGTTTTTGTGTTGTTTACTGTGGTCCACTGACATTCAGCTTCCATTAGCGGCACAGTCAAATATCAACCCTTCACAGAGTGTTCCTGTTATAAAGACTAGGGGTAGTGAGATGAAGGAATGGAGCTTGTAAGAACACATGCCATGAAAATAGCAATATTGCCACAAGAGGATCATGATATTTCATCTGCGAGAAAGTGGCTGTACTGTGGAAAATAATTCATTACCCACAATGCCACTTCAATGTTTTTTTGAACTCTATCAAGATATAGCAACAGTATGCCATTTTTGGTCTTATAAAGATGAAGTATAGCAGGGGAAGTCAGATACTTACTGGAGTGGTACAATAAAGCAATGTTTCCAATACCTTTAACAATAGATTGGCTATATGAGTTCCACCAGGTTGAGCTTTAGTCCCTATAGATGTTCAAGACAAGGGGTCTCCTTGAAAGAAGATCCAGTTGAAATTCAGGGTCTGCTCAATGGTGGTAGAAAGTTACTAATTTGGTTTTGTTGTACTGAATTTTACAAACCATTACTTTCCCCATTGAGCCACCCAGGCTAGATCAGAGAGGAGATGATTTGTTAAGTTCTGGTTTTCCTGATTTTTGGAGGTGCATCTATTATAAACTGTTGTGTCATCAGCATAGATACTCACCAAAGACTGAAGCTTGCTCTTAGACAGATCATAAATGTACAGTAGAAAAAAAGGGAGAGAACTCTGTGAAACACAGTCATTGATTTTATGGGCTTTTGATGGCTGGCCATTAATGACAACCTTTAGGGACCTACCCATTAGGAAGGACTTAATAATTGAAAGAGTCCTTTCAGAGATTCTATAGTTGGAGTGTTTATGTAGCTGCCCTCTGATACCCATACCTTTTCAAAGGCTATTTGATATATCCAGCGCAGTGATCCTCATGAGTTTTTTTTACGTCTAGTGCCTCACTGATTCTGTGAGTAATGATTAGTTGTGGATCTAGTCGGATGAAATCCATACTGGTTATCCCTCAGGAGGTTGTTCCTGTTGGTGTTAAACAAACATCTTGTTGACATTATTTATTTTTTGATACCACATGTCTGCTTTGTCCATCCCCTGCTGGTTTTGCTTAAAGCCATAATAGATATTTAGAATGAAGATTAGAGTGCTAGTCTTTTTATTGTTATTTTTCAAGTTAGCAGCAACCTGTATTATCTATTCCAATTTAGCAGCAACCTGTATAGGGGCTATTTCTTTTAGAGTGTGCTTTGGCTGACATGAATAAACTTCAAATTATTGTTAGGCATTTCTAATGCTTTTTTCCCTCCCCACCTTACTATCTTGGACAAAGCATGCAAACAATGAGGGAATTATTAAGGATAATGATAGCACAAAGTATATTTAGAAAGAGACAGTTCAAATCTCTTGGACACACAATAAGAAAAGAGGACTTAGAAAATTTGACAGTCATAAAGAATACTGGGGGCAATGGCAAATAACATACCTAACAAGCTTGAGAAAATAGGCAACAGAATAGGAAGTGAGGAATAGTAAAAAAAAAAAATTGGAAGGAAGACAAACGTTAGATAATCATGGCTCTCCACAACTTCCTATGTCCTGAAAGTATAAATCATATAGAAGAAGATTGAATAGGGTGTGTAATTATGTCTATACATACAGGTAATGTTGTTAAGCTTGATCTTACCTGCATTGAGAATAAGACTGGCAAACTCATTTTATACACACACACCCCTCATCCACAAACTAATATATGGGAGGGGTGGTCTGTTGGAGCCGATTGTCCATAGGTGAGAATGGATTATTTTTGAGTTATAAAAACACTATAGTAACTACCAGTACTAATGATCATAATGTAATATAAACATGTATATATGGCATAAATAAATAGATACTTTATATATATATATATATATATATATATATATATATATATATATATATATATTAATCAAAATAACTGAAATAGATTTCTCAAAGCTACTTTCTAATGCACATGTTAATGTATCATACATTATATACTGTACACCCATCTTTGTTTACAATTGAAAGGCCTGCTAAGCGGTCACTTTGAGAACTAATCGTAGATAAGGTTTGTCTGTCTGTATATATATATATATATATATATATATATATATATATATATATATATATATATAGAGAGAGAGAGAGACCCACACACATGCACTCTATCTCTTTATTTTTATATATATATATATATCTTACATTAATTGCACAACTCAGTTTCATGCCAAAGCAATTTTCAACTGCTGGAATTATATTTATTTTTATTTATAAATAAATAAATAATAAAATAAATATATAACTAAATATAATAATTCCAGCACTTGAAAATTGCTTTGGCATGAAACTCTGAGTTGTGCAATTAGTCATATATATATATATATATATATATATATATATATATATATGTGTGTGTGAGAGAGATCTATATAATGTATATATAAATAAAAAGAAAGAACAGTAAGATATATAATCCAGTGTTCTTATTGATATGATTTTCTTTCTACAAAACGGTGCTCAATGTAAATCTTTAATTTACAGAGCCTAAATATTATAAATTAATTGATTTAAAATGTTTTTTTTTCTACACAGTAATGACCGTGTCTCCATTATTCGCTTGAAGATGAAATGGGACTAAGGTTTTTAATTTAATTACAAAATTAAATTTGAAGTTTTTAGCTTCCATTTTTGAAACATGGTCATTACTGTGTAGTGAAAAAAACCTTTAGATCAGTTAATTCATAATAATTTATATATATATCATAAATTAAAGACAATTTTATATATTATAAATTAAGAGAAAATTATATATATATAATTTTCTTTTTACACAATACTCTTTGATTTTCTTTTTTTTTTATCTTTTTTCCCTCTCTAACAATATAGATCAGAAATAAAGAATTAGCTTCTGAAAAAAGATTTGAACTTGCATTTTCTGTCCTTGAGAGACTTTCTGACATGAACCCTGCCTTATCCAATGTTTTTCCTTTTGTATCCTATTCTATAAGTTACTGCACCCTGCTTTAAAACCTATCAAGAAATACCCATGAAAGTCCAACTCCTTTTGGAAGTCAATTATTTATATCTGATCTATAATTACTCATGCCGTGAGAAAATAAACAACAAATAAAAAATAAAGACTGGATTACTACAAACAGAAGAAAACATTAGTCAAAAATTAATAGTGACACAATGCTTTGATAAATTCAGCCAATTAAAATGCTTGCTTTCATGCTTTGTTATCAGTGAAACAAATAAAAAGTAGTTAGATGTGTACCTCTCTAAATTATCTTGGCTTTTATTATGTTTGAAGGGAGTTTAATTGTCTGAAAAGAATAGAAATTCCAGCAACTTGAATTCTTTAACCCTTTCTAATGTTATTTTGGTAAATTTAACTCTTCAATCTATTTTGGTATAAATTTATTACAACATAAGTTTACAAAGCAAAACAAACTCCATAGCTTTTTCTGTTTTCATTTCTTCCTAAATTCAACCCATTCAGTTGTTAGTTTCTCTTTCTCATCAAGTACATTGGAAAAAAAAATATATATGTGTGTATATGTATATAATCTAAAAATGAGAATCTATTTAAAATGTAGAAGGATTTCATGAGTCACTGTTTATTTCCTTTCTGATTGGTTGAGAAAAATCTTAAGAGAAAAGACAGACCTAATTTTTAAAATAAAAAATCTTCACCATGTGTATTTTGTTATGAATAATTATTATAGGACAATCATAAACTGAAGGATAAATCTATGCTTAATTGTACATATTGTGTAAGTTTTTCTTTTTTTTCTGATAGATTCCTTATTCTCATTTAAATCATTTGATACACACACAAAAATAAAAAAAAACACCTTTTGTGTTAACTTCATCCAAAAGCCTTGATGGTACAAAAGAATTCTTGTACAAAAACAAAAGATGAAAAATGTAAACTTTACCTAAAATACAGGAAAAAGTTAAAAAAAAAAAAAGATAAAACAGTTTTATAATGGATGAAAGAAATCTATCTGAAAAAGAAGTTCTGATACAAAATCTTTTGTCTAAATTGTTTTATGTTAAAATCATTTTTTGTTTTAATTCCAATGATCTCATATGTGGAAACAGAGTTATTTCGTTACATTTTGTACATTAAAGGAACAATAAATCGATTGTGTTAACTACAAATCATTTATTCAAGTATTTTTTAACAGGAATTATTTTTGATGTTAACAGCAAGTGATATAATATTGTGCTTAGTGGTTTTACATTAAAATTAAAAGCATCAAGTCCAATGTTCAATCTTGAATGAATATTTGAACAAATGACTACACAAAGGTGGGTTATTTTTTAAAACGAGATAACAACCAGTTTTCTGCAGAAAATTGCTGATAGTACCAGAGGCAATTATCTAAATTGATAAAATCTTCCAGTTCTTAACAAGATAATGAAATAAAAATATGGAACTGGTAAATCCTATTGCTGGTCAAGCACTGTCCACATTTCATGTGGATAGATAACTGATTAGATCTAAGATTTGTACCAGTCAATTTCACTCCATTGTACAGTGGATTACAATAACATGCAATGTTCCTCTTTTTCTGTTTTTTTATGTTTGCCATTTTTCTGTTTTGTTTTGTTTGCCTCCCACCGGCTTCTGTTTTGTTTGCCCCCCCCACACACACACACACCGGCTTCTGTTTTGTTTACCTCCCCCCCACCGGCTTCTGTTTAGTTTTAGCCCCCCCCACACACACACACACACGCACACCGGCTTCTGTTTAGTTTGCCCCCTCCCCCACCGACTTCTGTTTAGTTTGCCCCCCCCCGGCTTCTGTTTAGTTTCTCCCCCCCCCCCCCCCGGCTTCTGTTTAGTTTGCCTACCCCCAACGGCTTCTGTTTAGTTTGACCCACACACACACACGCCGGCTTCTGTTTAGTTTGCCTCCCCCCCACCGGCTTCTGTTTAGTTTGCCACCCACCACCCCCACCGTCTTCTGTTTAGTTTGCCACCCACCACCCCCACCAGCTTCTGTTTAGTTTGCCCCCAATCATCATCACCACCACCACCACCGGCTTGTTTAGTTTGACTCCATGCACGGCTTCTGTTTTGTTTGCCCCCTTTATTTTTCCCCTGTTTCTGCTTTTTTTGTTTTATTTTTCCCCTTTTCATGTTTCCATGTTTGGCTTATAAAGACTTATGTTTTTTTTGTTTTGTTTTTTTTGTTTTTTGTTTTTTGCAAGCTATATTACATCGGCTGGTCCATGAATATCACATAATTCATTTTAACTCTTCATTTTATAACAGACTGTGTATTCACTACCAAAAAAAAAACTAAAAAAAAACAAAAAAAACTGAGCTGTTATTCAAGCTCATTGATAAAGAAATCAGTTGGGTATATTGCGCCAGCAGATTTTGACCATCGATGGCCTCTCACAAATTCTTCCTATTACACAAAAAGGGTTCATTAAACTGAAAAAACTGGAAAAATTTTGCAATCATGCACAATTTTTTATCAAAATAAGTGGGAATGCCAGTTAGGGAAACTAGTTGGGTATAACACAAAAGAAATTAGTATACTAACATTTTTTGAACACAGTATATTTTATCCATTAAAAATTTCAGATAAAAAATTAACTCCACCAATGGCCAATATTAGAGAATGACCAATCCTAGATTTGATCAGTATAAAAATTTCGGTCAATATTCTTACAAACCTTTGTTAAATTTACATTAAAACTAGCCAAAGATAAACTTACGAAGTGATATTTGATGCTGCTGTATGGACTTAGTGATTGAATCATATGCACATATAAGATCACTAAGTCCTTGCATCTGCATCTAAGAACATACATTCAGTAGGTGATAAATAGAATATGTCTTAATGTACATATTATGTGACAAATCTGTATCTTCTAATTTCTGCTTCCAACATATCGTCAGCATTAACAGTCCAGATTCCAGTCTGTGACAAGAAATGAAAAAGCATACCTAATGGTAATATCAATCCTTTCTCTACAAATAAACATTTGGCATTCACTGACCAAGCAGACATTACTGCTATTGATTGAAATTTATAAAATCATTCTCTTAAGAGTTTAATAGTCCAGTAGTTGTTATTGCTCTTTCCAGTATTGATGGAGGAGGGGCTTCTTCTTAACCTTTTATTTAAAATAGTGCAGAATTTTAATTGTTATTAATTTCTTTAAGTGTTTTACATGTGCCATCCATTTTAATTGTTGCTGCTATTTGCAGTTCTCAAGTGATGTGGTTTTTGTTATTTGGTATAGTTCTTTGTGATTCTGAAATGCCAGTTCACTGTTTGAAGAAGAATGGTCTTTGCCAAGACCCCCAGGATTCCTTCATTCAAAGTCTTTTCTAAGCATTGATATTAAAAAGCAGTTATATGCAGCTGACCATTTAAATAATTCTGAATGGGTTCCGTGACATAGATTGCATCCATATGAAAGTCTGAATCTGATGAGTCTATTTAAAATCATGACTCAAATTTTCAGGTTGATGTTTTAGCTTTGTAGCATTAGCAGCCCTCAACTGATATGACCAGATTTCTTGAATGTGACCATGTTCATTTATACTCAGGTTTAGTCTTGGGTGTTGAAAATGACTTGCCAAGTATCAGGAAGTTCTCAGTTAGCAAAATTCAGTTTTATTTTTTGATTTTGTTCTTTTTATATATATATATATATATATATATATATATATATATATATATATATATATATAATCTGGATAAAATAAATGAAACAAAATTGGGTGTTTTTTTTTATGAAAGTATTTATTTCTGTGTTTTTGTATATATTTATTTATTTATTTAATATTTCAGACCACCTAGGTCTTTCCTCAGAAATCAAATGAGATTATATATATATATATATATATATATATATATATATATAATCTCACCACCCTTCTTCTATATGCCGTGCCCTTCAGGAAGTTGGTGATCATGACTCTCCACAATTTCTTTTCTTTTGTAGATCTTAATATATTTTGTCTTTTTGTTATCTCTCCTAAACCCTGTTCTGCAATCCATTTACTCAAGCTCACTAGGTATGTTGTACATTTTTTTTCCTCTGTCCTTTTTGCCTTTGAATCTGTCTTGTGAGTATCAAACTCTCCAAGCTCCTTTTCTTCATTATGGGCTGTAGAAATTTCAACTCTTTCTGATATGTGTCTTTGTGTTTCCATTTTCTCAAAAACTTTGTTTCAGCTCACATATTAAATTCATGGTATTCTCAGCATTCTTCTGAGGAACCATAATTCTGATGCTTCTCTTCTCTTCTTTATTTGTGAGGAGATTGTTCAGAACTTTTTTCTGTATCAAGCAAGATAAAGATAACTGGAGATTTTTTTGTAGTTTCCAAATTTTTTTTTTTTTAATAATTCTTATAAATGTATTTTCTTTTATACACTGTTTTGCTTCAGGGCATTGGCAATCATGGCTCTCTACAACATCCTGTCCTTTGCAACTCTTAATTTTCTTTTGTCTTTTTGCTATCTCTCCTAATCCCTGTTCTGCCATCCATTTACTCAAGCTCGCTAGGTAACTTGTGTATGGTTTCCCTCTGTACCTACATTTACTTATAAGGAAACTATAATGATTAATATGACAAATATTGTGATTTGCAGTTGTTTTGGTTTTTGTATTGATTTTTTTTTTTTTTTTTTTATATACAACATATACCATTTGTGGTGTAGAAAATGTGGTCTTTTGGTAGAATAAAATGCTCATATGTAAATCACTGGTTGTCATTGTTAGTAGATGTGCAAGGGAATGGAATAAATTTCAACAAGGCAATATTTTCATGTGTTTTTATATAACTGTACCAAAGAGAAAATATATAGGTATGTATGCAAAAGAAAGAAAACATAAGTTAACAATTATGAATTGTTTATGTGATAGTTCAGTTACTAAGGGGAAAGATATCACCCATGTCTGGAACAAGGTCCCAGTCAATGTTGTCACAACAGTATGATGGCATGAAAAGAGAGAGAGAAAACAAGACTGTCCCATTTTTATAACTTTGTGAAGCCAAGTGGAAATAACTAACAAATTAAGTTCAATTGACCATTGATGACAATTCCAGAACAACGTAACTATAAACAATTTTTTTCTATCCTCTGCCAGCCGCAATGATGGAGAAAGCTTTACCTTGAACCATCACCAGTGAGACATGCTGCAAGAGCCACTCTGTTTTGTGAGGCTCGTCCCTTAATCGAGACACAATTGCACCAATCCTCCAAAGGAACGCCATCGAACGAAGGCCAACAACCCCTGAAGTCTCCACAGCAACAGGAGTAAAAAAAAATCTATCAGAAAGAGAATATTTAACTATTTTTTCATCTTTGCGTCCCAGGCGACAGCCCCGGCTCAACCGCAGACCTGATCAAATTACCAGCTGAAAATGTATCCGCACAGGTCGCGTCCCAATTCAATGACCTACCCATTTTAAAAGGGAAAATGGTAATGCCATCCAGACGCTTTCCATCACCACGGTCGAGGCCTATGAGTTCGATTTGGGAAGGGAACCCAGCTGCATCCAAACCTCTTTTGATGTAGTTTACTGCTGCATGCCATGGAAAGTGGCCGGCACTACAACGACAGGAAAGAGGATGCAAATCAAACTCATCGATGGAAGCTCCACATCTTCATCTGTGACGCTCACATAATTTGAGTCCAAGACGGATCGCGACTCCAACCTGAGTGCACTCATCATCTAGAAGGGTACCGGTAGATGAAGAGGGCACCGTGTTGAGCCAGGCGCCACTACTCGGTTGTGAAGCAGATAGTAGACAGGCAAGGCAATGCTGATCCAGAGAGAGCATTAAATTAAATTGCAGTGTAGGTATTTTTGTAACATTGGAATAATATATTATGTATTATGTATTGGAATAATATATTATGTATTGGAATAATATATTATGTATTATGTATTGGAATAATATATTATGTATTGGACTAATATATTATGTATTATGTATCCAAGTTGCACTTAGATACATAATATATTTGCCATTGCATATAACAAAACAAATTTTGATGATCAGCTTCCAGTTTATAATACCAGCACTCTGTATTGTACTTTTTTCCTCTACAGTAGTGGGACCGAGTTTCATCGGCAAGCAGCGACTATAATTTTGACTCTCATTAAAAAAAAACACAATTAACCAAATTATGTTACACAAATTATTTTACAATGTATCAGATTTTAAAGCAAACTACAAAACATGTGCAGTTTTTTTTTTTTTTTTTTTTGTTTTTTTTTCAATCTGCATTTAGGTCAATTATTTTATCAATGCAGTCATCATAGAAATAATTGTAGACATGTCTCGGCAGTAACGAACTATAACAAAGAGACAGTTGAACCCGCCCTGCTTGGATACACTTGACAAAACTAGGACAAGCAGTCACTGGAAAGAAAATTTTGATGACAGATTGCAGGTTTCAAAAAAGCAAATTTGAAATGGTTTTATGGCCAACCTCAGAAATAAGATTTTACTTGCTATTTACACTATTTACTTTTATTCAAGGATGCATGGCCCAGTGGATAAAAGCACTGCTTGTTTGATCCAAAAGTAACTTTACCCAAAGAGTTGCGAGTTCAATACCTGTCCACCAAACTTGGACAGTTATAAGGAGACTTAACTAAAACTGAAATATCCAGATGGCGCACTGAATTAGAACAATCTACTGTGGACTAAATAAAGAGTTAGGTTTGAAATTCTAACAATTATCATCTGAAGAAGGCCAAAGTGTACAACTGCCAAAACGTTGTGAATATAGCAATAAAGATGAGCACAACAGTCCAAACAATCTAAATAGTGTAAATAGTTACAATACCTCATCTCAAAAGTATGGACATATAGATAGGAGAATAATGATGTCAAACGGAAGATGCAAAGCCCTTTAAAATGAAAAAAGTTCTTTATAAGGAAAAAAATTATTTGCTGTGGTTACTCTACATTTAAGAATGAATCTTCTGTCATAACTTATATTGTTATAATTGTTCTATATATCAATATGGATGCAACTCTTAAAAACTTTCAATGACCAGAGCCTGGCAGTTGATCCCTCCCTTGACCTAGTTCTAACAGCTCTGTGGCGGAAAAACTGGCTGATCACATCACCAAGCAGACCCTGAATTTTTGCCTATTGTGAAGAATGGGTGTTCTCTTAGGTGGTCGCTGTGCCTTGAGTGCCTATTGGAACTTAAGCTCCATTCAGAATTCAAGTGGAACTTATACAAACCATCGCTAAAGATACTAAAAAAAAAGAAGGGTTGTTTCCCTGTATTGCTCCAGTAAGTATCTGACACCTCCTGCTATCCTCTATCTTTACAAGTTAAATGACCCATGAGGGTTTTGATATGCTAGTAAAACAAATAAACCAAACCACACCTTTACAAGAGCCAGATCAGGCCTAAAATGAAGTCCTGCTGCCATGTATGGACAGGCACTGTCGGTCTTCACTTTACAATCTTGATAGTCCAAAATTATATACGCAGCCTTGTGAGTGATGAAATAGTTTACCACCCTACAACTCCTTTCCCACTGGTGAAATGTTTCAAGTATATCACTAATCTATTTACATTATTCAGACTATTGTCCTCATCTTTGTCGCCATATTTATTACAATGTTTCGGCCGTTGTACACTCCAGCCTTCGTCAGGTGGTTGGAATGTCAAACTGAACCCTTTATTTCGCTCACTGGGGTAGACTGTTCTAGTTCCATGTGCCATGTCTAATGGGTGTCAGTTATCTCCTGTTAATTCCCCTCTCTAAGTTCTCCACGGCTTTAACCAGGTATCGAACTTACACTCTTTGGGTCCTATCAGGAGATAACTGATATCCATTAGACATGGAACTAGAACAGTCTGCCCCAGTGAGCGAAATAAATGGTTCAGTTCAACATTCCAACCACCTGACGAAGGCTAGAGCATACGACAGCTGAAACATTGTAATAAATATGGCGACAAAGATGAGGACAATCGTCCGAATAATGTAAATAGTGTACATAATACCTCATCTCAGAAATATAGACAGATATCTCACTACTCTATCCCTATTTCCATAGACATTTTTCAGACTAAATACATTCCTTAGTTTGACTAGTTCTGACCTTCATGGTTAAGACCCAGCATGCCATGCACATTGTAGTGAACCATTTTAGCTTCCTTCATATTCCATTGGTGTGATGTAAGTTCCACTCTGACAGCATCTTCTCATGAACTGCTACTTTGTGTAATTAGTTCCCAAGGGGATGATTCCCCAATCACTACAATCTTAACCTGTTCAAATCTAGGGTTAATCATTATCTTCTCTACATATCCACATAAACTTTGCCCTTTACCTCTTAATTTATAACCCTTTACCTCGAGTGACTCGTGGCTGAACATTATTGTAAAAAAACAAAATAATAAAACAAAATAATTATAACAATATAATTTTTTAATCTCTTATGTAAGATGGAATCTTCTATTCATCACCTAACTTTAAGTACCCTATTATTGTAAATGTTTAACTTGATTATTAGTTAATGCAATCAATCTGTAGTGGACTGGTATTACAAGGCATAATAGGTTGTTTTAAGCATTGTGATGGAGATGTTGAGAACCTTTAAAAGAACAAATGTGACAAGTGGAAGATTTTTATACATAGCTCAAAAAAATAGATTTAGCTGTGTACAGATAATTAAAAAAGGGAAACAAAAACGTGTGTGGGTGTTGCACCATGTGGTTTTGTGAAATTTATAAGTCAGCTTACAATGTGATTAAATTTATCTGCTGAAGAACTCCTGTAGCAAAAGTAACAGAAAGATAGGATTTCTGTCATTTTATGCCTTTTGTAATGCTGAATAGAACACCACTTATTTGGCATCATAGCATACACTCTTTCTTCCCTCATTCTTCTTCACTCATTCCCCCCTCGTTCTTCTTCCTTCACTGCCCCCTCGTTCTTCTTCCCTCGCTCACTCACTCACTCACTCACTGCCCCCTCGTTCTTCTTCTTCTTCCCTCGCTCGCTCACTCACTCACTCACTGCCCCCTCGTTCTTCTTCTTCTTCCCTCGCTCGCTCACTCACTCACTCACTGCCCCCTCGTTCTTCTTCTTCTTCCCTCGCTCGCTCACTCACTCACTCACTGCCCCCTCGTTCTTATTCTTCTTTCCTCGCTCACTCACTCACTCACTCACTGCCCCCTCGTTCTTCTTCTTCTTCCCTCGCTCACTCACTCACTGCCCCCTCGTTCTTCTTCTTCCCTCGCTCACTCACTCACTCACTGCCCCCTCATTCTTCTTCTTCTTCCCTCGCTCACTCACTCACTCACTGCCCCCTCGTTCTTCTTCTTCTTCCCTCGCTCACTCACTCACTCACTGCCCCCTCGTTCTTCTTCTTCTTCCCTCGCTCACTCACTCACTCACTCACTGCCCCCTCGTTCTTCTTCTTCTTCCCTCGCTCACTCACTCACTGCCCCCTCGTTCTTCTTCTTCCCTCGCTCACTCACTCACTCACTGCCCCCTCATTCTTCTTCTTCTTCCCTCGCTCACTCACTCACTCACTGCCCCCTCGTTCTTCTTCTTCTTCCCTCGCTCACTCACTCACTCACTGCCCCCTCGTTCTTCTTCTTCTTCCCTCGCTCACTCACTCACTCACTCACTGCCCCCTCGTTCTTATTCTTCTTCCCTCGCTCACTCACTCACTGCCCCCTCGTTCTTATTCTTCTGCTCTCATTCTCTCCTGTCTTCTTCCAGTGCAACATAGATATTTCCATAATTTTATGAACATATTGCTTCATTGTGAGTTAAAATGCCTGTTTTCAAAATATTGTGTAAGAATCTTTTTGTTTACAGCCGATTGTAAAATTTCTATTTTTAGCTAAATGTTCAATATTACATTTTAATTCTTCATAAGGAAAAATGTTAAGTTTTCATTTTTGAGTCAAAAGAAATATTTTCTTCTGATCTTATTGATTGGTCTTTCTTTTAGTCCTGAATATTTCCTTCAAGTTTAAATTTTTAGTTAAGTTCCCCTTTAAAAATGTGACTTGCACTAAAACATATTGCTTCTTTTCTTCTAAGAATTTCTTTATTTTTTTCAAAATTAAAAAATAATTTCAGAATTAAGTGTTTGTTTTTTTTCTACTTGAAGCCAGATTGACTAACCTTTTACTAATTTCTGCATGAATAGCCTTCAAATAGAAGTAATTATATAATGTTTTTTTTTCATGGTTTCCAAATAATTTTCCTTGTGACAAAACTGTTGAGACCACTGTGTAATTTCTTTTAAAAAGATGAATTGCAATTTAAGAAACTTCAATTTAAAGCTATTTACTGTATCAGTCAACTTATAGATATGGCTCAGTGGTTACATAAGTTAATTGGTTTTTACCAGGTCTTGCATGTCTTCCTAGCTTTGTTCATATTTCAGATGATCTCATTTGACAGAAAAACATTTGACTGCAGTTTGTCATGGTTAGTCTCATATTTCCCGAATTTATTAAAATAGTTATATTTCCTGCTAAAAATGGGCACACTTACCTTACCCCCACCCAAATCCTCATAAATTCAACAATTCTCATTGAATACAACAGACAAGGTGTTTTATTTAGTTTTTTATACAATTTCTCATGCAATCTAATAATTTTTTTCTTTTCGGATGATAAATTATATAATAACTGTCTGAATGCCAATTAAGGAATTGTATTCCTGATCACTAAAAATTCATAAATAATTATATAGGCCACACTACAACATGTTTGACATGCAGACTCCCTCTACACCTTTCTGACCATAGCTCAATTAGATCTCATTTAAATATTCATGGAGACCTACTGAACACTATTTGTAACATACTTGTTGACAACAGAAATATAATAGCATCATCTACATCCAAAAAAAGGCTAAAAATAATGGAAGCCTTATTAATAAAAACAAACAAATTATTATTCATAATATTAACTTTGAACATGGACATAATATCTTGACCGTGTTTTGAAAAATGAAAACATTTTATAAAGCATACATACAACAAACTATTTCTTATTTAACAGTCAAAATATTCAATCTTTGTTTCTGCCGGTATTAAATGCTATCTTATTCATGTTGGGTTTTTGGTTTTTAATTGTGGTCAAAACACTATGAAAGTATGAAAATTGGTTTTAATACCAGAAATATTTTGTAAAAATTATTACCAGCAGTACATTTTTGCAAAACAAATATTACCAGCAATATATTTTTGGCTATAAAAAAAAAAAAATTACCAGTTATACATTTTTTTTTAAAAAAAACAAAAACCAGCTATACATTTTTTTTTTTTTTTTTTTTTTTAAATTTAAAAAATACCAGCAATACATTTTTGAAAAAAAAAAAAATACCAGCTATACATTTTTTGAAAAGAAAAAAAATATTTATATTACCCGTGATACATATTTGAAAGAAAATTATTATCAGAGATAGATTTTTGAAGAAAAAAAAATTTACCAGAGATAGATTTTTGAAGAAAAAAAAAATTTACCAGAAATAGAATTTTTGAAAAAAATATTACCAACAATAAAATTGTTAACATTAAATAACCCATTGCATTTTATATGCCATAAAATAAACCAAACATTAGTGATATTAGTAAGGGTAATTTGGAATCATATAATTTTACTTTCAGTTTTGGCATTACCCAGTGTACTATAAAACTTAGCAAATTCTTCTGTGCTTTGTACCAATGGCATGTATACTACTAGAATGAATATAATAAATGACTTCCCTTTCAGCTTCAGTACACATCTCTTGGACGGTTAACAGTCTCTCAGAACATTTCTTCATGTGAGCCAGATATTGGAGTCATCAAAATCAATCCTGTACAGAAATTTATCTGGGAAGTGCTGCAACAGAAAATGTGATACAGACATCCCAAGACATATTGGAATAGAAAGAGATGCCTTCCAAATGCTAAACAAGATATAAATAATTTTTAGAATGAGGAGTTATCATTATTTATATGCAGACAAATTTCCCCATTTTTTTTTTTGAGTTGGAGGACAGCAGATGCCACTAAGATGAAAGTTATAGTCAATGTTACATTCTAAAAGGAGCATAAAGAAATGGGAAAATCTTGTTAGAAATGAAGGAACGAGTGTTGAACTGCTGTGTAATATTAATAGTCTTATATGGTAATGTATGCTGGACAATTGTAGAACTGGAACAGTGAGGAATAGTAAGGGAACTAACATTGCTAAGAGCTGCAAAGGATAGGAAGTTGTAGTGAGGCATGATTGTCCATATTAAGGAGCACTCGCACATAAAATATACTGAGTGCATAAAAATGAAACATGACTGAGTTGCCTATCATTAAAATCTATTTGTTGCATTTCAAAAGTCATCACAATCCTTTTACATTTATTATTCTGTAATGGCTCTCAAGGAGTTCTGATGTAAATATTGTGAAAATAATTCTTGTAAATATCAAATCAGTGACATGGAAGTCAAAAAATAAAAATTGGATGGAAGAAAACAAAAAATATACAAAAGCAAGTAATCTACCCAAGAAGCTTGTTTTAAATGGATTGCAGAACAGACACTGGGAAGGAAAACTTTACTTAAGATAGGAAATTGTGGAGAGCTAATATATCTTTCATCCTGACAGGAGATGGCACATAAAAGTAGTATTTATTACTGCTAATTTTGTCTGTCTCTCTCTCTCCTTTTGTCTGTCTCTCTCTCTCCTTTTGTCTCTCTCTCTCTCCTTTTGTCTCTCTCTCTCTCCTTTTGTCTCTCTCTCTCTCCTTTTGTCTCTCTCTCTCTCCTTTTGTCTCTCTCTCTCTCTCCTTTTGTCTCTCTCTCTCTCTCCTTTTGTCTCTCTCTCTCTCTCCTTTTGTCTCTCTCTCTCTCTCCTTTTGTCTCTCTCTCTCTCTCCTTTTGTCTCTCTCTCTCTCTCCTTTTGTCTCTCTCTCTCTCTCCTTTTGTCTCTCTCTCTCTCTCCTTTTGTCTCTCTCTCTCTCTCCTTTTGTCTCTCTCTCTCTCTCCTTTTGTCTCTCTCTCTCTCTCCTTTTGTCTCTCTCTCTCTCTCCTTTTGTCTCTCTCTCTCTCTCCTTTTGTCTCTCTCTCTCTCTCCTTTTGTCTCTCTCTCTCTCTCCTTTTGTCTCTCTCTCTCTCTCCTTTTGTCTCTCTCTCTCTCTCCTTTTGTCTCTCTCTCTCTCTCCTTTTGTCTCTCTCTCTCTCTCCTTTTGTCTCTCTCTCTCTCTCCTTTTGTCTCTCTCTCTCTCTCCTTTTGTCTCTCTCTCTCTCCTTTTGTCTCTCTCTCTCTCTCTCCTTTTGTCTCTCTCTCTCTCCTTTTGTCTCTCTCTCTCTCTCCTTTTGTCTCTCTCTCTCTCTCCTTTTGTCTCTCTCTCTCTCTCCTTTTGTCTCTCTCTCTCTCTCTCCTTTTGTCTCTCTCTCTCTCTCTCCTTTTGTCTCTCTCTCTCTCTCCTTTTGTCTCTCTCTCTCTCTCTCCTTTTGTCTCTCTCTCTCTCTCCTTTTGTCTCTCTCTCTCTCTCTCCTTTTGTCTCTCTCTCTCTCTCTCCTTTTGTCTCTCTCTCTCTCTCTCCTTTTGTCTCTCTCTCTCTCTCTCCTTTTGTCTCTCTCTCTCTCTCTCCTTTTGTCTCTCTCTCTCTCTCTCCTTTTGTCTCTCTCTCTCTCTCTCCTTTTGTCTCTCTCTCTCTCTCTCCTTTTGTCTCTCTCTCTCTCTCTCCTTTTGTCTCTCTCTCTCTCTCTCCTTTTGTCTCTCTCTCTCTCTCTCCTTTTGTCTCTCTCTCTCTCTCTCCTTTTGTCTCTCTCTCTCTCTCTCCTTTTGTCTCTCTCTCTCTCTCTCCTTTTGTCTCTCTCTCTCTCTCTCCTTTTGTCTCTCTCTCTCTCTCTCCTTTTGTCTCTCTCTCTCTCTCCTTTTGTCTCTCTCTCTCTCTCTCTCTCCTTTTGTCTCTCTCTCTCTCTCTCTCCTTTTGTCTCTCTCTCTCTCTCTCCTTTTGTCTCTCTCTCTCTCTCTCCTTTTGTCTCTCTCTCTCTCTCTCCTTTTGTCTCTCTCTCTCTCTCTCCTTTTGTCTCTCTCTCTCTCTCTCCTTTTGTCTCTCTCTCTCTCTCCTTTTGTCTCTCTCTCTCTCCTTTTGTCTCTCTCTCTCTCTCCTTTTGTCTCTCTCTCTCTCTCCTTTTGTCTCTCTCTCTCTCTCTCTCCTTTTGTCTCTCTCTCTCTCTCTCTCCTTTTGTCTCTCTCTCTCTCTCTCTCCTTTTGTCTCTCTCTCTCTCTCTCTCCTTTTGTCTCTCTCTCTCTCTCTCTCCTTTTGTCTCTCTCTCTCTCTCTCTCCTTTTGTCTCTCTCTCTCTCTCTCTCCTTTTGTCTCTCTCTCTCTCTCTCTCCTTTTGTCTCTCTCTCTCTCTCTCTCCTTTTGTCTCTCTCTCTCTCTCTCTCCTTTTGTCTCTCTCTCTCTCTCTCCTTTTGTCTCTCTCTCTCTCTCCTTTTGTCTCTCTCTCTCTCTCCTTTTGTCTCTGTCTCTCTCTCTCCTTTTGTCTCTGTCTCTCTCTCTCCTTTTGTCTCTGTCTCTCTCTCCTTTTGTCTCTGTCTCTCTCTCCTTTTGTCTCTGTCTCTCTCTCCTTTTGTCTCTGTCTCTCTCTCCTTTTGTCTCTGTCTCTCTCTCCTTTTGTCTCTGTCTCTCTCTCCTTTTGTCTCTGTCTCTCTCTCCTTTTGTCTCTGTCTCTCTCTCCTTTTGTCTCTGTCTCTCTCTCCTTTTGTCTCTGTCTCTCTCTCCTTTTGTCTCTGTCTCTCTCTCCTTTTGTCTCTGTCTCTCTCTCCTTTTGTCTCTGTCTCTCTCTCCTTTTGTCTCTGTCTCTCTCTCCTTTTGTCTCTGTCTCTCTCTCCTTTTGTCTCTGTCTCTCTCTTCTTTTCTCTCTCTCTCTCTCTCTCCTTTTTCTCTCTCTCTCTCTCTCCTTTTTCTCTCTCTCTCTCTCTCTCCTTTTTCTCTCTCTCTCTCTCTCTCCTTTTTCTCTCTCTCTCTCTCTCTCCTTTTTCTCTCTCTCTCTCTCTCTCCTTTTTCTCTCTCTCTCTCTCTCTCCTTTTTCTCTCTCTCTCTCTCTCCTTTTTCTCTCTCTCTCTCTCTCTCCTTTTTCTCTCTCTCTCTCTCTCTCTCCTTTTTCTCTCTCTCTCTCTCTCTCTCCTTTTTCTCTCTCTCTCTCTCTCCTTTTTCTCTCTCTCTCTCTCTCTCTCCTTTTTCTCTCTCTCTCTCTCTCTCCTTTTCTCTCTCTCTCTCTCTCTCCTTTTTCTCTCTCTCTCTCTCTCTCTCCTTTTGCTCTCTCTCTCTCTCTCTCCTTTTTCTCTCTCTCTCTCTCTCTCCTTTTGTCTCTCTCTCTCTCTCTCTCCTTTTTCTCTCTCTCTCTCTCTCTCCTTTTTCTCTCTCTCTCTCTCTCTCCTTTTTCTCTCTCTCTCTCTCTCTCTCTCCTTTTGTCTCTCTCTCTCCTTTTGTCTCTCTCTCTCTCTCCTTTTGTCTCTCTCTCTCTCTCCTTTTGTCTCTCTCTCTCTCTCCTTTTGTCTCTCTCTCTCTCTCCTTTTGTCTCTCTCTCTCTCTCCTTTTGTCTCTCTCTCTCTCTCCTTTTGTCTCTCTCTCTCTCTCTCTCTCTCCTTTTGTCTCTCTCTCTCTCTCTCTCTCCTTTTGTCTCTCTCTCTCTCTCTCTCTCTCCTTTTGTCTCTCTCTCTCTCTCTCTCTCCTTTTGTCTCTCTCTCTCTCTCTCTCTCCTTTTGTCTCTCTCTCTCTCTCTCTCCTTTTGTCTCTCTCTCTCTCTCTCTCTCCTTTTGTCTCTCTCTCTCTCTCTCTCTCCTTTTGTCTCTCTCTCTCTCTCTCTCTCCTTTTGTCTCTCTCTCTCTCTCTCTCTCCTTTTGTCTCTCTCTCTCTCTCTCTCTCCTTTTGTCTCTCTCTCTCTCTCTCTCCTTTTGTCTCTCTCTCTCTCTCTCTCTCTCCTTTTGTCTCTCTCTCTCTCTCTCTCTCTCCTTTTGTCTCTCTCTCTCTCTCTCTCTCTCCTTTTGTCTCTCTCTCTCTCTCTCCTTTTGTCTCTCTCTCTCTCTCTCTCTCCTTTTGTCTCTCTCTCTCTCTCTCTCTCCTTTTGTCTCTCTCTCTCTCTCTCTCTCCTTTTGTCTCTCTCTCTCTCTCTCTCTCTCTCTCTCTCCTTTTGTCTCTCTCTCTCTCTCTCCTTATAAACACCTATTCATGGTTGGTATCATTCATTTTACAAGCACTCAAATTTATTAGTGACACAAACCACAAAATACATTTGAACAGAGACCATATTGAGTTTTTACCCTTACCAACAGAGCTGCATATGTAAATTGATTGAGGCATGCAACAAAGTTGAAAGTAAGTCTTTGACTCTTATTCATGAAAGATTTAACCTTACTTCAAATCTGGTTATGTCTTGGACATATGGGTAAAAGATGTTTGCGTGCCTAAAACTGCCATGCTATAAGATTGACCGGTTGGCTAAGGGACAAAAAGCACTCTTCTTTTGGCAAGGGAACAATATAAATTTAATCTGCTACAGATGAATGTATTTACTTGATGCTTTGCATTTCTCATTAAAACTTTTCCTCCCACGCCAAAAGGTATTTTACATGGCACAGTGAGAAATTGGCAGTCATAAGACTCGGGTGAAGAAGTGTGACCTTACTGACCTACCACATCTTTGCCCAAATACATTGGGGTCTATAAAGGTGATTTTAAAACTACTGTCTGTAGATGTAATTTGTTTTCTGTTTATGAGAATCAAAGGTTAGATTATCCAGAAATAAGTTTTTATTTGTTTTTTTAAACATCATGACATTTAGAAACTAATAAATGAACAGTTTTGTTGGATGATAACGTTTGGAATTTGCAGCAGAGAAAGAGACAGTTGATGATTTGTTGAATTTTCATCACATTGTCAAGGAAACGGACAAAAAGGATTGGTGCTTTATATTTTTTCATGATAACTTCAAAACTCTCTCTCACTCTCTCTCTGTGCTAAACTTATTCTCTCTCTCTGTGCTAAACTCATTCTCTCTCTCTGTGCTAAACTCATTCTCTCTCTCTGTGCTAAACTCATTCTCTCTCTCTGTGCTAAACTCATTCTCACTCTCTCTCTGTGCTAAACTCATTCTCACTCTCTCTCTGTGCTAAACTCATTCTCACTCTCTCTCTGTGCTAAACTCATTCTCACTCTCTCTCTGTGCTAAACTCATTCTCTCTCTCTGTGCTAAACTCATTCTCTCTCTCTGTGCTAAACTCATTCTCTCTCTCTGTGCTAAACTCATTCTCTCTCTCTGTGCTAAACTCATTCTCTCTCTCTGTGCTAAACTCATTCTCTCTCTCTGTGCTAAACTCATTCTCTCTCTCTGTGCTAAACTCATTCTCTCTCTCTGTGCTAAACTCATTCTCTCTCTCTGTGCTAAACTCATTCTCTCTCTCTGTGCTAAACTCATTCTCTCTCTCTGTGCTAAACTCATTCTCTCTCTCTGTGCTAAACTCATTCTCTCTCTCTGTGCTAAACTCATTCTCTCTCTCTCTCTCTCTCTCTCTCTCTCTGTGCTAAACTCATTCTCTCTCTCTGTGCTAAACTCATTCTCTCTCTGTGCTAAACTCATTCTCTCTCTGTGCTAAACTCATTCTCTCTCTGTGCTAAACTCATTCTCTCTCTGTGCTAAACTCATTCTCTCTCTCTCTCTCTGTGCTAAACTCATTCTCTCTCTCTCTCTCTCTGCTAAACTCATTCTCTCTCTCTCTCTCTGTGCTAAACTCATTCTCTCTCTCTCTGTGCTAAACTCATTCTCTCTCTCTCTGTGCTAAACTCATTCTCTCTCTCTCTGTGCTAAACTCATTCTCTCTCTCTCTCTGTGCTAAACTCATTCCCTCTCTCTCTCTCTGTGCTAAACTCATTCCCTCTCTCTCTCTCTGTGCTAAACTCATTCCCTCTCTCTCTCTGTGCTAAACTCATTCTCTCTCTCTCTCTGTGCTAAACTCATTCTCTCTCTCTCTCTGTGCTAAACTCATTCTCTCTCTCTCTCTGTGCTAAACTCATTCTCTCTCTCTCTGTGCTAAACTCATTCTCTCTCTCTCTCTGCTAAACTCATTCTCTCTCTCTCTGCTAAACTCATTCTCTCTCTCTCTGCTAAGCTCATTCTCTCTCTCTGTGCTAAGCTCATTCTCTCTCTCTGTGCTAAACTCATTCTCTCTCTCTCTCTCTCTGTGCTAAACTCATTCTCTCTCTCTGTGCTAAACTCATTCTCTCTCTCTGTGCTAAACTCATTCTCTCTCTCTCTGTGCTAAACTCATTCTCTCTCTCTCTGTGCTAAACTCATTCTCTCTCTCTCTGTGCTAAACTCATTCTCTCTCTCTCTGTGCTAAACTCATTCTCTCTCTCTCTCTCTGCTAAACTCATTCTCTCTCTCTCTCTCTGCTAAACTCATTCTCTCTCTCTCTCTCTGCTAAACTCATTCTCTCTCTCTCTCTCTCTGCTAAACTCATTCTCTCTCTCTCTCTCTGCTAAACTCATTCTCTCTCTCTCTCTCTGCTAAACTCATTCTCTCTCTCTCTCTGCTAAACTCATTCTCTCTCTCTCTGCTAAACTCATTCTCTCTCTCTCTGCTAAACTCATTCTCTCTCTCTCTGCTAAACTCATTCTCTCTCTCTCTGCTAAACTCATTCTCTCTCTCTCTGCTAAACTCATTCTCTCTCTCTCTGCTAAACTCATTCTCTCTCTCTCTCTCTCTCTCTCTGCTAAACTCATTCTCTCTCTCTCTCTCTCTCTGCTAAACTCATTCTCTCTCTCTCTCTCTCTCTCTGCTAAACTCATTCTCTCTCTCTCTCTCTCTCTCTGCTAAACTCATTCTCTCTCTCTCTCTCTCTGCTAAACTCATTCTCTCTCTCTCTCTCTCTGCTAAACTCATTCTCTCTCTCTCTCTCTCTCTCTGCTAAACTCATTCTCTCTCTCTCTCTCTCTCTCTGCTAAACTCATTCTCTCTCTCTCTCTCTCTCTGCTAAACTCATTCTCTCTCTCTCTCTCTCTCTCTCTGCTAAACTCATTCTCTCTCTCTCTCTCTCTCTGCTAAACTCATTCTCTCTCTCTCTCTCTCTCTGCTAAACTCATTCTCTCTCTCTCTCTCTCTCTGCTAAACTCATTCTCTCTCTCTCTCTCTCTCTGCTAAACTCATTCTCTCTCTCTCTCTCTGCTAAACTCATTCTCTCTCTCTCTCTCTCTCTGCTAAACTCATTCTCTCTCTCTCTCTCTGCTAAACTCATTCTCTCTCTCTCTCTCTCTGCTAAACTCATTCTCTCTCTCTCTCTCTCTGTGCTAAACTCATTCTCTCTCTCTCTCTGTGCTAAACTCATTCTCTCTCTCTCTCTGTGCTAAACTCATTCTCTCTCTCTCTCTCTCTCTGTGCTAAACTCATTCTCTCTCTCTCTCTCTCTGTGCTAAACTCATTCTCTCTCTCTCTCTCTCTCTGTGCTAAACTCATTCTCTCTCTCTCTCTCTCTGTGCTAAACTCATTCTCTCTCTCTCTCTCTCTCTGTGCTAAACTCATTCTCTCTCTCTCTCTCTCTGTGCTAAACTCATTCTCTCTCTCTCTCTCTCTCTGTGCTAAACTCATTCTCTCTCTCTCTCTCTCTGTGCTAAACTCATTCTCTCTCTCTCTCTCTCTCTCTCTGCTAAACTCATTCTCTCTCTCTCTCTCTCTGCTAAACTCATTCTCTCTCTCTCTCTCTCTGCTAAACTCATTCTCTCTCTCTCTCTCTTTGCTAAACTCATTCTCTCTCTCTCTCTCTGCTAAACTCATTCTCTCTCTCTCTCTCTCTGTGCTAAACTCATTCTCTCTCTCTCTCTCTCTCTGTGCTAAACTCATTCTCTCTCTCTCTCTCTCTCTGTGCTAAACTCATTCTCTCTCTCTCTCTCTCTCTGTGCTAAACTCATTCTCTCTCTCTCTCTCTCTGTGCTAAACTCATTCTCTCTCTCTCTCTCTCTGTGCTAAACTCATTCTCTCTCTCTCTCTCTCTGTGCTAAACTCATTCTCTCTCTCTCTCTCTCTGTGCTAAACTCATTCTCTCTCTCTCTCTCTCTGTGCTAAACTCATTCTCTCTCTCTCTCTCTCTGTGCTAAACTCATTCTCTCTCTCTCTCTCTCTGTGCTAAACTCATTCTCTCTCTCTCTCTCTCTGTGCTAAACTCATTCTCTCTCTCTCTCTCTCTCTGTGCTAAACTCATTCTCTCTCTCTCTCTGTGCTAAACTCATTCTCTCTCTCTCTCTCTCTCTGTGCTAAACTCATTCTCTTTCTCTCTCTCTCTCTCTCTCTCACTCTCACTCTCACTCTCACTCTCACTCTCTCACTCTCACTGTGCTAAACTCCTTCTCTCTCTCTCACTCTCTCTGTGCTAAACTCCTTCTCTCTCTCTCACTCTCTCTGTGCTAAACTCCTTCTCTCTCTCTCTCTCTCTCTCTCTGTGCTAAACTCCTTCTCTCTCTCTCTCTCTCTCTCTCTGTGCTAAACTCCTTCTCTCTCTCTCTCTCTCACTCTCTCTGTGCTAAACTCCTTCTCTCTCTCTCTCTCTCTCTCTCTCTCTCTCTCTCTCTCTCACTCTCTCTGTGCTAAACTCCTTCTCTCTCTGGCCATTTCTCTCTCACTCTCTCTGGCCATTTCTCTCCTTCTCTCGCTCATGGTTCACTTGAATGTGATAGTAAGAAAATCATAAAGGTGGAGTTTTGTTGTCCAAACTGAGCTAAAAATGAATTGTGCAAAATTATACTAGCATAAAATCAATTTCCAGCATTTAATTCCCAGTACCATGTTTGCCAAATTGTCAAATTGGTTTCTTTCGTTTTCCTCTGCCTCTACTGCCATTTTAATGAACCATGATTGCTCACAGGTCAAGATCTTTTTCACTTCTTTTTTTTTTTTCTCATTGGAAAGACTATCTTAAAAGAGAGGTCCTGTGAGATCATTTGATGATCTCTGCTTTAATGTACTTAGCACTCTAAACACCTGATCTTCTTGGCTGAACCATTAATTGACCTTCTTGGAAAGTCACTTAAAATACTTTTTTGTTTTTATTTTGATTGATGTGCTAATTAAGTTTGAAGAGCTTTGAAATTTAAATTTAATGAATTTTGTTCATTATCAAGAGTTGTTTATAACCAGTAAAATATTGTCCATATTATGTGTGCATGTGAGATTTATTTAAAATTAATATAGTCTGTGATATCATAGGTAGTTAGCGGTTAATTAAAATAAAATCTCTCCTTTTCATTTTTTCTCTTTCTGTCTCCTTTTCATTTTTTTCTCTTTCTGTCTCCTTTTCATTTTTTTCTCTTTCTGTCTCCTTTTCATTTTTTTCTCTTTCTGTCTCCTTTTCATTTTTTTCTCTTTCTGTCTCCTTTTCATTTTTTTCTCTTTCTGTCTCCTTTTCATTTTTTTCTCTTTCTGTCTCCTTTTCATTTTTTTCTCTTTCTGTCTCCTTTTCATTTTTTTCTCTTTCTGTCTCCTTTTCATTTTTTTCTCTTTCTGTCTCCTTTTCATTTTTTTCTCTTTCTGTCTCCTTTTCATTTTTTTCTCTTTCTGTTTCTCTCCTCACTTATCACCACTCTTTTCTAAAAATTGTTCTGTCAGTCAAGATACCATAGTGATAACACCAATATTTAATTTCTCTTCTATTTAATCTTTATTTGTCATTATTATCACCTTTTACATCTCTTACTGAAATAATAGAATTACATGTTTTCCATTTTTATTGCTTTAGAATACTGTGAAGTCTGAAGGTTTGCCTTGGCCTCATTGGCCGTGGGTTTTCTCTAAATTCTCTTCTCTTTCTGCTCACTTCTTGGTAACAGTCTCTACTGCTGTGTCATGTTCTTTCTCATCAGGCCTCATCCGCTTAACTTTGTGCATACATCCATTTATCTACAATCCATTCAGAAATTATATGAAAATTACAAAAACCCATGATCTTAAATTGGTTTGTTCAGATTATAGAATATGTACAAATAAACTTCAGATAGACATTAATGTTTATCCTATTATTAAATGTCGAAAATGTTAAAATTTATAATTAAAACAATTTTCTTGTTCAGCAACTACAAAAACCTGTGGATTTGAGATATTTCTTTGTTTTTAATACTGAGATTTAAAAAAATATCTGATAAACGGTCCCTTACTTGTCTGAATCCAAGAATGCTCTCACTTAGAGCAAAAATAGGTAATTATGCCAAACAAGGATCTCTCGGGATGCTGCAAAGTTCCTTTCTATGAAATCTAACAAAATGTGTCTATGACTGTGATCTGTATCTTAGAGGAATCCTGATGTCTATGGCAAAGCATGGAAATAAAGATTTCTCAAAGGACTAGACAATGAATTATAATAGATGCTATACAAAAAAAAAAGGGCTGGTTTCTCTTTGATAATTTCCATGTCAGCAAGGCATATTGTGGAAACAATTTGTCATGCAATTGTCCTGATCAAAGCACACCAAATTTTGTTGTGGACATGTGACATTGGCTCTCAAACAATACCTGAATATATTCATCTTTTTTTAAGTAAAAATCTCCAATCTTTTATTATAGCAAACAGGTTATGATCAAGAGGTAGAAGAAGCCAATCCCTTGAGAGTAACTTCTTAGTCATGGTTTGTGCCGTAAATTCAATTCTCTTAGGGAACTCCACTTTGGTAGCCCAGTGACAAATTAAATTTATTTCAGCCAATATCTATAAAGGATAGCTACAATGGTGCGATGGTTAACAAACTCATCTTGGGATTTAATACCTTTTTGCAATGCATTTGATATTCACTTGACACTCTTTGTTTAAGGCAAAGCTACATTTAGTAAGTATTCATATCTTGCTTGGTGCATTAGTTGTTTATTTTGCTTCAGGAATATTTGTTCTTCTTTGGCTAGAAATTTAGATTTTCATTAAGGATAAAGAAAAAATCTACTGTAATATATTTTATTTGGTAGCATAAGTATGAAAAAATGCTTTTCCTTGATTTGAATGGGTTAAATTCATTTTACTTGCTCCATGGTATTTGTTTGGTTTTATTGTTTGTTTTTAATACAAAGATAGATATATTCATGTCACTATAAAAAAAATAAGTAGATAGGGTTTTCTCTTTTCATTCTCCACTCTCCCCACTCTCTCCCACTCCTTACTCTTTTTCTTCTCTTACTCTTTTTCTTCTCCTCTGTTACTCTTTAGTAAATTAAGTGCATTGAGAAGGATGAGAATGTGTTGAAAAAATATTTGAAATTTACTTATAGACATATCCATACACAATGAATATTTCTCATGAATGATGGCTATGACTTTGGTTATGGCATTCTGCAGTGGTGTAGCTAAAGCATGTTTGGCTTTGGAGCAGCCCTCGAGTTTGCTTCCAAAAAACATACTACACCAGTGACTCCCTTTCATATATATATATATATATATATATATCTCAGTCAGTGCCTTACACGATACATGTGTAGGCGATCATGTATCTTGTCATATATCTGATTCCTCAATCCAAGCCACTATCCATTATTCCACCATGCCTCCTCATATATATATATATATATATATATATATATATATATATATATATATATATATGCAACTGACAAGATATTGAGAGTAAGCTTTTTATTTAATTTTTTTTTGTTGTTTTTTTTGTTTTTTTTGTTGCATTCATATGTTTTCTTTTCAGGGCATAAAGTATCTAAAAATTGTTCAAGTACTTTTGGCTATTTCCTTTATCCATTATCAAATATGAATTTTATTTTTTATTGATTTTTATGCATGTATCTAGAGTTTTTTTATTTTCCAAACACAGTCAACACAGTGTGGCCATGATCATAGCTGATGTTGGCTTTTTCTTTTTTTTTATCATTAGTGCTTTCATTATTTTTAGTCTTTTTTTTTTTTTTACATGTGGATGAGGCTGTTATATTTGTATTTTCAACAAAAGTTGCAGATGGAGTTTGATAGATTTCCATGTGTGTTTAAATGAGTCCTAATTTAGCTATGGTCAGAGAGGTGTAACAGTGTTCTTGGTAGGCATATAGTGGTATGCCCAATTTGTTATTGTTGATAAGGTTAGCTGTTCTAAATTTTTTATAGCAGATAATTTAATTTTCTTGTTCTGGTTGACTAGGGTTGTGTATTTCTTTATAATGTTTCAAATAGAAAATTCATGTTGCTTATAGTTAACCTGTATTTGGCTTTTATAGAAAATATTATTGGTTTTATCTGTGTGTTTAGTACTGCTATTGGTTACTTTAGAAAGAAATAGACAAATCTGGTTATTGATGAGGTAGTTCGAAAAACCATTGTTAACTAGCATCCATTTTGCATTGAGTTCTTGAATTATGAATGCTTGTGCACTCTTATATTCTCTCTCTCTTATATATATATATATATATATGTTTGTGGAGTATAATAATATTGCTTTCACATACTCATATATACTAGTATACTTTAAATAAGCACCAAACATACGTAAACTTTAAAATCAACATATAAAGAAAATAGTAAAAAAATGAGGACCATCTGCATTTCTATAATGAAAACTACAACTTTCTACAAAGTAGCTTTGCTGCGTAAGCCTGTATAGAAAAGCAAGCAAACCCAAAAATTCTGCCCCCACCATGCCTGAAAGTGTTGCCCTGGGCAGACTGCTCCTCACTAGCTACACTACTGCTTCTATTATGTGTTGTGTTTAAAACAAACCAAAAGAAAATGAAACAATAAATAGTAACAAGTCCTGTGGCTTTCGTTTAATGTCGTGATTCAAGAGAGAGAAATTTTATATCACTTAACTGCTTCTCTCTACTTGTGTCTTGGTTAGTGGGCAAGCTGAACTTAGTCAGGAAAATTGTGGTTAAGGATAGAAGAACCCATTGCACTAATTTCTAAATATGGAGAGGGGAGACCCTAAGCTGGCTTTGAGAATCAGTACTTTTAATTCTGGCTTTGATTTGTGGGAAAATGAAATAAAATTGATTTAAAAATAAAATAAAAACAAAAACACATTTTCCCTGTAAAGGAACTAGAAATGATTACCCCACTTGGTTTTGTCAAACACCATTAGGTGGTGCTGTTTAAGTCCATAAAAAGACTAACATTTTGCTAAAGTTAGTTTTCTGGGTTCACTGACAACTGAACTTTTTTTCCGATTTTGAATCCAAAACCTACACCGATGAAGCAAGCCAAACATTTCCATTGGTTGCTCCAACTCAGTGCAAAGCTGACTTGAGCTCAACCATTAAAACTATGCTTATCCTTACTGAAACCCTAACTTTTGAACCAAGAAAATGGAAAGTAACATATCCTAAACCCTTTGACGATAAAGTAAGTACATTTTTTTTTGGTTATTCCAACTCCGCACAAGGCTGACTTGGGCTTGACCATTAATATGATGCTTATACTTACTTACTTACCCATTTTCTTTTTGGTCCAGAAGGTATCACCAAGTGACATTGAGAAC
>OZ038481.1:95125214-95197714 GCA_964036315.1 Acanthosepion esculentum
AAAAAGTTGTAACACAGAACTGTATTATGTGAGGTTTTACGTAATGCTCCTAACTCCTAAACATTTTTTTACCTTTTCCTAACCATTTTTAATCTTTTCAGTTTCAGGCTAATCTAACTTTATGCACAACTGTCCAACTGACATTCACCATTATTCTTTTATACCCGATATTGAATACAGGATATGTTGATTTATGTGAATAAAAATTCTTCTTATATAATATTCTTTGTTTTTTATTATTTTATTGCAAAAAGGCTTTGAGTGGAAAATATTTATTTTTTGCGATAGGTGTGCCGCCATGAAAAAAAAGATTGGGAACCATTGCTCTAATTAATATCAGATTTTACTCATGCTCATCAGTCCCATGACTGGGTTGCTGAACACCTGACCAGCTCCCTATTATATGTCATTGTTGTGTGCCAATATCTGAATCTTTAAATGATTGTTCAGTCTGCCCAGTGATGCTGTCAGCCCATTTTTCCTTTTATCTGCCCTCTTCTTTTACCGAGGCTTGTACCTTGGAGGAGACAGTGGAAAGATTGTTGGCTTTTATGATTTGACCATGCCATTTCAGTCTTTTCTTTTTGATATTGGTTATGAGGTCTTCAAAGAGGCTTGTTTCTTGTTCTAATGCTCAGCTCTGATTCTTCACCATAATTCTACTGGTTTTACACATTAGTGGAACCTTGTATGATAACAGTGGAAAGATTGTTGGCTTTTATGATTTGACCATGCCATTTCAGTCTTTTCTTTTTGATATTGGTTATGAGGTCTTCAAAGAGGCTTGTTTCTTGTTCTAATGCTCAGCTCTGATTCTTCACCATAATTCTACTGGTTTTACACATTAGTGGAACCTTGTATGATAACAGTGAAAAGATTGTTGGCTCTTATGACATGTCTGTACCATTTCAAATTTCTCTTCTTGAACATGGATATAAGGATCTTTCAATGGGCCTTTTTCTTGTTTGATATGAAGTCTTGCATTGCATCATTTCTTATGCAGTCTGTTGGAGATGTCTAGGACAGTTCTGTATCATCTCATTTCTTGGATCATCCTGGGTATGACGATAAACTACATCCATGTCCTGGGTAATACGATAAAATACATCCAACATTAAGGCCTTTGATCAGAAGTTTTTGAGAAGCGTAGTCTATGCCGAAGGGAAGTCTCTCGTCTGGGGTGGTAGACAGCTACATGACCCCATTTTTTACAGGGTCTACGGGGAATTTTTACCTTAGCCTACAGGCTCTAAAACAGCCTTGTGTCGCATCCTGCCTTGTGGTAGGTAAGTAACCTTGCTTTGGGAATTATTGCCTGCCACCCGATTTCCTGTCTTTCAGTAGTGTATTCTCTTTTACAATAAACCTAACTTCTTTCATCGATGCAGCATGTTGCTGTTCCTTTCACTCAAGTATCACCTTTGCCTGTTTGTAACCTTCTTTAAGAGTACAACAAAATGAATGGCCAAAACGTGATAACAAAGTTGAGGACAATAGTAGACATGTAAATAGTTATTGAAAGGTAAAAAAAAATGACTTTGTTAGAAATTAGGAATAACGTTATTGAAATCTGCTTGATTCTGTCTGGTCAAATCAAAAATTCCCAGCGGGTATCTTTTTATACAATAGAGAAATATTAGTCTTTTAAGGTCAGTTACATGCTTGATTAAATGTGTGTGTAGAAATTTCTAAAGATATTTAGCAGAAACATAGTTTTTTTAAAAATTTTTTTAGTGATAATCATAACTGAATATAAAATATACATTCAGTATCTGTCTATATTTCTGAGATGAGGTATTATGTACACTATTTACATTATTCGGACTATTGTCCTCCTCTTTGTTGCCATATTTATTATGTCTCAGCCGTTGTATGCTCCAGCCTTCCTCAGGTGGTTGGAATGTCGAACTGAACCCTTTATTTAGCTCACTGGGGTAGACTGTTCTAGTTCCACGTGCCATGTTTAATGGATGTCAGTTATCTATATAGATCTAATTAAAGGCATTAGTTAGATCCAGTGGCAGGACCCAAAGAGTGTGAGCTCAATACCCAGTTAAGGCAGTGGAGAACTTGGAGAGGGGAATTAACATGAGATAACTGGCATCCATTAGACATGGCACGTGGAACTAGAATAGTCTACCTCAGCGAGTGAAATAAAGAGTTCAGTTCGACATTCCAACCACCTCAGGAAGGCCGGAGTGTACAACGGCCAAAACGTTGTAATAAATATGTCGACAAAGATAAGGACAATAGTCCAAATAATGTAAATAGTATAAAATATACATTGTTTATTCTTCATGATTAATCTGGAGAAAAATGCAACAGAAACCAGGCAAATTGATCAGTCAAACTAATGGTAATAATGCGGTAGGCACAAACATGTTATGGGAATTGTTTCTCCTTTTTGAAAAAAAAAAAGACTGATCTGTAAAACAAAGGCTGTTGAAGATTTCAGAACTTAAAATCTTTAAAATGGAGGAATTTTTTTTAATGCAATTTATGAATAAATGAACTAGAATGTTTTTCAGCACTACTACACCAGGGATTGAAATCACAGCAGCCCAATGTGTTTTCACCAGTGCTTTAATCTACTTGAACAATCTAATGCTGAAATTCTAGATTCTTCAACCAAATGTATATACTCAAGTCATAGGTCTGTATGAGTGTCCTGATTTATGTAATAGAATTATGCATGAGTATCTTTCCTTTACTAATCGAGGGAACCCAAATGGTATTTGTCTCTATGCTAGGTCTGCTTATCTTCCAGTGTCATTCTCTGTCTATTATCTTGACTTCATTCTACAAGCTTCTCATTCCATATATGGAAAGCATGTAATAATAATATATCTTGGCTGGAGCTGTTCAAACCTCACTTTCCTTCCTTGACAGAGTTCAAAAAGATTTATGTGGCTTTGTGGGTGATGAATTATTTTCAGCCCTACAACACCTTAACCGCAGATGAAACATTGCTAGCCTATCTCTACTCTATTGCAAATATTCAGAAAAGCAACATTCCGCAGTCCCTCCAGTTATGACATTCACAGCTCAAACCTATCATGTCATATACACAGGGTCAAATTATCCAAATTCCCTTTGTATTCCATTGGTAAGGAGGAAGTTCTACTCAGACAGCTTCTTCCTCAGAATTGTCACTTTGTGATATAGACTCCTGAAAGGATGCTTCCCCAATCATTACAAACTTAACCTCTTCAAGTCTTGGGTCAACTGTTATCCATCCTACTTACCCTCATAATCTGCTCTTTCTCTTTTAACCTTCATAGAAAAGAACAAACCACCACTGCTCGACTACGCATTGGGCACACAAGACTGACTCACTCATTCGTACTAAAACAAGAACCTCCTCCTAAATGCTCCTGCGGAAAACAATACACTGTAAAACATATACTAATAGAATGTACAAACCTCACACACATCTGTAGAAAATTCTATAACGCGAAGAACATGAAGAAATTATCTGCAAAATCTGAACCAAAAAATATATTGGATTTTCTAAAAAGAATTGGTCTCTTATCAAAGATATAGACTGATGTATAAACAACATATCCTACCTTTTATCATTTTTTTCAAATAAATTGTCCTTATCAAATGGAAATTCTTGACTTAAACAAAATACCTAGGATTATTTTGCAGTGTGCAAGCAAATAAGCTCTAGGTTGCTAAAAATGTTCCATACAAAATAGGCATTTAAAATTCATATAAACTGGATTTGGCATTAAATAACCCACAGTGGTTGATATGCCATAAAACCCAAACAAACAATCTAACCTTCATACCTCATTAAGTAACCATCTGCCTTGAGTGGCTCTTGGGCTTTATACTGGGTAAACATTTAGTAAAAAATTTAATTTCATATTTCTAAAAGTTAATGGATTTTTATTTATTAATCCAACTGATTTTATCACATTAAACATTATTTTTAGTTGGTCCCCCTATGTGGCAAAATGCTCTGTTTATTTTTTTAAACAGTATATTTTACTTATTTTCAGCTACCATCCTGAATATTTTTAAAATCTTACTGAAAGAAAAGATACGCCTTCTAGCAGGATTTGAAGCTGTGTCCCTCTTTGCTGGAGAAACTGCCATTAGTTCAGATGTGTCCGCGATGAAGCAAGGCAGAATAGTGTCTTATAAGTGCAAATCCTTTGCGGAGTCTCAAAAGTTCCTCTCTGCTCAGTTCTGTATCCAAACATTCTCCTGCAAAGGAGCATGCAAGTTTGAATTCTTCTGGAGGGTGCACCTTTTTCTTTAATAAGTTTTCCTTGAATATTCAAGCTGGCAGATAAAAATATGGTTTTTAAAAAATGGATTGTCTACTCAAATATGGGTATCCACTAAAATTAACATTTAAGTAATTGTTTACTTTCATTGGAATGTCTTCCTTTCCTATTTATTAGAGCAAAGCATAAAAAATTACATTTTGATTTTGTTTTTTTAATCTTATTCTTTTTCATTTCTTCCCTTTTTTTCATTTCTTTTCTTTTCATTTCATTTTTCCTTCTCATTTCATTTTTCCTTCTCATTTCTCTTCTTTTCTCTTCTTTTTTTCTCTTCTTTTCTATTTTCTCTTCTTTCTTTTCTCTTCTTTCTTTTCTCTTCTTTCTTTTCTCTTCTTTCTTTTCTCTTCTTTCTTTTCTCTTCTTTCTTTTCTCTTTCTTTTCTCTTCTTTCTTTTCTCTTCTTTCTTTTCTCTTCTTTCTTTTCTCTTCTTTCTTTTCTCTTCTTTCTTTTCTCTTCTTTCTTTTCTCTTCTTTCTTTTCTCTTCTTTCTTTTCTCTTCTTTCTCTTCTCTTCTTTCTCTTCTCTTCTTTCTCTTCTCTTCTTTCTCTTCTCTTCTTTCTCTTCTCTTCTTTCTCTTCTCTTCTTTCTCTTCTCTTCTTTCTCTTCTCTTCTCTTCTTTCTCTTCTCTTCTTTCTCTTCTCTTCTTTCTCTTCTCTTCTTTCTCTTCTCTTCTTTCTCTTCTCTTCTTTCTCTTCTCTTCTTTCTCTTCTCTTCTTTCTCTTCTCTTCTTTCTCTTCTCTTCTTTCTCTTCTCTTCTTTCTCTTCTCTTCTTTCTCTTCTCTTCTTTCTCTTCTCTTCTTTCTCTTCTCTTCTTTTCTTTCTTTCTTTTCTCTTCTTTCTTTCTTTTCTCTTCTTTCTTTCTTTTCTCTTCTTTCTTTCTTTTCTCTTCTTTCTTTCTTTTCTCTTCTTTCTTTCTTTTCTCTTCTTTCTTTCTTTTCTCTTCTTTCTTTCTTTTCTCTTCTTTCTTTTCTCTTCTTTTCTCTTTTCTCTTCTTTTTTTCTCTTCTCTTTCTCAAATCAAAATAATGTATGGGATTTATTTGATAAAAACAAATTACAGACCTTTAAAACACACACACACACACTTTGCTATCACTGACCTGATATGAAAATTGTTTTCACCTTTTGAATGCTTCATGAATTGTAGTTTCAAGTGAACAAAGAAATGAGCAAAAAGACACATTTGACGATTTGCAGTTAATTTACTGCTCTGGTGCATGCTTTCATCTTTACTTACGTTAATATGAAAATTTCTTTTACTTTTACAATATTTATTAAAATTAAAAGAATTAGGAAATAAATATAAATAAAATAGAAGAAAATAGCCAAGTGGTGACTTCTTGAAAATACCATCCTAGTTGAGACAATCTCAAGATGCAGCACCATTAGGAAAATCTTGAAAGCCATACAATCAGTTGATCCATGTTTTGTAAGTGAAAATGGGTGGATAAGACCATTCAGAAGCCTTTGGTGGTTTTATTAGTATGTAGACACAAGTCCTTGACTAATGAGCAGATCACTCTTTAACCTTGGTTGGGAATCTATATAGAGATGGTAAGAGTACTGGAATGTGATGTAATATCAACTCTTGTATGACAGTGAATGCTGGAAAATCTCCTCACAGATGAAGAAGAGACTTGAAGCATCAGAAAAGTGGTTCTGCAATTCTTGCTGAGAATACCATGGACTGAATATATGAGCAAAGATGAAGTTTTAGACAAAATGGAAGAGGCAATAGAAATTTTTGGTATACATAATGAGGTGTGAAGGGCTTGGAAAAACTGATACTCACAGGACAGATTAAGAGGAAAGAGGGTCAGAAGATGAAGGGACATGGCACATCTGGTAATGATGACTCTTTCCAAGAAGTTGAGTTTTTCTTATTTCATGTTAAACTTTATGGTATGTCTGCCTGAATTACCTGTAGTATGCTAAGAAATAACAGGTTTAAATCAAATTTAATATTGGTTAGGTACCTTCATTCTAAAAATTGATTTGCTGTGACCCCAACCAAATGTACCTGGCTAACCCTTAACAGATACCAAAGTAACCTTTGTCACACTAGAACCTCAAAAGAATTTGGTGCACCTAAGGGTTGACTTAAATAATGACCTCATAGCTACCAAATACAGAATCCATAAAAACAGAATGATGGGAAGTCAACCCATGATGGGGTAGGAACCCAACCTATGAGGGGCTAAAGTGGCATTGCTCACATCTTCACAAGATTGAATGTTTCAGGTCCCTGAAACCACATACCCTTGATTCAGCTAATGTTAATTTGATAGTGTCTTGAAATGAATAAACAATAATTTTAATTTGGTATAATAGTAATTGTAAATTCAGCTCTTGGGTTAGGTAGTATACACATAGTCAGTAGAAACAAGGTGAGCAATAACTGAGCCATACTAAATTAGAAAAAGACAAGGTATCCCTACACATAGCAGCACAAGAACAATTTACAGAAGTAGATTAAATAAAAGATTCTGTTTGAAATTCCCCGACAGTTACCAGATAGACATCAGGAAAAGGCCTGGTGCACAATGACCGAAACATTATAACAAACAAATGAGGACATTAATTTGACTGTAGATAGTATAAACAATTTTATGTATGGTGATTTTCTAAGCCTATCTTGTGGCACAAGGTCGAAAGTATGGGACGCCTAATGAGGATCAAACTTGCTAACCATTACACCCTGTTGAAGTGCCCCGAACAATTATAAATATGAAAGATTTAATCTTGTATTCTTGTCAGATCTTACTATGATGACTTTACATATCTCTAATTTTCAGAAGTTTTTGCATACTTGTTGGTATTAGTATGTTTAAGCCAAACAATTCTCCAGCCCTTGGCAGGTGTGTTCTATGGTAAAAAGAAAGTTCTTCTTTCAAAAACAAAACAAAAAAAATGATCATTAATATACCAACCGAATTAATCTGTTTCTACTCACTTCTATATGGGTGATTATGGCTCTCTACAACTTCCTATCCTTTGTAACTCTTAACAATGTTTGTCATATCCATACTCCTCTGACTTCTTGTTTACACACCCATTTACACAAGTTTGTTAAATAGGTTACCCACTGTTTCTCTCTTGCCATTTCTGTTAGCGTCAAAGCCTTCTTTCTTTATTATTTGTCCCAGAAATTTCAACTCTTTCTAATTCTACTTTTTGTTTCCATTTCTCTTAAAACTTTCTTGTGCACATATTCTGTCTATAGTATTTTCAGCATCCTTCTGTAGAACCAAGCATTTAAAGGAAATGTGATTACCAAGATATATGTTGGGTGTGACTTGATTTCAAGTAATATCTTCAAACATGGACAGTGCAGGTGTGGTTTTTACTCCTGCTAAGGTCTTACATTCTCTCATGCAGATATGCCAATGTTGGGTATATTTTTGCAGTGGTCGTGACATCAGTATTTTGTTAAACTTTCATATGAAATTTTAGTTCACTATCTGAGGCAAGTTCTTTTTTGCACTCTCTGCAAGTTGAAATGTCATATAACATGTAGTAAATGACTTCTATGTGTGTCTTTGCTGATTTTTGAAGCCTTCACTACTCATGACCAAATTCATTACATGTTAGATCAAATTCTGTGCTAAGATACTTAGGGAAGTCCTGCACATGACAATAAGCTACATCTGGCAGCAAGGTCTCTGATTGGGAGGTTTTGAGAAACTTGGAACCACCTCTTAATTGCTGTTGTTCCCAGATGGTAGCACTTGTTAAGGGGCCAGCCGTGGGCAAATAGTGACCTTACCACTAAAATTATAGTAAAAATATCAGCAATGCATTTTTATAAAAAAAATTACCAACAATACACATATACTAACAAATTGTTGTGACTTCACCCAAATCTGTTTAAAATACTACCAAACAACCAACATGAAAGAACTTTCATGACATTAATCCATATAATACCCTACAATTTCTTAAATCAAATATATCAATAAAACATTAACTCACCACCTAGTAATCATGTCCACACAAACATGTATATGCACAAATTACCATGTATTCAATTGTGAAAGCAAAATAACATATATTGTATTTCTATTACTTCCAAGTTTCCAAGAAAATTTAATTTCATCATTAAATGACCCATAAGGAGTCGATATGCCATTAAACAGACATTCATTCTTAGTGAAATTAATATCAATTTACAAACATTTTTTTTTTTTTTTTTTTTTTTTTTTTTTTTGTCATGCTCAAAACAATTCTGTTCAAAGTCTTTCCTACCATTGAGCACTGTTTTTCTTCAGGAAGAATGATCTAGAGCTCGATGTTTTTAATAATTTTGCCTGATTGTATTGTAGTCTTCAGAGTGCTTTGATACAATCTTTATACATCAATTTCAGATTGTGCATTGGTCTTGTTCTTTTGGCCAACTCATCATACAGGAACTGCTTAGAAATCCCGTTATTCTTCATCTTGACTATATGCCCATTGTAACTGGTGCTGAAGTCACAAAGACTTTATACTGGGAGACTGACTGCATTCAAGGATATCAACTATTCATTATCCCGTGATGTTGAGATATATATATATATATATATATATACACACACTCATTCTCTCTTTCATTCTCTCTCTCTCTCAGTTGCTCTCGCAACTTGCGCTCTCTCTCTCAATTGCTCTCGCAACTTGCGCTCACAAAAATGATTTATCAGTTTCTAGTTAATTCTGAACACTTTACAGAGATTTGTCTTTGAAATTCTAGCAAATAAGTTCTCATCTTAAGTAGATGGTTGTCTCTTTTGATTAACTTTACTGAGATCTTTGTATGACTGATATTTTCCTGGTGCTGTGCTGATTAAATCTCCCAGAAAACTCCAATATTGTTGTGGGGGGGGGGTTGCATATGAAATTTTAAACACTGCTGAGAGTAGGTCAAAGCTGAATACCTCCTTTGTTAGTTTTTATTACACCATACATATTTGGTTGTTTGCTGGAGCATTGAGTTAGCGACATGTTGTTGATTGATGGATAAGTGTGTTGTCATGTTTGCGGCACTTCACTACTAGCAGTACTATGTAAACTCATGTTGTCTCTTGTTACATAGACAGAATACCAAATACCCCCATTCTATCAAAGAAACAGCATGAAAGTATTTCACTTACCTCTTAAATCATGGAACCAACCATATTTTATTGCATTACCTTTTTTATATATCCATATCCATATATATATATATATATATATAGTGGTGTATGGAGAAATTGAAGGGCTGAGTTCAAATTCCAGTTAAATTTGTTATATTGTCATATGTCCAATACCCTTCGGAAAGGAATGAATCCATCATTTCTCTCTCCTAGCTATGGGTAAATAGAAGGATCGATTTTTTTTTTTTCTTCCTATAGCCTTGAGTGGCAACCAGTCTAGAAGGCAAACTCCGAATTCAAAACCTGAGGAAGTTCGTGGAGACCTTGTGTCACACTGTGTACCAGTTCTTTGTATTCAATTCTTCCAAAACATGTGGTTGGTTCTGCACAGCCCTTCACCACTATAATCAAACCATGTGTGGGGAGTCTGACTGCTTGACCCTCACATGTTGAAAACAATGTAAGAAACCTCTCTCTCTCTCTCTCTATATATATATATATATATATATATATATATATATATATATTGACATGGTATAAAAGTTAGCAAGTTTGTCTCATTAGATCAATTACAACTGTGTAGTGAGTTCAATCCTCACTGCATACTCCATACTTTCAACCTTGTGCCACATCTAAGCTACGCTTAGAAAAATCACCATAATGGTAAGACATTAACTAGGGGAAGACACTATTGCTATTAATGTCTTTCCATTATGTGGGAGGAGGTATTTCTGCAAGACTCTGTATAATAAATATATATATATATGTATATAAAGAAATATAGTCTGAAAACAGTTCCCACCAAAATAATAGTCAGAACAAACCATAACAATCAACCCCAAAATTCAACAAATAGCTTTAATTATCTTCCCAAACAAAAACAAAATGATTAAATAAACTATATAAACACATTTTTATTACATTAATAAAAACACCGACCAAAATAAAATAATAAATAAATATATAAGATAAAAAATTAAAATTAAAATGAATAAAAACAAGCAAAACAATTTGACCCAAATAAATAAGCAAATAAATGACTTCCGGTAAAATAACGGCCATAATAGACTACCCACAATAAGCTATATAAACAAATTTTTACTACATTAATAAAAACACTGATTAAAATAAATAAATAAACATATAAGATAAAAAATAAAAATAAAATTAAATAAAAACAAGCAAAATAATTTGACACAAATAAATAAATAAACAAATAAACGACTTCCGGTAAAAATAACCGCCAAAACAGACTACGCACAATGCACCACTGACCCCTATATATAAATAGGCAAGAAAAATAACAGCACTAGTTGCCTGACGATTGCATCTAGCATGAAACAGACTGTCACCTCTAAGTGTTGACTTCTATGTTCACTTTTATATATATATATATATATATATATATATATATATATATATATATATATATATATATATCTCAAATCCCTAAGTGGGAAGGATTATCCAAGTGGTCCTTTCTGATATAAAATATTAAATGATATCTTGTAATATTTTATACTAGAACATCAATCAGTAAGTTTTAACAAGTAGTAATAAAAACAACAGAGCCTGGTGAAAAAAAGTTTATTGTAGCCAGACAAAAATCTCCCCACCCAATCTTACATATCATAAAAATATAATAAATATATAATAAAATCTGACATATAATAAACATTCATACTTTCATCAGAGTAGAGACCCCCTTGATAAGAAAAAAAAACCAGATTACACGTAAACATCACTTGAGAATGAAATTGTGCTCCAAATTTTGAAATTACACTTTGACATGGGCCAGTTTCAAAATATAGTAATTTTTGTGTCACTATGGAATCCTATTTAAAAAAAATAATATAATTTTAAGCTTTATTTCTGTACTGAGCACTATTTTTAAAAAATAAAAACATAAATACTAAAGAATTTAGGATCGTTAATCTAACTGTTCTTTCCTATTACATCAATACACACACACAAACATATATATATATATATATATACACATTTTTCTATATCTCAGTCACTGATGAAGCTTTAACAAAAGTGAAGCATGTTAAATTGATAAACGTTATCTATTTTATCTCATGCTATCAGATTCATGTTTATCAATCTAACATATTTTACTTTTAAAGCTTCATCAGGTTTGAGAGAAACATGCAAAAAGACAGAACTTTGGTATTTTCAATTTTATTTGGATCAATTCTCATTGGTCAGTCATGTGTCACATGCATTAAAACCATAGATAATTCTATATGTAAATTTGTAAAAATTCTAATATGTCTTAGCAGACATCATATGGTAATGTGTATTTGTAATTGTGTACGTGTATCAGTCTAGTAGGAGTAGTTCTAATGTTATCACTTTTGCATCATCAGTCAGTGTAGTGGGGTGGCAGTACATTAATCTGGGGTGATTTTTATATATGTACTCTTTGTATTAAATAGATACAAGTTAGATACTTTAAGAATGGGTTCAAAGAAGGATGGTGATGTAATGTTTGTAAAATCAGTTCTGTCCAGCATCATTCCTCAGTAATACAAGAGACTTAGAACGTTTGTCCAAACGCAAATCTCTCTTGTGTTCATAGACGTAGGTTTTTTTAGATTGCGTGATGTCTCCCTGTACAGAAACATTTGTGAATTGTAAACAATTTATTTGATAAATCCCAGTATTTGAATTGGTGTTGAGTTAATTTTTCTTTCTAATTATATCTCCAATTGTCTTGGAGATGGTGGTAACTAGTATTAGTGATGACTAATTTATTTGTTAGTTTAGTAGAAAGTGTATTAGAGGATAGCATTATGAATTTTTTGTAATTTTTGTTAGTGTTTTTAGTGGTGTCTATTTTTTTTGTTTTTTGCTTCATGGATTTTGTAAGCTCATTTTCTAGCATTGAGGATGAAATGCTGTGGGTAGTGAAGAAGTCTGAATGTTTTCCTTTTGGTATCCACAACTACATATAAAGACCTTGACATAAAATACTATGACTAATCCTGATTTTATTCTTTGTGGTGGGAATAGAAATTAATTGGATTGTTTTTGTTATTGGTTTTATGATAAACTTTAAAATCTAATTTCTTGTTAAGTCAAGGAAAGATAAAGAATTATTTTTCAAATTTGTGTATGAATTCAATGGTAAGTTCAACCATATTAATTTTCATCATTACATCTAATAAGTTTATATTATATAGATATAATAGAAGAATGTCATCTATATTTCTTAGGTGAGCAGAGCTTTTTGGAATGATGTGTCTAAATGGACCTGATTCTAAAAAGCGCCTAAAAAAAAAGTCCAATGAAAAGCTTCCTCTGCCTGTTCACAAAATTATAAAACTATATGAACTGATCACTAACCACTGCGTCTTCTTTGCAATAATATTTTCTGTAAGCAAAAATTTGGCTTACCTATGAGATCACCTATCAGAAGTGTTCTTGCTTGCATTTTTCTAGAATTATTTAAAATTAAGAAAAAACTATGTAATTGAATTACAAAATTGAAAACAATTCTATATAACTTCTATTCATCCTCTAAAAGGATAACTTTAGACTAAATGTTTTCATTGATGGAATCATGTAGGAGGAGGGAATGAAGATATAAACAAACGTCAGTTATAATTAAGTATTTTTTTTTTTTTTTTTAAGCATTTCATCCTTAGTAAGGTGGGAGTACTACTAGTGCACAAGGGGTTACAGAGTGTGATGTTAAGAATAGACTAGGTGTGGGGAGCATTGAGGAAAGGATAAAAAAGAAGAATGGGGATCAAGTCATCACAAGATGGCGATTGACATTACATTTAAATTTTTGAAGATGGTAGTTATCTGGAGAAACAAGTAAGAGGAAGGGAGTTCCACTGTCGGGAAGTGCAAGAGAAGAAGCTGTTGGAGTAAAAGAGGTGGTTAAAAGGATGGGACCTAGATGCCAACCAAGTAGCATGCTTAAATTCATGGAGTCAGGGCACCAGGGAAAAATAGCTTATCAGAACAGTTGCCATGAAAATATTTGTAGAAAAGACAGAGGGAAGCCGCATCTATGAGAAAGTGACTGGAGTTGAGCTATGGTGAAAGGATGCTTAACTTTACATTTTAAATATTAAATTTCTGATATCCATTGTGTCAATATGTCCAGCCTACCCGACTTCATCCAGTTACTTACTGTTTTTGCTTTTATTGCTGTTGTTTTTAAGTATCCCGCATTGTAATAACTCCAATTTTGTTAACAAAGGTGAGATGCTCTATGAACGTGGATGCAAATTTACTATTGAAAATACTGTAAAAATTCAGTCTTAATATTTGGTTGGTGGGTAAATGTAAAAAAGAATGAAAGCTTAGTAATGAAGGAATAGAAAAGACAGCAAGCATTGATAAAAGCTGAAGCTTTGTTTTTCAGATTCAAACACATTTGCCACTGAAATACTGATATCTTCCTTGAGTCCATTGTTATCAACAACTGTGGGATTATCCATAATTGTTGAAATTTGCAATGTTATCCTTTTACAGATACAATATTTGTATCTAAGCATATTTTCACAGGTTCAAGTGGCTGATTTTTTTTAATTCAGTTGTCCTTCTAGACAGGTTAAAAATCACAGCAAGCGATCCCAGTTTGTCTTATTTAACCCATAGCTAGGGAGCAGAATGGATGGATTCATACATTGTCAACGATATTTGTATGAAAGTGAATGTAACGAAACTCAAAAAGAAATCAAACTCTGTTTGCTGAGTTCTTATTTTGAGCTACTTGCCATTAGGTTAGCAACACATTTAAAAAAAAAATATTAGTCTTTTTAGTTGAGACTATCAGAGCCATTATTTTCACACAGACCATTTTGTCTGAATGACAAAGTCTCAGAGCATATTATCCTTTTTATTCTGTAGGCAAGCTTCTGGCTTGGGCTGATAGTATTTTTTTATACCGTCAAAAATTATTGTGATGATTATTGTATTAATTATCTGCCAATGAGCGATCAACTTGCCCGACCGTAATTCAATGTCAGAAAATATCCAATTCGTCAGGCTCACATTCAGTCTTCAGATTCCATTGAATGATTTATTCGGTGTTCTTATAATGTCAACTTCAAGCAACCAATTTCAATCTACAGATAATGCCTTGATACTTTGGATATATCAGTTCAAAGTCTAAACAGAAAATGTATCATCGTATAAGTTTTTCTTGCTTATCTACTCAAATTTTGTCTTCTTCAATTTCTTTTCAGTACTTTCATAACTTTGTTTCAATTTCCTTTAAATAAATATCATGATCCCATTTCAAGTCCGTCTGACGATAAACTATATCCGTGTCCAGGGTAAGACAATAAACTATGTCCAACAGCAAGGCCTCTGGCCAGGAGGTTTTGAGGAGCATGGAACCACTTCTTAACTGACCCAGGGTGGTAGCCCCTGCATGGGTACCAGCTATGGGTAAATAGTTAACTCCTGAAACTGAGGTAAAAAGCATTATAAAAGTGTAAAAATAGGTTTTAATACCAGAAATAATTTGTAAAAAATTATTACCAAAAATAATTTTTTAAAGAAAAAAAAAACCATTACCACCAATATATTCTTGAAAAAAAATATTACCAGGAATATGTTTTTGAAAATAACATTACCAGCCATACATTTTTTTAGGAAAAAATATTACCAGAAATTGATTTTTGACAAATCAAGAAAAAAAGTTGTCAGCATTAAATAACCCATTGAGGCTGATATGCTGTAAAACCAAACCAACCAAACCCATTTCAAGTTCCCTAATCTATTAGTGTCATAGGGACACCACATGTAATCTACTCGTAACAGCAGTAGTGTGTCTTGGGCAAGATAACTTGATGATGCCCAACATTTTCCGTGTAGGTTTGAATTTAGTTTTACTAACCAAATTTATATGGGCACTATTTATCCATAGCTGGGGAAGAAGCTGGATTCATACATTTATTTTGAACTGCTAACCAGAATATAAGTATTGGCTGCATGAAAAACATACCTTTCATTAATATTAGGATGTTGGAAAAATAATTAGGTTATTATGAGCCAGAATGACGATGATTTTTTCATCATTCTAGAAATAAAGATCTAAAATTGCATCATTCTAAAAACAACCTAACCACCAGTGAAAATTCATGATGATGATATGTCATATGTCATTCTAAGAATAAAGATCTGAAATTTCATCACTATAAAAACAACCTTTCCATCAAACAGGGTGGTAGTAGTAAAAAAGAACTTTGTGAAAATCCAGAGTTGATGGTTTCAAAAGCTACCCTCAACCACAAAATTTCCAGAACAATTATAAACAATATAAAAAAAAAAAAAAAGAATAAATCCTCTATCAATTACTAATAAATGTAATACAGGGTAACTTAGATTTACAACACAACATCAACCCTGTTACAATGTATTTCACAGCTGTGAGTCAGCCAAGCAAGGTAGGAACAAAATTGAATCACTGAATCTAGAATTAGTTTCAGATTTTTTTCTATCTGACAATATGTCATTTATAGTTTGACTTTAATTTGTAAAATTTGCAAAGAGGAAATTTGGGTCAAGAGCTTTTGTTCAAGAACCAAACAATGATCCACAGTCTGAAGCTGTCTTTTAACCAGGAATATCAATCTTTCAATTATTGCATGGCATCATTAAACGTGATAAAAATGTATTTTGCATGTCAACAGTAAACAAAAAATAATGGTGGTTATGAAAAACTGATAAACCAGTGCCAACACCGAAACCAGGACTCTATTCACAGAAGTCTTTGTTTTGTATCTCGTAGAAGATAAAAGGTAATGTCAGTTAATGGAACCTGGAAGCACCATCTTTACAGATGTTTAGTGCTGGCAAATTGATTGGGTCAATGAAACATTATGTTGAAACTGTTTTGTTTTGATAAAGAGAAAAGGTTTTCTTCTCTAGTATCACAATGCAAGGATTCACTCTGTAAAACAAGTTGAAGAAAAAAATAAGATTGTTAGAAGATGGGGGATTCTACCCTATATTCAGAAAGAAAGTTCAAAAGAGTCTTTCAAACTCTTCTTCCCTTTTTTTTTTTTTCCTTTTTTTTTTTTCCTTTTTTTTTTTCCTTTTTTTTTTTTTTCCTTTTTTTTATTTTATTTTTTTCCTTTTTTTAAGGTAAAATCTTGTTGATTTGCTTCACGGCATATCAACTCTATGGGTCATTTAATCCCAAAATTTATTTTTCTTTGAAGCAATAAAAATGTTTTTTCTGCTTTCACTGTTCAATGCATGGTAGATGATACTCAGATTTTGTGCATGTACAAATGTGTGGACATAATTACTAGAGGCTGTGATTGTGTTTTATATTTTTTGAAGTTATATTTTGGAATACAGTTTGATTTCTTTAAGAAATTGTAGGATATTATATGGATTAATGGATTAGGATATTATATGGATTCATGTCATAAAAGTTCATGTTGGTAGTTTGGTTTTGTTTAGCAGCATATGAACACCTCTATGAATTATTAATGCCAAAATCTAAACATTTTGAGCGCAATTGTATGCCTTCAACTGCAGATAAAATGTATTGCCAATTATGTATTGTTAGTCTTTTTATATAAGAATGCATTGCTGGTAGTTTTACTATTAAGATGTATTTTTATACTTTCATAGTGTTTCTTTTTTGGTGTGGTATTCACTATTTGCCCATAGCTGGGACCCTAACTGGTGTTACCCCCCCGGATCCGGGCATACCTGGGAATGACAGAAGTTAAGATGTGGTTACATGCTCCTTGAAACTTCCAATCTCCCAATCAGAGGCCTTAATGCCGGATGTAGTTTATCCTCAAACCCAACACTGATAAAACCTAGATTTTTTTTAATGTGGAATTGAAAATTTTCATTCTTGTTTGGCTGCAGTTGTTGAAAATAATATTTTTGTTTTTCATAAATATTTAAATAAATTTAACTTTGATTTGTTTTTATATCTTTTTTATTTTTTATATATATATATTTTTTAAGCATAGCAAGAAATTATGGGGCACCCAATGAGGATCAAACTCACTACTCAGACATAATTGTTCTAATAAGTTTGCTAACATCAGCAGGCAGATTAAAGTAGTGGTTTGTGGGCTGGGGAGTGTACTTGGACTCAAATGGAAATTGGACAAACAATAATTGAGTAGTCGTAAAATAAGAATTAGACAAGATATCCCTAAATATGGGCAGTGGAATTAAAAAAACAATTTAACCCTGTAGATTGAAAAAAGGGTTCAGTTCAAAATTCCCTGTAGATTACCTGGATTGACATGTACATAATAAAGTCCGGTCAGTACAATGGCCAAAACATTGTGATGATGATGATGATAAAAATAATAATAATAATAATAATAAAAAAAATAATAAAAATCTGCATATAAATAGTGTAAATAATAACTCCTTATCCGGAAAACTGAGGCAAAAATGAGCAGTTATGTAATGTTCATTTCCATAAAATGTTTGTATTTTTTTAGATTAATTTTTTCAACCTTGAAATAGAATGTTTTAAAAAGTCAATTTTAATTTCATTTTTTCTTTTTTACCTCTTTTTTTTTTTTTTTTTTTTTTTTTTTTTACCATTTAATTTTTTTTACTATATGTGTTTGTTTTTTTTGTTTTTTGTTGTCTGGAAAGAACACAGTGGGAGTGAAAACCTTTCCCTTTGAAAGACAGCATCAGAAGCCTAGTCAAAAACAATACCCTTTTCAAACCCACCAACATGAAACTATTTGTTGTAATCCTAAAAAATATTAAACAGTTCACTACGTCAGGCTATTTCTGCTTACAGAATATTTTGAGCGAACAAATTATTTTTTGTGAATTTTTGAAACCAATACATTGCTGCAAGTGACCAGGTTGTTGGGGGCAGGAAATGGGTGTCTTTGTCTAGACACCATCTCTAAATAAATTGCCAAACAAGGCTAAAGTGCTTCTAGCTGCCCATTAATTGAGGACGTGTGACTGCATACTAGCACAGCCATCAACGTCTTCCAAACAGTTTTGTCTACACCACTTCATTCACAACCTGTGGCCTGATTTTTAGGCACTTCCCAATGGGGCCACAAAAAGGGATTTTCTCCATGATGATAATATCAAAAAGTCATTTGATTCATCAACCATGGTGAGATTCAAACCTGTGCCTCATGCTAGAAAAACTGACCATTCAGCCATGTGCCCATATTATCAAATGTGTACTTATCAGTAGATCCCAAACATTTTAAGATTAAAAATCATAATTTCAAGACAGTAAATTGTGTATTAATTAATTTTATATTTTAAAATTATTTATAATAATTAATTTAAAGCTGTTTACTTTCCTAAATATTTTTCTTTTCCAAATACTTGTTTGAAGACCAGATTCATTTGATACTTTTAAAATATAGAAGTTTGCAAGCTTTGTTCATCAAATGCTTTTAAAACAATTAAATCATTTGGAAAAAAATAATAAATATACTTAATAACAATTATTAATGTTAGACTTTGTGTCATGAGACACAATACTCTTTGACAGCAAATTAACACAAATAAACAATAAGGGTTCAGCCATTTCATATAAAAATGTTTCCCAGGATTCAGTATCTTAAACATAATTACATTTTGTTCACTACAGAGAGAAAGTTTGGGGCTACCTGTCATTTCTTAAGAAAAAAAACACCTTAAAATTAGATTTTTTTTTTCTTTTTTTTGATTTTTTTAAGAAAAATATAAAATGTCAGTAACTATAGTGTATTTGGTTTTATTTTGACAAAAAATTAGCACTTAATTATAATAAATCATCATACAACAGCATCATATTTTGTTTTCATTAATAAAGCTACCACCTGCCTTAATTACTGTTTCACAAATTCTTTCCAACAGTTTTTGAAAAAAAAAAAATAGTGGTAGACCTTCCCAAGTATTCTTCTTCAAGCACTGAAAAAGAAAGCTCACTCTCACTCATTGAGTATTCTCTTCAAATTCTATCTCATTCATCCCATACTAATCTAATGGGAGATAGATTTGAGGTGGCCAACGTATAATTTCCCAAATTTTGTTTCCTTTTATTTTTCTTTATTTTTCAGTCTACACATTTTTGACATAATTTCAATTGTTTTGGATCATTATCTTGTTCAAAGGTGATTTTTTTTTTTTTTTTTTTTTTTTTTTTTTTTTTTTTTTTTTAAATGCATAAACTAGATGGTATACCATGTCTTTGCAAAATTGAATTATAATTTTGTTTTTGTTTATGATTTTCTTTTCTTGACCTGAATCAAATCTCCAGGTGTCTCTCTCCATAATATGGTAGTAAAAAAAGCCTGGAGAAATGCAAAAAAATTACAGCAAATAGACTGTGTTAAACACCTGCTGGATTCACCTTTTTCACTCTGTTCACCTTCACTCCAAGATGGCTTCCCTATTTTCTCTGGGTCATATATAAGGCTAGCTCAATGATTGGCCAATAATAATCTTATAACTATTCACATGCAAATTTTCCATTGTGTTTGCTCAACACCCAACTGCCCTTTTACCAAAGGGAATTAACACAACAAATTGTAGTTACTGAAATTTTATCTTTCAATTTAAAAAAAAAAAGTACAAAATATCTCATTTTATGTGATCTTTTTAAGGAAATGCAAAGTTTTCAAAAGCTTTTTGCCTGTATTGTATAATAATGTAAAGACAATATTATAAAGAATTTCTTAATATTTTAATGTTAATTTACATCATATTCACAATACCAAGCATTTTTAGAATTGTAAGTACACATTTGTGAAAAAATGTGGAATGTTTTCATATCCAGCCTATGACATTTAAATTATTTTCTAAATTAATAAATCCTCACAAAGGAAAAGGCATATGACACAGTAGATTAATTTAAGCTATGTTCCATGATAAATGCTTTGTTTTGTACATTACATAATTATTTTCTTATTTAGTCTAATATCCTGATCTTTGTTGTACTCGTATTTCAGATGAGCTGAATTAAATCTAAGCTAAACCAAATATGAAATTATTTTAAGTAGAAATCTCAAAGCTTGGGGAAAAAAACATTTTACATTTTTAGAATCAATTTATCTTAGATAAGTAGTTACCATATATAAATATATATGAAACCTGGGTTCCAATCTCACCATAGTCAATTTGTCTGGAAGTCTCCTTCCTGATGTTATCAGAATAGATTGAGGTCAATCCCAGCATGCATCACTTTTGGAAAGTGCCTGAAAACCATACCACAGGTTAACCCAAGCCTTGTGAATGAAATTGGGTAGACAGATCTCTTTAGGGCCATCAATAACTGTGCTAGCACAAAGCCACAAGTCATTGTGGCCGAGTGCTTGAGCATGATGGCCTTGTTTGAATTGTTGACATCAGCATAAATACCAAACCGAGAACTGATGTCTGAACAAATCAGTACGTATGCTAGGCTATGGGACTTCCTCAGTCAGCCTAGCATAGAAATAAATACAATATGGGAGCCATTAATAATGAAAGACAAATTCAACAGCAGCTGTACCAAAAGAGAAAAGTTTCAGTGGGTACAGTCATGCATGGCAAGTAGTGGCATCACATGCCAGCAGGTAAGTTAGGTTAGGTTTAAGGCTTCAAGTTCCCTGCAAAGAATTGTCCAATGGGACAATAGCCTAGTTGATTAAAGTGTTGGTTTGTGAATTTGGTGGGCGTGACAAGGTGTAGTGGAAACAGGACAATATAACTAACTAGTATTAAGAATAAAAACTAAACAAGATATCCATAGACATGGGCAGTGAATGAGAGCCATCACAGATTAAATAAAGTGTTGAGTACAAGATTACCTGTTGGTTACACGGATCAACATGCACCTGATGAAGACCAGAGGGCACAATGGCTGAAATGTGACAACAAAGATGAGGATAATAACCTGATTGTAAATAAAGAGTAATCTTTGTGACCAAGACCAAATAGAAGAATTAATATTTCATCAACTGGCATTACTTAAATTAACTGGTTTGCTCCTAAAAATAGGGAATATACACATGCACACACAGATATTTCATTGAATACGACAGACAAGGTGCCTTGATTTAGTTTTTTATACAATTTCTCATGCAATCTAGTAATTTTTTTCTTTTCAGATGATAAATTATATAAAAACTGTCCGAATGTTCTTTTTAACCGAGCGCTTTCAGCTATACATTTAGCCATTTTCAAGGATGAAATATTTTAACTGTTAAATAAGAAATAGTTTGTTGCATGTATGTTGCATTTATATAATGTTTTCATTTTTCAAAACACGGCCAAGATATTGTGTCCATGTTAATATTATTAAGTGTTGTTTTGTTCTTTTGGCTTTTATTAATAAGGCCTCCATTATTTTTAGCCTTTTTTTGCACGTAGATGATGCTATTATATTAGTGTTGTCAACAAGTATGTTATGAATAGTGTCTGGTAGGTCTCCATGAATATTTAAATGAGATCTAATTGAGCTATGGTCAGAAAGGTGTAGAGTAAGTTTTCGTGTCAAACATGTTGTAGTGTGGCCTATGTAATTATTTACGAATTTTGATAGATCGGGAATATAATTCCTTAATGGGCATTTAAATGTAATTTTTTAAATTTAATTTAATGTTTTACATTATATAAATACATACATGCAACAAACTATTTCTTCTTTAACAGTTAAAATATTTCATTCTTGAAAATGGCTAAATGTATAACTGAAAGTGCACAGAATGAAAGAACATTCAGACAGTTTTTATATAATTTATCATCCTAAAAGAAAAAATTATTATATCGCATGAGAAATTGTATAAAACAACTAAATCGCAGCACCTTGTCTGTTGTATTCAATGAAATGTGCATGAAAGAAGGATTGATGCTTAAATACACAAATATATAACAATTTTAGTTCGCCTTCATTTGACCTTCCTCTGTCTACATTTTTCTCACTCAAAAAAATTTTGTTTTTATAATTATTTTTTTAGCAGCATTCTGTTCATAATATAACTTAGTGTCAAATTGATCTCCTTACACAGTTATCTGTACTTAGTATTTATTTACAAATGTCAAGTTTGAAGCTGTGCTTACATCACTGATAACTGTTAGATGTTGTCCTTTCTACCTACCAATTCCTAATAGAATGCAGCTATCAATGATATAAACACAAATGTGACATTTTGAAATAAAAACAACTATTTACACTATTCTGATTATTGTCATCACCTTTGTTATATTCACACCATTTTGACCTTTGTACACTCCAGCCTTCTTCAGGTGATATATCTTGGAATTTCTAACCCAAGGACATATGGACCAGTGGATATGTGTTGGTTGAAGTAAATTCAATACCTGGCCACAGCAGCGGTGAACAAAAGTTTGGAGAGTTGACTTACTAAAGGGAAACTAAGATGTCCAGAAAAGGTATGGCATGTGGAACTAGAATAGAACAGTCTGCCCTGGTGGATAAAATAAAGAGCTCAGTTTGAAATTCCACTGTATATCATCTGATGAAGCCTGAAGTGTACAACGGCTGAAACATTGTGACAAAGATGAGGATAATAGTTTGAACAATGTAAAAAGTGTAAATAGTTACAATGCTCATCTCAGAAATGTAAACAGAAAAACGAATAAGTCTTTAAAATGTCAGTGATCAATTTGACTGTATTTATACTTTTTATGAAAAAAAAAAAAATCAATATTTTTAATTCTGATACGAGGCTGGCATCCCGTTCCCACCCTTTCACCATTGAAACTGTTAAATGTAGACATCTCTTCTACTCCAATAGCTTCATATCTCGCACCTCACGCCTATGGAACTCCCTTCCTGTTTCCCTGACAACTATAATCTCCAACTATTCAAGTCTAACATCAATCGACATCTCCAGTTGCCTTGATCTATCCTCTATCCTTCTCCACATCCTTTCCTCTAACACTCTTATCTGCTCTTGCTCCAAATCTTCTGTAACCCCTAGCATGCTAGTGGCTTCCAGCCTTGCCTGGGGTGAAAAGCTTATAAAAAAAAAAAAAAAAATGTTGTGGGCAGAAGATCAAATGTATGTTAATCTACAATAATTTTTTTTTTTTTTTTTTTTAAAGTTTCTCTATTTTTTTATGAATGTACCGGATAACCTAACTTTGCAGATAGCAAAGAATCACTCTTGAAAATCATCATTCAAAGTCCCGTCCTTTGCCTAAGCCAGTAGAAAAGCTGTACATTGGACCAATATGTGTAGTTGAGGTTGAGATTTTGCTTCTTGTTTGATCTCTGGGGCTGGATGCAGAGAAATTGATGTGATTGAAAAACAACCCCTTTGTCAACAAATCGCAGACAAAAAAAACACAAGAAATCATTATGGTTTATCCCTGCGCCTTAACAGTGTGGTGAGGCTAGACTTTGAAAATGTAAAAAGCAAACAGTGTCAAATAGGGCTTCCTACTTAAACTAATCACCTGGGTGGATCCACTAGCTGGCAAAACATTTCCTCATTTATGGTCTTGGAATTTCTCCAGCCTCATTAGAAAAAGTTACAAATAACTGCTTCTAGCCCGTACTCATCCCAGACCAAAATATTTTGGTTGAGGCAGATCGAAGATAGATAAGTGTTACATGCAAGAGGTTTGAGCTGTCATGCCAAATTAAATGGGTCTTCTCCTACTACTAGCTCATATAATGAGCATCATCATATATCACTACAGAAAATATTCAACATGGTCCCAGATAGTTAACTTTTTCAAGTTAAGATAGTTAAAGATAGTACTCACTTGCTCTTAGCAGGATGGCTTGTCTACCTTGAAATTCAAAATTCTACCTTCACAGTTGAGGGAAGCTTTCTCTTAATAACTTTTGTATAACCATATTTGATTTTGTGCTTTACTTAGATTATGTTGTGCTATATGTGCAAGTAAGGGTTTGCCTTCCTTGAAAATCAGTATTCATATTCCTAGTTTTGAACACTTGACACCAGTGAAAAAATGTAACTGAACATTTATTCTGAACTACAGCTATCTGTACACACACACACACACCATTTCTGTAAAAGTAAGTAATTTTTAGGAACCTATTCTGCTTATTTTCTTTTCAATCTGAGAATGGAAACAAATCACTTCATAGGATCAAAAAGAATTAAACCACTTTGATAATTTGATAGAAAACATTTATTTATTTATTAAGCTATTTCCAGATTGAAATTCTTTTCTCATCATAATTCTGTTCAGAAGAATTATGCTTTTTGATTCTAGTGTCATCAGCTGTGTCATGGGTTTCTTAGCCACACTCGGAATCATTGCAGTCCCAAAGATCTAATTTGCGACATTTTTAACTTCAAAATGGTAGTGTGTGTGTCTTTTAGAGTTTCACTAGAAATTAGTATGTTGCGTAACTAACATTTTACCTACACCATCAACTATTAAAATTATTTTTGGATAATTCAACAACCGTTTCGCTAAGCTTTTATATTTTTAAGAATTGGTTTATGCAAGATATATATATATATAAAAAAATGTAGAGGCACCCACTTGTAAAATGATTTTGTTTTTTAAAAATCAATATTTTTTTATTCTAGCTTGAGAAAGTTCTAATAAATGCTCATCTACAAAAATAGTCCACAAAGATTTTTTTTTTCTCTATTTTTAATGATTGGTCCAGTTAAGTAGTGAGCACCAATCTTTGCAAATGGCAAGCTATCTGGCTTTCTTGAAAATCAGTATTCAAAATTTCTGGCTTTTAGCTGGGCCAGAAGACCAGTTCTTCCCCCAGTGTAAATCTAAACACCTTTGATCTTGTTTTACTAAAATGATGTACTAGTTTTCCAAGTGGGGAAGGTTTTCCAGCCTTGAAAATCGACATTCACATTGCTAGCTTTTGAACACCTGACACTAGTGAAAAATAGACAGTGAACGTAGTTTTTATTCTGAACTACAGATATCAATTTTAACTTGTGTGTATTTTTTTTTTTTTTTAAGATTTTTAATTCACTTTGGCATTCTTTCGAATTGACATAAACCAAATTGAAAAACCTCCTTTTAGCTTTCTCTCTTGCTAACCAGGTAGAAAGTTGATTGTTATGTCTCTTAGTGTTTTTGTGAAGCCTGTATCTGTTGCCCTTAATGATGGAAGAGCAGCAATTCAATTTGGGCAAATCACAAAGAAATGGTTCCAGCATTTTTAAAAAAAAAAGAAAATAAAAAGCCTTGTTCATTTCCTGAGAGAAACTAATTTCTCTTTGTGGCTAGCATTTTCTTGGAGGAAATCTTCATTTTTTTTTTTTTCGCATCAGGCTTTATTTTCTCCCAAATAGCTATTTTTTCTCCTCCTGCATTTTTTAGTTAATGTTTAAAATTATTTAAATCTATTTTTAATCTTTTCTTTTCCATCCATTTTCTCTGGCAATTACCCACTTGAGAAACAAAAAAACATTCTTAGTATTTTTTATGTCTCTCATCATAAAAACATCAAGAATGTCCTAGTTTAAATGAATAAATCAGTTATAATTATTGATCTATAAATATCAGTCAGTTAATAAGACATTAGATCCATAGCACTGATAAAAATTGAGGTTTGAAACTGTTAGTTTCAGATGCTTCTTTCATGGTGTTGACACAAGTACAATGATTACATTCTGTGTCTTCTTTGTTATATTGTCTAAATTTTGAAAAGTTAATTGTAGAATTAACTATTGATCAAAAGATATTACTGTCAGAATTAACCTTATTTGTTTGTTTCCAACCAAATTAGATATTATTATTGTTGATGCTGTTAGAATCAAAGACTGCAGCTTTTTTGGTTGGTTAAAGAAATGAAGCAAATAGTAGCTAGGTGATTGGTTATCATCCTTTAAATAGAAGTTATTCATTGCTCTTGGGCAAATAGGAGAAAAACTACAAGAAAGAAAAAACAGCAAGAAACTAGTGTGTGCATTTTTTTTTTTTTTTTAATTTAATCTAAATTTAGTAAAAGCCTGTATGTGGGTAGTATAAAGGATATTGGTGCTGACAGTAGAATTGTTGAGCTGAATTAAAATTCTGGGTTAGTCTTTTGCATTTACTTTTGCACAAATGCCCTTGGGAAAAGAATAATTCCATCTCCTCAGCTATGGGTCAAATAGCAGGGTACATTAGGCTTCTTTAGACTTTGGTGGTAACCAGTACAAGAGAAGGAAAACTCTGAATTCCAACCTGTGGTGAAGGCCACTCTACTATTTCTTCCCCAAGAAGGTAATTTGCAGATATGGAAGAAAAGGAGGCTGTGGAGAACCCTGATCACATTTTTACTTTTTTTTTATAAAAACATCCCATATAAAAGACTTATTATATATGAGCATGAATACAAAATAGAAACCCTTCTCTTTCATATTGTGTCCCTTCAAGACATAGACAATCCTGAACCTCCATTGCTTTCAATCTTTTATGTTCAAATTAATATTTGGCCTTTAACGTCTCTTTGTCCTTGTTCTGCCAACTATCAACTATTCACCATTTCTCCTCTTCTCTTGCTATCAGTATGTCCTGTGAGTATTATATTCTCCATACCTTCTCTTCATGTTATTTCTTACAGTAATTTCAGCTGCTTCTTGGTGATTTTAGCCTTCCTGTTACAAAATATGAGAAACCTTTACTTTTTTATTTGCAGACATGTAACATAAATATCCTCTCTACATAAAGACTTTTTATGTTGTATTTTGTGTTTGATGTGTACAATGTAAACAAATGTTAGCTGAATTAAACCTTATCATTTTCACTGGACACTGCTTACACTTAAAAGAAATGGTTTCTAGATGTGATCCAAGGGAACAAATTGGAATAGGGTACACTGGTTTCATTTTAATCAAGTTTAAATTTAGTTTTGCACTCGAATTAGAAATAGTTACTCTATCAAGTTGAATTTTGAAATGATTTTGCAGCACATGAAAATCTATTTTTAATTTGCTATTTCTATATGTGAGAAAGGATATGTCTTTCTGTCATTAATTCCTGACAAATCACCTTCACTTTGTTTTTTTTCATTTTTCTTTTCCTTCTTCGTTTTCTCTCTCGCCCTCCTTCGTTTTCTCTCTCGCCCCCCTTCGTTTTCTCTCTCGCCCCCCTTCGTTTTCTCTCTCTCGCCCCCCTTCGTTTTCTCTCTCTCGCTCCCCTCCGTTTTCTCTCTCTCGCTCCCCTCCGTTTTCTCTCTCTCGCTCCCCTCCGTTTTCTCTCTCTCGCTCCCCTCCGTTTTCTCTCTCTCGCTCTCCTCCGTTTTCTCTCTCTCGCTCTCCTCCGTTTTCTCTCTCTCGCTCTCCTCCGTTTTCTCTCTCTCGCTCTCCTCCGTTTTCTCTCTCTCGCTCTCCTCCGTTTTCTCTCTCTCGCTCTCTATCATGCTATTCTCTTATTTCTTCCCCTTTTAAAGGTCTGACATACAGAAATAAATTTTAGATCAAAACTAGCAAAATTTACCCTTTAATAATTAGATTCTATTTTTTCCCACAATCACAAAACTAAATGGTAAGGTTCTGGTAAAATCAATGGGTGACAAAAAGAAAAGAGTTTGCAATTACATAGGCAAATGCATCTTCAATGATCAGACACATCATATGTGGTGCATGATCACTTAATTATTTACACTGGTTATGATTGGTGCAGCTCCATCAATTCTGTTTAAATCCTAGCCTATTTTTATTTTATAATTAACCCTAGTTATGGTTTCCAAGCAAAGTGCAAGTGCCTGTTATTGTATCAAGCATAAACACCGATATTTTTTTATTAATTGTTCACCCATTACAAAGCCAATAAGCCACTCAAGGTAGAGGGGCACTGCAGTTGATGCACATAAGTAGAGGTGGTAAAAAGTGTAGTTTAAGAGGAAAAAATGTTAAGATTGTAGTGATCTGCATGGCATCCTCTTGAGAATTTGTTCCACAAAGTAGCACTTCTTGGAAAGAAACTGCTTGACTGGAACTTCTTTCTTACTAGTGGAATATAAAGGAAAAGGGATGCTTAATTCCGGCAGTACTCAATTTTTGATCTGCTCTGGCTATTGGAATGATAGAGCATATGTAGAGAAGTCAGGTACTTACTGGAGTGGTACAAGGAACTAAACTTTTTTCTCTCTTTTTTTAAAAATTTTTTTTAATGAAATGGATCATATATATTCCATGAAGTCTGGCCTGAGTTCAAATAGGCATCCAAGGCAAGAATTAGGGAGCCTTGGGGAACACTTGTGTTGATCACATAAGCTTCAGAAGCTGTTAGAAATGACATTTTAAGTGAGAAAACTGTTCCAGACATTTCATAGCTGGAGAGCTTGCCTAGAAACTCCCTAGGCTACACCTTGCTAATGGCCTTTGAGATACACATACAGGTGTTTTCGGCATCTGAAGATTGCAAGAGCATGAAACTTGAGTAATGACACTGACTGTCATTTCATAGGAGGTGATATTGGGCAGCATTTTTTGCTCTGTCTAGATAATCTGGGTATTGAGCATTTTACCGAGTAGGTAGATGTTTGCATTGCTGTCATTTTTTTATCTTTTTTCTTTGTTCAGGATTTTTTCTTGTCTAAGATGTTACGTTTTCTGGCAAATTTTCTGTTGGTTACCCCAGCATGGTGGATTTAATTTAGTAGTATGTGTGTGTATGTAATATATATATATGGATAGTGGACTCTCTCATCAGATTCAACATATGAGGGTCAAGCAGCTCAGTTCCTAGGAACCGACAGCCCAAACACCAGCACACGTAATTTGATTATAGTGGTGAAGGTTTTGTGCAGAACCATCCGCAGGTTCTGAATTCAGAGTTGTCCTTCTCCTAGACCAGTTCCCATCCAAGGCTATAGAACCCAGTCTGTCCTGCTATTTACCCATAACTGGAGGGAGAAGGGGATTAATACCTTTTCCAAGGGTATTAGCACATAAGTGAATGTAATGGATTTGACTGGAATTCAAACTCGGCTCTCCAATCTCTCAATCGAAGCCACTATCCACCACTCCACCGTGCCTCCTATATATATATATATATATATATATATATATATATATAATGTGGCCTTGTGGTGAGTGCTCACCCATATTTTTGAAAACTGGACATATAGCTGACATATTTTTAACCTTGGAAATTATTTCTCCTCCAGGCAGCAATTAAACAATTCTGTCAAAATTGGTAATAGCTCTGGGCCAATGTTCTTTAGAACAATCACACTGATTTTATTTCAACCAGTAGCCTTCTTAGAATCAAGGCTTTTGATGAATCTGGATACTTTCTATGTTGTGATAAACATTACAAAGTTTTTGCTTCATGAGCAGAGTGCATAGGTAGATGACCATTTTCATCTAACATGGAGTTAGAGGTAGTTTATTGCAAAGAGTTTACCTACCATAAGGTTGCCTCTCTGTGACTTTTCTATAAATACTTTCGTAATGGTACCTAGATCTTTTTAATTTAAGTGCAGTACTAGACTGACATTGAGATCTCCTCGATTTACAGAGCTGGTTGAGCTGGCTCGATGTAACCGTAAATTCTATGCTAACAATTTCTTTTCTCACACTTCTCACTTTGGGAACTCCTTTCTGGCTCTATGCTTTTCAATTTTAATCTGCAAAAATTTAAATGCAATGTCAATTGCTCTCTACTGTCCTCTTGATTACTCTTTCCTCTTCCCACTCATTATTAATGTTTCTGTTCATAATCCTTCCACACCCTGTAACCTCTTGTTTTAGTGGCTTTACTGCCTTGTATGGGGCTATTTATGAGAGTAGGCACTAATTCTTTATCTCTAAGAATTTTGTTTTAGATTTTCCAGAACATTTTCTAACCAAGTCTTTTGCTTTCAACCTTGGCCTGGATGAATTGTGCAGAGCTGATTTTGCATTTTCTAGAACTCTTTTGTTATGATTGCAGATAGCTTTGAATAAATCAAATGTTCTACTACACTGTTCCCTGTGACAGAGATGGTAGTAGTGGTTGTGGTGAGCTGTAGCTGCAACATATGAACCAAGGATGGTTATTCAGTTTGTTCATATTTCTTTTCTGGGGGGATAAACTTTTCCATGCCAGAAAGGATTTATTCAGAAATGAGAATGGCAATTCTGGAGGCTGAGTTTTTGAAGAATGCAGAGAGATAAGCTTCTGCTATATAAGATCTTGTGACAGAGAGAGCTATGGAAGAAACATTTATTCTTCCATTTGAATTTCCCCTGTTATGGACATTGTTATATCTGTGATATAACAAAACTGTATTTCATGGAAGGAATGAAATGGATGAAAGGAAAAGGAATGATGAACATGCTTTGTTCTCAGAGAGATATTTATACAAATAAGATATATATATATATATATATATATATATATATATATATGAGTAATATATCACATATATCTACACAGCAAAGCAGAGTGTATGGAGAAACAAAAGGGAAGGGTTTTTCATATAATATGGAGATACTCCTATGTCTGGAGAAGCCATGTTTAGAACTCCAGATTAAAATAGACTGTATTCATGTGTGTCCCAGGTGAGGACATATTCCATGAATGGGAAATAGTGAGTCTTGGATTTTCCCAAATTGAGGACTGTGACTGGAGTTTCACTTTATATCTGGGAAAGATATATTCCCAAAGGGAAATGGCATCATGGACTGGAGGGTGCAGATTTGGGGTCTGGGCTAAGAAAGTTTTGCTGCTGTAAAACAAACTGAAATTGACTGCTGTTATTGTCATTGTATGGAGTGACATCACTAAGCAGCCATCATATGACCCATGTGACTCGGTGCCACAAAAGGGAGTTAATTGCCTTCTGTATTCCTACAATCTGATGCTATCTCAGTCAGCTTTGGTGTACCAAAATGAAATTGGACACCAGTGGATGCCTTTGGTTTGTCATCAACTTTAACACTGAGCAGTGAGATGTCTCAAGAGAGGTAACAATTCAGCAGGAATTTTATGGAAGGTTTGTGTGATGTCCTGTCATATTGGGATACAAGTGGATGCAACAGACTATTTAATAGTATGAGTTTTTAACAGTTAAAGATGTTGTGGAGGTATGAGAGATGCATGATTATATGGTTCAGGAATGTATTACTGAACTTTCAATAGAGGACTTCTTTTGGTTTGGCAAAACAGATAATCTGCAATGGCTCTGGAACCTGAGATTTGTTTGTTTAACTGTGGCAGTTTCAAATGCTGTCAGTACTAAGATAAAAACTATCCTGCAAAGAAGAAAATGTTCTCTGCACTTGTCAAAAAAAACCCAAAAAAAACTGCTCATTTAAACATAGTCACTGCTATAACAAATCTGTTACTTTCCAACCAATGCATCTTGTAGAATGCTATAAAAAAGACTCCTGTATCTGTTGCCAAAGAAAACATTGTTTTTTAACAACACATTAGCTGAGTGAGGATTTATTAATTTTGACTTTTGCTTTTACACATTCACTCTTGTACTATAAGAATTTGTCATATCATTATAGTTAGAAACACAAGAATCTTGTTTAATAATTTCTCATGATATCACATGTTACATGATGAGTTTGAGTGTTTGTAAAATTTACGAAACTAAAATTGATTTTTTTCTTTATATTAAAATTATTGCTTCATAATGTAATATAAATTGATAATTACATATTGTTATAAAATACTGTTTTCTGTTATTTTTATTTTTTTTAAATTGAATTTGGTTTCCATTTAATTTAATTTTTTAATTTGGTAATGATGGTCGACTGGATACTAATCATCATCTGCATGTAGGAAGTTATTAACAGAGGTCAGTTCATCTGAATTAGTTTATTTCATTTTGATTAATTAATTTTGTATTTTGTTGGATTCTTAAATCTTGAATTGCGTTGGTTCACGATTTCTCGTGTTTTGTGATTTATGTATTTTTTTTTAAAATTGATTTATTCAATTTTTTTTCTTTTCCTTTTTGCTTGATTTTCTTTTTACTATTTTAATTTAAAAAAAAAATTTTCTATTTACTTATTTTTCTAAATTGCTTTCATTTATTTTTTAAAGAACTGCTGAATTGAGAATCTAAATATTTTTAACAGAGGAATCATTAGAACGAAAGCTAATTCTCATGCTTGTTAGCATAACTGTACACGTAAAATTTGACAGATTTGCACAGTTTATTTTTAATTTGTGAAATCAATATCACATTTGATAATGAAAGAAAAAAAATCAGGAATTAGGTTAATTCCCTTTTTAGAAAATAATTTTATCTTGTCACTGTAAAAAATTCTCAAAAAACAGGTTAGCAAGTGCATTTATACACACACACACAGTCTTACTGAGGTAAAATGCACTTGTATTTAGCAGCTTCATCAAGAATAACCTACCTCTTGATTCTTTTGATAATATGTATAATAGATAAACAAAGACTACAGAAACATTTAAAGATATTCGATAATCTTTAAAATCAGATGTGCTGCATTGAATCACCTTCAATCCATCCGTATTTCAATTGTAAGGTTTTTTTTGGTTTTTTTTGCCAAGAACTACAACTTTGTGACTCCCACATGGATACTTCCCCAAACCCTACAATCTTCACCTCTTCAAATCAGGGATCAATTGTTATCTATAGCTCCATATCCTTACAGGCTTCATGTCTTGCTTCCCCATCTTATCCATCCAGGATATGACAATAAATTATATCCATCAGCAAGGCTTCTAATCAGGAGGTTTTGAGGAGCATGGAACCACCTCTTAATTGGTGGTGTTCCCAGATCCAACCTGCCTTGGAGTAGAAGCACCTATTAGTGTCCCAGCTATGGGAAAAGACTTAACCACCAAACTGTGCATAAAACACTATGAAAAAAAAAAATTAGAGTAAAAATATCAGCAATATTTTTCCATAGTAAAAAAAAAAAAAAAATGCCAGCAATACAGTTTTATAAAAAAAATAAATATTACCATCAATATATTTCTGTATGGAAAAAAAAATATTACCAACAATACATTTTTGTAAAAAAAAAAAAAATAAAACTACTACTGCTCAAAGAAAATTATATTTTGGCATTAAATGATCCATAAGGAGTTATGTTGCTAAAACTTGCTGCTTCTCTTATATTATGACCACATTCAGAAAATTTCTATCTTGAGTGGCTCTTGAACCTTTTATTGAGTGAACGCTAGTTCGGTGGGTGGTCATCCTCATGCAATGTGTGGACAGCTGTCATATTTTTGCACACAAAAACCTGTTTACTATTCATCACTCTATTAACGCCAAAAATATTCAAGTACAAACAAACATATCAAGATAGAAAGTGTTTTCTTGAATATTCTTTTTTCAATAAATATTCAGCTCATAAATTTTTATTACGTCAACAGCCCAATATTTTCTTTGTTGCTTTCAGTTTCCATCCTAAATTCCTCCAACAAAATAAAGTTATTAATTCTATAAAAATAGATTTCTGGGATGAGTTCTAATAGACTATGAAGACTTTCCTTATTAGGCGAAGCATAGAAATAAATACAATATGGTCATAGTAATATTAGCCATTTCCCTACAAGCAAACATTTGGTGTTCATTGTTTGAGCAGCCAGTTTTTGGTTGACATTTATAAAACCTTTCTAAAACGGTTTTTCAAGTCCAGCAGCTGTTATTGCTCTTTCCAGTATTAATGGGAGTTTCCTTCCTAAACTTTCATTTAAAGTAGTGTGGAATATCAGTATCTTGATTGTCATTATTTTCTCTTCAAGTTACATATGCTATCCATTTTAGCTGTTGCTGCTGTTGGCAGTTCTCAAGTGATATGATTTCTGTTATCTGATACAATTGTTTGTTTGTTAAACTATAATGCCAGTCCGCAATGTTCAAAAAGGATGGTCTTTACCATAACCCACAGGCTTCACTCACTCGAGGCCTTTTTTTAACCTTTGATCTTCAAAACCAATTGTATACAGCTGACAGTTTAGATATTTCTGAACAGGTTTGGCACCATATAAAAGTCTCGATCTGATGTGGCAAGAACAGAACTCGAGTTTTCAGGTTTTGTAACAATTTGTGGTGATAGGCGAAACTATTTCTGGCACAAATATTTTATGTTCAATTTCCTTTTCTCCTATGCTAACTTTGTTATTACTGATCTGTACACAAAGATATCTGAAATGTTAAGGATTTACCAATTCCACATCCTGTATTTTTATGATGGATTCAGGGTATGTACCATCACTGCTTTCATTCCAATTCCATTTCTATTTTGGAAAGGTTTTGTCTTGAGCCTTATTTCTTGAAACACTTGGATGTTGATTTTTTTTATTCAAAGTCATTTTTATCTCAACTGTGAATAAATGTCATCAGTATAGTGCTTTTCATCCTCTGTACATTGGCCTTTCTATTAGATTTTTTTTTATGATGTACTATAAAATTTTAAAAGTGATCAGTGCCCATCACTTCATATCTGTGCTTATATATATATATATATATATATATATATATATGTCTTAAAGTGTGCTATATTTATGGGATAAAGTGCTCAATATCACAGATAGAGCATGTGTAAATATAAAAGTGGACATGGAAGTCAGCACTTAGGGGCAACAGTCTGACGATTGCACTAGCATGAAACACTGTCGCCTCTAAGTGCTGACTTCCATGTCCACTTTTATATTTATATATATATATATATATATATATATATATATTGTGTGTGTAGAGCATAGTTATTAAATGGGTTGGAGTTCTCATTTCTTCCTTGTACTTCTGATGAGGTTTGAAATGTTTGTGTTGGGGTCTTCAGCAGACACGTACAACTTTATGGACTGATAGACTTGTTCTATCTCAACATTTGTAGCTTGGATGGTGATTTCTAATAAAAGCAGAATAAAAGAGGAAAGCAGTTGTATACAACTGACAGTCTAGATATTTCTCAATGAGTTTGGTGCAATGCATGGCATCCCTGTGAAAATCTTGATCTGATGAAGCTATTTAAGAACATGGCTGTAGTTTTCAGGTTATTTTTTTGATTTTGTTTTGTGTTGTGTGAAACTACTTCTAGTGTAGCCTATTCTATTCAATCTCCTCTCATACTAAATTTCTTCTAACTGATCCATTTAGGTATTTGAAATTAGTATTTACCAATTCCACATCCTGTATTTTTATGATGGATTCAGGGTAGGTGCCATCACTGCTTTCATTCCAATTCTAGATCATAGTTTCTCTTTTGGAAAGGTTTATCTTGACTCCTATTTCTTGGAACACTTGGTAGAGGATGTTGATTTTTCAATTCTTTTCCTAACTATGAATATCTATATGATAGAAGCCCCTGCCCTCTCAACCTTCTTCAAGAAAGCTGCCACAAAAACTACTGCCCTTTTCACTGATTGAATCCTTGCTGGAATGGTGAGTTTTATTAGGTTGGTGCAAAAATAATGTTGTTTTCTCACATGAAGTTGAACGTCAAAAAACGACATTATTTTTGCACCAACCTAATATAACCCCACCTCCAAAAAGAAATTACAGCAAAAACCAGACAGACAACCTTGGTTGACACCTGAATGTGCTGCAGCCATAACTCACCGAAACCACTACTTCAATATCTGTTGCAAGGAGTGATGTAGTTCAGATCTCGCTACATTCAGAACTGCCTGTAATGGCTGCAAAAAAGTTCTAGAAAATGCCAAGTGCAGCTATGCATGAGCAGTCCAGACCAAGGTTGAAAAGAAACAAATTGGATCCTGTGAATTCAGATCACCAACCAAATCATGAACGGAGGTAAAACGGCTGTGCCCAAAATTATAAATGACCCTGAGATCATATCTTCCTTGACAGATAAGGTGAATTTCTTTGCCACCTTCTTTGTCTCTAACTCAAATTTAGATGACAAAGACTATCCTCTCCTCAATTTCCTATGCTTCACTAAGCACAATCTCTGTAATATTACCATCACAGCAGAAGAATTCTCTAGACTTATCAAAGGCTTTGACCCTAAGAAAGCCATTGGTCCAAAGTTCCAGTGGTGGTTCTTAAGAATATCAACCCAGAATTATCCCCAATCCTTGCAAAGTTATTCAACAACTGCTTTAAGCGGAAATCCTTCCTGAGCCTTTGGAAAGTGTCAAGTGTATGCCCGATTTTCAAGAAGGGGGGCATGTCATCTTCCCCATTACAGTGCAGACCCATCAGTATCATCAGTAAAATTCTTGAGGCCATAATCAATAAGGTCACCGAGTGAGAGCGTGTTGTGTGTGTTCTAGGGTGGAAAATGGGATGAAAAAGAAAGTTTGTTTTTTGTTTTTTACTGATAAAAAGGGTACATATTCTGCTCGATATGTCAAAGACAGAATGTCCTAATTAGAAATAAGTCGGTCACAAGGGTTGCCAGAAAAGTTTCGGATATGCGAATATTGTGTGTCCTCTCCCAGCTGTCAACGAATGAAAATAATGCTCCATCAATAAAAGGCATTTGGTGTTCTCAAATTAGGAGAGAAAGACAAAATTTGTATATTTGGCTACTGCGTTTGTTGGTGAATGAGTTATTTTTCTGATTGGTTACGCGCATTGTAATTTGTGACATAGTACCTGCGAATCAAGATTTCGACAATTCTTTCTGCCCCTGATATTCGAATTTGAACTTGCAGTTTGTACTCTTCATTGTGGCTGTAATCTGTGACAAATATTTCCTTTGCAATCCAAAAACTTTTACAGACATGCCAAACGTATTGAGGAACTTAAAGAATTAAATATGGATGCCGTAAAATGACAGCGGAAGCTCTCAAGTGTTAATGAATCATTCAGGCACAGAAGTGAAACGTTTTGAAAAAAGTGGAGGCCATTTTGAACAGCACATATAACAATTAAATAACTAGTAAATAAGATTTTCATGTGTAATTATACTTAATAAAATATCTCTATGGTACACAACTTTTATTTCAGTATGTATTAGGGGGAACAATAGCTCATAAAAAAATTTAAAAAACATAAAAGAATGAAAGTTGCCACACAAATTTTCTGAAGGATGGTTAAATGAAAAAGTTTTGGCACATGCCAATTTCTCCACTTCTTTTATGAAAGATATGTTTTAACAGGAACATGAAACACTTGTCAGGTCACACTGTACCATGGTACGTATTTCTTTTGTTTGTTTGTTTGTTTTTCCTCCATCTAAGAAAACATAGGGATTCCACATTCCATAATTCCTAACATAAGGAAAACCTTTGACATTTTTCTACTGTTTTTATTTTTGATCGAGTGACTTCTTCCCAAATAATAATAATGTTAAATCTTTGGTATGCATAGCTTGCAACAAGGTGCATTGTTTTATTTTGTTGTCATGAGATAGAACCTTGTGAAATTCTCAACATCTGAAATAAAATATATTTTGGAGTCAATTTAAATATCAGTCCTTGGGAAAGAGATTCCCTTGTTGACTTGAACATGTCATTATTATGAAAGAATTTTTATTTACTTCTCCATTACCACTACAGATACATTTTTGGCTTTTTAAATTTGTTGTATTACTTGTTCCAGGGTTCATATGTTTCTTCTTCCTATTTTAACTCCCAGATATCTTTGAAGCCAAATAGGTTTATGGATTTTAAGTCATATATATATATATATATATATATATATATATATATATAAAATTTATTTACTTATTTCTTTTAGGATATTAAAACAAAATCACGTTAAAAATCATTACACAATGGCAATTATGTTTCAATACTACAAATGTATCTCCTCAGGCAATAGTAAACTACTGGCGAATGAACAATTAATTTAATTTCGAAAGCAGAATACATCATCTTTTTTCGAGGGTGGGAAAAACGTTTTTTTAACATGAATTTGTTTTAAAATCCTAAAATAAATAATATTTAGCTCTACTCTGTATTGAGCCCTCTTTTAAATTAAAGCTTACAGACAGTGGAATTGTACAGTCATTGTTCTCATTTTACCTGGATGGATATATATATATATATATATATATATATATATATATATATATATTCATAGTATAACTTAATTTTGATGTTTTACTAACTCAACACAAACTTGTGAATGAAGTCCTATTTCTGGTGTTTTTGTTTTTATTACAGATGTGGCAAACTAAGTTGCTTTGTACAGAGCCTAGCCTGTTTTGTAAAGTCTGTTCAGTTAATGAGTTTTCATATATATATGTTATTATATATTATTATTATTATTGTATATATTATTATAAACTGTTACATTAAAACATGCAAGTTACCATGGCAAAAATGCATATTTGTTTTGATGTCTGATTTAGACATTTCATCATGTGGTTAAAATTGGTGGTAACAAATGATTTTATTTAAAAATAGAACTTATGAAACATCACTTCTTTTTAAATTTTTGAAAATTTTCCATGGAGGGCAAAGAAACAAATATATAATTTCCATAAAAGGAAAAGAAAGAAAAAGGCAGATTAAAGTGAAAAAAAAAAAAAGGAAAGAGAATAAGAAATCAATAAAAAGAAATAGAAAGAGGACAGAAAAAGGCATAAGAAAGTAACCCTACTACAGAGAGAAGGAAAAATGGGAGGAGTATATCCAAATTTTTCAGATACAAAGGAAAAGGAAAAAGAAGAAAATAAGATATGAGAAGTTGTTGATACAAGTTTAGCCAATGAAGACACATTAAGATGGAGAATTCAAAATTAAATGGAAATATAACATGACAAGAAAGAAGATATTTTAGATACATTATAGCATTTCAAACTTTATGGCATTTTGAAGGAAAACACATATTTAAACAAAATTAAACATAGTACATAAATAAAAGAAACTTTAAGAAGAAAAACCATATACAAACAAAACAACTACTTAATTATACCAACTTTACATTATAAATTAGAATACAAAATAAACTTTAAATATTAATGTGACTGTTACATATTTATTTCAAATTAAAAACTATTATCAAACAACATCACCAGTAAAATAATTATAAGCCAATTCATGGCTAACCTTACTACCAGTAATGATATTTATAAAATTTGTAGGAACAGGTTGGAATTAACTGGCTTCAGGATTGATTGATAGTTTATCAACCTTTTGTAGGTCATTTAAAGCCAGGGAATATTTCTAAATTGTAAAAATATTTTGGAGATAATGATTCAAAGATAAAAGTTTTACTAATTAACCCATAGCAGGAGGAAGAAGAGGTGGATTCATACCTTTCTCAAAGGTATTTGCGTATAAGTGAATATAACAAACTCATTGTGAATTGGAACACAGCTTACCAATTCACAATTCTGAGCCATTATCCATTGCACCAGCATCGCATCCAAGCTTACAGCACCTGGTATTCCCAAGCAGTCACCCATCTATGTTCTAATGAGATTCAACATTACTTAACTTTGGTGATCATACAGGAACTGATGTTTCAATGAGATAGGCTGTAAGCCCATTTGGCTTCTGGAGAAAGGACAAGTAGGTAGGCTTACAGTGAAGAAATGTTATAGATATGACATTCTTAGCTTAATAACTAGTAAGTCATGTATGACAAGTTTATAGGTGTCATGATAGATTTCCTCAATCTGCAATATTCTACCAAGTACAACAGTTGGTTTACATTGATGCTACAACAGTTATGAAGTTTGCCTAATATTGTACCACAAGATTTAGTGCTGTGAGCTACAATAAGAAATTCAATTCTTTCATTTAAAAAAAAAATTTACTTAGTTAATGGCAATAAATTGCTACTGCTCTTTCTAATGGTAATATTAACCATTTCCCTCAGCAAACATTTGGCATTCATTAAGCAAGCAGCTGGCACTGTTTTTGGTTGAAATTTATAAAAGCTTTCTCTTCTTAGGAAAACAGTTTTCTCAGCATCCTGGGTATGACGATAAACTACATCTGGTAGCAAAGCCACTGATTAATTGCTGTTCTCAGGTTTACTCTAACTTGGAGTAGTAGTATTTGTTAGGGTCCCAGTTATGGGCAAATAATTAATCCCCAATCTGGGGTCAAAACACAATGAAAGTATAAAAATACTTTATGATAAAAATATTACCAGCAATACATTTGACTCTCAGCAAAAACCCTCTTTACAAAAATATCAATGAAACCTGATCTACAAACTGATTTCTTACAAAGAATACACTTTCGCTGGTTCCTAGGCCTCATGAATTTAAACGTCCCATGAGGCTGGCATCCCGTTCCCACCCCTTCACCGTTGAAACTGTTAGATATAGACGTCTCTTCTACTCCAATAGCTTCATGTCTCGCACATCTTGCCTGTGGAACTCCCTTCCTTATTCCTGTTTCCCTGACAAATACAATCTCCAACTATTTAAGTATAACGTCACTCGACATCTCCAGTTGCCTTGATCTATCCACTTCCCTTCTCCACATCCTTTCTCCTTTCATTCCTATCTGCTCTCGCTCCAAATCTTCTGTAACCCCCTTGCCTTGATCGATCCACTATCTTTCTCCACATCCTCTCCTTTACCACTCCTATCTGTTCTTCCTCCAAACCTTCTGTAACCCCTTGTGTGCTCGTGGCTTCCAGCCTTTCTTAGGGTGATAAGCTTAAAAAAATATGTATGTATCCTAAAAATCTTGTCAGCATTAAATAACCCATTGAGGTGTCGATATGCTGTAAAACAAAATAAGCCAAAGCAAATAGTTTTCTTAGGTCCAGTAACTATTATTGCTCTTTCCAATACTGATAGGGATTTCCTTCACAAACTTCTGTTTGAAGTGGTGTGGATTGTTAGCATCTTGATTATATTATTTTCTCTTCCAGTTACAATTGCTATTCATTTTAGTTGTTGCTGCTGTTGGTAATCCTCAAGGGATATGATTTCTGTTATTTGGTACAGTTCTTGGTTTGTGATTCTGTAATATTCACAATATTCAAAGCAGAATTATCTTTTCCAAGACCCTCAGGCTTTACTCACTCAAAGCCTTTTTTCACCATTGATCTTAGAAAGCAATTGTATACAGCTAAGCATGCCAGAAAATGGTATTCAAGACAGAATTTCTTGATTTGAACTTTGAGATATTTAAATTGCTAGAGGATATTTGGCAAGGAAATCTGAAATAAAAGTAAGAAGGACTTTCCATTGAAAAGATGAGAATAAAGCCAGTAAAGAAACATGTCTATCTGGGTTATGCTGTAAGTGGTGATGGAAGGTGTGACAGATCCTCCAGATCTCTGTGCTACACTGGAAGGAGTAAATAAAGGGTACATTTTGAAATTCCATGGCAGTTAGTTGGTTTGATGGAGAGTATAATGGCAGTTGTGTTGTGATAGTCACAAGAAAGATGAGGATATTAGTCTGACTGAAAATAATATAAGCAGGTTTGGGCTGAGTTGTTGTATATCAATTTAAAATGTTATTTCTTTTTTTTTTTTGTCATAGGCAACAAATGAAATATCACAACTTACAATTACTATCATATATATATATATATATATATATATATATTTACTATAAACACTTAAGTGCATGTTTTATAGTAGATATCCTTTCTTTTCTTCCTTTTCTTACCATTCCTCCTTTTCTTCCTTTTCTTACCATTCCTCCTTTTCTTACCTCGTTATCTATATATTTAATACACATGGCTGTTGACCTGTTAAATTAGTATGACCCTCGCTGACAAGTTTGATCAATGGTTTTGGTTCTTGTGAGAATGACTGACTCTTGAAGCCAACAAGTACCATGCAGTGCTTATTACAGATGTGGCAAACTAAGTTGCTTTGTACAGGGCCTAGCCTGTTTTGTAAAGTCTGTTCAGTTAATGAGTTTTCATGTGACGGAAGAGGTTTCTGCATGTTTTCTGAGACACCCTGCAAAAAATTTTTTATATATATATATATATATATATATGTGTGTGTGTGTGTGTTTTTAAATTAGGCTATAGAAATCCTGACAAAGATTTTAAATTTTGACAAATAGAAATGTTTCATGAAACATATATATATATATATATATATATCTCAAATTAAAGCTGTGCAACTTATGAACACAGACGGAATCTCTGTTGGATTAATCCATACTTAGTATCGCATAGAAAAAGCATGCTATAATTTTGAACTTAGAAATTTTACCTTATTTCTAAAAAAAAAAAAAAAAAAAAAAATCAACAAACCCCATTACAAAGAAAATACCTAAAAAGAATATTAATAAATAACCAGCATCCAATTAATACTCCCCATGTGCACATGTTCATAAAACCTGTATGTAAAGAATATAAGATCCAAATATTTGCTTGTCCTGGGTAAGACAATAAACTACGTCCAGCAGCAAGGCCTCTGATAAGGAGGTTTTGAGGAGCGTGGAACCACCTCTTAATTGTTGGTGTTCCCAGGTCCACCCTGACCCAGGGCGGTAGCACCTGTTAGGGTCCCAGCTATTGGCAAATAGTTAACTATTACCAGCAATACAATTTTGAAGGAAAAATATTACCAGAAACAGATTTTTAACAAAATATTACCAGCAATAAAAATGTTGCTGGCATTAAATAACCTACTGGGGCTGATATGCCGTAAAACAAACCAAACCAATCAAATATATATGTATACATACACACCTTTTTTACCAAACTATCACTATGAATCTATTTCAAAATTTTGTTGGCATTAAATGGCCCACTGAGGTTGACATACCATAAAACAAAACAACCAACCAACTATTAAGATTTTGGCTTATGGCCATATCACATTGAAACTTTGGTTCCCATATGATCACCAAAGTTAAGTAATGTTGAGCCTGCTCAGTACCTAAATGGTGGGACTGCTTGAGAATACCAGGTACTGTAAACTTGGATGAGGGTGCAGAATTGAATCCACCTCTTTCCCCCAGGTAAGACTTATATCACGAAAATCATTATTGTCTCCAAAAGTATTTTTATAATCTAAAAATATTTTCTGGCTTTAAATAACCTGTAATGGATTGATAAGTCATAGAAAATGAATCCGTCTCTTGATTTCCATGGGTAATGTTCAGCTGAGCTGCATTCTTTAGTTCCAGACCTTTACAGCTAAGACATATCATGCTACTTCCGTGGAGGAGGTGAATCGCCCAATTACCCTTATACTCCAATTGTAAGAAGAAAGTTCCACTCGGACATCTTTTCCTCTAACAACTAATTGGTAGGATAGTACTTAACAGGTTAAGTCAATTCTGATTATGTAGTATGGCATGGAACATCTGTTCTGTGAAGGCCTGAACTGGTGAAACTAAAGTGTGTAGCTTTGCTGAACATCTGTCATTAAAATAACAATGGAGTAGTGAGAGGCTAGCTTTGCTTTGTCTGTGGGGAAAGAGGTTGTATGGTAGAAAACAAGTCATTATCTTCCATGTAGAATTTTTTTTTAAAATCCTGTCAAATCTGGAAATTGAGGATTCAGCAGCTCCAGCACAGATATGGCAGCAATACTTCATTTTTGGTCTGATCTCTGTTTTGTAAAGATAGAGCATGGCAGGAGGAGTCTAGTATTTTCTGGAGTGGTACAATTTGGAAAAGCTGATGAAAGCTGTGATTGGCCTGAAGTAGACTGATAAAATTTATCATTAGTATCACATTGCATGTTGACCTTGGCAGTACTTTGGAACCTCAGTTGGAGAAAAGTGAAATGTTTTTTTACTTAAAAAAAAAAAAAAACTACCAGTCCCAAATACCATGAAAATTGATATGCTCAGACATTTGGCATTTAATGTTGGAGTGTAATTACTAATCCTTGTCTATCATCAGACTATTTCAGGATGAAAGAATCAAGATAACTCTAAAAAAAAAATATGATTATAGGTAACTAGTATCACCCATGAAACATTTCAAATGTATTTGAATATTTGAGATGGTAAGTGGTGCCAAGTATCCAAATATGTCTTGTGTTACTATAACCATGGAATTTTACAATTTAAAAAAAAATTCTAATTCCTAATATCCCCTCCACACACACACACACAAATTCAGTTATGGCAAAATGATGCTTGCTTGCTTCAAGTTGTGATAAGTCTGCCTCCTGTTACTACAAAAACAGATTTTCTCATTGTGTAGTTATAGTGAGACCAGATAGCTAAATATTACTTGAAGGTTGTTTATTTTTACCATTTTCTTTAATTATTATTCATATTGAATACTGATGCCATATCTGCTCTGGTACTTCTGCTGTATATCTCAAGATTCTTGACAAAATTAAAAGGGTCTGTAATGTAATCTATTCTGACCTGGTAACTCGACTTCAGTCACTTTCTCACCGACATGACATGTCTTCCCTCTATCTTTTCTAAAAATATTTTCATGGCAACTGTTCTTAAGAGCTTTTTTTCCCCCTGTGTTTGACTAGACGCATTTATCCGTGCCACTAGACTGGCAACTATCTCTCATTTTTTTTACTGCTGAAATCGTCAGGTGTAACTGTAAGTTTTATTCTAATAGTTTCTTTTCTCACACTCCTTGCCTGTGGAACTCTCTTCTGATTTCTTGATTCCCAGTCACCTACAATCTTCAAAAGTTTAAGTGCAACATGAATTGCAATCTTCTTTCTTCCTGAACCCTGTTCCTTTATTGTCCATTTTCTCACTTCTCCTAACTAAAGTCTTCTCATTCTCTTTCATTCCTTGTAACTTCTGTGTCCTAGTCATATTATCACCGATTTAAAAAAAAAAAAAAAATTATATATATATATAACATCAATAAGCTAAGTGTCAAATTTTATATATATGCTACCTGAATTCTACCAAATACAAAATAATTTCCATGCCTGATGATGACCAGAGGAACTGTCAAAAGTAATTACATATTTAAGGAAGACCTAATACAGTTTATAATTTAAAAAAACAAGGATCATAACATTTATCGAATGATTAGTGGGTTAATGCATCTTTAAAATTAGTGAAGGGATTTCGCCATTTTATATCATTAACTTTACTAATCTACTTTTTGTATGTATGATGCATTATTATATATATATATATAAAGAAATATAGTCTTAAGATGTGCTATATTTATGGAATAAAGTGCTCAATATCAGAGATAGAGCGTGTGTAAATATAAAAGTAAACATAGAAGTTAACACTTAGAGGCAACAGTCTGTTTCATGCTAGATGCAATCGTCAGGCCACGAGTGCTGTTATTTTTCTCGGCTATTTATATATACGGGTCAGTGATAACACATTTTCTCAGCTGGTTTGTTTTCACTTTAATAGAAGACCTTAGCATTCGGTTCTATGAAATAAGTTAAACTGTAGTGTTCTTATTTAGGAGATAAAAGAAGAGACAAACTTCAACATGACTTCTGCTGATTACAGATCTAATGTACACTTTAGAATGGCTCAAAACAAATCAAAACAATAAAGATGAAGATTCTCGTGAAAAAAAAAAAATACTACATTCATTTCCATGCAGGCATTAACTTAGCTTAAATCATGTGACACTATTATAATCAAAACCATGACTCCCATAGCCCCTTAGGATCATAGGGATGCCACATGTACTGCAACCATAGCAGTGGTGTCTTTTCGAGCAAGCTAACCTGACAGAGCCCAATCTTCTGCAGGCTGGTTTGAATTCAGTTTTTCTTCTAGACTTGTTGCTATTCAAGACCCAGCCTGTCCTGCTGTTTACCCAAATGGGGTTGTGAAGAAATATTTTTATAGTTTGTCTGTATTTTTAGATCATAATCTTATATATAAAAATAAATGCGTGTTTGTGAGAGAGAGAGAGAGAAAGATGAACAATTGTTTACAATACTGACAATATCTAGTTTCCGTTAATAACAAAACAGTAAAAAATACTCTAATATGACCTTTGGATAGTTTATCCACAAGTTTGCAACAACTTCTTTAAAAACTGGAATACAATATAAAAAAAAATTACAGACCTTGCTGATTAAATGTAATACAAATTTAAATGAATTCTTGCTGCCAAAATATGCATCATTTTTTTTTTTAAATTGTTAATTGTTCACGTATGACTACCATTATAATCCCATCTGAGAAAAGTTGATGCACTTTCTTTCTACACCTGCTCTGCTACACTTGATTTAGTGGTTTCCTTTCAAATAATGGTTTTCAAGTGATTAAGTTTGATTTAAGAGGACAACTGGTTTTGCTTATATATATATATTTCACAGACTTTTACATATGCAACCTTTGATTATATTTTTCTCCTAGAAAATTAACTTTTTCAAGAAAGTTGAATAGTGTAGTTCTGAGCTTGCCTTGATGTTAGTTACACAGCATTTTGCTAACTGAAAATGTATCAAAACTTGCAGAATTAGTTTCGAGACAGTTACAAGCTTAAAGTTTGAATCTTTTACTCAGATAAGGCTTATCTAAATCACTACATTAAAAAAAATTAACATTGTTTTATAGGATTGATAATGTGTAATTGATTTAATTTTTTTTAGGGCTTATCAACCTTTTGCAGGTTATTTAAAGGCAGAAAATATTTAGATTTTTGGGTGACTGTTTGAGAATATCAGATGCTATAAACTTGGATATACTGGAAATGTAATGGATAACTGTTCAGAATTAGAGAGCTGAGTTTCAATTCCAGTTGGGTTCGTTACATTCACTTAAGCACAAATACTTTTGAGAAAGACATGAATCCACCTCTTCTTCCATAGGTTAATTAGTAGGACCTGTGTATCAGTAAAATCATTATCGCCAAAAGATTCTGAAAATATTTACTGATACATGTCCTATTAATTATAGCACCTGGTATTTGCAAACAGTCACCCATATAGGTACTGATAGGCTCAATGTTACTTCAGTGATCATACAAGAACAGGTGTTTCAATGTGATTTAGCTGTAAGCCTTAATAATGTGTGTGCAGTATTCCTCTGGTTAAATGGAGAAACCTTTTCGGTAAAAATTGTTCAGTCATGGTAATACAATTGACTACGTTCCCAGACAAGGAGTGGCTATCTAGACACTGGGAAATTTTTAACAATAGCCAACAATTTTATTGACCAATATCTCCTGCCTTTCTCATATCATTATATATATATATATATATATATATATATATATATATATATATATATATATATATATATATATATATAATATATATATATAAAATGCGTGCTGCCATATCTGTGCTGGAGCTTCCCATTGCTCACTTTTTAGCCTTGATAAAGTTCAAAAGTGCCTCCATGGCCTTGTGGGTGATTAATTATTTCCCACTTTACAACCTCTTTTGCCCACAGGCAAAACCTCCCAAATTCTGTTGCTATTTCCACAGCAGATGTTCTGACGAGCTACATTCATTATTTCCACCAGTTCAGACCTTCACAGCTAAATCCCACCATGCCACATACACAGAGCTGAATCAGCCCCATTCTCTTCATATTTTGTTAGTAATAAGTTCCATTCAGACAGCGTCTTCCTGAGAAATGCTATTTTGTAGAACAGACTCCTTCCCTAACTGCTATAAACTTAAACTCTTCAAGTCTATGGTTAATCATTATCTTTTATACATATTCTCTTTGCACTTTTTTCCTCCTCCTCTTATGTTCATACAACAATTTCATTGAGTAACCGTCTACTTTGAGTGGCTCTTCTATGGGTTACTTAGTAGGACTATAATTAAAGGTTGTGTATGTAAAAATCTGCAGTTCTGATAATATATGTAAACAAAACCATCTGTTCTCTTAAATCAAACTTAATCACTTGAAAATCCTTATTTGAAAGGAAACCACTAACTCAAGTGTAGCAGAGCAGGTGTAGAAAGAAAGTGCCTCAGTTTTTGTAGAATGGGATTATAATGATAGCCATAGTAAGAAGCAGCACATATAAATGACTAAAACATAAATTCATCTTTCTTTCTAACACTACTTATTTTGTGTGGAAACTATTGAAGCAAGTGTTATGCATAAGTTACCTTTATATACATTTTTAAACTGATGCTTCATGTTTATTCATATTCACTAGTATCCCTGCAATAGTCCATAAAAATGTGCTCCTGAATTAGCTCCTGTTCTTTCTAAACTCTACAATAAATACCTAGCTGGTTCTGGTTTTCCTGCATGTTGGAAATTCTATATAGTTTCAGTCTTTAAGAACTCAGTTAAAAGGATCAGACAGTTTACCTATCAATCTGCAAGCCTTCTCTCACTTTTTCTTTTTTTTTTCTTTTTTTTTCTTTTTTTTTTCTTTTTTTTTCTTTTTTTTTTCTTTTTTTTTCTTTTTTCTTCTTTTTTTTCTTTTTTTTTCTTTTTTTTTCTTTTTTTTTCTTTTTTTTCGTTTTTTTTCGTTTTTTTTTCGTTTTTTTCTTTTTTTTCGTTTTTTCTTTTTTTTCGTTTTTTCTTTTTTTTCGTTTTTTTCTTTTTTTTCGTTTTTTCTTTTTTTTCGTTTTTTTCTTTTTTTTTCGTTTTTTTCTTTTTTTTTCGTTTTTTCGTTTTTTTCTTTTTTTACTTTTTCGTTTTTTACTTTTTCTTTTTTTACTTTTTCTTTTTTTACTTTTTCTTTTTTTACTTTTTCTTTTTTTACTTTTTCTTTTTTTACTTTTTCTTTTTTTACTTTTTCTTTTTTTACTTTTTCTTTTTTTACTTTTTCTTTTTTTACTTTTTCTTTTTTTACTTTTTCTTTTTTTACTTTTTCTTTTTTTACTTTTTCTTTTTTTACTTTTTCTTTTTTTACTTTTTCTTTTTTTACTTTTTCTTTTTTTACTTTTTCTATCTTTCGATTTCTTTTGGCCATGTACTAGAATCGCTAATCAACTCGAAATTGGTGAAGCATCTTACATCACAAGGTGTTCTTTCAAGCAAGAAATATGGCTTTTGCTTCTTTTGATGATAGTCAATCAAGCTAGATAAGATTGGTGAAACTTGGGCTCTTGCTTTGGATATCTCAAATATCTCTGGCATGCTGATCTTCTTCAAAAGTTCAAAGATAATGGGATTTCTGGATGAATTTTTCATCTAATTCAGTCTTTCTTATCAAATCATGAAATGAGTTACCTTGAATCGTCACTCTTCTAGGTCTGTCTGATTTAAAGCAGTGTTCCCCAGTGTTCTGTCTTTGGACAAATCTTATTCCTAATTTTCATCAATGAACTTCCTGATTTACTCCTGTCTTAATGGTAAGTCTGATTCGTTCAATATGGTCAAAGTGGCAGCTGATCTCAAAAATGACCTACAATCTGCTGTTAACTGGGACAAAAAATAGCTTGTTAATTTTTATAACTTCAAAATGAAAGGACTCTCTTTTTTAATTATTTTAGAGAATTTTTCCCTTCCATCAGCATGACTGATGCTAACCTCGAGGGTGACTCATTGTGTCTTCTCGGACTAATGTTTTCCACTGACATGAATTGAAAAGATTATATTAAGTCAACTGCTAGGTCTGCTGCAAGGAAAGTTTGTTTACTGTGTCATGCTAGAGAATTTTTCATGTTTATCTTACACATTTATAAGTATATAATTTTTCCATGTATAGAATGTTACTGTCACATCAGGTCTGGTGCTTTTACTATCTATTTAGAGATTATTGATAAAATTCAAACTATCTGCAATGTTATCAATCCTGACTTGGCATCTTGGCTTCAGTTACTTCCCCACTACTATAATGTAGCTTTCCTGTACCTTTTTTTATAAATATTTTTTTCATGGTAATAATTCTAAGTTTTGCTTTTTCATGCCTAGACTTTATGAATTTAAGCACAGTACTAGATTGGTGGGATGAACCGTAAGTTCTATGCTAACAGTTCCTTCTATCACACTTCTCTCCTGTGGAACTCATTTTGCTTTCCTGTCACTTTTGCATTTCACTTTTTGAAGATTAATGTCCCTTTATCTTCTCCCTCTCCTTAATCCCTGTTCTTTTATTCTTCTCACTCCTTAATAATGTTTTCTTTTTCATATTTTATATTTGGTAGCCTCTTGCATCTTAGAGGATTTATTGCTTTGCTTGGGGTGAAATGATTAAAAATGGTTATTTTCCTTACTTAAAAGATTTGTACACAGATCATGCACTTTTGTGTTTAAAATCTCTTCTTGTGGTTGAATTTCAAGAATGAGAAAAATGGCCTGGTTTTAGGTCATCTGGATAATAGGAACATGAGGGGAGCTTCCAGATTTCACAGCTGGAAGTGTGTGGTGCGTAAAAATATTATAAATGCAATACACCAGAAAAGCTGTTCATGATCCTGTTTTTCAAGTTAATTTCTGGTTCAGTTATTTCTATATTTCCTTGGTTATCCGAACACCTTAGAACAGGTTGAAAAATATGTCCTGGTAATTCAAAATTCCAGAAAATTCGATAACTTAATCATTGAAGAGGTATGAAGAAGGAAATTGTTTCATGAAAGCAAATTTAACATTTATGTCATCAAATAATATTTTCAAACCTTTTGTTCAAGGGTTTGTCTAGTTGATTTTGTCCATTTCTAACTGGCCACACATTTTTTGGCTATTAACTCTGGAAGTTGGATTAAAATAGATGTATTTGTATGAGCAGCTTCTGGTTGAAAGTGCAACTAATTTAGACATGTGTCAAATAAGCAATGATTATCATGACTTGTATGTCATGTTCCTCTAAGTGTTGCATAAGCCATAATCTCTGGTGTAACCAAACTGTGGCATTTCAAATGTATGCTTTTTGTATGAAAACAACAAGGAAATCACAATGAATCTATTGAACTGATTTTATCGATGCTTTTATCAAATGTTGACTTTAGTTTTCTAAATTCTCAAAATGCTTGTCTGAAATGAAATATTAGAATGGGTTTGGTTCAAATAACTGAAAAATGTTTGAATGATTTCAGCTTTTTTATGACTGGATAATTGAAGTTTGAAAAATCAATGTATAGATAATCAAGGATGTACGGTATTATGAACAAATGTTGAAAAGGAAATTGCAAGATAAGTCCTGAATAACTTGGGATGTGTGGATAGCATAGTGGTTATTAATGTGGAAAGTTGAATTTGCAGGACAAGTGGAAATTCTATCTGGCTCTGTTGCATTCACTTTCACACAAATGCTCTTAGGAAATCTGTGAAACTTTCCCTCCATCCCACTCTCCTCCATCCCTCTCTCCTCCATCCCTCTCTCCTCCATCCCTCTCTCCTTCCTCTCTCCTCTCTCCTTCCTCTCTCCTCTCTCCTTCCTCTCTCCTCTCTCCTTCCTCTCTCCTCTCTCCTTCCTCTCTCCTCTCTCCTTCCTCTCTCCTCTCTCCTTCCTCTCTCCTTCCTCTCTCCTCTCTCCTTCCTCTCTCCTTCCTCTCTCCTCTCTCCTTCCTCTCTCCTCTCTCCTTCCTCTTTCCTCTCTCCTTCCTCTCTCCTCTCTCCTTCCTCTCTCCTCTCTCCTTCCTCTCTCCTCTCTCCTTCCTCTCTCCTCTCTCCTTCCTCTCTCCTCTCTCCTTCCTCTCTCCTCTCTCCTTCCTCTCTCCTCTCTCCTTCCTCTCTCCTCTCTCCTTCCTCTCTCCTCTCTCCTTCACATCTTTCTCTGCCTCTCTTGTTCTCTCTTTCCTACACACCCCTGCTCTCCCTCCTTACCATCTCTCTCCCTCTCTTCCTTCTGTCTCTCTTCTCTCCCTCTCTTAGAAAGGTAATTTCTCAAGATTTGGGTGTCAATCAGTCTAGGAGATAAGAACCATAAGTGCCTACAGCTTGACTTAAAATTATATTATCGTTAGTCTGTTACATTCATTATTGCACTAATGAACATGGGGAAAAGCATTAATCCATTTCTTCTCTCCCTAGCTATGGATTAAATGACAGGGTAGAGAAAATCCTGTAGTATTTGGTAGAAGCTAGTTTAGAAGTGGTTTCCCATAAAGTAATGGCAATTCACATAGAACCAAGAAAAAGAATTTGTAGAGAGCCATAACCACTTCTGTTCTGAAAGGACAAAACCTTAATAAAAAAAACAAATTAGGGTCAGGAAGGTACAACTTTATTGTAAACAAGTTTGTTTGTTTTTGCTTCAGATAAACATTTTTATTAGATATTTCTAAACAATTGATTTCAAAGCTTTTGAAGCAGTAGACATATTTGTTAATTGATGCATAAAATTGGGTCATGGGAGATGCTTTTCTGAAAAGTGAACAAACTTCCCAGTTGAATGATTTCAGACATTAAAGATCTTTGTTCTTGAAAATGAAGCAAGCATATGCTGAGCATAAAACATGGCCTGCATTTAAAATGTTGCTGTCGTTCAGATACCAAAATCTATTTTTATTAATCTATTACATATATAAAAGAATATGCAAGTAGTTTACTGGTTATTGGTACAGAAAATGGAATTGGCAAGCTAACTTCAAATTCTGGCCTTACATGAATGTACTTGAAAGGGTTGACTGTGTTCCCTACCATTTGAGTAGCAGAGAAGAGACACATTAATACCTCCACCCCACACACATACCTTAAATAAAAGTGTTACATTTTTTACTTTGTAAGGAAACTGACAGGAACCATTAAGTTGTATATGGAAGGCTATGAGAAATAATTTTAAAAAGGGCCAATTATGAAGGTCTTCCATAAAATACTTATACAGTTGGAATATCCTATTGCTTATAATTGAAGTCTAAATATTTTATTCTTCATAAAAGAGTAATTCAATTTTTTAGTCAACTTAATACTTTGGAGATGAAGCCTCATTCGGAGTTTTGGTGCCAAGATGACAGACCTTTTCACAAGCCCTCACTTGAAATACAAAAAATTGATATGAAATCACAGAAGCAAAACTATCCTAAAAAACACTATTGAAAGACCTAGATGTGCAAAAAATGCAAGAAGCCATTTGATTGTTTGGTACAAAAACCAGCTAGCTAATCTGGAGGCTTGTATAAATTGGGCTGATGGATTGGCCCAGTCGTCGTCTTTACCATCGGACTTTTTGGATGATAGATCAGCCCTGCCGTCTCCTAAGGGTTTTAATAAAAAATGTGACTAGCTACAATTAGTTGAGGCAAATTAAAATAAATATGGTTATTTAGACATTCTAAAAAGTATGGAAAAATAAGTGCCAAAAAACTTCTATTTTTTTCTTTTTTTCTCTCTGTAAATTTGTCAATAGCTACAGATAGTGGTGGCTTGACTTAAAATGTTAAATAATTCTCAATATTGCCAAGGGTCAATATTTGAGCGATTTTATGTGCATATAGACACACAGGGAATTATAAACTGAACCTATTATTTAATCTACAGGGATAGACTGTTATCATTCCACTACCTAAGTCTGGAAATATCTTGTCTAGTTCCTATTTTTAGTACAGATTAGTTATTGTTTGCCCTGTTTCCACTTAATCCAAATACACACAGTCCAACTCAAGGATTTGAACTCAGAATTGTGAGCAGTTCTAAAAATAATAACTAGACAAAATATCACTAAACATGGACAGTGGAACAAGAACAGTCTACCCCTGTAGATTAAATAAAGGCTTTAGTTAGTAATTCCCTTTAGGTTACCTACAGTGTGGTCTGAAAGTACTGTCACCACCTACCAAAAAGCAATGAGAACAAAAGAAAAACAAATAATACAAAGCACATGTACTGAATTCAGTTTATTCACTTTCAATGACTCTGTCACAGCCTCTCTTCCAAACTGTAGGAGCTGGTGTCTGACATCTGAAATAAAAAAAATTATATTATGTAGAGTGACAAGACTTTCGGAGCACCCTGTAGTTCAACATTAACTTCAAGGCCAGAGTGAATAATGGTTGAAACATTGAGGTAACAACAACAAAGATTAGGAAAATTGTCCACATGTAACAACTGTATAAATAACTCTTCACCCCCAGAAATTAAAAAACAAAGCATTCACTCTTAATCTACCCAGACAGTTCCACCAGTTCAGACATTTACAGCTAAGACAAGCCATGCTACTTTCACAGTGTTAAATCACCCTCATTTCCCCTGTATTCCAAATGTAAGAAGAATGTTTTTGGTAACAGACTCCCATGTATATTCTTCCTTGAACACTAAAATCTTGCTCTTATGTAAGGGCATTTTTCCAAATTAAATGTTAAAATCTTACTAGCAGAAAGATTTAAATTATAATTTTGAAAGCTGTTAAATAATTTTCCACATGATATTTTAATTCAAAATTGAAATGGATATATCGGCCAGAAATCTGCTTATTGTTTGTGTTCAAATGCAGGTAAAAGTCTAGGATCTTGAATGATGATTTTCAAGGCAAAGAGACTTGCTCCTCATTCTACCTAACTTTATTTTCCCTATATTGGTCATTGTGATATATTAGGTTGGTGCAAAAATAATGTCGTTTTTTGACATTCAACTTCATGTGAGAAAACGACATTATTTTTGCACCAACCTAATACAAAGATTTGGTTACCTGTACCTGTTGTGGCATTTACTTGGTTGAGCTGGCTTCATTAAACAAACCTGCCGCATCCGAACATAAGCCAACCAAACATAGCATAGGTTGTATTTATTCAGACGTGCAAATCCATGGAAGAAGTTTCAGTGGGGATTTGGATTTACAATTGGTCCTAGCTGCATGTATACACGCTTTTAGTATAGTGAAATCTGGTTTGAATTCACAGCTTACTTTTTACACTGGTTGCCGCCTAACACCCAGCCTGTCCTGCTACTCATAGCTGTGGCAAAAATAAATGGATTCTTACCTTTCCCAAGGGTATGAGCACGTAAGCGAATGTAATAAATTCATACTCAAATCTCTGATTTCTCAAACTGAACTGCTAACCATTACTTCACTGTGCCACCTTAAAAAGCTTTGGTCAGAAAATATCAAATTATATTTGTTTCCCAATACACAAGTACTTGCAAAAGTCCTTACTGAATTTGAAACCCTACTACTGGTTCAATTAAATGTCATTATTTCATGTTTAATATAGGTATTCTTATTTTATGTGCCAAGTTCTTTCAAGAAGTAGGTGATCTTTTGTTGCTCAAAATAACTTTTGACTTTTTACCATCTCTTTGTCTTCATTCAACTAATCATTCATAAAAACTAATTAAGTAGGCTACTTGCTGTTTCCCTACTTTTTCTCTTTCTTTCAGCATATCCACAATTTACATTATTTGGACTGTTGTCCTCACCTTTGTCGGTTATTGGTTATCGCCTGTTAATTCTCCTTGAGGACACATGGCATAGTGGATAAAGGTGTTGGTTAGATCTAGTGACAGGACCCAAAGAGTTGTGAGTTCAATACTTGGTTAAGGCAGTGGAGAACTTTCAGAGGGGAATTAACAAGAGATAACTGACATCCATTAGACATGGCATGTGGAACTAGAACAGTCTACCCCAGTGAGCAACATAAAGGGTTCGGTTCGACATCCCAACCAGCTGAAGAAGGCCAGAGCGTACAACAGCCGAAACATGATAAATATGGCGACAAAGATGAGAACAATAGTCCAAATAATGTAAATAGTGTACATAATACCTCATCTCAGAAATATAGACCGATTCAGCATATTCTTTGAGTATTAAATTCCCTTTGTTATCTTTCCTTTTAGAAATTTTAACTCTCCTTTTCTAATTGTAAGTATATGGTGTTCTTATTTTCTTTAAATCATCTCCGTTGGTCACATGTTCAGTCCATTGTATTTTCAGCATTTGTTGATAGAAATAAATCCCTGTTGCTTCAAATCTCTTCATCTGTGAGGAGATGTCCAGCATCTACCATATAAAAGATTGGTTATTACAGAGCAGTCCAGTACAATTTTTTTCTTAAAATATTTTTTCTTTTTTTAAAACTTAATTTCAAGAAGGTATCTTACCCTGTTCTTATGTATCATCGGATTTCTGTGTCCTATTTTATATGTGCCGTGAGCAATCATGGCTCTCCACAGCCTCCTACTCTCATGTCCAAGAATTTTCAGCTCCTTTTTTATTCTGAGTATATGTCTTTTTGTTTCCATTTTCTTTAAGACTTCTTTGTTGCTGATACACTCTGTCCACACTATTCTCATCATCCTTCTGTAGAACCATTTCTGTTGCCATCAATTTTTTCCTCAGCTGTAAGGAAAATGTCCAGTATTCCCTGCCATACAAGAGGATTGATATTCAATAAGTCTATTACACTTTGCTGTTTCTAATGAGACACGTCTGTTTCTTACTATCAAGCTTTTGGGATGCTTCTTTCACTATCCCAATCTGCCTTCAGATTCCAGTATCATATTTTTCTGTCCACTTTTAAAACACATTTCAGATATTTAAATTTATATAATTACTTAATTTTGGTAACTCTAACTTATAGTTAAGATCTTGGGCTGTTCATTTTGCTGACAACGAAACATTGTCATTTTATAAATGATATTTAGTCCTTTTTTGTCGTTCTTTGCTATCTTCTGTAGCATTCTTCCAGTTTTTTTTCTGTATCTATTATGAACAGTTTCATTGAGATTTATTGGATAACACTGAAATACATTATAGTATAAAAAGAAATGGTAAGTTCAATCTAAGGGAAACAATAATTGAAACAAAGCAAGTTCAGTCGGCCAATGATGACAATTCCAGAACAACGTAACTATAAACAAATTTTTTTTTCTATCCTCTGCCAGCCGCTATGATGAAGAAAGCATTACCTCGAACTGTCGTCAGTGAGACACGCTGCAAGAGCCACTCCGTTTCGCGAGGCTCGTTCCTTAATCGAGACGCAATCGCGCCAATCCTCCGAAGGAACACCATCAAACGAGGGCCAATAATGTTAAGATTGTGTCCACTGATAATAAATCCTAGTATTTCTCTAAGGATTTCTTCGCTGTAAAGGTTGAATAAGTCCAGTGAGAAGAGGAGACATCCTTTTGTTACACCCCTTTCTATTTTGGTGTATATGCTAAAATCTTTTCTTTTTTTCTTTAATGGAAGCTGTGAAAGCAATTTTCTCCAAAGCAATACCGATTCTTCTGGTTTGTCATTTATAAAATGTTCTCTCTTCATTCCTTGCATCATTAACCTTAATTCCAGAATTTTTTTCATGTCCTTAATATTTTTATTCTTGATCCATTGCAAAGTTTATGCAAACATCCCAACTCCCACTTGCCATTATTCAAGAAGTTTGCAGGTTTGTTTACATATTTATCTAAGTCAACCAGGACTGATAGATATATTTTTGTTCATTACTTATTCTAATAACAAACTCTTTATATTTGCTTACGTTAGGATTTCTCGGGTTTCTTTGGCGCTAATCTGCTAAATTAATTTTTCTAGAAGATTATATTCTTTCTTTATTAACCTTGAACTGAATTGTTTTCTCTAAAATTGGCTTCTCTTTTTTTGTTTTTGTAATTATTTTTCTTAAGGTTATTTATAAAATTATAGATAATCTACCACAAGTTTATAATAGTAAGGTACTCAGTGAGAATCAAAGTAATTTCACAAGCTGCTTTGGTCCAACAGGTTTGATTGTTAACACACTGTAACTGACACCAAAGAAGCAATTTGAGGTTCTGCTTGAGATGCATCAAAACTATTTTATTTTTATTTTTTTGTCAAGTATTTGTTGATAATTATTTCATGAGAGCTCCTGTATATTCCCTTTTGAAATTGTATAAAATTCTTCATGATAAAATTATCTCCCTGCATGTTTTTCTCTGTCCATCCGTCTCTCTTTGGCTCTCTCTGTCCGACCGTGCGTCCTTCTTTGGCTCTCTCTGTCCGACCGTGCGTCCTTCTTTGGCTCTCTCTGTCCGACCGTGCGTCCTTCTTTGGCTCTCTCTGTCCGTCCGTGCGTCCTTCTTGGGCTCTCTCTGTCCGTCCGTGCGTCCTTCTTGGGCTCTCTCTGTCCGTCCGTGCGTCCTTCTTTGGCTCTCTCTGTCCGTCCGTGCGTCCTTCTTTGGCTCTCTCTGTCCGTCCGTGCGTCCTTCTTTGGCTCTCTCTGTCCGTCCGTGCGTCCTTCTTTGGCTCTCTCTGTCCGTCCGTGCGTCCTTCTTTGGCTCTCTCTGTCCGTCCGTGCGTCCTTCTTTGGCTCTCTCTGTCCGTCCGTGCGTCCTTCTTTGGCTCTCTCTGTCCGTCCGTGCGTCTCTCTTTGGCTCTCTCTGTCCGTTTGCCCGTCTCTCTCTCTCTCTCTCTCTGTCCGTTTTTCCGTCTCTCTCTCTCTGTCCGTTTTTCCGTCTCTCTCTCTCTCTGTCCGTTTGTCCGTCTCTCTCTCTCTGTCCGTTTGTCCGTCTCTCTCTCTCTGTCCGTTTGTCCGTCTCTCTCTCTCTGTCCGTTTGTCCGTCTCTCTCTCTCTGTCCGTTTGTCCGTCTCTCTCTCTCTGTCCGTTTGTCCGTCTCTCTCTCTCTGTCCGTTTGTCCGTCTCTCTCTCTCTGTCCGTTTGTCCGTCTCTCTCTCTCTGTCCGTTTGTCCGTCTCTCTCTCTCTCTCTGTCCGTTTGTCCGTCTCTCTCTCTCTCTGTCCGTTTGTCCGTCTCTCTCTCTCTCTCTGTCCGTTTGTCCGTCTCTCTCTCTCTGTCCGTTTGTCCGTCTCTCTCTCTCTGTCCGTTTGTCCGTCTCTCTCTCTCTGTCCGTTTGTCCGTCTCTCTCTCTCTCTCTGTCCGTTTGTCCGTCTCTCTCTCTCTGTCCGTTTGTCCGTCTCTCTCTCTCTGTCCGTTTGTCCGTCTCTCTCTCTCTCTCTGTCCGTTTGTCCGTCTCTCTCTCTCTCTCTGTCCGTTTGTCCGTCTCTCTCTCTCTCTCTGTCCGTTTGTCCGTCTCTCTCTCTCTCTCTGTCCGTTTGTCCGTCTCTCTCTCTCTCTCTGTCCGTTTGTCCGTCTCTCTCTCTCTCTCTGTCCGTTTGTCCGTCTCTCTCTCTCTCTGTCCGTTTGTCCGTCTCTCTCTCTCTCTCTCTCTGTCCGTTTGTCCGTCTCTCTCTCTCTCTCTCTCTGTCCGTTTGTCCGTCTCTCTCTCTCTCTCTCTCTGTCCGTTTGTCCGTCTCTCTCTCTCTCTCTGTCCGTTTGTCCGTCTCTCTCTCTCTCTCTGTCCGTTTGTCCGTCTCTCTCTCTCTCTCTGTCCGTTTGTCCGTCTCTCTCTCTCTCTCTCTCTGTCCGTTTGTCCGTCTCTCTCTCTCTCTCTCTCTCTGTCCGTTTGTCCGTTTTTCCGTCTCTCTCTCTCTGTCCGTTTGTCCGTCTCTCTCTCTCTCTCTGTCCGTTTGTCCGTCTCTCTCTCTCTCTCTGTCCGTTTGTCCGTCTCTCTCTCTCTCTCTGTCCGTTTGTCCGTCTCTCTCTCTCTCTCTCTGTCCGTTTGTCCGTCTCTCTCTCTCTCTGTCCGTTTGTCCGTCTCTCTCTCTCTCTGTCCGTTTGTCCGTCTCTCTCTCTCTCTCTGTCCGTTTGTCCGTCTCTCTCTCTCTCTCTGTCCGTTTGTCCGTCTCTCTCTCTCTCTCTGTCCGTTTGTCCGTCTCTCTCTCTCTCTCTGTCCGTTTGTCCGTCTCTCTCTCTCTCTCTGTCCGTTTGTCCGTCTCTCTCTCTCTCTCTCTCTGTCCGTTTGTCCGTCTCTCTCTCTCTCTGTCCGTTTGTCCGTCTCTCTCTCTCTCTGTCCGTTTGTCCGTCTCTCTCTCTCTGTCCGTTTGTCCGTCTCTCTCTCTCTCTGTCCGTTTGTCCGTCTCTCTCTCTCTCTGTCCGTTTGTCCGTCTCTCTCTCTCTCTGTCCGTTTGTCCGTCTCTCTCTCTCTCTGTCCGTTTGTCCGTCTCTCTCTCTCTCTGTCCGTTTGTCCGTCTCTCTCTCTCTCTGTCCGTTTGTCCGTCTCTCTCTCTCTCTGTCCGTTTGTCCGTCTCTCTCTCTCTCTGTCCGTTTGTCCGTCTCTCTCTCTCTCTGTCCGTTTGTCCGTCTCTCTCTCTGTCCGTTTGTCCGTCTCTCTCTCTCTGTCCGTCTCTCTCTCTCTGTCCGTCTCTCTCTCTCTCTGTCCGTTTGTCCGTCTCTCTCTCTCTCTGTTCGTTTGTCCGTCTCTCTCTCTCTCTCTGTCCGTTTGTCCGTCTCTCTCTCTCTCTCTCTGTCCGTTTGTCCGTCTCTCTCTCTCTCTGTCCGTTTGTCCGTCTCTCTCTCTCTGTCCGCTTTTCCGTCTCTCTCTCTCTGTCCGCTTGTCCGTCTCTCTCTCTCTGTCCGCTTGTCCGTCTCTCTCTCTCTCTGTCCGCTTGTCCGTCTCACTCCGCTTGTCCGTCTCTCTCTCTCCGCTTGTCCGTCTCTCTCTCTCTCTCTGTCCGCTTGTCCGTCTCTCTCTCTCTCTGTCCGCTTGTCCGTCTCTCTCTCTCTGTCCGCTTGTCCGTCTCTCTCTCTGTCCGCTTGTCCGTCTCTCTCTCTCTTTCCGCTTGTCCGTCTCTCTTTGTGTCTCTCTCTCTCCCCTCAATGTGCATTAAAGCATTGTTTTGTAAATTTGGTGTTATAGTAATTGTGAGCTTGAACATTGATTTCTTTCACTGGTAAAGTTGTGGAGAGCCACAGTCACTTACCTACTGAAAAGATATAGATTCAAAAAGTGAGAAAATGACTTGCAATACAATGTAAATATTTCATTTTTCATACAATATAAATCCAATATGGAATTAAATTAAACATTTTATCAATAAAAACTTGTAAGCAAGAAAAGATATATTCAAAGATGTGCAAATGAAAAATTACTTTTTTCCCAGTATATTTTTTAAAGATAATTTAAGCCTGTCACAAGTAAATAGGATATGTTTTTTTTTTTAAGTAATAACAAATAAATTGATGATAGTTCTAACCATAATAATAAACAAAAAATTATAATTGAATATTAAAAAATACTGTATTTGATAGCCTTCAGCACATCTATGTGCTGCCTCCCTTCATATTATAAGCAATCATGACTCTCCACATCATTCTATCCTTTGTCACTCCTAGCAACGTTTCTTTTTTACTACCCCTCCCTTTCACTGTTCTGACATCCATTTACACAACTTTATTAGGTAGGTTACTAACTGATCCCGTCTGTTCCTTAATGTCTTGTAAGTGTCAAATTTTCCAAGCTTTCTTTCCTCTTTGTGTGCCAGAAATTTAAATTCTTTATAAGTGACCATTTTACTTCCTAGTTGCTTACATGTTCCGTCTATGGTATTCTCAGCATCCTTCTCTAGAGCTACATCTCTGTTGCCTCAAGTATCCTCTTCATCTGTGAAGAAATTTTCAGCATTCATTGACGGTTCTAGGGAAAAAGCAAGTGGGGAAAATTCCCATTGACAAATTAAAAGATTGAGTTCAGAGAATCTAATTTAAATGAAGATAATTTATGTAGAAAAAAAAAAACATTGATGTCTCTTTTTATTATTGCTTTTTTTATTATTTGGACGAGTTGACACTTTTTTGGTAGAAGGGCTACTTTTTATTTAATTTAATCTTTTTATTTTATTTAATCTTTAATAAGATTTCTTGAATATTCAGGCCAGTAGATGAAAATAAATAAATATACTGTTTAATATATAAACGGTGTGTCTACTCAAATACATGTATCCACTAATTATATATATATATATATATTTTTGGATATCTTTGTGGTAAGGTGCGCTGAGCTAAATGGAGGTATGCAGCTTCGATTCCTGCCAAAGAACATAAATTTTCCTTTAATAAGATTTCTCAAACATTCTTGCCATTAGATGAAAATAAATATACTGTTTAATATATAAATGGAGCATCTACTCAAATACAATTATTGACTAAAAAATATCGGCTAAGTTATAAAAATCTGTTGGATTAAGAAATTAAAAAAATCCATCCATTCCTATATATATATATATATATATATATATATATATATATATATATGCAGTTCTAGGAAAATTGCCAGGCAGAAAATTCCTATTGAGAACACTGTCAGTGCAAAATATTGCCATTGACAAATTAAAAAGGGAATCTAATCTAAATGAAGATAATTTAAGTAGAAAATACCCAAAAAACATTCATTTCTCTTTTTATAAATGCTTATTTTATTTTTTGATGTCAAACTTAAATGACAAAAATATTAGTAAGATATGACAATCCATTTCTCTTTTTATAATTGCTTTTTTGAAACAAAACAACAATTTCCCCATTTATATTTGCTTATTTCAAGTTGTAAATCGGTGCGAAAGAACAGTGAACATCAACTCACCTATTGACACTTTTTTGTTGTTGTAGGGGTACCCTTATTTTTTAAACAGAAGTCCTTTGTTTTGTCCCTTTGAAACCTAAAAATAATAACCTCTTCAAATAAACTCAATATATGCATTTAACACCTTTTAAAAAAAATTAAGAAAATTTTTGCATATATTTTTTTTTGTGTTTCTCTTATTTTTATCTTGTTTTCTGAATTTTTTTTTAATATATATATATATATATATATATATATATATATATATATATATGAAATGTTGATCAATAAATTTTTTCATTAAATTTTAAGGCTTTCAGTTAATAAAACCCCATCTCATATTTCTGAATTTGTTCTAAACCATGATCAGGTAAATAGATTAAGAACCCTGAGAATTTTCCATTCACAGGCATATAGGAGGATCAACATTACATAACAGTTCATCACTGTTTTCTTTGTTTTCTGTATCTTAATACTTTGTTTAGCTTTTGGATGGCATGTTTTATTACTCCAATGCGTTTTCAGTTTCCAGTGTTACTTTTTACATTTTTTTTATTTTTTTTTATTTTTTTATTTTTTTAAACTGTTCCTAGATATTTGAACTTCAGTACTTGTTTGATTTTTACCATCCCCAATTTGTAACTCTCAACTTGGATTCCTTCTCCTTCTTACATTCTTAGAGTTGATGGTTAGTTCTTTATTCCTTTACTACCTTGTCTGGAAGTACCTGTAATTTTCTTTGTGTCTATCATCAGCATGGTAACCTCTGCTTACCTTTTGTTTTGAATAAGAAAAAAAAATGCTCAAAAAAATATTTCCCAGGTCTTGTATGTCAAACTGAAATATCTGATGGTTTAGAATTTTACTCACATGCAACTAACTACCAGTACTTGTAACTATCCTGACTCCATAATACTGTAAATAAAGGAGTCTTATATTTGAAGTTATAGTATCTAGTAGGCTAATGTTTACCTAGAAACTGTAGATTACTTGTATCTATCTTAACTCCATAATACTGCAATATTAAATGCACCTTTACTATAAATATGTTCTAATGAGCTTTCCTCTTTCGTACGTTGACTTTATGAATTTAAGTACATTGCTAAATGTAATCCTTTGTGCAGCAGTTTCTGATCAGGTGGTTTTGAGGAGCGTGGAACCACCTCTTAATTGCTGGTGTTTCCAGGTCCACTCTGACCCAGGGTGGTAGCACCTGTTAGGGTCCCAGCTATGAGCAAATAGTTAAACCTAAAATTGGGGTAAAAAAACTATGGAAGTGTAAAAATAGGTTTAATATCAGAAATACTTTGTAAAATAAAAAATTAAAAAATAAACTATTACCAGCAATAAATTTTTAAAGGAAAAAAAAAAAATATTACCAACAATGTTTTTGAAGAAAAAATATTACCAGGTATTCATTTTTGAGGAAAAATTATTATCAGCAATACAGTTTTGAAGGAGAAATATTACCAGAAACAGATTTTTGACAAAACAAAATATTACCAGCAATAAAAACGTTGTCAGCATTAAATAACCCATTGAGGTTGATATGCTGTAAACCAAAACAAACTGGATGCAATCATGAGTTCTATGTTAGCAATCTTTTCTCTTCTTCAAAAGTTTAAATGCAATGTCACTATTTACTGTCTTAATTCCTGCTCTTTTATTGTTCTCTCTCCTTAATGTTTTTCTTTTTCTTATTCTTTGATGGTCAAAAACCTCTTTTGTCTTAGTGGATCTATTTCCTTCCTTAAGGTGAAATGTTTAAAAATGAGATTTTTTTGTTATGCCATTAAATATAGAAACTCTATGTCTCCAAAGCAGGTAAAACAAAGCATTTAGAAATCTGCAAAATTTGCTTATTTTATTTTCATAATTTTTTTTTTTTTTTTTTTTATTTGTATGATTATATAATTTTAAGTTTGCTTGACCTTCCTTATTTAAAAACAAAGAGCAAGTTATTCCAAATGTGGATAGTAATTCCCTTTTCTTGTGATATTAATTCTCAACCAAATATAGTTAATTCATTCAAGTATCAAATAAATTCAGTAGTTTACAATAAATTCTGCAGAGTTTTTTTTTCTCCCCCTCCCCTCAACCACTTAGAATAAAAAAAACTTCTTAGAACTGTTAAGGGATTTGCAACTATTAGAAATCTTGTATAAGATGAAGTGTCACTATTTTATGCAAGAAGTTTCCAGCTGTTTCTACTCCATAACACCCCACAGAACATGGCCAGCCCTACCCTTGACTTAGTTAAGATTTGAGTTCATTTCACTCTTTAGACTTGATTCGATTCAGCCAAAATAGCTTAATTCAATTTTATAACTGACTGGTTCAGTGTACGAGGGAATGTATTGTATTTCTATTAGAAATGATTTTTACTTTCTTTTTATTTTACTTCACTACCATTTTTCCTTCACTATTGAAATCAGTTAAGGTTTTTACTTCCTTGTTTTTCCTCTCCTTTCTTTTTTTCATTTCTCATCTTTATTATCATAATTACAAATTCTTGCAGGTGGCATGGCAGACTTTGAGAAATGCAGATATTTGTCCATTGAGCTATTTAGAAAGAAAATAAATTTTGTATTTATGCTGACTGTACTTTGGCCAGTATGTGAGGAATCTGGTAAATACACATTTAGTTTGGTGAATTTTAATTCTTTTTTTTTTTTTTTTTTCATATTTACAAAGATTAGCTTAAGATTTTACAAGGCCAAATAGTGGAGTTAATGGAATTGGGTAGGAAAACTGGCAGAGCAGGATCTTTTGTAAAGGCTTGCATGCTTAACTTAAGAAGCAGTATTTAAATTGAATTTACCTTGGCTGGTGGGTGAGGGTTACATTGCTTATTATGTGAAAACTAACTTTCTTGAGGTAATATTTTAACTTGACTACTATATGAGGTTCTATCCTAAAGTTAAGGGCTTATGGCCACATCACGTTAAAATACCAGTTCCTATATGATCGCCAAAGTTAAGCAATGACAAGCCTGCTCAATACCTAGATGAGTGACCACTTGGGAATATCAGGGGCCATAAGCTTGGAGGTGTAGGTGGTGCAATAGATAATGGCTCTGAATCAAATCATTCCCATTTCATTATGTTCATTTATGTAGAAATACACTTCTGAAAGTTGTGTATCCACCTCTTCTCCCCTCATCTATGGGCTAATGAGTAGGACTTGTATCAATAAATCATTATGTCAATAAATCATTGTCTCAAAAAATATTCTTACAATCTAAAAATATTTTCTGGTTTTAAATCTGTGAAAGGTTGATAAGTGAAAAAAAACAAACAAAATCAATCAAATTACTCAGTTTTTCACAGCACTTCACTGACTATATTTCCTGAAAATTCTCTACTGAATATGCTCTTGAAATGAAGACATTTTTAATTCTTTTACAAGACTCATGTCTTCCAGTGTCATCATGTTTGGCAAATTCTTACTGTATACACTGACATGCAAAAGTTATGGGACCAGTGACTTGTATCATGTAGGGTAAAGTGCTGTAGGGATACATGAGATTATTTCCCTTTTGTCAAAATAAGTCATGTGGGTCATGTGATGGCAGCTTAGGGACATCAATCCATACAGTGATTAAAGCAACAGTCAATTTTCATTGGTTTCAAATAGTCAAATGAAGCCGTTGTTTGTTTGGCTTGGGCCTCTTGGTCCAGGCTGAGGTTAATCTACCTCCCACTGAAACTAAAGTCCTCAATTTTGGAAAACCCTGTTTGCAGAAGATGTCCTTGCTTGGGATATAGTAGATGAATTCTGCTCACTTGAATCTGGAGTCCTAAATATGGCTTCTCCAGAAACACAGATGAATCTCCATATTATATATAAAACCTTATCTTTTTCTCTTTCACTCTACTTGCTGTGTAGATATGTTATATTTTTCTCTGTGTGGACACCTGTAAATATGTATATATAGTTTTTTGTTTGTGTCTTAGTGGTATAAAACTCTCTCATAGAACAAAGTATATTTGTCATTCCATTTCCATTGATCTATTCTGTTTTATCCATGAAATAGTGTCATTATATCACTGATATAATAATACCCATAATGGGGGAAAAATAATGGTAGAATAAACATTTCCTCTAAGCTCCCCCATTATATTGCAGTACCTTAACATGGCTTTAATTCTAGAAGTGGTCTGAACTTTGGGAAGATGCTGAGCCATGACATCTCAGAAACTGGCCATAGCTCCCTGATATTTAACAGGATAGGCCTTTCCACCACTTCCTGTAAATAGTCAATTGGGCAGATATCTGGTGAATATAGGTGTCACACTATTTGTTCCATGTTTCTAAAATGCTCTTTAAAACAATTCTGGACTATTTGCACTTAATAATATGGTGTATTACCCTTCTTTATTTTTATGTAAAAACCACTAAGACGCGAGGAGTTACAGAAAGTGAAGGAAACACTTGGGAAAGAATAGGATTGAGGGAAATAGATGCTGATTGACATTGCATTTAAATTTGTAATTGACAAGAAACTCAGAAGATGAGAGTTCTACAGGGAAGACCTGATGGAATAATGCATTATTGTTGGGGTACATAAAATGCCAATCCTCCAGAGTTCAATTTGCAATATCACAAGCTAGGTGAGGTGCTGTGTAGGTGTCATGGTATTAACAGGGGTGTCTTTGTGGGTTTCTGCTTCAATATCCCATGGAAGATAAAGAACACTAAAACTGACCTGGGCAATATGTGCCTGGTATATCCTTCATTGAATTTAGATATGATCTGATCCAGTGTCACATCTGGGTCCACAGAAAATAATAACCAGATGCCACGCGCCTTCATCATTAAGCAGTTATAGCCAGGCACTGGCCGGGAGCTTTAATTTTATTTTTTTTTTAATTTTATTTCAATTTCTCTGAATACATCATTAAGTACATCAGTGTTGGCTATTTATCAGCATTTCATTTTTGAACTGAGGTACACCTTGATCTTTGCTTTCTGGACAGCATCCACTGTAATGTTTTTTTTAAGACTTAACCTGAGTTGTGTATGTTACTGTTAAAACGGTTCATGTTGGTCAGTAAACTGACTGTTGGCTGTCCTAATTTAATTTGAAACCTTCTTTGTTAGCATCTTTATCCTGTGAAAATTTTTATCAGTCAGTGATAAGTGGAGCAGTATTTGAATATTTAAGATTTGTTTCCCTTATCTTTCCATTGTTAGACTAAAAAATCTTATTCATTGGTTTGTTTTTCATCATTTTCTTCTATAAAATGGACTCTTGTCACTCTTAAAAACATGTTTACAATTTCAAATGGATTTACTGTTTAGTCTTTTTTCCCATTTGTTTGTGGTTTGTGAGTGAAACATTTTATGTAAAAAAAAAAAAAATAAATAAAAAATTTTTTTTTATCTGATTCTTTCTGTTGAGTGTTCTTTGTAACAACAGATTCTACGAGTAAATTATGTTAATCAGATCTATCCTAGTGTACCATTTGTTTATAAACCTACTTTGGGTTCTATTTAGAAGGCAGGGGATTTCACATTCATGGCTTGTTTGCTCTTATAACACTCCCCATCTTTTGTTCCTTATTCTTTTTTTTTCTTTTCTTTTTTGTCACTGATTGTTTTTTAGTTTAGATCTTTGTCATTCATTCTTTTAATGTCAGACCCCCTTTTTTATCTGTTGTTTTTTTTCCAACTTTTCACCTTAATTCTTATGGCTTTGATGTTTCACCTTGTGTCCTTTTACTTGTCATCTGTAAATTGTACAGCTCTTTTATAACTGAGAAAAGTTTGAAAGAAGAATCAAAGAAAATAAACCAGAATGAAAGTCTAGACGCATTTGCCACAAATTTCCTCCCTTCTTTCATTTTATTTATATTAAACAAGTCTATTATTTCTCTGCTTGTTACTGTACACTTTTGTTTTTATTTGACAAAGGAGGTCTTTGTTTTATTTTGCCTTGACATAAGTCATTTTCATTGATTCTTTATCATTAAGCAGTTAATCTGATGGGAGAAAATTCCTTCAATGTAGTTTTGCTGGACTTGTATTGTGAGCTTTAACAAGGAACACTTTGTACTTTTATTCATTCCTGGCTTTCTTTGACAAACTGGTTCCTCCTGCTGATTCTAATTTGCCTATTTCGGTATTCTTTATGCAAGATATTTATTTCAGAAAAGTAAAGGTTCATCCAAATTGGAATTTTCAGAACTAATTTTATTCATTTTATAACCACTTTGAAAAATAATCTTTGTATAATTGTCTTCTATCTTTTTGATAGGTATACTACAAGCCAAAAGTTTTGGGTCATCCACAGGATTTGATAAGTAAGTTTCAGACATTTTTTGATTTAATAAACACTTACTAAGCTAGGATACTACTGAAACCAACCTATTAGTGCATTGCATTCATTCTTTTAGAGAAGCAGATACCAAACATTTTAAATCCACCAGTCCTAAGATTAGCCAGCAGGGTAGATTAGGCAAAAAGAGCTAATATTTTAAGGAAACTGGAAGCAGTAATAAGAATTTTATCATGAAATATATAATAGAAACTTTCAGTGAGAGAAAGTCCCTTTGGCCCTAAAAGAACTAGTAATTTTTTTTTTTTTTTAAGACATGCAACCTTTAGTTTTTGGTTAATTCTTTGAAATCCAGAGAGTGGACCTGTTGTAGATTTGAATCAATCCACAGCAAAAAAAAAAAGCTGAGAAAGTTTTTTAAATAGAAAAATAGAAAATATTTTTATCTTCATGTATTTTTTTAAACTAAGTTTTTCTCAGCCTGTACAAGTGTTAGGGTTCCTTGTCCAGATGAAAAGAAATGTGATTTCTTTGTGAGTATGTGTGAAAAAGTGAGCAAGGGAGAAAGTGAGGAGAAGAGTGTAAGTGTCACATCGCTTGGTTGTGAAGAGTGTAAGTGTCACATCGCTTGGTTGTGAAGAGTGTAAGTGTCACATCGCTTGGTTGTGAAGAGTGTAAGTGTCACATCGCTTGGTTGTGAAGAGTGTAAGTGTCACATCGCTTGGTTGTGAAGAGTGTAAGTGTCACATCGCTTGGTTGTGAAGAGTGTAAGTGTCACATCGCTTGGTTGTGAAGAGTGTAAGTGTCACATCGCTTGGTTGTGAAGAGTGTAAGTGTCACATCGCTTGGTTGTGAAGAGTGTAAGTGTCACATCGCTTGGTTGTGAAGAGTGTAAGTGTCACATCGCTTGGTTGTGAAGAGTGTAAGTGTCACATCGCTTGGTTGTGAAGAGTGTAAGTGTCACATCGCTTGGTTGTGAAGAGTGTAAGTGTCACATCGCTTGGTTGTGAAGAGTGTAAGTGTCACATCGCTTGGTTGTGAAGAGTGTAAGTGTCACATCGCTTGGTTGTGAAGAGTGTAAGTGTCACATCGCTTGGTTGTGAAGAGTGTAAGTGTCACATCGCTTGGTTGTGAAGATGACTTGGTTGACTTCAATGTCCACTTACATATATGTTACTGGTACTATGTAACCTAGTATTACCTGCCACATAGCTTAGTTACCAGTGATTAAAACAACTCCCCACCAAGATCTTCTGCTAAAGAAGGTGGCTTGACAGTGTATTAAGGTCATTTAATCCATTCATAGCATCAATAGCCATCTAGCAGTTGCTGGGCTGTTAAAATAGCTGGGTTTATTTTCAAGTGCATTGTAAACATACTGAAAATATTGGACCCCTTAGCCCTCATTAAGGTATCCAGCAAAGATAAGGAAAACTCTGATGTAACACCTGCAGCTTGATAACATCCAGTGATGTTGACTTCTTTTTGGGTACATGCTCTTCTTTCCTAGGACTCACCCAGGGGAACATCATTCTTTACTTCAAAATTTTCATGCAAAGGTATTGTTTGATATCATAAGTTACATGTGAGTCTTGTTATGATAATACTCAACAACAGAGTGGCAGCCATCATTTTATATATAAATTGATATTAACATCAACACTGAGTGGTAACTGTTTTAAATGCAATCTTCCTAATAATTGCATTCAAGCATGAAACAGACTGTTGTCATTCAGTGTTGAGTTCAGTGTCCACTGTTATACTTACAAATGCTATATCCATGATATTGAGAAGTTTTAACCATAAATATAGCATACCTTAAAACTATATTTTTATCATATATATATATATATATATATGGTGGCAATAAAGTCACTAGTCACTATACAGTTACTTATAATAAAAAAGCAAAGCATTGAAGCAGGTGATTTTCAGTTCAAACAGTATTGGTAATTAATTTACTATTGTTTACCATAGCCTTTTATTGTTAACCAGGATTAACCAGGACCATTTTAATAATAAATTTCTGAACTGTTGATTAATTGTTTTGTCTTAATTGTTAATGTAAGTAACAGTATATTGACTTTATTGCCATATTGTGTGTGGGATTTGTAGGTCTGATGATTTGGATTGTGATTACGATTGCAATGTAATAAATTATAACCATGGAATATTAGTGTTTCAGCCTTTTATATTATATTCTTACTCTGTCCTGGACATTGAGTTCTACCTGGATTCTATCCTCTTGTGAATTTATATATATATATATATATATAATATATATAATTTACAATTGAAATTAAGATACCTTTAGTAAATGACCATTTTCACTTACGAATTTTAATTTTAAAATTTGCTGGATTTTTCAAACTGTTTCTGGTATCAGCTTGTAGTGTACTGTTCCAACAGTTTGAAAAATCCTGCAAATTTTAAAATTAAAATTCATAAGTGAAAATGGTCATTTACTAAAAGTATCTTAATTCCAATTTTAAAGAAAATTTGCTCTGTTTATTGGAAATAAACATGGAGTGCTCTTTTGTGGGTCAGTTTTAACGTATTTCAAATTCTATGTTGTGTTAATAGGACTCGCCTGGATTATACCAAAGGATTAATGCATACATACATACATACACACACATATATATATATATATGTATATATGCAGAAGCTGCCATAAAAAGATGTTGGATAGAGGGTAGTCCCCTCTGTTTTATGGTAATATTAGCTATTTTCTACACAGGAACATTCAGTATTCATTGACTGACCAGCAAGTACTGCAAGTCTAGTAGCTGTTATTGCTCTTTCTAGTATTGACAGGAGTTTCCTTCCTAACATTTTATTTGAGGTGGTATGGAATTGGAATGTTGGCTTCTAGATTATGCCATTATTTTCTCTTCAAGTTACACATGCTATCCATTTTAGTTTTAATTGCTGTTGGTAGTCTTCAAGTGATTTGGTAAATGGTATGTGCTTTGAGGTACTAAAGTGCAGAGTATGAAATAATACTCTACATCTTTTTTTGGGAGAAAAATATTGTTGATGATGAGCATTATACTTTAATGGTTGTAAGTTTCAAAGGGATTTTTGGTGGGGAAGTTATCTCTGGTAATGATAGAGGTATTGTGCTTCTGTTTGTAGTTGATAGTTTCATGGAAGATAATGTTGGACCAACTGCTCTAAAATACTGCTGATAACGCCATCACTTGATAAGACACCAGAAGTTTGGAAACAAAATAGCTATTTTTTTAGTGGTTTTATAACATATTTATAATTTTCAAATAAATAATTATATTTGCTCTACTCTGTATTCAGCACTCTTTTAAGAGTAGTATTTCTTGGTTATTGGAATTTATTCCGTATACACCAATCCTATACTTGTGTATATATATATATATATATATATATATATATATCTGATATGAGGTATCGTAACTATTTATCTACTGGGCTATGTGGATAAGTGTGGGTTGAAGTTATCCAAAGCCTTGACCAAGAGAGTTGTGAGTTCAATACCTGGCCACAGTAGATGTGAAAAAACCTTGGAGAGTTGAATTATTAAAGTGAAATCGAGATATCTAGAAAAGGAATGGCATGTGGAATGAGAACAATGATCTCCATTGGACAAAATAAAGGGTTTGGTTCAAAATTCCAATATATATCACCTGAAGAAGGCTGGAGCATACAATGGCCAAAATGTTGTGAACATTGGTGTTTCTCAAGGCTTTATCGTTGGTGCTACACTGTTTCTGATCTTCACCAATGATCTTCCTGACATCAGTTATCAAGTAGGCATCTCTGCCAATGACACTACCATTTATTCCTGTCTCAATAGTAAATCTCGCATTGCTGACAAAGTTAATTTGGCAGTTGGTCTTGAAAGCGACCTTCAATCTGTGGTCAACTGGAGCATGAAACTGCTTGTGAATTTTAATGCATCCAAAATGGAACGGCTCTGATTTACTCACCATAGAAAAATTTCCCTGCCTCCTGTCAGCATGGTCTGTGTCTATCTTGGTCTTGCGTT
>OZ038481.1:95202714-95272714 GCA_964036315.1 Acanthosepion esculentum
TACAAAGAAAAATTACTGAACTGTTATATAATATCAGTTCTGTATAGCAGTGAAGGCTGGACAATCTCCTCACAGATGAAGACAATTGAAGTAAGAATTTTGTTCTCCAGAAGGATGCTGAGAATACAATGGATTGAACATGTAATCAATAATGAAAATTTTTAAGGAAAATGGAAACAAAAAAGCAACTTCTACTTAGAATCTGAGAGAGACAATGGAAAATTCTAGGGCATATAATAAGGAAAGTGGGCTTTGAAAATTTGATGCTCACAGGACAGTAAAGGCAAAAGAGACATAACAATGCATAACCTACCTATATTTAAATTGTACTTTGGTTTAGACATGTACAATGAAACAATTCCTAGCTGAAATATTAACCATTGAGGATGTTGCTAGTAGTATCTTGGCCTGCAAACATTGAATCATGGAAGACAACAAAAAACAAAATGAAGACTTGAATAATAAAAAAAATTATATTGCCAAGTTTATTTCATTAAAGAAAATACATCAACAAAAATATGGTTACTTTGCATTAGGCAAAAATATCTCTGCATATTCATCTAGAACGTGAGACTAGCATTGTCCTGAAGAGTTTTTAGTAGTCATTGAAAAGTGTTGTCCTGTAAAGGAGATTTTCATAAGTGCTGAGGAGTACTGTCCTGAAAAGTACCAAGAAAGATTTTGCAAAAAATGGCTGGAGCAAAGGTGTTAATAGCAAACTCGAGAAAATGAAGTTATAAGGATATACAGCTCTAAATACAATAGTCTGGAAAAACATAGTCAAGTGAGATACCAAAAGATCCAGTCCATGTCTTCTTGCATGTGCTATGTTCCTTGAGCAGAGCTGAACACATTCAAGTAACTCTTGTTGTCCAAAGAGATACCATGAAGTGGAATAACTTGGCATGACCACCAATCTATAATTCTCAAAATGTGTGTGTGATCGGATGTTGTTTATGCGTTTCCAGTTTTCATCCGATTCTGATGAAATTTTTTTCTTTGATAATTCTTCAGTGCCGGTTTGAGTCCAAATTGGCTGGAAAAAATTACCACGTTGAAGGTGAAAAATTGAAAAAAACTGATTTTTTTTTTTTCTTTCTTTTACACTTTGTGCAAAATTCAAAGGCAAAATTTAATGTCTGTAAAAACACAGTGTACAATCAATTTAGAGTTGAAATCTAGCGCAAAAGATTATTAGAATTATAAAAAATATTATATTATAAATAAAAATTATCGTATATTATTATTATTATGACAGTCCATGGAAGAGGTTCCTTCCTTGCAAGATTGAGAACGCAAAAACGGCCCTTTACAGGGCCACCCCTCTCCCCATTCAAATTGCTAACGCCCCCATTTGGGGATGTGCCTTAGTTGCCCCCACTTATTGTTACTAATACTGATTTTTGGGTGGGTTGACTTTAAACTTAAACTGCTGCAATTGAACGACAGAAATTCCCAGTAATGAAAGACCTGGTCAAAGACGAGTTATACTGCTCATGATTTAATAGGTCATAGGAAGCAAAACGGTATCCTGCTTCCTCCTACTATTAATAGTACTACTACAGACCATAACTAGCAAAAAAAAAATCACTTGCTCATGACCAAGTTTGTTGTATTTTAATAGCAGATACAGAAATGAAACTTTATGAACTCTGGAGATGTCTGACTACACTTGCTTGTCTTGATGATTTAAAAGCATCTATGCAGCCTTGTGGGTGATGAATTAATTTCCACCCTAACCCCTTTACCCACAGACAAAATGTTGCAAGCCTTTCACAGCTCCACCACTATTTCCATGGCAAATGTTCTGACAATGTACATTTCTTAGTTTCACCATTTCAGATCTTTACAGCTAAAACCCACCATGCCACATCGACATAGTCAAATCATCCTTCTTTCCTTCATATTCCATTAGTAAGAAGGATGTTCCACTCAGATAGTTTCTTCCTGTGGACTACTACTTTGTGGAACAGACATCCAAAGAGATGTTTTCCTGATCTTAACCTTTTTAATTCTAAGGTTAGCTGTTATCCCTCTACATAACGTCATAAACTGCATTTCTTATCTCCACTTCTTACACTCCTGCAACATCATCATTTGGTAACCCTCTACCTTGGGTGACACTTCAGCCTTGTATTAGGTGAACAATTGAAAAAAAAAGAGTAAAGAAAGGACTAAGCATCAATTGTAAGACAATATATGGTTTTAGCAAGTGTAACAGCCTAAAATGTGAGCTACAAATCAGATGCCAAAATCAAGCATGGAAAAAAATTTAAATGTCTGGGAAAATAATTTGACAGAGGAGAAAAAATGTGACATCAAAATTACACATTGCAACAGTGAAAAAGGTCTTCAAAAACCTAAGCAAAGTATTAAGAAGCAGGAAAATTTTGTTAGAAACAAAACAGAAAACTGAACTGTTATGTAATAACAGTTCTCTTGTATGTCTGCTGAAACTGCTCACAAAGGAAGAAGAGACTTTGGGAAACAGAAATCTGGTTCTCTAGAAGGATGCTGTGAATACCATGGACTGAAAGAATTTCTAAGGAAGTTTTAAGGAAAGTGGAAACAATCTGAATCAGAAAGAGTTTAAATTTCTGGGACATATAATGAAGAAAGGAGGATTGGAGAATTTGACACTCACAGGACATACTGAAGGCAATTGGGGCAGAGGGGAATTGCAAGTAACCTACTTAACTATCTTATGTAAAACAAGTGGGAAGGATATTAAAAAGGCAAACATTGCTCAGAGCTACAAATGATAGGAAGTAATAGAAAGATGTTATCATCCACAGCATACAGATGATTAATGATCAGAATAAAAAAAACAAATAGAACAAGGAGAATGTGGTTATAAATGATGCCAGGATTTAAGAATTATAATAAACAATTAACAAGATTAGAAAAGTAGGGCAAAAGGATAGATAGAGATATATATATATATATATATATATATATATATATATATATATTATGTCATTCACAGACAGTACTGTTTCGCTGTATCACAGCTCCTCAGTGCGACTAGACTTCCGAATGTCTCAAGCCAGGATTGAAACACAACTAATTTGGTGTCAGCCAGAGCTATCTTCAATCGGTAGAGTTACACAACTAAATCTAGCGTATTGTTTTTACAAATGTAAACAAATGCCCATCAGCCAAAGTGCTCCATTCATTTTACTGATAGATATATATATATTTTAATTTTTATTTTCAAATTTTATAAATCTCTTAATATCTATGATAACCTTGCTTAGTTGTCAAATTTTTCGAATCATCCTATACTTGTATTTTGATTGTCCACTCTAGCTTATGTAACAGCGTTTACTCCTAGCTAAGGATCGTTGATTAATTTGAAACTTTTAAAACCATTTATTCTATATTATCACTTGACAAGACACAAGAAGTGTTGAAACAAAATGGCTACTTTTGTCGTGATTTTATAACATATTTATGTTGTAATATTCAAATAAATAATTATATATATATATATAATCGATCACTGTATTTAAGTATTGCCTTAATATTTAAGGTTACGATTTAAAAGTTCAATGATAATTCATCTGCCACCATTCAATTTAAAGACAATTTTATGTATGTAGGTCCTTACTTTTGTATACAAAAACTTATTTCATGGTTGATTTTTGCTGGATTTCACAATTAATTTCAATTATTCCTAAGTTTATTTCCAAGTTATAAAATCTGTTATTGTACAAAAAAAATTTGTTGCAAAAAATTAAATAAAAAAATCGCTGAAAACAATTGCAGTAATGAAAATTAGGGAATCCCAAATTTCAGGATTGTGGGTCTGGATCCAGCCTGGAATGTTTTTAATTTGCTCACAGAGTTAGCCTGATTCCAAAATGGTATAATATGTTGGGCTACAGCCTCTAAGAGTAAAGTTGAACAAGTGTGACACACTGACATTTGCATTTATTATATAGAAGAAAATGAGTTATTGAAAGTTAGAGTTGTGTCCTTTTAATTGAAAAATTGTGACATACTGACATTTGCATTTATTATATAGATTCCTTATTAACATTAATATAAAAAATAAAAATTATATTAATGATAATCATTGTAAAATACCTTTATTTCTATTGTGGATGTACATCACATGAACTTGAATAAAAGAGCAACAGTATATAATTATGTTGCAGAGAAATTTCCATTTCTAGTAGATTTAAATTCTTCGGAGATGCAACTATGTGATGCAGTAATGGCAATTATTCAAAAATATCCAAACAATGTCAATATGAACCTGTCAGGTGAATTGAAACACTTTCATGTTTATGTGAAGCCAACTGACCCAAAAGAAGTTTCTATATCAGTAAATTTACAAAGACAAAATTCATTAAGTTTTTCTAATTGCAGAAAGTATTTTATGATTATTCCAATGTTTAATGGTTAAAAATTGTTTAGGAGAAAGACACAAATTAAAAAAACTAAAAAATTAACTTTAAACAAAATATGTTGCAAGATAGGCTGGCTGCACTTTGTCTTCTATGATGATTTTTTTTTTTTTTTTTTTTTCCTCTAAGCGCATCAGCTTAGATGTGGCACAAGGCCAAAAGTATGGGGCACTCAGTGAGAATTGAAATCGTTACTCAGTTGTAATTTTTCTAGTGAAACAAGCTTACTAACCATTACACCACATCTGGGTGCCCACTTTGTCCTCTATGTATAGAAAGTGAAAAGTTAAACTGCACTCCTTCCGATGAAATCACTGATTTTGCTAGAGAAAAATCACTGAAAAGAATGTTTTAAATAAAAATGGGTTTATTATTAAAGTTTTGTTTTAAGTATTTCTACTGAATATTTGTTAATTATTAAGAGTAGTAATTATTTTCTGTGCGGCAAATGGAATAAATGAATTAATTAGTTAAAATGAAAATTTTGTAACTAATTTAATTTTATAATCCTTAATAAATAATAATCAAATTTTTTTTACCCAAATCCCTTTTTAGAGAATGGCATTGAATTTCATGTAGCTTAGTGTCTCAGCAGGTAAAAGTCTGGTTCTGTTGTTTTCATTCCTTTTATATCTCTAACAATAAATGCAGATAGGTCATGTACATGGTTTTTCTCATTTATTTTATTTTCCATACTTCCTGGAAATTTCTACTGTTATCAATAGGAGTCGGTGACATGCAGAGGTTTAATGATGGTGGGGCCAACTCATTGATTGTATGCCTCCTAAGGCTCCAGAATAGAGTCCATAGGGCCTAGTACTAAGAAATGTAAGAAAGGAAGACTTGTTAAATATGTACAAACAGAAGAAACATGAAATAAATCCTTTATTCAAATTAAATATAAACCAAATTTTTATTTCACTCTTTGATTGGATACCTTCCCAATATGGATGCCCGGGGCTGTCACAATCTCTGCCATACACTGAATGTTATTTGTAATAAAAAAAAAAATGAAATGGGCAACCCTTAAAATTGTACATGGGGAAACTTTTGCAGGGGAAATGATTTTATAAGATATTGTTAAGTAGAAAGCATGCAAAACTTTCTAAATATATTCATAGCACAAGAGTATGATTTTAGTGACTGGATGTGTGATAAGGTAGTGTGTGCCTACAAATTGGTGACTCATTCTGCTAAGTGGCATCATGCTGAGTGGATCAGGTGTGTATTTCTGGCTTTATTTATTCTAAGATCCTGCATGAAAATTCATGATTTTCTTTTTTTTTTCTAGCTAGAATAGCAGTATAATGGGAGAGTGCAGTGGTCAAAAGGTTTATTCTCTAATTTGTATTTCCCATTATGGGCATTATTGTATTTGTGCTATAATAACATGGTATTTAATCAATGGAATGGAGTAGCTGTAAGGATAAGTCATGACAAATATGCTTTGTTCTCAGAGTTTTATAATGCTATGTCATATGCAAAATTATATATACACATGTCCCACACAGAAAACAATATATCATTTATCTACACAGCAAGCAGAGTGTAAGGAGAAACTAAAAGGAAGGATCTTACATATAATATGGAAATTCTTGACACTACATTGTTTGGACTTTTGTCCTCATCTTTATTGTCATATTCATGACGTTTCGACAATTGTACGCTCTGGACATCTTCAGGTGATATATATTGGAATTTCAAATTGAACCCTTTATTTAGTCCACTGGAGTAGATTTTTCTCATTCCATGTACTAATGTAAATAGTTAGAATGCTTCATCTCATAAATATAGACAGATGATAAAAATTCTTCTGTGTTTCTGGAGAAGCCATGTTTAGGACTCCAGATTCAAATGGGTCAGATTCATCTACTATGTCCCAGGCAAGGGCATATTCCATGAAGGGGCAAACAGCAAGATTTGAGTTTTCCCAAATTGACGACTACAAGCCGGAGTTTCTTTCTATATCTTGGAAAGATATATTCCCAAAAAGGAAGCTACTGGATGAGACATATTTAGCCTCAGCTTGGGCCACTCAGTTTGGCTGCTGTAAAAAAACTGAATGACTGGCAGTTTTTGTCACTGTATGAAGTGACATCACTAGGCAGCCATCACTTGACCAATCTCCCCCAAAGGGAAATAATCACCTTCCATTTCGGTACAGCCAATTTTAAATAGCAAAGACTGTAATGTAGAAGGATAGATATGACATAGCAGTTCAGCACTCTTTTCTTTGTTTCTAATGAAACTTTCCTACTTAATATTTTGCTTTGTTTCTGGAAGGCATTTTTTGGTATTCCGATATGCTTTCAAATCTGTGTCACATTTTTCATAGTCTTTACTACTCTATCTAGACAGTTAAATTTCTATACCTGCTTATCTGATGCTTCCAATTTGAAGTTCACACCTTTGACAGACTTTCTTTGTGATAACTATGCATTCTCTCTTCTTATAGTCAACAGTATTTTTGTATAGCAATTTTTCATATTAGCATGGATGTGCAGGTGGTAGAGGTTAAAAAGCAACTTTATAAAACCATAAATTAAGGCACATGGATAAAAGCATTGGTAAAAGTTCATCAGATTCCATGGCAGTTGGGATTGCAATCCTGGTTTGGTGCAGATGAAGATCTTCATCAAAAGGAAAAATTCAGTTTTTGAAGGACTGTAGACATGAGAATAAAAGAACTGCATAGCTGAGATGATTTCTTCAACATTTCCTGGAAAGCTACCAAATATGGTAGAAAGTGGCAGAATATATTGGCTCAAATGGTACAAAACCAACAAAAAAACACAGTGCATTTGACATGAAACATTTTTGTTTTCTTCAAAATAATTTTTCTCTGGAGTCTCATAGATTTATTGATTATGTAAATAATTTCTGTTTTTTTCTCGTTTAGTTTTAAGTCGCTCTCAGATAATAATAAATACTGTTAGAATAATTACTGTTAATTGACAAATATCTTGCTAGCTTGCTTCTTTCCATCCTCATTGCTGAAGGCTGGGGACCATGGACAATTGCATCAATGCTCTCCACCATCTCTTCTTTCCTGCCATAACTGTGCACTCTGTGTTCTTGCTGTCCCATGACAGATGTCACAAGCCTAACACTGCCTTGGTCTCTTGTCATCAATATATCCCTGAAAGATGGGGATGCAGAAGTTCTGGGCTTTGTTGACATGGCCAAAGTATTACAGTTTTTGCTTCCTTATAGTTGCACCCAACTGCCTCTCCATTCCAATCTCCTCCACAACTGACTCATTTATTTGGTCGTCTGTCCAGCTGATGTGCACTTGCCTACTTGTAGCACGTCTCAAAAGATAGCAGTTTGTTGACATTGTTAGCTTTGTACAGTATTTACATTAGTCGGACTATTGTCCTCATCTTTGTCGCCATATTTGTCACAACATTTCGGCCGTTGTACGCTCCGGCCTTCTTCAGGTGGTTGGAATTTTGAACTGAACCCTTTATTTTGATCACTGGGGTAGACTGTTCTAGTTCCACGTGCCATGTTTGATGGATGTCAGTTATCAGTTATCTCCTGCTAATTTTTCCCTCTGAAAGTTCTCCACTGCCTTAACCGGGTATTGAACCCACACTCTTTGAGACTGTCACTGGATCTAACCAACGTCTTTATCCACTGTGCCATGTGTCCTCGAGGACACCTCATCTCAGAAATATAGACAGATTGTTAGCTTTGTGTTTGTATTTCAAACATATAGTCTTCAGGAACTTCAGCTAGATGCTTTTGTGAAGAGCACTGTCTTTTCACAAGCAGTTAAGGGGCCTAAGTCCAGATAATCGAACACTGATGTCATGACCACCATTTGCTGTTTGATCTATGATGGCTTCTAGATACCGAGGTAGTTCACTTTGAGTCAATGTCACTATTTAGTACTGAATGCTTGGTCATTTCTTGGTGCTGATGCTTAGCTGATAGTCACCACAGATTCTTTCTATATCATCAAGCAGTCTTTGAAGTGTCTCCTACAGTGTTGCTGTCAGCTTGATACCATAGCACAGCAGAGCTTGATATTCCAGCCGCCAATACTTACTCCTATTCAGGATGGTTCATCTTTTGTTGCATTGCCTGTTATGAGTAGAAGTTGAAGCATATGGTTGACATGAAGCAGCTCTGCTGCACACCTTTCAAGATGGTAAACAATTGTTATACAGTAACCTTAAAATTTGTTATGCAAATAGACTATATTTGACTTCATTTTTACCTTTGTTTCAAATAGTTTAGATGCTATGGACCCATAAAAATGTTTTTTTTCAAATGGTCTTCAAAATCTTTAATTGAGCTAAAAGTAGAGGACATTAAAATAAGGATTCCATTAGATTATTATAATTTTAAATACATCAGGTTAAAATATTGAGAATGAATCACAATTTCTTCATGTTAAGCAACATACATACTTCAATACTCAAAAAACACAGACAAAAATCACATTAATGGTATTTCAAAAGGAAATAAACATAAATATTTTTCCTTTGAGACAATTGTCAATATTTTCAATAAGACCATATTTAACCTAATAATAATTTCAATACATGAAAATAATTAATTGAATCATTATATTTATTAGAAAAAAGGCTACACCATGAGTTCTTTTTGTCATTGTATTAATGCAAATAACTAATACCTTTTGTCTGAGGCAGGAATGAAAAATTATAGGGGCAACTAAAAACAAACTTTCTATATGTAAAGTTTATTGAAAATATAATATGGAGGGATACAGAAGGCAATTATCACCCTTTGGTGGAGATGGGTCACATGACGGACTGCTTAGAGAAGTCCCTCTATACAGGGATAAAAGTGACAGTCAATTTCAGTTTTGTTTACAGCAGCCACCACATAAAGTTGCTTACTTTTTAAACTGGACCAATGGGTGCAGGCTGAGGTTAAATATGCCTCTCCAATTAGCTTACAAGCACATGGTGCTGTTTCCCTTTGGGGATATATCTTTCCCAGATATAGAATGAAACTCCAGCCCAAAGTTCTCAATTTGGGAAAACCCAATACTTGTCGTTTCCCATTTATAGAATATGTCCTCACCTGGGACATTGATGAATCCAGCCCATTTGAATCTGGAGTTCTAAACATGGCTTCTCCAGACACAGGAGTATCTCCATATATATAAGACCCTTCTTTTTGTTTCTTGTTACACTCTGCTGTGTAGATATGCGATATATTATTCTCCACAATGGACACACTTGTGTGTGTCTGTGTGTGTGTGTATATATATATATATATATATATATATATATATAGTTTTGTGTATGTCTTAATAATAGGAAAGTCTCTCTGAGAACAAAGCATGTTTGTCATTCCCTTTTTTTTAGCCATTCCATTCCATCCATGAACTACGTGTTATATCACAGAAATAATAATGCCCATAATGGGGGAAATGCAAATGGGAGAATAAATCTTTCTTTCATAGCTGACTCTTGTTACAAATACATTAATGAAACATTGGAAAAGCAACTGTCCAGTATCTAAACTAGTCAGATTTTGTAATTGACCTCTGCCAATCAACAGGTTAAAAGAGAACAACAGAATAGGAAAAATAGCAAAATAAAAAGACAATCCGGCATTTATTCAAAATAGTCTTTGAAATTAAATGTTGATTATTTGTTTTTTAATATATATTGAAAATATTACTATATTTTCTCCTAAAATATATTTAATGAAATATGTAACTGTGCTGTGTGTAATGAATGTACAAAATAAGTTCTTACATGATGTGTGTCCATGTGTAAAGTTCTTGTTAGTGTCAACATAAAGATTATCTTCCAATGAAAGAAATCCAAATGCAAAAGAGAGTGAATGCAAAGAATTCAAAATGCTTCACCTCCAGTGGAGGACTATACAACAACCCACTTGACAGGGGTGGCAAACTTTTGTTTATAGAATACAAGTAACTTAATTTTCAATACTGACTAATGCCCTCTTGGTTTCCAATAGTAAGGCCAAATGCAAAACAAGAGATATTTAATATCTGCACTGATCATCTAGATGAATGGGGAAGCAATTCATTTTAATACTGGTCACTTCTTAATTCTAATAAAAAAAAAAAAAATTGTATCTAATTTTAGATAAGGTAAATTAGGGTTTCTATCCAGTTTAATAAATAGTCATTTATGGCTGTTTTGCCACTATTTGAAAGTGGGTTAGCTTTATTTTTAAGCTGCTAACTCATGTGAGGGCAGGGAGAATGGTCTCTAGACACATTTAGCATACATGAATGTTCTTGTTTTATTTGTGTCCTCATTGAATTAATAACTGATTTTCCCTTGCTGTGTTTCTTCTGATATTTATAAGAGGAACTGTAAAATTTTCTGGCCCAACCTACATTGCAAAATCTAACATGACATGGTCCCCCCCACCATTTTCTCTTTTTTAAAGTCTTCTTGTTTGGCTGGAAACATTTTTGACACCTCCTTATAAAAGTCATAGATGAGTCTGGCCCAAGGTCATCACAGATACTGAGCTCACAACATAAATAATTGTATGCAAGATTAGCACATTAACCATTATCCTGTGTTGCTTCATGGAGAAGCAAACTCACTAAGTAATAACGACCAACTCACTGACCATTATCCCATGGAAGGACACCTTATGTAGTTATGTACTGTGCTAAGCACAGGGCACAGGGCACCCAATAAAGAGCAAACAAACAACATAGTAGAGATGGTCTGCTTGCACCTTCATGTCAGAGTTGCACTGACATGTTATGCACATAGATGCCTATAATAGATACACACAGTTTTTAAATGGATTTTTTAATTCAACATTTCTTCTTCATAAATAAATGCAAATGTCAATGTGTCACACTTTTTCAATCTGGATCCACAGACCCGGAATTTGGGATTCCCAAGTTTTTTTTTTTATTATTGCAATTGTTTTTGGCCTTTTTGCAACAAATTTTGTTTTGCATGATAACAATTTTTATAACTTGGAAATGAATTTGGGAATAATCGGAATTAATTGTGATATCAAGCAAAATATCACCCATGAAATAAAAATAATTGTTTGTAACGAAAGTGAGGACCTACACACATCAAATTGTCTTTAGATTAAATGACGACAGAAGAATTATCATTGAACTTTTAAAAGGTGAGCTTAAATATTAATGCAATACTTAAATGCAGTGATTAGTTTGGAGTTTTTCTATAGTTTATTGTCACCTATTGCATACGGCAGCAGTATGCGTCACAAAAATAAATCTTCACCAACAGAGGACCAGATTGCAATTAAAAGAGCCAAGGCTCCAGTGAGGAAAAGAAAGTCCCATGCAAATGAAAACCCAGGTCAAACGGCAGTCAAGTGATCTTCCAATGCTGAGAATATGCAAAGTCTTAGGGACTCTCAAACTTCTGAACATGCCTAAGACCTGATCAACAGCTCTCCTCAGGAACTAGCTTAAATGCTGCCAAATAGGGCAGCTTTTAAATGAGTATAACTATAAATATAATTTTATTTACTATTTTTGATTTTGATTTTATGTCTTTTCTTTTTCTCCCCCCCCCCTCAATAGGAGTAGATAGGTTCACCTAGCATCCGGTTCACACTCCTCACCAGTCTTTTGAACAGCTGTAGAGGTTTATCTCTTGTTTCCTGTTTAGGATTGGGTTTTAATTTCCTTCTAATGTTTTTTTTTTTTCTATTTCACTCTCAGTAGTTCCTTCAATCTTATTGGCATTATGGGTTTGCTTGGGATGAATTCATTAAAAAAAAAAATTCATTTTTTTTAATTTATTTTTATTAAATGAGGAAAAAAAATTTTAGTAATAAGAAAAAAAAGTAAACAAATTCTATCTTCCTCCAGGCAATCATGGCTCACCATCTTTTCTTCATTATCTGTGAATTGCTTTCTTGAAAGATAGCAGAGTGGTTTCCTGTGTCTTCTTCAGTTACAAATCCAAAGTTGTTCTATGAGAATGGTTGCCATCTAAGTCTAGCGAGCTCAGTTTACCTTGCTATTTGACCCGTAGCTGAAAGAGGAGAGACAGATTTATATCTTACCCAAATGGCATTGGTGCATAAATGAAGACAAATGTCTAGGCTGGAATTCTACACATTTTGGTGCTGGTTGTTATTTTTTTTATGCTATTGTTCAGCCAATGCAAAGTCTAGGTGTCACTTAAGTGTCTAGATGCAACCATAAGTTCTATGCTAATAGTTTCTTTACTCACACTTCTCCCTTGTGGAACTCTCTTCCAGCTCCATGCTTTCCAGCCAATTTTGATCTTCAAAAATTTAAATGCAATCTCAATCATTATCTACTGTCTTCTTGATTATATTTCTATTGTTCTCATTCCTTAATAAAAAATTTTTAAATTCTTCCACACTCAGTAACCCTTTGTGTCTTAGTGGTTTTTACTGCCTTGCATGTGGTGAAATTTGATTTTTAAAAAAGGAAAAATATGATAATGGTTTACCCGCTACTTGAATAGCTTAAGATTGTAGTGATCCTAGAAGCATCCTCCATTGTAGCAGTTCTGACAAAGAAACTGTGGGTTGAGTAAAACTTCTTCCTTACCAATGGAATCTGAAGGGAATAAGGATGAGTCAACTCTATGAATGTGGCATGGTGGATCCTAGATTTGCGACATTTTACAGTTTTAAATGTTCTTTCTTTTCATTTCCTCCTGCTCAATTTTTCATGGTTGAATAGCAGATAATACTGTAGATGCAATTTGAGTATATTGAGAGTAATTTAGTAAGTTTAATTTCAAACTAGAAATAACTGAAAATTTCATGTTTTATTTTAATTTTTTGATAAATCTTAATTCTTAAGTTAATGATTGCATAAGCCAATGCTGAGTTCAAGACAAATATTTGTAGAAATTCTGTTGCCTTGTTAAATATTTGAGCTTAACAACTTTAACAAAATATTGCAATAACCATCAATAATATGAACTCTAGTTATTATTTAAAGAAGTAAGGGCATACAAATGAAAAGATTTGAAATTAATAAGTTTTTACCATTTCACTGAAACAGATGTTAAATACTTGTATCTTCTTGCTTTCATTTTCTCACTGAAACCAAGTAGCATCACTAATGTCTTTTCCACATTTCTGTCAATACGACTGGTTTTATTTTTTATTAAACATCAAGTAAAAATAAATAAAATAAAATTACAAATCCTAGTTTTTTTTTGTTTTTTTTTTTTATGCAGTTACATTTTCTCTGCTTAAAAACATGGAGTAATATACACTTTGATGCCTCCCCACCAAATTCTCCTGAATTTATAAAAACTAATATATCCATGTAGCCTTACCGTTAACAAGAAAAAAGAAGTGGGACTGATGAAACAACAAATGGGGATAAATAAAAGCATTTTTAATTCACTGTGATTTACAAGGTTTGATCATTTGCACATTCTGGGATATCATATATCAGTCGTGTGAGAATAAGGGTTGGTTTCCAAATTGACACATGGAGAAAATATTCTATGAATTATCACATTGCAATAGTTGAGAATTAGTTTCTGCAGCTGCTAGTTTCAGTGTTGGACAAAGGGTCAAAGGTATTGCTGCTGATGTAAGTACCTTGGTGTTGTTGCTGATGGCCTGATTAAGTTTTCCTACCATAGGGTCCATCGTTATTACTAGCCTGGTCGGATATGCCTTCATGAGTGAAATCAGCATTGGCTTTATAGTGAGTCAGTGGCCGAGAAACAACTGCTGTGAAAAACCGCATTTGCCTTTTCTGATTGGTCAGAAATGATAGTTTAGTAAATGCTAATCTGGTTTATCCTAAAGTAATCCATAAAACAATGTTGACAAATACATTGTTACATCAGACAATCCAAAGATCTGTAGAAAATATCTGATTCTTTTAAAGGTTTTTTTTTTTTCCTTTTTTATCTGGGATTTGAGTAAATGCCAGAAGATTGACTAATGTTTCATTTTCATGAGAAGTAAAACTGATGTGTCATTTTCTCTTTGACACATTACAGATGGATCTCGTTTGATCAAAATTACTCTGTAATATGTAAATAGTAGAGTTGTCAAAAGCATATCAGATTCTTCGGCTCATTGCTGTCCAATTTTCATTATTTTCTGTCTGATATTGTTTAATCATCCACTCCCTTTGGTTAACTATAAGCCACCTTCTACAATGCAAAATGTGTTTCAACTTTAAATAACATGTAAAAGGGTTGATGAACCATGAAAAAAACAATCCAAAATTCCTTGGTGTTGCTGCTGATGGCCTGATTTTTTCCTACTATAGTGTCCATCACTATTACCAGCCTGGTTGCATCAGCTTTCATGAGTGAAATTGGAATTGGCTTTATGGTTAGTCAGTGGCCCGCTGTGGTGAAATAAAAAGAAAACTGCAACCAGCGAGTAAATTCAAGCTCTCCCAACTAGTATTCCAACCTCGAGTCGTTCCTTCTTGAGTTCTGTCTCAAAATCGCACTAACAGACTTTTCCAGCTGCCAACCGTGAACGTCACTCCAAGAACACCGCACTGGGAAAAATTAGTTGCTTTTATATTTGTCCATATACCCATAATCCCTTGTGTCTTCATGTGATCCCATAATTCATTGCGCCCCTGTCCCATAATGCATTGCATCTTCATTGCATAAAAATGCAATGCAAGTCCCCCCCTTATTCTTTTACGTTATCTGGCCGAGGACGGATTACGGCAGAGCGGTAAGTGGTTTTTTTTCTCCTTCATTTCAACTGCAGTAGCCTTACATGCTAAGCAAATATGGGCTCTTTTTTGGCGGGGACAAGGCAAGTCGCAACCAGTTGTGCTCGTCCCAGGTTCTGCCTCATCACGTCTGCCACACCCGCAAACATCTGCTGTGAAAAAAACCATGTGTACCTTTTCTGATTGTTTAGAAAAGATAGTTTTATGGCCCTGGTATTTTTTGACAGTATTCCAGAAGTGGATGCACAAAGGCAGTCAAAATTAAGGCCCTTTATTGTCATATGAACTGTGGATGTTGGGGTGAGTGCTTCCATTTGAGTTAAAGAATTAGTTCTGACAGGATACAATACATGGTATCAAAAATGGTAACAAGTCTAATAGTCTTACTATTATTGCACTTAGACATAATCAACAAGATAAAAATAGCTCAAGGTGCAAGTTATGAATTGGATGTCTAATCATCAAGCAGGCGCAAAAGTTTAAATATCTGGGAAGCGTTTTAACAGAGGATAGAAAATGTGACACAGCTCTGAACACGCATTGGACAATTGAAAATAGTTATTTCAAAAGCTAAGCAAGGTGCTGTGAAATCAAAAAAAAAATTACGTTAGAAACAAAGAAAAGAGTGCTGGATTGCTGTGTGACATCTACCCTCTTATATGTCAATCTCCCAATGTACAAGGAAAAAACTAAAGGCATAAAATGTGTGGTTCTACAGAAGAATACTGAAAATTCTATGGATGGAGCAAGTAAGCAAAAAGGAAGCCTTAAATTAAATGGTGACAGAAAGAACACTTTATACTCAAAATCAGGAAAAGGCAGCTGAAATTTGTTGGACACCTAATGAGGGCCATATTGATGGTGAGACAGGAGAAGGCAGTGAGCAAAGGGAGAAAAACAATTAAAAGCCACATGAGATAGGTAGATCACAGCTCTCCATAACTTCCTATATACTGAATGAACGTGTCACACAAAACATGTAAACTTGAAATAAGTGCATATAAAGTAATTTTTTTTATTTTCTAGAAAAAACATTTCAGATCATTAAAGAGGTTATAATTCTTGAATAGCTTATATTGCAATAAGACTGATAGAATTGAATGAAGAAAATACAATTACTTAGATTCTCTAATTGCCTTTAAGTACCATATCGATATAGAAATTCTTGGCTTTGTTATTGACACATTTCTGTAGTTCAGTTTCTACACGCAAGTACATTCACTTATTGTCATTAATTTCTTGATGACATGATTCTCCTTACAAATCAAATCCAGTCACCAACTGTGTATGGTTTTCTTGAAAATACCTTATTGATAACTCATCCACTTGCTCAAGTCTCGTAGACACCACTGAGGGGCATAAGTGTTACAGCTCTCAGCACTTTACATATTGCTACTGTGGTTTCCATTTAAAAAAAAAAAAAAAAAAAAAAAAAAGTAAACACATTCTCCACTTGTGGGAGACTGCTAAACTAGCAAAACTGAATAATTTTAGCCCCTGTGTGTTTTCATACTCATGCATTCCCACAAATGGCCCAGGCTTTCTGGGAGATGGGTGATTTTATTGAGTCACCATCTCTAGAATGGTTACCAACCAAGGCTATAGAACCCAGTATATCCTGCTATTTAACCCATAGGTGGGGGGAAGAAGAGATGGATTCATACCTTTTCAGTGGTATTGGCATTTTCTTTTTTTCTCTTTTTCATCTCTATATGTCTCTTGTCTCTTTTTTTTGTATCTTTTTCAAAGGAAATTTTCTGAGCGCACTCCCGAACATATTAAAACCATTCCCCTTATTACCTTTGCACTTTACCCCAGAGCTCAAACAGGAAACCATAATAGTTATAGTTGGTTCCAGCTTTACTCGCATACATTTGTGATTGTTTAAAAAAGTTGTGTTCCATTGTTATTACTTATTCTTTCCAGAAATACCAAATTCCTCTTCTTGATAAACGTAATTGTTTAAAAAAAGAAAAAGAAAAAGATGCTTCTTTACTTGTGAAATTTTTCACCTTTAAATGATTTTGTGGGCCTCTAGCCAATTATTGCTTATTGAGAAAAATTTCACCCACCCAATTATGACTACTCCCTTGTATGCAGCCCCTAACACACAACTTGCAAAGTGACAGTCTTATTATTAGGTTGGTGCAAAAATAATGTCGTTTTTTGACGTTCAACTTCATGTGAGAAAATGACATTATTTTGTCACCAACCTAATACATTTAATTAACTTTGTGAATTAACTACTTTATATAATTTAATACCAAATTAATCACATCTAAGGTATTTGTGATGAGAGAACTAAGATTTTCATGTGGACAGGAAAGGAAAGTGTGACACTGGAGAGAAAGAAAAGTAAAGTAATAAAAAAAATCATGAATTAATAATCGTTTTTCCTTCCTGCCATCTTTGCGAGCTTTCTCCTGTCATATTTGTCCTTCATAATATTTACTGTATTAATCTTACTGCAGCATGAAACCAAATGGTTTATGGAAAGATTAATGTTGTGTTGATTTTCCAAATATGGTTTATATTTGAGTACACACATTTTCACTGGCAACCGATATAAGTACTGTATATACTTTTACGATTCCTTCCAAATCCTCGTCGCCACTTTTGTGATGTACGTCATCGCTTGTGACTTTTGTCATGTCAAATGAAAACTCGTTATCACTTCAAAAATGCTCATTGTAGTTGAGACGCCATAAATTCTGGTACTAGTAGTAACACCTTCCAATATATTAGCACTAGTAATACTTGTCAGATAGTAATCGCCAAATAGTATAATGATCAGTAGAGAATAGAATTGTAATCGATATCGTAGTAGAGTAGATAGTGAACATATACCAATAGTGGATAGACAAGAAAGAGTAAACAATGATCATATAGTCATCACACTACTTCCTATTTATTCACTTTCTTTATGATCACGTGATCTACTTAATAATGGAATTGCCCGTGTTGCTCACTGGCAATCTAGTTTCAAACCACAGTGTCAGCAAAAACACTTACTCTTACACAACAATTTCAGTATAGTGCAAGTTTTTATGATCAGTTCTTTATGCAAAAATTTTTGAAGAGATTAAAAAAAAAAAATCATACATTTTTGTTGACCAGTTGCACTATACACAGGTAAATCTTTTCTGGAAGGGTTAAAATTCATGCATTTTCAATGACTGTAACCTATCTGGTAGGCCTACATTCTCACGGTACCTTTACCTAGCCTTTACAGGTAATCTTTTAATCTGCCTCCCATAGCCTTTCTTTCTGTTGCTTTGTGGACAGTAGAATGTTCTTCACTAAGAAACAAAGATGAATGCAAATTTGAAATGGAAAAAAAATCTATTAATTCTTCATTTACATAAGGTATTTGTTAATTTGAAGTGGCATCAATAGTGGATCGGGTTTTGATCTTCATGTAATGACAAAAGGGAAGAAACTTAGGCTATGTAGGAGGGAGGCCCTGATGAAAGAAGCTGCTATAGTGAGGCATGGAAGAAAAGTATGGCATCTAAATCTTTGTATCAGAGATATTTTATTGTAAATGTTTTTTTCTCACCATTTTGAGAGGTAGCTTTGTACAAGATAGAATGAAGTGTTGCTTGGAAGCTGAGGATCACATTTTAAATGAGCTATAGGAAAAAAAAACAAACTAGGTTTTTCACAAAAGAAAATACAGGAGTAGCACTATACATGAAGTAAGCTTATACACGAGTATATATGGTATGTGGACTTATTTACTTTTTAAATTGGCATCCTGCTTTCGTTGCAGTTTGTGGTGTTGATTGAAACTACCTCTGGCACAACCTGTTGTGTCTACAATTTCCTTATCACCTATACTAAATTTATAATAAATACACCGTCAGTTCCCACCTAGATATTTATGCTAATGACACAACTATTTACTCCTCTCTTAGTAGCAAGTTTGACAAAGTAAAACTGCCAGATACTCTTGAAAAGGACTGCCAATCAGTGATTAACTGGGACAAGGAATGGCTTGTAAATTTTAAAGCCTCCAAAGCAAAATTGCTATCATTTAATTGTCATAGAGAACCTTTTCTGCCTTCTATCACTATGGCTGATGCTAACCCCCAGGAGAGCAACTTTTTGCACCTTCAGATTCTTGACAAAATCCAAAGAATATAATGTAATCAACCCTGAAATGGCTTCTCAACTTTAGTCACTTTCACACCACCATGTGGTGGCTTCCCAATGAGGTGGCTTCTATAAATATTTTCTTGCCAATTGTTCTGATGAGCTTTTGCCTTGACTGCATGAATTTAAGCATACTACTAGATTGGCAACTAGGTCCCACTGTTTTACGGTTGAACGAGCTAGATGTAACCTTATGTTCTATTTTATTAGTTTCCTTTCTTGCACTTCTCACCTGTGGAACTCTTCTGGTTTCTTCTTCCCTGTCACCTATAATCTTAGATAATTAGCATTGCATTAAATTTTTTATCTTCTATTTTCATGTTCTTTTATTGTCCTTTCTCCTCACTCAAGTATTCTTATCCTCTTTCACTCACAGTAACCCATTGCATTTTAGTGGCATTATCATTTTGTTAGGGTAATATGATATTTTTTTTTTGAAATGTTTGGTGTTTACTAATTCCACATCTGGAATTTTTATAACAGATTCAGGATGTGTGCCATCATTATTTTTATTCCAATTCTATATCTTTGTTCTTGTTTTGGAAAGGTTTATTTTGAGTTCTGTTTCTTGGAACACTTGGTAGAGGATGTTGATTTTAATTTTTTTTTTTTTGTTCAACATGATGCTTATCCCAATGATGGATACATATGTTGCCTGCATAGCCACTCTCTCATCATCAGTTACTGGCATAGAACAAAACCAGAATTTGAATTTGGATCACCAATTTGACTTTCCACATCATTAGTCATTACACTATACACACACATGTGCATGCATTTATTAGATGATTGGGTTCACAGTCAACCAGAACCTGTATATTCACCTGATGATGATCTGGAAGTATACATGTGTTATCTACATAGCTAAGCCAGAATGAAGATTTTCAATAAGGGAGACTTAAAGAAAGATCTGTAAAAAAAAAAAAAAAAAAAAGGAAAAAAAAAGACATATTTTCTATGTTGATGTTAGAAAAATGTGTGCTTCACTTCTTACATTTATCCCTGTTTTGCTTACAGCCATATCGTGTTGAACTACTGGTTTTCATATGATCACTGAAGTTAAGCAACATTAAGCCTGGTCAGTACCTAGATGGGTGACCACTTAGGAATACAAAGTGCTGTAAGCTTCAGTGTGTTGGTGGTGTAATGGATAATGACTTGGAATTGTTAATCAAAGAGACGAGTTCCAGTTCCTATTGGGTTTGTCATATTCACTTATGTACAAATACGCTTGTGAAAGGCATGAATCCACTTCTCCCCCATCTATGGGTTAATTAGTAAGACAAGTATCACTAAAACATTATCTCCCCACCAAACAAATAAAAGATTTCTTACAATCTAAAAATATATTTTCTGGCTTTAAAGGGTTGATAAGCCGTAAAAAATGAATTGCTCAATCAATCAACCAAACAGAGGTTTAACAACTATATACATATGATTTTAAGTGAATCATGTAGGTCTTAGTGAGGAGCATCCTTTTTCATACCTTGGAAACTGACACTACAGAATCACAAAGGACTGTACCAGATAACAGAAACCACATGACTTTCAGCAGTAGCAACAACAAAAATGGATAGCATATGTAATCAGGAGGGAATGACATAATTAAGATGCTGATTATAAATTGTAATAATAAAGACAAAGCACAAACTTCTTTCTAAGACATTAGTCAACATAAAAGTGTAACACCATTACAATAAATAGTAAGTAAACCAAACTGTAAATGTTAAGAAAGGCCATTTCTTATATATCCAAATTATGCAATGTCTAGCCGAAACAGTTCATTAGAAGAAAACAGAAATTATGCAATGTCTAGCCGAAACAGTTCATTAGAAGAAAACAGAAATTATGCAATGTCTAGCCGAAACAGTTCATTAGAAGAAAACAGAAATTATGCAATGTCTAGCCGAAACAGTTCATTAGAAGAAAACAGAAATTATGCAATGTCTAGCCGAAACAGTTCATTAGAAGAAAACAGAAATTATGCAATGTCTAGCCGAAACAGTTCATTAGAAGAAAACAGAAATTATGCAATGTCTAGCCGAAACAGTTCATTAGAAGAAAACAGAAATTATGCAATGTCTAGCCGAAACAGTTCATTAGAAGAAAACAGAAATTATGCAATGTCTAGCCGAAACAGTTCATTAGAAGAAAACAGAAATTATGCAATGTCTAGCCGAAACAGTTCATTAGAAGAAAACAGAAATTATGCAATGTCTAGCCGAAACAGTTCATTAGAAGAAAACAGAAATTATGCAATGTCTAGCCAAAACAGTTCATTAGAAGAAAACAGAAATTATGCAATGTCTAGCCAAAACAGTTCATTAGAAGAAAACAGAAATTATGCAATGTCTAGCCGAAACAGTTCATTAGAAGAAAACAGAAATTATGCAATGTCTAGCCAAAACAGTTCATTAGAAGAAAACAGAAATTATGCAATGTCTAGCCAAAACAGTTCATTAGAAGAAAACAGTCCAACTTCACAATATTCACATTCCACACTACACCAAACAAAATGCTTGGCAGAAAGCCCTCATCAATAATAGTGAACTTGGGAAACCTATTTTTCAGATGGTTTTAATAGGATTTTATAAATTTCAACCAAAAGTAGCACTGGCTGTTCGGCTAGTGAATGCTTTCTTATAAATAGATGAGAACAGATCCAATAGCCAGGAAGTGAAGAAAAGCATAACTCGAGTAGAACTTTATGCTTGGTCAGTAAATGCCAAATTTTTCAGTATAAAGAAATACTTAATATTGTCATTTATTAACAAAGCAGCACTTGAATCCTTTAAGTTTTCTCCCTGAATCTAGATCTGGCAGCCTTAAACCAAAGGATCTTATTACTTGCCTACTGCTGACTTTCTGTGATGCTTGACCTCCTTCATCTCCCACTTCTCTTTCTTAATGTTGCTGCCGAATTTTTTGCTGTGCATTTAACAGCATAGTAATTGTTCAATAGTTCAATCCCAGGGTTAAGTAGTAAACTCTGACACTGGAAACAGGATGTGCAATAACTAAGCAGAACTTTAAAAAAAAAAAATGTAAGTTGAGATATCATGAGATATGGACAGCAGAACAAGAATAATAGATTCATTATAGAGTACAGTTCAAAATTACCTGAATGGCACCTGAAAAAGGCCAGAGGACATAACTGGTAAAATGCTGTGATAATAAGATGAGGATGTTAGTTTGAATGTAAAAAATGATGACTACTCACCCGAGGAATTCAGACAGATTTAACCATTTCTTTTTGTCGCATTTATTTTCTTATCGTGCTTTAGCTAATATTTTTTAGTATTTTTTTTACTCTTAAATTTGCCATAACAACTCTTACTGTTTCTGAAACACAGCCTGTTTTTTTTATTTTTTTATTTTTTTTTTTATTTTTATTTTTATTAATTTTTTATATATTTTTTTATTTTTTTATATTTTTTTATATTTTTTTATATTTTTTTATATTTGTTTTATATTTTTTTTATATTATTTTTTTATTTTTTTATTATTTTTTTAATTTTTTTTTATTTATTTTTATATTTTTTATTTATTTTTTTTATTTTTTATTTTTTTATTTTTGAAAAATTTTTTTAAATTTATTTATTTATTTTTTTATTCTAATTCCTCAACCACCACTCTCTAGTGACGGCTTCTACCTCCTTACCAGTGCCTCTGCATCTCTACATCCATAGCTACCTGGTTTCTACCTGCCTGTCTCTAATGCCACAACCAACACTCTTACTTTCTTATTTTGGCTTACCCTCCACTCAGTCCACTGTATATTCCACCTTGTGCACATTTTTTTTGTTTGTTTGTTTTTTTAAATTAGTATTTTCATTCTCTGTCCTGTCCATTCAGAGAGACTCTTAGCAGCTGCTTCATGCATTTATGCCTAGCACTCATCGCAGAATAGATGCCTTTTGTTGCTGGTTTCAAGAATTGAATTTTTTTTTCTTGTTTTCCCTCAAAGAAATCTCACTGATCTTTCTTCAGTATCAGTACTTCATTGTTATGTCTGCAAGCAGCAGGAGCAACAGTATTGTCATTTCCATGTTACATAAAACCATTTACTATAACAGTATTATCTTCTATTTACATATAATTGGTTGTTTCATTTTTTTTTTTTTGTTCTTTGCTTTATTGTAATTGCATCTATTCGTCTTGAGAGACCATGGATCAGCACCTGAAGAGAAATGCTTCTTCCAGGGTGCAGGCCTGGGCAGGGTTTTTATGAGAGATCAGCAGTTGCCTATGCAGCATATCTCACTTTACCATACCACTGATGTTGTCCAAGGGAAAGGCAGAGACCAAAACAGCTTGGCACCAGGGTCATCGCAGGAGTTGCTAGAACAAAACTGAACATGACATTGGATTGTCTTAGGGACTCCAGCATTGGATTTGAATTCAGAGTTGTTGTTCTCCTAGACCAATAACAAGCCAAGGCTATAGAACCCAGTCTGTCCTACTAGTTACCCATAGTTAGGGAGAGAAGAGATGGATTAACAACTTTCTCAAGGGTATTAGCATATAAGTGACTGTAATGAACTTGACTGGAATTCAAACTCTGCTCTCTGATTCCTCAATCCTAGTCACAATCCATTACTCCTCCATGCTGCCATTGCTTTACTATTAAATATATTATAAAGAAATATAAAAAAGAGACTTAGAGGGCAAGGAGTTTGTTGCTTGAGTGGCTGTCACTAAGAGAAAGTAAAACTTGTGTCTTGCTTACTTTCAAATTTTGATAGGAAGTATTTTTTTAATATTTCATTGTTCTTATATTCTTTTATTTGTAATTTTCTTGGTACTGAGCAAGCTGCACTCAGAATTTAATTTGAAGGTGTTGGAATCTATTTATATTAATTCCTCCCAGCCATCCCTCTGTAAAAATACATTAAGGAAACTATCCTGAAATGTATTATTCATTGAAGCAGTATCAATTCTTTTTTCTTCAGTAGTAATTTATATCCATCTTATAAAAGATTATAAAGCAAATTTTACAAACATACAGATTTTATTATGAATAAATTTTTTCTAATTATTTTAAAACCAGAGCAAATGTGTGTGTTTTTTGTTTGCTTTTTTTATATACACTAATTGTAGTAACATAATTTAGATTTAATTTATTATTATTATTTAACATTATTGTTTTTGGCAAGTATTTTTTTAAATCTTACAAGGAGATGGTAAATAGCATACTTGCTCATATAAATGTTGATTTCATGTGTAGTGCAACTGTTGATTTTTTTGCATGAATTTTAACCCCCTCCAGAAAATATTTACCGGTGTATAGTGCAACTGGTTACCGAAAATTCATGATTTTTAAGCTCTTCAAAGAAATTATTTGTGTATAGTGTGGTCCCTACTTTTTGCATAAACAACTGATCATAAAAACTTGCACTATACAATAAGTTCTTAGCACAAGCTTCTTCGCAAACTAATTATTCAGATGTCTTTTCATTGAAATATGGATTTTGGGGAAGTGAGTTAGGCCAATAGCTCTCCTACATTCTTTTGTAATTATAGTTGCTTTTTCTTCATGCCAATTTATCCCATCAGTCCATGGGATGGATCGGAAATAAATAATAGTCTCATTCAGTCTATGGGATGGGTTGGAAAAACAATAATAGTCTCTGATTCAGCCCATGGGATTTATTGGCAATAAAGAATAGTCTTGGTGAAGTTCAAGATAACATCCCTTTTCTTCAAGAAGTCTTGTTATCCATTCCAGCTGCTTTGCCAGTTGAATTAGAAAATTCCACTGCCAGCATGTAATGGTTTATGATTGTAATGTGTGTATGTTCAGAGTAAATCAAAGAACATTATTTACTTTGCTGCATGATGCTGTCCGCTCTTTTTGTATCGAGTGAAACAGAAGTTTGGATTGGAAGTTCTTCAACATGCTGAATATTCTCAACTCCTGAAATCTTGAATTGTCAGTATTTCTTATAAGTTAAAGTTAATGAAAAAAATTCTTTACAGCTATACTGTATTCAGTTGTAAATTCCAGTTATTCATATAATGAATTCTGTAAAGTAATAGGTTATAGAAATCCAAAGAACGTACTTTGATGACTGAATAATGATTGTTTATTTTGCTGAAAAACTCTCCAAACTTCTACAAGTACATGAACATTATAAACAGAGCAAAATGATGATTGACAGTTAAAATTAACTTAGGAAAGGCATGAATCCCCATTTTCTTTCACTTTATTTCATTGTTATATACAGAAACTATGATATAAAAATATGTATATCGGACAAGCAGTGGGTAATAGAATGGGGAAAAACTATGCTCCATGTTTTGTTCTCTGAAAGGACTTCTTCAGACTAACAATAATTCTGTCAATTCAATAGTGTATATATATGAAGAAATATGCTTTTAAGTTGTGCTATATTTATGGGATAAAGTGCTCAATATATATATATATATATATATATGGTGCAATAGGTAAATTTTCACCATTTTATATCTTTAATTTCATGCATGCACATAGATTGTTTTTGATCTTGTCAACTGCACAGTATAGTAGTCAGTTGGCCATTGTCTGTGAGAAAAAAAGAACACCATGATGCAATTCACTCCACCAGAAATTTGGAAACGCCATGCTCTAGTGCTTGGCATTCATGCTGGAAGCTCCAATACGAACATTTCAGAGTGTTTGGGTGTTAATCTAAGGAGAGTGTGGAGGATTTGAATGAGTCTCATGGTGATTACGAAAGGCATGGCAACTTGGAAAACCCACTCTGATTGTTCTAATAAGAAAAGAACTCCCAAATTTGTTGGTGAGGGCCTCAGACTCAACACAGAGGCTTACATAAGTGCCTTGAGCAGTTAGTCCTGCCCTGGGTCAAGAGGATGAATACTGGAAGACCTCATGTCTAGCAACAGGATTCTGCGCCATGCCACACAAACAAGACGATCCAGTAATGGATTATCAGACAATTTCTGCAACCACATCACCCATTACATCTGGGTACCTAACTCCCCAGACTGCAACCACCTTGATTATTATGTGTGAGGTACAGTTGAACAAGAGACCAACAAAACTCCTTGTAATACCAAAGATGAACTGAAGCCATTTGAAGATTATGGCAGCATTTACCAACTTAAAGAAGACCATCCAGAAGAGTTGCAGGAAATCCTGAAGTCACCTGGAAGCCATGGCTGAAGCCAATGGCAATTTTATTGAATAAATTTACTCTTTATTATTTCAAGACCTTTTTGTGTAATTTTGGTAAATACAGTGTAACCCGGATATAAGAGAGTTGTCGGGACCGGAGAAGAAGTATCTTATATCCGGGTTTCTCTTATATCCAGGCTTGGTCTATTATATATACATTAACACAGGCTCTAGTTTTGGGACCAGAGAAAATCTCACTTATATCCGGGTCTCTTATATCCGGGTTACACTGTATATCTGTTAAAATGAGATGTCAGTGTTATTTTCATTTTTGCATAATTAAATGACAATTTATCCATCGCATCCTGTATATATGAGAAAGAAAGAAATTGAGGATATTAATAAGGTTGTGGGTTCAAGGTTTGTGTTCAATAGGTAATCAAAGATAGAAGAAGCATACAAAAGAAAAATTGAGTTTCTGCTATGAACATTTATTTCTTTTTTTTTTTTTTTTGTTAACTTTATTGAAACAAACTTAAACATTTTTCTTTTAGATTCTTAAATAATTTATGGGAAGTAATGATACTAATGGGTACAGATGGTTGAGCTCAAGTCAGCTTCGTGCTGAGTTGGTATGGCCAAATCTCTAATTCGTGAGTAGGGCTGCTAAAACATGTCCGATGTCATTGGTAAGTTGAAAACGTTCAGTCGTCAATGGGCCAGAAAAACTAACATTACCCAATGGGAATGCTCTTACTGTGTCGTTCACATCTTTGGCGTCAAGAGAAAAAAGTGAAAGCTTCTGTTCTTTTTGGACATAGTGCCATAAAATCACTCATGTTACCAGAAACCATATCTGGTTTCTTTATAACTTGCATCATGGGAAAATGAATTTTTTTTTTTTTTTTTTGTTTCCCATGATGCAAGTTATAAAGAAACCATATCTGGTTTCTTTATAACTTGCATCATGGGAAAATGAATTTTTTTTTTTTTTTTTTGTTTCCCATGATGCAAGTTATAAAGAAACCATATCTGGTTTCTTTATAACTTGCATCATGGGAAAATGAATTTTTTTTTTTTTTTTTTGTTTCCCATGATGCAAGTTATAAAGAAACCATATCTGGTTTCTTTATAACTTGCATCATGGGAAAATGAATTTTTTTTTTTTTTTTTGTTTCCCATGATGCAAGTTATAAAGAAACCATATCTGGTTTCTTTATAACTTGCATCATGGGAAAATGAATTTTTTTTTTTTTTTTTTGTTTCCCATGATGCAAGTTATAAAGAAACCATATCTGGTTTCTTTATAACTTGCATCATGGGTAAATGAATTTTTTTTTTTTTTTTTTGTTTCCCATGATGCAAGTTATAAAGAAACCATATCTGGTTTCTTTATAACTTGCATCATGGGAAAATGAATTTTTTTTTTTTTTTTTGTTTCCCATGATGCAAGTTATAAAGAAACCATATCTGGTTTCTTTATAACTTGCATCATGGGTAAATGAATTTTTTTTTTTTTTTTTTGTTTCCCATGATGCAAGTTATAAAGAAACCATATCTGGTTTCTTTATAACTTGCATCATGGGAAAATGAATTTTTTTTTTTTTTTTTTGTTTCCCATGATGCAAGTTATAAAGAAACCATATCTGGTTTCTTTATAACTTGCATCATGGGAAAATGAATTTTTTTTTTTTTTTTTGTTTCCCATGATGCAAGTTATAAAGAAACCATATCTGGTTTCTTTATAACTTGCATCATGGGAAAATGAATTTTTTTTTTTTTTTTTTGTTTCCCATGATGCAAGTTATAAAGAAACCATATCTGGTTTCTTTATAACTTGCATCATGGGAAAATGAATTTTTTTTTTTTTTTTTTGTTTCCCATGATGCAAGTTATAAAGAAACCATATCTGGTTTCTTTATAACTTGCATCATGGGAAAATGAATTTTTTTTTTTTTTTTTGTTTCCCATGATGCAAGTTATAAAGAAACCATATCTGGTTTCTTTATAACTTGCATCATGGGTAAATGAATTTTTTTTTTTTTTTTTTTGTTTCCCATGATGCAAGTTATAAAGAAACCATATCTGGTTTCTTTATAACTTGCATCATGGGAAAATGAATTTTTTTTTTTTTTTTTTGTTTCCCATGATGCAAGTTATAAAGAAACCATATCTGGTTTCTTTATAACTTGCATCATGGGAAAATGAATTTTTTTTTTTTTTTTTGTTTCATTATTATTTTATTTATTGGTTTATTTCTCCCCATGAAATACAGCAAGCACGTTGAAAAAAAAACTTTACACTTCATACTAAGCAAGTTGATAACATCACTAAGACACAGCTGGGAGTGAAGGAGAATAAGAAGACTTTAGTGAGGAGAAAGGACTATAAAAGAACAGGATCCAGGAACACAGGAGATAATGATTGGCATTGCATTTAAAATTTTGAAGTTTGTAAGTGGCAGGGAAGCAAGAATTCAGAAGGGTTTTCCACAGGTGAGAAGTGCGAGAAAAAAGAACTATAGTAACAGAGAGAGTCTGGGAAACACACACACACACACACATATATATTTTTTTTAGTGAAATTGGAGTAGATTTGAATAGCGAAATTAAATCAGCATTTTGTTTACTGATGGGGAAATCTGATCTAGGGCAGAAGTTGTACCCATTGAATCTGGGTCATCAGAAGGCAATGAAAATGGTTGAAATAATTTTTATTGATTAAAAATTGAAATAGAGCTGAGTAAGCTAGAAGGAACTTTGGAATTCACATGATTTTGGTTGAAGCAGCCAGAACCCCGTGATAATCACGTACGAAGTAGTAGGGCCAAGGGTCAGTTATAACCTGCCGGGTTTATCTATATAAACGTGTAGTTATGCTGAAAAAGGAAGACTGGAGAAAATTCTAGAAGAGAGAATTGGCCCGGGCAAGTGTTGGGAGGAGGAACGCCACTATAACTTTAAGGCCCACACAGAAATCTTTACCCCTCCATTGCAAGAGTCGTATATCATTCTGAGACAATTTAACAAGAAGTTAATCCCATATACACTCTCTCTGTCTAGAATCCAGTGAATGAGTTTTTACGTTAAATACGTTTCTTTTCTGTAACCCGTTTCTTTTTTCTACTATTCTTTTCTGCTATATAAAAGACATTATCAATTCAACCATTGAATAATTGTTTGTCTGGCTTTCTGCAGATATTAAATTTTTTTTTTTTTTTTTTTTTTTTTTTTTTTTTTTTTTGTTGCATTCTAAATTTCTTAGCGCAGACTCCCCAGCCGTGTCTACATTTTCAGTCGACTGTGAAGGGACAGACATCACTTCTGCTTTCTGGATCAAACAAATCACAACGTGGGCAGGAAGCAGGATTAAACCAGCAGACCAGTTGAATAATCTACGGATGATCAGGGGACCTATGGCCACTCCCTTAAGTTTGGTTAGGACCGAGTAGACACCTCAACCCAGAGAGTAAGATGCCGGAGGTTGAGGGGATGGGGCGAAAGTGTTAGACTATTAGAATACTATATATGCTTATATCTAGCTAATTAAAAATTAAATAGGGGGTAGTCCACATCTTTGTTATTATCACAATGGTTTGGCCATTGTGCAATTTGGCCAACTTCAGTGGTTATTGATCTGGGTAACTTGGGAAAGTTGAACAGATGAAAGCTGGAAACACGACGACTGAAAAAGTGTTACAGAAACAAAGAACAATAGTCATATTGTAAATAACTCCTCAACCCAGAAATTTAGACAGAACTTTGAAATTTTGTTCTTCAATGTTTCTACATACAGAATCTAATCAAGCTAAGTCAGCTATTTTAATAGCAGTTATCAATATCTTTCTGTTGCTCCTGTTTTTTTAATGCTTTAAAATATCACATACTGTAATAGCAGTATGACTATAGCATTCTATTGCTTTTTTTTTTAATGCATTTAAATACCGCATATTGTAATAGCAGTCTATTAATACTGTAAAATAAAATTGCACTTTCAAAACTACTTAATCTATGCAAGCATCAAAAGCATTACCAACAAAATGCTCTCATCCATCCCATCAACCCCAATGATTTGGTTCAATTTACTTTAGAAGATTTTGTTAAATAACTTCTATATTGTGGGCTCATGGCTAAACATTTAGAAACAGTTGTTGGTGAGGGCCTCAGACTCAATATGGAGTCCTACATCAAGTGCCTTGATGAGGTAGTTCTGCCCTGTGTCAAGAGGGTGGCTGCTGGAAGATCCTATGTCTGGCAACAGGATTCTGCTTTTTGCTACACAAGCAGAAGAACCCAGTCATGGCTGTCAGGTAATTTCTGTGACCACACCTTACATCTGGCCACCTAACTCCCCAGACTGACTGATTATGTGTGGGATACAGTTGAACGAGAGACCAATAAAAATCCTAACACCAAAGATGAACTGAAGGCAAGGATTATGGCAGCATTCACCAACTTAAACAAAGAGATCATCCAGAAGAGTTGCAGGAGATTCTGAAGTCATCTGGAGGTCAGGATTGAAGCCAATGACAATTTTATTGAATAAATTTACTCTTTAGTATTTCAAGATATTTTTGTGTAATTTTGGTAAATATATCTGTTAAAATGAAATGTCAGTGTTATTTTCATTTTTGCATAATTTCCTGACCATTGAACGTCCTGGGTATGAAGATAAACTACATCCATGTTCTGGGTAAGACGATAAACTACGTCCAAAAGCAAGGCCTTTGATCAGGAGAACCACCTCTTAATTGCTGGTATTCCCAGGTCCACTCTGACCCAGGGTGGTGGCACCTGTTAGGGTCCCAACTATGGGCAAATAGTTACCCCCCAAACTGGGGTCAAAACACTATGAAAGTGTAAAAATAGGTCTTAATAACAGAAATATTTTGTAAAAAAAAAAAAAAAAAAAATACATTATTATTAGCAATACATTTTAAGTCAAAGAAATATTACAAGCAATACATGTTTGAAAAAAAAATATTACCAATAATAAAAATTTTGTTGGCATTAAATAACCCATTGAGGTTGATATACCGTAAACCAAACCAATCCTGACCATTTGAAGACTGATGATCAGCGATTCAATGATTTGACTGTTGGCTCTTTCCAGAACATCGGTATTGGTCACATAGTATTTCCATTTGATGTTTAAGAGTGAACAAACCTTGGTGAAAAGTGTTTTAATAAAAAAAAACTGCAAAATACTTATTTAAAAAGGTTGTTCAGTCCCTCCTTGATTTGGATTGCTATATAGGGATAATGCGCATGCTGAAAATTGTACATGCTTTATCCAACCCAAGACTAAAAATCCAGCAAACTGTAGAGAATAAACACCATTTACATTTCATGAAGTATATTTTCTGAGATTAGAAGTTATCATTATTTATATTATTTATAGCCTAGTGGATTAAAAAGGTGATTTGTGAGTTCAATCCCTGGGTTTGGAAGTTGTACTTTATGGGAATGGTGGCAGGCAAGAACTGTGCAGTACTAAATAAGTCATAGTGAGTGGAAAACTACAATCTACCCTTGTAGACTAAATAAAGAGTTAACTTGAAATGCTGTGATAATAATAAAAATGCAGACAATAGTCTACATTTCTGGAGTGTTTGCAGTAAATGTTTTTCAATCATTTATGAATCTTAGGAAATTTAATATTTCATTTTTGTCTCTAAATATCTGAGATGAAATGTTGATGCTTTCAACTTTTTCACACCCTCAACCATTTGTGATTTTCATTTTTGTCATTTCCCATGCCCTCATCATTTTATAAATTTCAAAATTCTTTTGAAATCTTGTATTTTGGAGTTTTGTTTTTTCCCCCCTCTCTAACTGGCATGCATTTTTTTGTCTCGTCCCAGTCACTACCATTATTAGAATTACATTTTGCCATTGATCTTTCCTTCCACCACCACTCTAACCACTACCATAATCATTCAACCTGGATTTTCAGCAGATCTTGTCTCCATGAAGCTCGTTTGCCACTATCCTCTAACCTGAAGTGGACTTTAAATTTTGCAATGATTCTTTCCTTCCTTCCCATCCAGCCTGGGTTTTAAAAGTATCTCCAGTTATTCCTAATCTTCCCTCCCGGCACCATTTAAATCTTGTTATGAATTTTTTAATACAAATTTTTAAAATGTCTCTTTTTTTTCTCTCTCTCTTTTAATTCTTTTGATTTTATTTTTTTTCATTGGTCTCTCTCTCTCTCCAATCCTTTCAACTTTGATGTTTTTTCTTTGACTGTTAGTCCTTTTCACTCTCTCTCCCACTCTTTTATTTTTGAAGGGAAGAGGCAGAAATAGAATTTCCTGCACAAAATCAATCCCATCTTTGGAAGCAAAACTTTGGAGAATGTTGGAAAAATATTTTTTTTTTTTTCTCATACCTTCAGATTCCTAAATTAAGACAAAAAATAAAATAAAATCCTTGTTTTCTAAGTTCATCATTATTTTTCATAAACATGTAATCGGAAAACTAATTTAACTACACTAATGTATAGTTAGTATTGTAGATGATGTCTCCACTTTCCCTTATGAATGCTTTTTTTTATGCATTATATTTGGTCAGAACAAAAGTTGGTAACATATTTTTAAGTGAATTCCAAAAACTATTTAAATATTTGTACATAGATTTATTCAACCAAAAATATGCCATTTTGTTCCACCACCTTTTGCCAATCTTTAAGGATGCTTCATGATTCTGTCCTCTAAGAACTTGAAATCTTTATGGTTGAGGAACTGGTCTAAGAATTTTTTTAAACACTTTGATAAAATTGAAGAATGACAAATTTTGTAGGGATCAAATTTAATGGTAATCTGAAGATGCAAGGACAGGTGAGTGTAATTGGTGTAGTAGGACATCCCTGTCAATTTGTACCAATTTCTGCCAGGTGTAGCAATATCTGTCAGCTGAGGTTTTGTTAAATCGAAAACAGCTGGACCTGTTACAAAAAACATTCGGAACATTTATTTTCGACCCGTGGGTTTCAATGAGCTGCCCAAAGAGGAGTTGTTGAATAAAGATAAATTGCTTTTTTAGATAAAGATGACAGCGCAAAGAACCATAACAGCTATAAAACTAACCATCTTGCAAAAGGCACACAGGGTGATAAAGCGGGCCTTGGAGAATGGCGGACAGGGAAGACACCCATTAGACTGTTCACCTCCCCCACTCATTTATGCAACATCTCAAATTTGTTTGCTTACAGCAGTAGGTTAAAACCCAAGAATAAAATCTGGTTTATTGCTAAAAATTGTCATGGTTTTTCACTTGTTGTTAATGATCTGGCTGAAGGGTAATTTTTAAGCCACGAGTGTTTAAATGGAAGAAACTGCACCCTGTCAATGAAGCTGGTGTCTTGTCTGAGCTGCAACGTACCACAGGTCTGAAAAGAGAGATGACATTTGGTATTGTCCTGATGGAAGACAACATCCTTCTGATTTGCCAATTCCAGACACTTTTCATCAATTATCTGTCCTGGGTAAGATGATAAACTACGTCCAGCAGCAAGGTCTCTGATCAGGAGGTTTTGAGGAGCGTGGGACCACCTCTTAATTGCTGGTGTTCCCAGGTTTACTCTGACCCGGGATGGTAGCACCTGTTAGGGTCCCAGCTATGGGCAAATGGTTAACCCCCAAAATGGGGTCAAAACACTATGAAAGTGTAAAAATAGGTCTTAATACTAGAAATACTTTCTAAAAAAATTATTACCAGCAACAGATTTTTGAAGAAAAATTACCATCAATACATTTAAAAAAAAAAAAAAAATCTAAGCATTAAATAACCCATTGAGGTTGATATGCTGTAAACCAAACCAAAATATGGCACTTTGACCTGGTAAATGACATGTGAGGCCTCTACTCAAGGAGGTGGTAGTATGTCAAATATAGGTGATTGATTTATGATAAGAAACACAGCATTGTACTGTGCAGTAAAAAATAAGTATGTAGAGATCAATGAGTCCTGTAACCCCCTAGAGTCATAAGGGCACCACATGTACTGCAGTCATAGTAGCAGTGGTATGTTTTGGACAAGCTAGCCTGACTGAGCCTAATTCTCTCCAGACTGGTTTGAATTCAGTGTTTTCTTTCTCCTAGACTGGGTGTCAACAAAGGCTATTGGGCACAGTATGTCTTGCTATTTACCCACATCTGGAGAGAGAAGTGATGGATTCATACTTTACTTAAGGGAATTTGTGCATCAGTGAGTGTAACAAACTCAACTGGAATTTGAACTCAGTTCTCTGATTCCTCATTCTAAGCTGCTAGCCATTACACCATTATGATCCATTTTGTGTTCATAGATATGCTTTTTTAAAAAATTTCTGCTAGTCTCCCCAATGTATTGTGAGGAACAGTTCTGGAAATTTACTTTACATATACCTGCTTCAGAATTATTATGGATATTTTTGGTTCCAATCATATCCATGATAGTTTTGGATGTTGTTTTAATTATTTTTGGATAGTGGATGTTATGGCATTTGTAGATATTATTATATATGTTTTTAACTACTTTATTGTTGTTATCATTATTGTGGTTATATATGTTGTATACCTTTCTTTTAGTATTGTGGATGAAATAAGGATATTGTAGGATTTTGAAAGTGTTTTCTATGTATATTTCTTTTTTGGGTAAGTACTGGGGGCTGCAGATTCTTTGTGCTCTTAAACAGAATCTTATAATTATTCTCAGTTTGATCTTGTTACAGTGGCTGGTCAATGTTTACTCTCACCACTGTAAAATGATCAAATTGTGAATAATTATAGGACTCTATTTAAGAGCACTAAAAACCTGCAGCCCTCAATAAAAACATCAATTACCCACTTCCTTACATTAGACAATGAATTGCATCACTTTATGTCTTCCATAACTTGCCTAACTTTTCAGTTAACATATACCTAAATATTTTGAAAAACCAATAACATTTTGCTCTTTGTAAAAAAATAAAATCCTTGTATTTACCTTGATAAAGTTCCTTTATAATTATTCCTGATTTGATCTTGTTACCGTGGCTGGTCAATGTTTACTCTCACCACTGTAACAATATCAAATTGGGAATAATTATAGGATTCTATTTCAAAGCACCTGCAGCCACTAATAAAATCATATCAGTTACTCACATTTGTCTATTAGACATTGAATTATATCATTTCATGTCCCCCATAACTTGCCTGACTTTTCAGTTAACCTGATGAATAAGCATTCCTATACCTAAATATTTTGAAAATCCAATTATATTTTTGCTCTTGTATATAAATACTTCTTAGAAAATAAAATCATCGTATTTGCCTTGATAAAGTCCCTCAGAGAATGAAACACATTGGCTAAGATAGGTTATCCTTTTTTCTTTATTCACACACACACACACACATATATATAATATTACACGTTATCATCCGATGCCCACTTAGACCTACAAGAATCTTCACAAATCTACCTAGACATAGTTCTCTATGGTTTTAAGATGTGTGTGATCAATCAATGAGAACTGACCCATACATAATTAAAAATACCAGTGTTTCTGTCTTTTTGTCTGTTTTCTCTCAATCTCTGATTAAGCTTTGATAAAAGTTAAACATGTTACATTGATGTTTCCTATTTTGTCTTCATTTTATCATCCTTTTGGATTCTAAGTCATATTTGATCTGCATTTGATATATATATATATATATATATATATATAAGAGAGAGAGAGAGAGAATAAATTTAAAATACCTGTCAAATTTACTAGAATTTAATGATTCCAGGCAAGCAGAATTTTTGTCAAGAGAAAACTAGTGACAAAAGTCAATAAATTAAAATTAATTTGCCTTATCTGAATTGGACCCTTTAACCACAATGAATGATGTTCAGCAAAACTGAAGTCAGTTGAGAAATAAGTCAATTGAACATTATTAATTTATTGATTATATACGGAACCAGGTGTAACATAGTTCAGAAAGAGAGAGAAGTGTAGCAGGTGATATCTCTGGGGCCAAGAAGAAATGTTCTGTCAACCGTGGCATCCTGTGGTTGAAGAGAGAAAGAGAGACACGGCCAGAGTCCATTCCTTTTATACTGCTTTTATACAGCATCAGCTAGTGGGCATTAAGAGAAGTCTCTGAGTAGACAAGATGAGATAATCCTGCAAACTCTCCTGATGTGTGTAAGAAAGAATTCTACTTTTGAAATAATTATAATTTTAAAAAAATACCCAAAGAAAGCTAATATTAAACAGAAGAACTAAAAGGCAGTATGCTAGCAACCTGTTTTACTTGTTAATGAGATATTCCGTTCTTAGGGTAACAGGTTCAGTTACAGTTATTAAGTAATACTTCCTGTTACCATAATAACGGAATGTCTCATTACTATGAAAAGAGGATAAGGCTGTATGACTGATAGTTATATTGTTTTATATTATAGAATGTTTGATCATGTATATTCATTCAGTTTTTGACTGATCGAGAATATATGGTATAGATTGATTCTTTTGTTATATCACCCTGTGATGCCAATTCTTGCTCTGCTAAGGCATATGGATTTTCTTCTTTGGGATGATGGCCATACAGATAGAAATCTTGGTTAAAGTGTGTAGCAGAAGAGAGCTGCAAAAATAGTAATGGACATGGTAGTTGCTGGTCACCAGTTTGTAGCAGCAGTAGTTGGGGTTTCTTGTTGATGAGGATGAAAACTTTGAAAATAAATAATTCAACATTTTTAAAAGATAAAATCAATGCATAGGGGGTTTATTTTATACTTATATTTATATTAATTCAAACATTTATCTTTAGTGGATACCCATGTTTGAAATAGATGCCATGTTTTTAATCTAAACAGTGTGTATTATATCTACCAGCTTGCACACTCAAGAAATCTTAATAAAAAGAATATGCTCTCTGGGAGGGTTTGAACCTGCATTTCTTTTTGTTTGGCAAAAAAGAGGACACAAGTCCAAACAAAACAAGAGAGCACAAAAAAAAAAAAAAAATAGCATTTGAGATAATAAAAATGTCTGATTTGAAAATAAATCTATTAATTCTTTACACACACACACACACACACACACACACATATATATATATATATATATATTGTAATGATACAATATGGTAATCGGTATGGAATTTCCAGAAGGATATAGATCCAGGGAGAGCTGTATGACAAAAGACAGAGCAAAATTATTATTAATTAAAGAATATCAAACACTTAAAATCCTATTGGTAATAATTTTAATTTTTTTTATTGTGTATTACATCTACCAGCTTGAAAACACTTAAAAAAAAAAAAAAAAAAAAAAAACTTTCATGAAATAAAAATTATTACCTATAGGATTTGATTTTAAGTGTTTGATATTTTTTCAATTAATAAAATATATGTGATTTACCCTGAGATCTGGAGTGAGTAGAGGAGAAAACAAAAGCTTACCAGAAAGAAAACAACAAGGCAACATCAGGGTAGAGCATTTTCACATGCATTCATTGCAGTTGAGGCATACAGCCATAACAGATGCTGCACTGCCATCAGCAGCTGAGGCATAACTATTTTGGAGCAGATCTAAGATTTCTTGACACCAACAGATGCCACCAATAAAAATGACATAGCTCACAAAAAAAGAGAAAAATAAAATTATATTTACATGGAAACAGTTCAAAAAAGGAAATAAAGCATTTATGTACTTAGTTGTAGTGTGTGTGTGTGTATATAAGAGATGTCCATGTAGTTTGTTTGAAACTAAGTAGTCTGTTTGCCAAGTGAAAAACTTCTACCCTGATGGAAACAAGTCCTGATATTGTCACTACATTGAGGTGCAAAAAAGTGGAAGACAGTTTATATTCATTCCTTTTTGTAAGCGATCTGGGATTGCAAAGGAAATATTTGTCGCAGATTACTTCCACAATGCAGAGAATAAATCACTGTAAGTCTAGACTCGAACATCGGGGGCAGAAAGAAATGCCGAAAACTCGATTCACAGGTACTATCTCACAAATCACAATGCATGCAACCAGTCAGAAAAATAACTCACTCTCCGAACAACGCAGTAGCCAAAATCCCCGAATTATATTTTCTCTTTTACTTTTATCGGCCGAGTATTTTTTTTTTTAATTCGTTGACAACTGGGAGCGGACACTCAATTTTTGCATATCAAAATACTTTTATAGCAACTCCTGCAACTGACTTGTTTCTAAACTATTCTGTCTTCAGCATATCATGTGGAATATGTGCCCCTTTTTTTTCTTTTTCACCACATTTTCCATTGTAGGATACACATGACACTCTGTCGCTTGGTTTGACAAGGTAAGTCGCCGTTTTCTTTGCTATACTCCCCCCCAATCTCATTATCACAAATCAAACAGCTCGGAGCAGCTCTCTTTATCCTAGTGCTTTGTCATAATAGAACTATCTCCCTTATGTGTGTCGGAGAGTTGTCTCCTGAGTAGTCATCAGATGTATCTCGAGTTTCCAGAACCTCTGAGTCTGTGGAAGCATCGGATTCACAGATCTCAATTATCCGATCACCGTCAGACGATGAACTGTCATCGGATTCACTTGGTGATGTATCAGAATCAATGAAAAGTCAAAGATCTATTACATGTCGTGGCATCCCGTCAACTATTATTGTTTGTGGACTTACAATGTCCGTCACGCAACCCACTTGATACCTGGAGGAGCTTTCACCCATACTCTGTTCCCAATTTTGTATATACCATGATACATGCCCCATTTTTCTTCTTTTTTTTCACCACATTTTCTGTCGTAGGATACACGTGACACACTGTCGCTTGGTTTGACGAGGCAAGTCGCTGTTTTCTTCGCTATACTTTTATAAACCTGAATAAAATAGATAGTGGGCAGTGTGGGAGACAATCCCCATATGTGCTGCAGTTACCTAGTACTCTTGTGTTCAATCCTTGGATCAGGTAATGAAAATTCATATAATCTGGTTTAGCAGAACTGAGCAAGAATTGGCATACCTGAAGAAGGTCAGACAGTACTTCAACCGAAACATGTCTTCTTTTAATGCCATCTCCCTTCAGCCCGTAGATGATCATATTTTTTCACAGATTATTTTTCATTATTACTTGTGAATAATTTGTGGGTAGTCCTCCTCCTAGATTGGTTGTTATTCAAGACTAGAGAGTCCAGACGATCCTGCTATTTAATATATAGCTAGTGGGAAGAACGTGTTTCCTGCATTTCCCAAAAGGTCTCAGTGAAAAGTGAACACAGCAGACTAAGCTGTAATTTGAACTCAGTTTGACAATTTTAAATTCCACACTAATAACTGTTAGGCGAGCAGAAAATACATCATATCTACCTCTCTCTGTGTCTCTGCCTCCCTCTCTCTGTGTCTCTGTCGCTCTCTCTCTCTGTCGCTCTCTCTCTCTCTCTCTCTCTCTCTCTGTCTGTCTCTCTCTCTCTCTGTCGCTCTCTCTCTCTGTCGCTCTCGCTCTCTCTCTCTTTGTCGCTCTCTCTCTCTCTCTTTGTCGCTCTCTCTCTCCTCTATGATGGGACACCAAAGGGCTTTTAGTTACCCCATCAACTCATATTCTCTCTCTGAAGGCTACAGATATTTAGTTAGCTTAGTTTGTTATAAGGCCATTATTGTAAATCACCCAATGATGATCGAAGTTACTTCAGTAGCAATATTTTGCAAGGTTAGTTTACTAACCACTGCTTCATGGCAAGGTATTTGTCTTGAGGTTATAGGTCAAGGCTAGAAAATCTATGGTGTGTTGTCTTGACCTTGCCTGCTGTTGGACTTTGACTGGCCCACAAACAAATACTGAGATACTATGCTTATTTGGATGATGATCAATTTTTCCTTATTTTGTGTGTTTCACATGACCACAGCAATGATTCATGCATTTGTCTCTTGTAACTTTGGCTCCAATTTACATTTTGTTTGAATCCAAACCCAAGATTCATAGTCTGTGTGTATTAAAATTAGGCATTTTTCTCTTTTTTATTATCCGTAATATTACGCCATTCAGTAGATCATGTTCTTCGACGACTTATATTTTAAAGATTCTTTGTATCTTTTTAATAGCTTCCAAGGAAGTCTTGACTGAAATAAATTGCAACTACATTGAGTCCTTTGATGATTAATTGGCATTTTTGCTTAAATGCAAATGATTTTCAAGCCTCCATTATTTATTGATTTGCAGCCTAACCAGGGATATTTACTTATTTTGAGATTTTTTTTCTTTTTAATGGCCTTTATCCAGTCCATTATACCTGTATTGATATTCATTCTGATCTACAGAGATAAAATAGTGGCTAACACCTGTAATCAGGATGACTAAGATTTACCTGGTCCCCGCCAACAAGATCCAAATATTATAAAGGCATTAGAAATTTAGTGGGGAGGGGGTACAAAGTTATTAATTATTATTTTTGCACTAATATCCAAGATGCTTCAACATGGGTCTGGTTGACAAATATATTAATTTTTTTCTGCCAGTCTTGATACATGCATGTGTTCTGGGATACAGTCCCTTGTTGCAAAACACCCCCCCTTTCCTGTGATAAGTAAATCACTGCATTAGTAATAAACATTTGTTAATTATTAAACAATTACATTAGTTGTTGCCTCGGCTTCTCAGCTGCTATTAACTCTACACTATATATATATATATACACACACACATCTCTCCAAGATATATATATAAGTCTTCCTCCTTACCTTTCCACCCCTATATATGATTAAATCCATCAATAAAACCGTTATTAGTCAGGAATTCTTCTTGGAATGGGATATATATATATATATAATTCTGAAAGTTTTCAGCACTATCTGGTTTTCTTTAGAGAAGATTTTTTGCAGTGATTGTAAAAGCTAATAATTTGCTGGTGCAAGGACATGTGAATATGATGGGTGTTGTAGAACATCAACCAAGTTCCAAAATCTCTTCATTTATTTTTATGTAGCCTAGTGTTTTCATGGAGATGATTTTTTTTTTCATATTGGTGAGTGTAGGTATTTTTCTGACCAAACTTTTATGAGCATGTTCCAGCTGCTGAATGTATAAATGTGCATTTAATGTTTCATTGTTTTTTAAGAACTTTAAATGAATAGTACTCTGACAATCACACTACATGGATCTCCGCTTTTAGTCTGCTCAAGAGCTGGATATTTGATCAGCCTCCCAATGCCAATGTTCTGTCATTTGTGGGAGGCAAAGTAACCAATATCATGGTGTTGATAATGATACATTTATTTACATTCTAAAAACAGCCTGGCCCAATTGAGCTGGTAAGTTTTTCAAATTAATATAAGGGTCAAGCCCTCCAGGAGGTGGGGGGACATCTCCCCAGGTAGTATCTCTCATCTGGGAGGAGTCTGGTATCATTACTCAGCATCTGAGATGTCTATTTAACCCATTGATGTGGAGAGGAGATGGATTCTTAACTTCCCAAGGGTATTTGTGCATAAATGAATGTAATGAACCAGGGTAGAACTTGAACTCTGCTCTATGATTTCTTATTCTGACCTGCTATCTATTACACCAACCACACATCCATGATTTATCAAAGAGGTGACTTTTTGATAATATCATCTGTAGAAGATGATGCCAGCAGGTGGCTCAATTGGGAAGTACTTAAAAATCATATCATGGGTTGACTCATTACTTTTAAGTGAAATTGGGCTGACGAAACATTTCAGAAGTTGTTAATGCTTGTACTATATCAATAGTTATAAATGACCCATAAGGGTGTTGATATAGCTGGTCTGAGAAGAGAAGGATTCATCTCTTTCCCAAGAGCATGAGTGCAAAAAGTGACTGTAACAGATGCAAATGACAGATGAATTTGGCTTGTTAATTGTCATTTCCCAGACTAGTAACCATTGCACTATCTCTAAATCCAAAAGATTTGACGGCTGAAACATTGTGGCTGTAACAACCAAGAGAGATGAGGAAAACAGTCTGAATAAATTGGTGTATCAAAGACAGATACAACCCACATGTGTAGGTAGTGTAAGTGTTAGTGGTTCAGAAAGAGAAATCAATGAACTGATTTTAGATTCTGGTTGAATTTGTTGCATTCACTTTCACACAAATACTCTTGGGGAAAGGTAAGAATCTATCTCTCCCCCCAGCTATGGGTTAAATAGCAAGGAAATCTTCCCAATTTGAGTTGAAAACCAATTGGTATGCTAATAGGCAGATAGATACACTGGTGGTTCATGAATTTGGTGGCAGTAATCCAGAGTTCAATCTCTGGGCCAGGTAGTAGAGACTTAGATACAGTAGAAACAGCAAACAATAACTGAGTAGTACTAAATACATACTGGACTAGGAGATATCCCTAGACATGGGCAGTGGAACTGGCAGAAATACCTACCATATGATGGCAAAACATTCCTGGCAATGGTATTTTCATCTCACTAATGTCTTACCATTATGGGGAGGTAGTTCAACCACACCCTGTAGATTAAATAAAGGGTTCTATTCAGAATTCCCTGAAAATTACTTTTTTTTGGCAAGGCTGGAAGCCACTAGCACGCTAGGGGTTACAGAGGATTTGGAGCGAGAGCAGATAGGAGTGTTAGAGGAAAGGATGTGGAGAAGGATAGAAGATAGATCAAGGCAACTGGAGATGTCGATTGACGTTACACTTGAATAGTTGGAGATTATAGTTGTCAGGGAAACAGGAATGAGGAAGGGAGTTCTATAGGCGTGAGGTGTGAGATATGAAGCTATTGGAGTAGAAGAGATGTCTACATTTAAGTTTCAACAGTGAAAGGGTGGGAACGGGATGCCAGCTTCGTAGGACGCTTGAATTCATGGAGCCTGGGAACCAGCGATAGCAGCTCATCGGAACAATTACCATGGAAGTATTTATAAAAGAGACAGAGAGAGGTGACGGTGCGTCTGTGAGAGAGAGACTGCAGACGAGAAGCCAGATCAGGGCTTGACAAGTACATGTTTGAAGGGTAGGTGGGAGTCATCATAACAGTTGATGTATTAAATAACATGAAAGATGAGGATAATAAATAATGTAAATAATTTAAATCTGATTACCAACCAAGGCTGAATATCTATCTAGAAATGGTGACTTGAGAAAATCTCCCCAGTAGCCTGTGTGTCTTGTGGGGATGTGTTCGCCTGTTATGCACAATAACTGAAATTCTTTTATTATGTGAGTGACATAATCCACTGTTGGTATTGTCTACTGTATATACTTGTGTATAATGCGACCCCTGAATTGCTTTTTTTTTTTTTATATGAATTTGAACCCCTCCAGAATAGATTTACCTGTGTATAGTGAAACCAGTCACTGAAAATTCATGCTTTTTAGCCTCTTCAAAAAAAGAAAAAATTACCCATGCATAGTGTGATCCCATTAAAAACGAAAAAACTTGTTCTATATTCTAGTATATATAGTACTTTAGATAGATACTTATATGGGTTGGCAGGGTAATGTCATTACAATGCTTACAGTTTTGCCAAGACAATCTTCTATGTACCATGTCTCTTTAGAACATAGGTAATCATTCCTTGTGGCTCTCAGCAGTGTTTCTCTCTTTAGTAAGACTACCCGCCGCCACCCATCAGTGGCTCACTGCTTCTGATTTCTATTGAACTCAATATGCTCTATGAGGGTTAAGTTTTCCAAGCCTTCTTTCCTCATTGTGTGTCCAAGAAATTTCAGTTGTCTCTTTCTGATTCTGAGTATGTGTTCTTTTTGTTTAATATTTTCATTAAGTTTTCCTCATTGTTTACTGATACCATCCATGTCATCCTTCTGTAGAACCACATTTCTGTTTTGGCTTCATCTATGGTGAGATTGTCCAGCATTCACTACCATACGAAAAGATGGATATCACACAGCAATTCGGAACACTTTCCTTTGTTTCTAATGAAATAATTCTGTTTCTTAGAACTTTTTTAAATTTTGGAATGCATCTTTTGCTATTCCAATGCATATTCAAATTTCGATGTTGCATTTAAGTGCTTATATCTTCTATGAACATAATTTGATCACTTGGATGTTTCTATGATCTAGATGCATGTTCATTGGCTTAATTTAAAATATAAATTGCAACAAAAAAAAAAAAACTGAAAAATTCAAGTGTACATGTGTAACATGTTTACAATGCTTCTATTTAGCGAATTGTTTTAGGAGTCCTTATGAACAAGAATGCATTCCAACCACCTGAAGAAGGCCGGAGTGTACAACAGCCGAAATGTAATAAATATGGCAACAAAGATGAGAATAATAGTCTGAATAATGTAAATAGTGTACATTCATTTTTATTGTCATGATTAAAACAAATCTGATGTCTTGGCTGTTAACTGAATTTATGGTTACATAACAGGTTTTCCAGGCTTGCTATAAACAAACTTTTTCAAGATTTGCTTTATTCTAAAATAAGAGATGAGCTGGAGTCCTGAAGTTATGTCTTGCAGTCCATATCTAGTTTAACCCAAACATTTATCATGTCCCAAAGCAACTTCAAATATTGAAATGAATCACCTGCTTTTCTCATTTGCAGTTAAGTTTTATATATATATATATATATATATATATTAAAATAATAGGAAAGAACAATGAGATTTATAATTCAGAGTTCTTAGCATTTATTTTTATTTTTAAAAAACAGTGCTCAATACAGCTGTAATTCCGGTGTTGCAGTGATTATATACTTTTAAAAAAGCAACATATATATATATATATATATATATATATATATATATATATATATATATATTTCTGGTACTGCATATTTTCCTTAAAAAGGTAACCCATTTTCAGCCATCACCTGATCAGAAGAATCATTGGTGAACGATGTAAAACAATAATTGCAGGATATAATGGGAAGAAATGAGAAACCACGATTACCTGTTTAAAATATATATTTGTATATCTATCTGTCGTCAAGTTGATATAAGGCTTAAGCCCCTGAGATATCTCCAAAAGTGGAAGTACCAATGAAGCTTGAGCAATTTTTCTTAAAACACACATAAAACCTACCCTTGTGTCTTATATATATATATATCCCATGCATTATCTAATGTTTGATATGCTTACTAATTAGATATTATTCCATATTGTAAGCCCAGAGCATTTATTTCTATGTGATTGTCACATTTCTCTTGTTCTGAATCATATCATACTGATATCCAAATGAAACCCATTCACTTAAACAGCAGGAATTTGAATTTATTCACAAATATTTTCTTGGAAATAACTGAGGATGTAGTGAGGACATTTTTACTTGTTACGTATCATTTCTCAGTGTAAGTATGGCATTGTTGTTTTGTATTTGTCGCTCTTCCGTTTGGTTCTGAAGCATATCAGGCTGATTACCAAATAGGAACCAGATTAAAGTGATTTCCTTAAATTTTATTAATTTATTTATAAAACTGTTTTCTTTTTTTTTTTCATCTTCATCTTTTGTTTCTGATCCTTAATGTTAGATCACAAATGCTGCTGATGCTTTGATTAAAATTGTTAAAAAATATCTTTAAAAAATGTTATAAGAAAATACAAATCAAATTAATAATGGCTTCCCAAATCTTAAGAACTAAGAAAGCAAAATACACAAACATTAAAATGAAATTGGAATTTTTTTCATACAGAGCAACCTTGGTTCTTGAATGTCTCACATGTTGAATGAATTGGTTTTTGAACAGAAACTTCAAGATGAAAATGCTTTGGTTATGAAACAAAATTTTGGTTCCCTAACAACATTGCTGATCTGAACCAAGTTAACCCGAATAGAATCATTTGGGAGTCGACCGCCATGTTGTATACATTCATATGTTATGCTCTGCTTTCCTTTTTCAATTTTATTGTACTGTGCCTTTTTTTTCTCTTTATTAGCTCTCACTCTTGGCTCCAAAGAAAGCTAGAAGTGATTCTGGTAAAGGAAAAAGAAAAGTTGAGAGAAAAACAACTGTTGATGATATTGTCTCTTCATACTCAGTTTCTTATGGTAAAATCAATCATCTATACTATTCTTATATATAAAGAGACGATCATGTCTTTCCAAACAATAACATATTTCCTTCCTCCATCAACTTTCTTACTTACAGATACAGTAAAATGAAATAAAGTATTTGTCTATAGTTTGTGTTTTGAGTATTGGGTTTTTTTTGTTTTTTTTCTTAGATTTAATGATTTTCATTAATTTTGTGTACAAATTTGTGCTCAAAGTACTGTTGTAAAACTTTGGGGCCAGGATCAGATTAATCCATTTTACATTGATTCCTATTGAAAAAATAGTTTTGGTTTACAAACATGTTGGGTTACAAATGGGCTTCATTAACGAATTAAATTCGTGAACCGAGGTTCCACTATATATACATAAAAACAAACACACCCACAGCAAAAAAGACAAAAGACAGGCATTATATTTTGAATTTTTTTTATTTTTCTTCGTAGGTTTGTTTTTTTTTTTTTAACATGGCATTTTGCCAGACATTTATTTCTGTTCTTTTAGTGATTTTGTTTTGCTTCTGTGATGTCTTTTTTTTTTATATTCTTTGCCAGCAAAAGAACGTTCTTTTATATTTTTTTTTTTCATTCATTAGAATTTTTTTTTCTTTTTTTTTTTTTTTTCAACTTTCTTTTTGAGTTTTCATACTCCGAACAACATAAAGAAAAATATGTGGTTGAATTCAAAATACATACATATATTATCTATATGCATATATATATATATTTTTTTTTTATATATAATATAATCTTAAAGTATGTCAACAGTATCACTTTAGGATTAATAAAATGTATATATGTACACAACAAAACAGCTAAGCAACATCAGATAAGAGTAATCATTAAAGATCACATTCTCAACAGTTTTTTGTCAAATGTTTCTGGTTTCTTTACACTATATAATTGCTTTAAAATTTTTTCATTATTTTTGACAATGTTCACAATTTGTAAAAAAATATATTTTTAATATATTAATCAATTTATTTTTCATATATTTTATAAGTGTTTTTTCTTTTTTTTTTTTTCTCCTGTTTTATTTTTGTAATAGATTCAAATTTAGATTCAGTGACCTTAGGATTTGGTTTTTATTTTTGTTTTTTAATTAAAAAAAAAAAAAAACTAAATGATGGGGGAAAAAAAAAAAAATAAATAAAAAAACGTGGTATTTCTTTTGTTTTTAAAATTCCAGAGGTTAAAATTACCACTAACGTTTTTCATTTGCTGCTTCTTTTTTAAAAAAAAAAAAAAAAAAAAAAAACCATAAAAATGTAAACACTTTATTCACTTCCTGTATTTAAACTGTTCATTTTGTTTTCTGTTGTTAATTTTTTGTGTGCGCGTGCGTATATATTGTTAATGTGCATGTGACATCTGTCACAATCCAAAATGGATTTACGACTTACTGCCCTCATTGGTGATGTGGTTACCCCATTTGATAATTTCAAAAATTTTTTTTTTTTTGTCGATCTAATGAAATTTAAAAATTAAATCTTTCCAGGGTGAACGGGGGGGGGGGGCCACATTTACCCACAATGCAATGACAGATTAAGAAGCTAAATAGATTTTTCTTTTTTTCCCCCCTTCCATCTTGAGAGCCCTATCAAAGAGCTGTCAGGAGGAAGATCCCTGGAAGGTAACATAGTGTCTGCCATTCAGATATTTTTTGCCAAAAGACCTGAGTTGACTGATTCTCAATCTCATTGAAGTCTTGGAGGGCATTCATTAAAGACCGGAGTGCATGGTACAAGACTTTAAACAATTGACTTCAGTTGTCGGTCCGTAACAAGTTCAAACCTGCCTACCTATTAACAGGTTTAGATAATTATTTTTTTTATTTTTATTTTTTTTTTAATTTTTTTTTTTTCATTTCATAACTTGCACAATAACCAATTTTTAACTTTCTCATCTATTAATCTGTTAACTACAATATTATTTCATCTAGGAATAATTTTTCAAAAAATTAACAGTTCGGAGAGAAGTGCATGTGCCTTTGGTTCTTACATTTCTGAATTTAGTTTAGAATTGAATTCTTTTAAAAAAAAAAAAAAATCTGATGCTATTTTTATTATTTATTTATTTATTTTTTTTTTATTTTTGAAAGGTTTTAAAAAATTCAATATTTAATTTCTGCTGTGTTTAAACCAGACACACACACACTTTTCAACACAAACAACAACAATTTTTTTTCTCAATTTTGTCAATTAAAATCTAAGAGTTTCTTTTCTTGAGGAAGAGGGGGGCAGAAATTGAATTTTTTTTTTCTTTTTTGAATTTTTATTAAAAAACAATTTTTTATATTGAAAGAATTAACATTTCCGTTAAATGACATAAAACAAACAAGAAAAAACAAAAATTGTATGTCAGTGTTTTATGAATTATCAACATGACATGATTTTTTTCATTTTTTTTTTTTTTTTTTTTTTTTTTTTTTTTGCTTTTTGTGTGTGTTGTATAAATGCATATGTTTTTAATTGAATCCTCTGGTTTTCACCACCGGTGTGAGAGACTTAGCTGAAAATTTGTTTTATCTAATTTAAAATTATTTATTTATTTATTTATTTATTTTTTTAACCTAATGTTTTTGTATTTTTTGTGTGTTTTAGATTTTTTTTTTTTGTTGCTTTAAATCAATCACAAAAACTAAAATAAAATAAAAACAATGTAAATGCACAAACGAGTTAGTTTTACTGTGTGTACGCAATGATTTTGTTTTACTCTCACTTTCATTCACTCAATTATTCCTTCTCTGTCTCTCTCAATAATTCAATCTACCAAAAAATGCAGTCTGTGTTATTTAAAAAAATTAATCTTTTAAATGTCTTTTCTTTCTTCCAATATTGTTCATTTTTAGTCAATTTAAAAAAAAAAAAAGCAAAAAAAAAAAAGCAATGTGTTCTCATTATTTAAACCACCAAATGTCAAGTATATCACTCAATTTTAAGTTCATACTGTTGTTTTTATATATATATATATATATATATATATATAATTTTTTGTGGGGGGGGGGTGGAAAGAAAGAGACTTTTTTTTTTTTTTTTTTTGCCTCATATTTCTCTCACACTCAACAGTAAAATAATATTTAATTACTGAATTTCTTTTTGTCTGCATTGTTAATTTTTTTTTTTCTCTCTTTACAATTACAACCCAGCAGTTGTAACAATTGGCATTTGTGTGCCAGAAAGAGTCAATGCTTCTGCTAATGTAACTGGTGAGAGAGTTGAAGTCTGGGGCAAGCTGGTGGTGGTGGTGGTGGGATTATTGTTGTTGTTAGTGCTGCTGCTGCCACTGCTGGCACTGGCCAAAGCCTTGGCTTCCTTCTTTGACTTCTGTTTGAGGTGCACTTTGAAGTGCCGCTTCTTTTCGTCACTACGAGCAAACTTTCGCCCACAAATATCACACGAGAAGGGCTTTTCTCCTGTGTGGGTCCTGACATGTGTGGTCAGATGGTCACTACGGCTAAACGAGCGTGTGCAGATTGGACACTGGAACGGCTTCTGGCCTGTGTGGATTCGCATGTGCCGAGTCAGCTCATCACTGCGAGAGAAGCGCCTATCACAGTTCTCTGCTGGGCATGCATAGGGCCTCTCGTGCGGTGGGACTTTGCTGGGACGATTTGGGTACTTTCTTGGCTTCACAGGGTAGAGTTTGAGCCCTGTGTTGCCACCTGTGGAAGCGATAGTATTGCTCCCACTTGAGCACTGTTGCTGCTGTTGGGGTTGCTGTTGTTGGGGTTGCTGTTGGGGTTGATATGGGGAATTGAGGAGGGGTAACATGGGGCTGGTAGATGAGGAAGATGTCTTTGTGATGTTGGTGGATACTGTAACGGGTGCAATAGTAGTAGGCATTTCAAGAGGCATAATACCTTGCAACTGAGAAAAGCCACTGTCCAAGTTAGTGCTTGGTTCAGTTTTGATTCCTTGGGCTGGAAACATGGCACTTTGTACAGTGGGGGCCACTTGCAAAGCTGGAAAATCTGGCAGGTTCAAGTTAAGGCTTTTGCTATAGCCAATATCGTCACTGGTACCTAGAAGTGTTTGGGTTACAGAACTGCTGGTTGAGGGTGGCTGAAATGGGCCCAAACTAGACTGGTGACTACAGCTTAAATAAGCTGGGGGCTGTTTCAAAGCAAAGTTTGGGATGTCGTACATTACGGCTGAGTATGGTGGGGGATTTGATGGCATTGAATGGCTATGATTTGAGTCCTCAGGGACCACAGTACTGGCCAAGCTGATTTGAGGTTCAGGTGTTGTCTGGGAGGAGCTGGTTGGTGGCAGAGGTGAACTGTAGCTGGAAGTGTCATGCATTTCAACACTGACACTGTGTATTGGTGATGAAGTCCGGGAGTTCTCTGATGTTGGGGTGTAGCTTGGGAGTGGTGGGTTACATTGTTGTTGCTGCGGTTGTTGCTGCTGGTGTGGTTGCTGTGATGGTGGTTGTGATTGATGTTGTGTCTGTGGTTGATGCTGCTGTTGGTTCAGGTCTGTGGAGTCATTACTGAGGCTTCCTAATTTATTCACGGACAATTGTCCCTGAACTTGGGTGGCACTGCCTGATGTTGTATTGAAGAGGCTGCTAAGAAAGGGAGTGAAAAAACAAGGCTGGATCGTACAACTGGTGTCTTGACTGCTAGATGTAGGGGTCACTGCTTTGGTAACCAGTGTCCCTTTGTAGCGAATCATGGCTGTGTACCCAGCTGGATTTGGGATTGGCATTTTGTTTGATTGCATTCCATCGACGCAAGATTTCTCAGGAATGGTGATAGAAGCTTCAATGTTGGCTGTAAGTACACAAAAGTAAAAAGAAAAACATTAAATGTTAATTCAAAATCAGTAATATATATATATATATATATATACATACTAGAATTTTTTGGCAACATACTGTGTGCTGAAATTCTCACAGTATTTGTTGAAGTCATCACTAAAATGTTTTGTCAAGATTTAGAAATTCTATATTTCATTCAATTTTGCAAACCAATCAATGAAATTTGAATAAGCTGAATCATTTGGAAAAATGCTGTTATAATTTTGGCTAATCCTTGTCATCAAAATGTAACCTTGGAAAGGTTACTGAATAGGATAATCACACAAAGGTTTATAATGAACGATAATACTTAGGACAAGAACAACACACATAAGATTTGCCAGTGGCACATAAAAGTAGTCAACTGCTAGAAGGAAGTCAAGTGAATTTCACAATGAATCTCCAACTGCAAACCAACATACAGTATTTACTACTGTATTTATGTGAATGGGGACATAGCCATTATTGTCCGTAGGTATGCTACAAATACTTTGGCAAAAACACTACTTTACCATATTTACAGACCCTAGTAAAAACCAATTGTACTTTGTACCTGCTTACACTTCTCTCCAAAATTTAGAGTGTGTGACTGACAGGCTAATAGAATTCACAGAACTATATATATATATATATATATATATATATATATATATATATATATATACACACACATTTTATTTATGAAAGCTAGCATGGCACAATAGTTAATGCACTGGTCAAGTTGATCTTAAACTTGTCATCATCATTGTGCCTCACAAATGGCATATTGTACCACACTCAGTAGAGTTTCATAAATAAACACACATTTATTTTAAAGCAAATGTTGCATAGATAAAGTACTAAGTCTGTAATCTTATGTTGAGAAATAAATTGTCATGGCACTTAATCTAAAACTTCTCCATAAATCATAAAGAAACAAACTTTATAGAGTGAGAATTTCAGATCCAAATTTAGCTAATGACATATGACATCAGGATATATAGGCTTATTATACTAATCTAGAAAAGTTAGAGGAAAAAAATTATATATCTCTGGCTACTCATTTTCCAAACATGTTTATCTTTTGGGTGGCTAGCCAATCCCCATTAGAGAAGCCTGCTCAGGCACATTTGTGTTTATTTGACAACCAGAGCCAACCAAGCTGAGTGTATCTGGGAGATGTTGCCTAATCTGGCATGATTAGCAGTTTGAACAGCACCTGTACTCTCAAACCCATGGTCACAATCACTTGTGCTTGTGTATATTTTATTTATTTATATATACAAACACACACACTTTCTCTCTTAGTTTTGCAACAATAACATGTAGAAAGAATAACAGAATTTGAATCCAGAATACCAGTTCTGTTTTCTGAATTATAAAGAATTTGTTCATTATATGAACAACAAAAATCTTGACCACATATTTATAAATTAAAACAAACAAATAAAAAAAATATTTAAAATGCTATGATTTATAATCTTACATTTCGAAAGGAAATTTATTTTTATTGATCTTAAGATTCCAATGTTTATTGGAAAATAAATCCTGAAACTTATATTGGCTCTTTGACACTTTATTTCTATATATAAAAAAATCTTTACAAGTTGAAAGTGATTTGTTTACTTTATGATCAGCAAATTTGTCTTCCTTTTAAATTTTAATATGAATGAAAAACTAAATGAAAATTGAAAATTCTATAGGTCTATTCATAGATATATGAATAACTTTGACCCAAGTCTACAAGTGAGAAACTCAGTAAGGATTGAACTTACTACACATAAGTAGACATTAAGTTTAGCTTTATTTTAACATGAGGCTTCAGGAATGATGCACTTGGTGAGAATGCAGTTCTCTTCTCTCTAGTAATGGTCTTTCACACTAACTTAATTTTTACCTCAGAGTGGGATATCTAGCATACCTTATTATAATTTGAAACATTTTCTCAGTAAAATTAACTTCAAAATAAATTTTGTTGTTTGTTTTCAAAATATTTTAAAATCTAGTTAACCTGAATTGCTCTTTAACCTTTACTCCTTCTTTGTTAGAGGTTTAAGAAATTTGACTGAAATACTTAGTATTGTTGACTGCAGTCAGAAGTACAGTGTAACCCGGATATAAGAGAGATTTTCTCTGGTCCCAAATTAGAGCCATGCTTACCTAAACAAAATAGACCAAACCCGGATATAAGATACTTCTCCGGTCCGGACAACTCTCTTATATCCGGGTTACACTGTACTTAGCTTAAAAGAAGGCAAGCACTACCCTCAAATTTGAATAATAAGAGAAGTGAATGTGTTTATTAGACTGTGAAGCAAATGGTGGAAACTATTTTAGGTAAGCAATATATTTTTCATCAAATATATGAATAGCACCTCATCTATGTAAAAAAAAAAAAAAAAACAATACCAGAATATATTTGGAACATTATTCTGCTCTTTGAATACATGTGTAAAGTAGTTGTTTTTGTTCATCTGAAATGTGTACTTTTTACGGTTATCTTCCTTGTGTACAACATGGTCTCAAGGAGGAAAATTCTCTAGTCTAAAAAAACTATTTTTGGGCCAAAACCTGTATTAATAGCAGTTGTAAGATATAGAACTGATAAGACTTATTTTTAGAGCTCTACTAAAGAATGGCATCTTGTTATTGTTTCGTCTCTTTTTTTTTATTTTATCAGAGGGATAGACAAAAAAAAAAAATTTACCCCACAAAATAGTAGAGTAGGGGTCTGTAACACTTCCTTTCATTTTCTTGAGACTGTGTTATAAATGCGTATCATTATCATCTATTTTTAAAAAAATGAAATAAAATAGGAGTAATCAAGAGTACCTTGAAAAGTTATCGGCCCGACTCCCTACCCAAAATTTGGCTAAAACATCAAATATTTTTTAAGGGCCTCTTGATTAAGCTGATAACTTTTTTTAGCACCTCCTTGTATATCTCCTCTCTTTCTCAAGTTCTATGTAGCCATGCAAAATGAATGACCCCCCCCCCCACCGCTTCATAAGAGAGTCCGTTGTGGTTTGGTTCGTGTTCTTCGTTATTCTTTCTGGCAAGTGCTTCCCAACCATCTGGCTGGTTTTGCTATGACACAAAAAGAGTAGTAGTACCCAATACTATTTCGCAAATCATTTTCACTTCCTGTGGAATTTGAATGTTGTGATCTTGGAATAACTTGAAGTTGAAATACGTTTTTTAAAAAAAAATACTAATTTGAACACTGATTGATGTTTCGGTCAATTAATTAAAAGAAAAAAAAAGAAGTTTTCTTCCCTCCCATTTTAACGAGATTTATCTTCTAGCTTTAAAGCAAAATCATTAAAAACGTGTTTCCATACATTTTATTTTAATGTTTTCGAATATTACGTGTGTATGTAATTTAGTGTACGATGAACATTTTATTTGGGTAGATTTAAATCTCAGATTGTCTTTGATAGAAGGGAAAATATATTTTTTTTAAAATGACGGAAGATTTTTTTTAAATATATTTAAAATTTCTTTATATTTTAAAAACTGTGTACAGTGTACCGCACAAAACCACACGCACAGGGCAGCTAATCGTGATGATCGAATTCACTGCAGTCATGGTCTACTAGTCAAGCCTACAAACCACAACGAGACGTACAATATTTGTCTACTAACCTTAATTTAAGTCTAAAGGATACAAGTGAAGGCCACTTAGTGAGGATCGAACTCACTAGAATGATAATGGTTTCGTTTGCGAGATGAGTTTGACTTAAAAAAAAGAAAAAGAAGAAAGTTGTTTCCCACGGGGAGATTTATTAATGTCTATGACTACTATGATTGAAATCAGGTTTTTATTTGTGGGATTGTATTTTCTGCTTAATCTCGATTTAAAAAGATGCTTAATTTAATTTTGCTAGAATGTTTCAATCTGAGGTTGTTTCTTTTAAGTTTTTAAATCAAAATCTTGATCGTTTTAGAAATTATTTAAAATAAAATAAAAATTAACGCTTTATTAAGCAAAAAGCTGAAGTGTTTGTTTTTTTTTCATGGGATGTAATTCCCCGCTGTTGACTGTTTTCAAATCATTTTTTAAAGGCCATTTATTCAGACGTCCTCTCTAGAAGCTAACAATGACAAGTCAGTTTGAATTGTACAATTCACGCATAATATTATTATTATACACACACACACGAGAGAAGAAGAAATATTTGGCAATCGAGTTTCTACTATCAAGTAATAAATAACTGAATCCATTTCTTATTAGACAGTGAAAACGTGTCTATGCTGGGACTGTTTAACACGTTTCCTGAAAAATTTGAATCGATCAGTTATTCACTATTGGATTTTTAGAGTTGTAAAAGATTTTTTCGTATCGCACTTGTTGGGACCTTCAAAGAAAATAAGCCTGTTAAGTGTTAATAAAACTAAAAACTAGGTTTTTAAAAATTCATATTCTTGTAATGTAAAAGTAATGTTCACAAAAGTCAACAACACCGAACATATTTTGTCAGCTAACAACATTGTCCCAAAAACTACTCCGATCCACATAAAACTTTTTTTTTTAAGTTAATTAAAAAACCGTTAAAAAAAAGCACATTGAAAGATCTGAAACGAACTGTCATTAATTGTTAAAATATCTTTTTATTTTTGTTGTTGTTTTGAAATCATATTTCTTCTTCGCCATAGATGTGTATTTATTTATTACTATTTTTATTTATTTTCTTCAGGGGGTGTAGAAACAGATTAAAAACTGGCACACACGCATACGTTTTTTTTGTTTTGTTTTGTTTTTCAATTTACTTTTTTTACACACAGATGTCTCCTCCGTACTTGTAGGTTTTTAGTATTTTTAAAATGAGACTCTCTAGCTTCTCTCCTCACTGGTTTACACATTTAAAACTACCCACTAACTGGCTTTCCTCTCTGGTGAATTGATTTGCTACCGAAAAGACCTTGACACATCACTCGGCTTGTGTTCAAAGCCTATTCGCTTGCTAGAGCGGCTGACATTACTTAAACCAGCAGTAGTCGATGAATGCGTGTGTGTAAAAAGGCTTGGAAGTGGCTTTTTTTATTACTATAATTATTATTATTATGACTACTACGACATGTCTACCTACCATGACTATCACGACTGCTGCTTGGCACTGTTGTTATCCTGTTGTTGTTAAATCTTATTGATACTAACAACAGTGTTTAAAACGAAGACAAGTGAGTGTGCCTTTTTAGTCGTTTTTTTTTTTTAATTTTAAGTTTATTAAATCAACACGAATCCAAACAGTTGAGCTACTACTCTATCATCTTCTTTCAACACGTTTTTCTATCAACAGGGATTTATATTAAAAAAAGAAATGGAAATCGTAAAAACATCAGGTTGAAAAAAAATAAACTAACATCGTTCATAATTATATAAGAAGAATGTTAATTATTTTATGTCAATTAAGGACGAAACTTCATCTGACCATAACATTTTTAAAAGTCTGGGGCGTATAACATTTTATCTGTCAGAAATAACAGACGAGAATTTCCATATTAATAGATATTTTTATCATCATCTTGCTTCGATAACAAGTCAGTAGCAACACACTCGTTACTACGAATAGCCACTTACTCACGTTGTGCTTGTATATCATTACTATCTACCACGTCTGTATATCTGATTTTCTTTGCTACACTACTAGTGTTACTACTACTGCTGTAGTGTTTTTCTGTTGTTTTTTTTTCTCCTTTTCTACCCATATGTTCAAATTGATCACGTATCTAATTTTACTATCAATTGAGTTTTTTTCTAATCACTGAATGGATTTAAAAAATTTAAATCCAATTTAGCTTGACTGGTAGATACTTTTAAATAAAAAAAAATACGTACGAGAAGAGAAATAAAAATGAAGTAGACATTTTAAAGATATTTTCTCTCGGTCGTTTTATTTTTTTTTATATAGATCATTTAAAAATGTATTCATTAATCCGATTTGATTTGATACAATAAAAATATATATAATTATTAAACGAAGAAGAGAAAAAAACAGGTTGATTTAGAGAAATATATGTAAAAATCCGAATCAACGGTCTCTAAATTCAAATATGTCTAAAAAGTAAGTAAAGTTTATCAACTCAAATGAATGTTTGTTTATTTCTTCTTTCCGATCTTTGGTTGTAAACAATAATTTTCATTCTTGATTCTTTAAAGAATGACTAGAAGAAAAAAAAAAAACAACAACCCCTTCTCTCTCTTCGATCAATAAGTTCGTTTGACCGTTGTCCTGTGTCGGCGTGTGTGTATGTTTTTTTTTTTTTTTTTTCTTCTTATTGATTACAATCACTCGTACTGATGAATGAATGAATGGGCCGGAATCACAACCCGATATATGTTTAAGTAAGTAACTTTTAATAAAATAATAAACAGTTGTGGACGAGATGAGGGAAATTAAATATAATTGTTAACAACAATTAAAAAGAATAGATTTTGACAGGAAATCTCTCAAACTATCACGAAAAAAAAAAAAAAAAAGTAATGGGTATTTATTTAAAAAAAAATTCCAGCTGATGATATCGGCATATCTTGCTCAATACGATCATCATAGTCGCAGAGGGTAGATCTCTAACTTGTAAATATGTATGTTTTTTTTTTAATCGGATATACAACGTCAGGAGAAAAATATAGAAATTACATACCGGTCGCTGTTATAGGTACTGGATCACATGTGTCGGAACCAAAAAATGTTGTTTCCGACGATGTTGTGACTGGTGTATTTAAAGATTCATCCGTCGTTTCGTTTGGTATTCGTCCGATATTATTCAAATTGCTTGGAATTTGATGATAATTGTCAAAACTTAACTGTTCTGCTAAGGCAACTTGAGTTAAAGTATCCAAGCCTTCCATGATCATATCGGTAAAATATACCCAGTTGAAGACTTCGTGTTAATTGTGTGAGTAAGCAAGTCTTGAGTCAAATCACAAGCTTTGCCACTATTCACAAATTCCACTAGCTTTCGAGTGTCTCAGCATCACAAAACAGGTTCAGACTATTCCAAATCTTATGAATGAAATGCCTTTATACTACACTGAATGAATGAACGTGAAATACCTTATATGGGAGAGTTCATTATATGCATCAACCAATGAGAAACGTGAAGGGCGGAGCTTAAGTTGTGACGTTTCAAATATAATAGATTAGGAAGGATTCTCTTGTTTAAAACCGAAAATAGGTCATCATTCTTTCTTTTGTTACCACGGGCATCCATTTGCCTTAGCCAGTTTTATTACGTTTTAATTTCATCTTACTGACAGTCGCCTAACGAGTAGGAAAAAAGATATTTTATTTAAGTACTAAAAGTATGAATTTTAAAATTAAAATAAATAAAAGGTATTCCTTCCCCCCACACTTTAAAAAAAAAACAAAAACAAAAACTACGAAACAAAACAAACAAGGGGGAGATTTCTCGAATCATGAATAATTACAAATGTGTAAGAAACGGTGACCTCCAGTGTACCTCGAAAATTTCCATATATGGCACAAGGAATGTCATACGTAACCGTACGAATTCCGTCTAGTGCTTTACTCAGAGCGGAAGCGCTGTCCATATATGGTATGAACTTCCGAGAATGTTCGGCAATCGTCGGCAGCTGAGATTACAACTTGCTCTAAGGGGCCGACGGAAATAACCGGGATTTGCCGATTATTTTATAGAGGTGTTATATATAATATATATAATTTTTGTTTCTTTCTTCTTCAAATGTTAATAATAATTCTCTCCCCACTCGATTCACTGTCACACACGCACATACATAATGAATCATACCAATCAGATCTGTTAAAAATCTAACTTGTTGATAGAATTTTGGGACATGGGTTTTCTTGTTCCTATCATTTTTGAGGGTGTGGGTTGGAACGACTTTTACTACAAACATTGCCTTACTACGTCTACTTCAGGATAAAGTGTGTAGGGATAAAAACAAAACAAAACAAACATATATGAGCAAAGGATCAGAAATATTTTTTTTACGATTCGAAAATTGATACTGGACATTTTAGAGATGATGATACGGAGAAGAGAAGGATTTAAAAAAAGAATTCCTAGCAACAAGAAGAAATGGTAATTCTAACGTGACGGTTTCAAACCCTGATGTTACACACAGCATATGATATATAGTATTGATTAAAAAATGTTTTTATTTATTTTTAAGTCAAATTTCGGATCGATAACTCATCGGTGAAGTTGGGATAAAAACTAAGTTTTTATCTTGTAATAGATTATGGAACCTTTTTCATTTTTAAATGTTGATTGTTGACACTTAAAAGCCCAGTTGGTCGAAGTATAAATTTTTGAAGTTTCATGTCAACCAATTAAAAAGAGAAAATCAGTTCCTTAATTTGTAATTTTCTGTTTTCATGTGGTATGACTTGTCAGTTATTGTGACTTTTTTTTACTATATTGTTTATTTACATTTAAAAGATGTTTATATTTTTCTTGGGCTTATTTATTCGAACATTTTTTTAAAATCGTTTTGATTTCATATTTTTCTTGATGAATTTAATTTTATTTCCAATTCTTGACGTATTTTTCTTCTCTTTTCTGGTGATCTCAGATTCAATATCTTCTTTCTAATTATTTTAAAAAGTTATTCAGATAGATTCTTTTTTGCTTCAGGCTGAAAACTTGGTAAAAAAAAATAAACATAAACACGTGTTGCAATTTCTTTTGTTGATTGACATTTTAAAATTTTTACACTTCTTAAACGTCTGTGACAGAAGTGCGATATTTACTTTCTGTTTTTTGTTATCTGTATCTTTTTAGCGGCAAACAAACATTGTATCTTTTGGTCCAAATTAGTCAGATCATAAATAAGTTTTTAAACTTTTTTTTCTTATTCATCAATTCAAACTTCTGTATTTCCTGGGAGTATTTGAGTTTTGAGAAATCTCATTTAAAGTTAAAAGAAAAATAAATAACTTCGAAAAGAACAGTCTCGTTTGTGGGTGACAATGTAGTTAAGTGAAAAAAATGTGTTCAATTTTAGAGTAGAGTTTTATTCTTAACAGGATCGTCTCATTTTTCTGATCATTCGCAATCCAATATGGGATGGAAAAAGTTACTACTATTAATTAATTTTTTGACTTTTGAAAGAAATGTTTTTATTTTATTAGTTAAATAATTAAACGAATAAAAGAAGTCAAAATTTAATTAGTTACTAACTAGCAGTTCTTCAAATAACGAAGGATAGAATTGTACGCCATGCACTGAAAAATAAATTGGCGGGAGTGTTTAAAAAGTTGAACATAAAACTAAAAAAATGATATGCAAGAAGACTTGTTACTTTTTCATTTTACATTTTTTGTAAATTTTAAAAAGAACAGTAGCATATAAGGAATAATCTCGGTAAAAGAAAAGCATAGGCTCTTCCTTGTGTGATCCAATTTATTTGACAGATAATGGTAAAAATACCTTTTTATTTCTTTGTTCCTGTTTTGATCTGAAGGTTCTCCAGAATAAAAGCACAATGTTTTTAACTTTTTATTCTACGAAATATGAAAATAAATTTAAACTTTTTTTATAGTTTATTTCACATAACTAAAGTAAATTTATTTACTTATCATCATTTCCTATTACGGTTGGTACTTGTGTTCTTTTCTTTTATAAGTAACCCTGCTTCTTAGAGTCTTTTTTGTTGTGTAGAAAAATCGATGATTTAAATCGGACCGATTACAACTTCGCCCATACAATTCTCTTTTGATAAACCAGACACTCTTGATATTTTACCTACAGCACTACTCACTCAATTTACTTACTCTTCTTTACACACGGTACTTACATAGTAAGTAAGTAAGTAAATATAAAAGCGAAAGTGGTGGATATTGATACTCTGCAATTGGGTGCGGGATATTTCTTTTCTTGTAGAATTCCTGCTAACGTACGAAATCCTAGTGGAATTTTAGAGAGAAGGAATACATAACAAACACAGGTTTCCCTACCACTGACTCTCTTACGAAAAAAATATATTGTTGTATGATGTGTGTGAGAGAGAGAGAGGAGAATCTAGCGAATTCTAAGTTAGTGTCTTACATTGTAGTTTCTTTTTTTTTTTTTTTTTTTTTCGACATCAGTAAGAAAGATCTACCGGGTTGAGTAAAACTTTTCACATGTCACCAAACTTTCTTTCTTTTATTTCTTATTGTGTGAAATTCTCGTAAATGTTTGTATTTAAAATATTCTTTACTTTCATAAAGTTATTTGAAATATTAACGATCAATGTGTAATTCAATTGTACACAACAGTAACATTGTCAGGCAGTTTTTTTTTTTTTTAAATGACTTGATGTCAAACTAATTGAGTAAGTGACTTCTAAAAAAGAAAAATCAATTCTGGTATAACATAGAATCAAAATAAGCCAAGAAGAGAACATCGACGAAAATGTTAAAATTAACAAGTCAAATAAAAAATGAAGATAGTCCAAACAAAATCTAACAGACAAAAAACATTCTCACTAACTTAAAGTTACCAAGTTTGACTGGTGATACGATCAATTCAAGTACAGTACATTTACTTTTTAGTACTTTTAATAAATAATTTGGTGTTAGGAATCTCCAATAGAGGATTCTCCCTTGTGTGGGTGAGGTCGTATTTAGTCTACTTCTTGTGAATATAGAAAGGAGTTCCCCGTGCGTAGGTGGGGGGTACACCCAACCGTGTGAGCCGTGTCACTTTTCCATCTTTTTTTATAACACTCTTTTTTGTTGTTTGTTTCTTTGTTTATTCCCGTGATAAAGGACATTTAATATCAATGTTAAGTGTTTCATTTTTTTTTTTTTTTTTTTTTAGACTGTCACAATATAAAATGTGTTGAAATTTATGAGGGGAATCCTGTCGTCTTAATTTCATTTTATTTTTATTTTGTTAGCAAGTTAGACAAAATAAAGAAAGAGGGTCGAGAAGAAATTGGAGAGGTTGTAGTTTTTTTTTGTTTTTTTGACGCTAAAAACGGCTTGAGTATTAAGGCCATTTGGTTGGTTAGCCGACTTGTCTGTCTATCATTTTTTCTTTTTTTTTAAAAAAAAACAAAAAAAACATTCAGTGTCGCTAACAAGTCCGCCTGTCTCCTTGAAAATAACCTACTTTTCAGGCAAGCAATTCCCACGCCACGCCACAACGTGCTTCCCCAATTGACGTCATTGTTGACGTCATTGCCTGTGATCCGTAAAAAAGGACTATTTGCCCGACAGGTCGTGTATGTTTCAACGTTGCTATCAACACAGCATGAATTATAGTTGGCTTATTTTCATTAATTTGTGTAAAATGTCTCCAACGTGTTGTGTAATTTATAATACCAATAATAAAAACTTCACAGACGATACAAAAAACACTCATAAGTTTATCACTAACTAAATCCCAAGTCAAGTGTTTCACTGAACTTAGAAAAAAAAAATTCTCATGACGGAACTTCGAAAACTGAATTTTAAGTAAATAAACTGCTTTTTTTTCTTTAAGTGAAAAGTGTTTGTTTTTTTATGAATAGAGCAATTTTTTTTTGTTTTTGATTTTCTTTAATTTTTAAATGTTTTTTAAATCTGTTTCCGGTTTACCTTTTCCTCCTTAACAATTTCAAACTTTCTCTCTCGCTCACCCTATGTTTGTGTTAAATATATACACAAATATTTTACATACGAAATAATTATTTACACATCACAATATATTTATACACATTTAACTAAAAGTCTAGAAGGAATCTCCCTTCTACCGGTTGAATAGCCGATTTCAGTGTGGGTGTCAAAAGCAAATAAAGAGCTTTTGCTTTGACCTGGTTATTGGCCCGACCATTATGTCATAGCATTGCATGGGTAAGGATGATGGTAGTGGCGTGAAAGTATGACGTGTGTTTGTATTTCTTTGTATAGACTTGCTTTTTTTAGTTTATATACCATTACGATTTTAGCATCATATATCTCCCGCCTTTCTCTGCCTTCTCCTTCTTTGCCAAGTATATTTTTTTTATGTGATGTTTCGAAGCCTCTAGAACTTTGAAGTATTTTCTCTTGTCAGGGGGAATCCTCTGATAAAATTAGCCCTTTTCTGTCCATAGGATTGTCTTGTTAAATTTCAACATTAATACAATTTTCTTGTTAGTCCGGATCGAATTCCGATTAGTTTTATTTATTTTATTACTTACTTTATTTACTTTTTTATCCATTAAGTTCTTACTTTACGGGATCGGGTATATATATTTCACTTTCAGCGATTACATAAATTTTTTAACAAAAACGAATTTTATTTTTTAAAAGCTTCTGAAGTTAAACAGTTTCGGACAAATTGAAGATAAAAAAGAAAACACTAAGAAAAAAAAAACATTTAAAAATTTTTTAGTGTACTTTAGTTTTGAACAGGATTTTTTTTTAACGTTTTTTATTTTTTTATTTAGTATTTTAAGATCATATTTTTCGTCTTGTACCTTTAACCAACAGTAACTGTCTTCTTTTCGAAACTTTTTTTTTATCGTAATTTTATAATTTGATTAAACATTTAAAGTTTAAAAGTTTTAAGTACCAATTTAACTTCGAGCTCGCCATAGTAAGTAATTGAATTGATATTCCAATATACAGCCTCTATTTTTTTACCTGTTGGTTCGATTTAAAAGTAATATTTTTATTGCTACAATTCGAATAAACAACTTAAAACTACTTGAAAACTTTGATGTTGAGCAATGTAGAATTGTCAATGTTTACGGACTAATTGAGATTACTGAATTTTTATTAAATTTAAAAAAAGTGAATTTCTTTTGAATATGGACATTTTAAAAAAAAAATTAAAGGAAGAATTAATATTACCAGTAATTCTCTTATAACAATTCGCTTTTAATCACAACTATTCATGACGTTTAAGAAGTCATCAGTAAATAAATAATGTGAGTACCGAGTACGAACAGTCGGCAAGATTCGAAACTCTTGTTTCAAGAGAGTTTATACTTTACTTCCGGTCCACGATGGCCGTAGACAGACGGTCTATGTAGAAGCGATCAAAAATCATTAAGATTAAATAAATACTAGTAAAAAAAAATAATGGTTAGCAATGCTTTACCTAAAAACAAAACAAAATAAATTCAAGAATGCTCGAAAGGAAATCTAAAAGGAAACAAAAAAAAATGACTGCATAGCCGTAAATTCGTATTTATTTATTTATTTAATTTAAAATTTGTCTTACTCTTTTTATTTATTTTAAAATCAGAATACGTTAATTTAAAATGTAAGAATGTTTTTTTTTTCACTTGAATATTGTTTTTTATTCTGATTGAATTCTAGAAGATAAGCGATGTGACTTTTTCTGTAGTTAAGATTTATCAGCTTACTGATTCTGCTGACAAGCCATACAATAATAAAATTACACAAATTTCTTTTCATAAAGATCCTTCTTTTTTTAAACTTTTATCGGTTGAAAAATTTAAAAACATGGCTTGAATCTGGCGAGGATTTTAAAGATCCGATCCAACTTTATTTTAGTATTAGATTAATTTTTAATAAACTCTGGGTTTTCAATTTTATTCAGGTTGTGTGAGTGAAGTCGTCATCACAGATATATCGTTTAAAAATATATTTTGATTAAAGTCAATAAAAAATTGGATGATTTTAAAATAAACATACTTTGTGGCTATAACACTAAATTAGATTGTGTGAGTAAGCTCTTAGACGTTTCAATTATTTTAATTTTACAGTTTTGTTAGTTACGTAATGTTTCGATTTTTTTGTTACGGATGATCAATCGCATCACAATGCCTTTTTTTTTTCTAATTTCAAAACCATTTCAAACAATAATAGCTTGTGTACAGAAGAACAATGCCAATGTTTAAAGATAAACCGGTGATAGTACATGCATTTCTAACTTTAGAAGTTGTTTCAGTAATTTTTAAGGAATCCGAATAAATCATCTTTACTAGGAAGAATAACGTGAAAAAAGGATTTGTTTTACTTTAACTATTCAAGAAGTCGCTCTGTAATTTGGGCAAGGTAGTATTAAAAATATTTCAAAGACATGTAAATAACACACATACAGACACACACACACACACACATATATATATTAATAGTTTTCTTTCAAGGTATGCTATATGGGTAAGCTACCCAAATAAAATAAAATCTAAAATAAACTTTAAAACTTGCGGACGTAGTAGAAAGCAGCGAAATACATAAAAAGGAAAGGGGTTTTCAACCAATCATTGTTGGTTTTAGTAAATTCAAAAACTTTCGTCGCTCCATCCGCTAAAACCAGATAAATACGAGTTTTTACAAAAGGTCATAGTTAATTCAAATATCAACTCGTCTATAAATTTATCCTAAAGAGCAAAACGAAACGGCGAGAGATCGAGATTCACTGGGAATTGAAACTACATGCTAACTTTTCATTTATACTTCTTCTCTATTCTATATATATATGTGTGTGTGTGTAATGTTTGGATTTCGACATCAACTACCTGATCGTGTCCATAAACATTTCAAATAAGAAAATAAATTACTGTTTTGAATTTAACAGTCACTGAAACTTTTACTTACTACTTGTTATTAACAAACTACCGACATCGTTATAAGTTCTCATCTACTGAGTAGCAAAAACATTGGAAAAGTATGTTAAAATGTGGTTACAGGTTACGTGTTGAAAATATCGCTTTCAACTTAATAAAAACTTAAGAAATTTATTAATTCTCACTGATTATTTAAAAATATTTGGGAAAGAAAAAACAAAAAATTTATTCCAAACAAATTAAAGATTAAGAACATTTCTGTTAGAAGTATTTTCATGGTTTAGCTCAAAAATGTGAGGTACGCTGTGAAAACGATTGAACACTAACGGTAATGGTCCACTTGTTTTGCATGCTACTATTTCCCGACGGCGAGGCAATTGATTATATCTCTTTCGTCCAGCCATGAAAATGGTTAACTCGTACTTTTCTTGTTTTTTGATTATTTCACTTTGCATACGGGCACTCATTTTATCTAGATTTATCATTATTAGGGTTTGCTGAAAAGTTTTCTTTAAAATGTAATTTAAAATAACACACATCAAAATTAGAACTATCCTTTGGTGTAACGATTGAGTTTAAAAACTACCTTTGTTACTATAACCCTTCACAAGTCAATTACTACGAATCCCTAAAATTTCATTGACCCCTTTAAGTTCCACTCATTCATAACCGTGTTAGCCTCGTTTTCTTCCCTAGTAAAGTCCTATTACCCATTGATAAATCCATTTCTCCCCCTTCCACCTCATTTTCTCTGGCATCCCATTCATGTTTGGGTGTTGAATCAGCGTGAAACTATAAGGCCCCAGAAAGGATCACTAAACCTTGTAATTCACTCTAAAAAAACATGCAGGTCATCAAACTGGTAGTAATCCACGAGTCTTTGTAATCTGGTATAATCGTATGCATGTGTATTCCCTATTCGGCTTATCATTCATGTTTTATTGAACTTTTTTTTCTCAAACACAGCATTAAAAAATGACATTTCCTGGAATATTATTAAAATTAAAGCAAATAAATTTACGTCTTGAATATTTTAAAGTTGAAGTTTTGGCGGGAAATATTGTGTTAAAAAAAATTCTTATTTTAAAATTAAAAACCTTGAAATATTTTCCACAATTTTTCGTTTTAAAACTATTTCTATTTGTTTTTCTCATGGTATTGTGTTTTTTTTTTATGCCCAGAGTAGATTTTTTCCTCTTTTATTTGAAAATATTTTGACACTTACTTTTTTCTGTATTTTTTTCCCCACTGGTGAATCAATCAATCAATCAATCAATATTTTAGGAAATTAACAGAAATATTTGGTTTCTTTAAGAAGGAAATAATTTTAAAAATTTGACATTTGTAAAAAGTGGGAATTAATTTTATTTTTTTAAAATTTACGTTATTTTTAGAATTATTAGTTTTTTATGACAATTTTTTTAATTTATTTAAGTGTCTTTAAATTAAAAGCAAGCAGTTTTTCGATTTTACATTTTAATTAAAAAATTTTAAGGTACTACTAACTTTAATGATTTATCTTTCTAAGATGATTTGTTTACTTTTTTTCTGCTCCTTGAAATTGTATGCATGTTTTCATGTTATGGGTCTGCCAGATGTCTGATATTTGTGCGAATTTTGAACAGTAATTAAGCTTGGTATACTGCCTTAATGTTACAAAACCACGAGTGTAGGGTAATCAGTGAAAATGAAATTTGTTAGTAACAGTCTAATCAATCTAAGTTTACAAGCTATTAACAAATTCACTCATGGTGTATGTGTGGTGGTGGGGGAATGTTGCTGAGAAAAATTCTCAATCTGGTCAAATGAACACACATGAGATTTTTCTCTCTTTAACCCTACCCCGTCACCAAAAGTGTTTTGTTGGTTCAAGAAGTTTTCATCACTGCTCATGTGTGCGTTTTCACACACACACACACACACACATAGTGTAACCCGGATATAAGAGAGTTGTCGGGGCCAGATAAGAAGTCTCTTATATCCGAGTTTCTCTTATATCCGGGTTTCTCTTATATCCGGGTTTGGTCTATTATATATACATTAACACAGTCTATAATTTGGGACCAGAGAAAATCTCTCTTATATCCGGGTTTCTCTATATCCGGGTTACACTATATATACAGTGTAACCGGGATATAAGAGAGTTGTCGGGACCGGAGAAGAAGTCTCCTATATCCGGGTTTGGTTTATTTTGTTTTATTAACACAGTCTATAATTTGGGACCAGAGAAAATCTCTCTTATATCCGGGTTTCTCTTATATCCGGGTTACACTGTATATGCGCACAACACACATCTTTTAGAATTCGCATGATTAAGTGAAGTCTATGGTAGCTTTAATGTTTATATATTTTCAATATTCATTTAAGGTTCCATTCTGTTATATTTTCTCTTTGAGATATTTTTCTTTTCTCTGATCTTATTGATTGAATAGTTGTTGCCTTAGTCAGCTGTGACATTGTTCTATGTAGGCCATGTTAAGGCTTTTATATTTTTTTATTTGGTTGAAAGTAGGGTCATTAGAACTAGAGCAGGGGAAAAATATCAGTAAGAGGAGAAGAAGAAGAAAGCACCCAAATGTTGTTCACCTCCCAACTCCAGCCTTACACAAAAGAATTTAGGCTTTTTTTGGAGAGTTTAAGAATGAACTAATAAAGAATTGGCAGCACAGGGAGGAATGAGAATTAACTTTTGCATGTCTATTTTTTTTCTTTTAAAACTTAATTGTCTGCGTGACCTGCTTGCTAATCACATTCACTCTCTCTGCCCTTAAAATAGTTTAAATATTTCTCTAGTTGATATCATTAAAAGGTATTTGGATCTTTGTGCTGTTTGGTTTTGTTCTGTTTTTTAAATGGTTCCATCTGGACTTTGTTTGTACTTCACTATTTTGTTTGATACACAAAAACCAACAATAAAAAAGAACAATGTTTTTTTTTTTCCTGTATGTGTGACAGATGTGCTTATATATATATATATATATATATATATATATAAACCTGTTAAGTAGATTTCTACTGACCCACTGACTTAGAGGTGAGATGATACATAATTAAGACTATTTTTTTTTTTTTGTGGGGAGGAGAGGTTGACAACAAAAAAGTAAAAGAGGCACGATGGAGTAATGGATAGCGGCCCGAATTGAGAAATCGGGAGAGTCAAATTCGAATTCCAGTCAAATCCATTACATTCACTTAGGTACTAATACCCTTAGGAAAGGTATGAATCCTCTTCCCCCCCCGCTATGGGTAAATAAGACAGACCAGGTTCTATAGTCTTGGATGGCAACTGGTCTACTGCAGAAAGAAATGGCAACCTATTGCAGGAAAAAATCTGCCTCGTCAGTCATGTATCGAAAGATACATGATTGCCGAAGCATGTATCACGCATAGCACATAACTGACTGAAAAGCTTTTACTCTCATCAGAGTAGCTAGTGACTAGTATTATTAGTCATAACTTTGGTACATTTTAGTCATAACTTTTACACCAAGATCTTTCAAATACTTGCATTGATGCAAGATTCTGTTAATTTTCAGATATGTGGGTTACATAATTAACTTAGACAAGCTAATTAAAATTCTGAAAAAAAAAAAAATTTTGTTATCAAATAACATTTATTGCTTCATTCTTAAAAACAGAATTCAGCCTCACTCCATTTATTTCCTTTGACAAACAGAAATAAAAATTCATCCTTTGCAAGCCACCATTTTAGCCGAGAAGGTAGGATGATGGTTACTGTGACCTTTAACACATGCATATTTTGTGTAAACAAGCCTATTCATTCACAAGACCCTTTCACTCCAACTGGATTCTAGAATCATCACACTGGTGTTGCTGTAACAAGTAGAATTTTTGTAGGAGGGAGTTGTCAGTTCCATACTCGACTGGTTTTTAATTCATTTATTCCCAACCAAGACTAGAGATAGTCTAATCTGCATTGCTATTTAATCCATAACTGGGAGGAAAAGAAATGGATTCATATCTTTGCCAAGGGTATTTCAGCAAAAGTGAATGCAACTTAGCTTGAATTTGAACTCTGCATGCTGATTTTACTTTCCATGCCAATAACTGCTATACTATATACACATCCGTAGATATGCTAATGCAAAAGAATATTAATAAAATTTGTAGATAATAACAAAATGAATAATTTACTCAATTTGGTTTTCATTATTTTCCATTATTGCCGCAATGGCCTAAAAAAAAATATGACCCCAATCATAATTATGAAATCCTTGGATATGTTTGTTTCATCCTTGATAGTAGTCTTGAGGTTGTAGCTGTTTGGGTGGGATGTTTTATTGGTAGTCTGTTCCAAAACACTATGACACAAAAGCCAGGCATCCACTGGCTAAGAGGCATCTAAGTTAGCTTTGCAGAGCTGTACCTTCTTGGCTGTGTGACTAAGAGTACTGCCCTGGATATACATATGATTGCTTTTTAGGACCTTGTAGTAGG